>CM046065.1:17761061-18419257 GCA_025215515.1 Schistosoma japonicum
CAATGTAACTCAATCAAAGCAACAAAAATGAATTTACGACAACAGAAGACAACAAAGTGAATAACGATAACAACAACAATAACAATGTATTTGTGCTTGAACATAAGTGGGGCATAAAATGATTTGTGTGTGTGTGTATGTTACTGTGTATGCATGTGCATTAACTAACCTTTTCTGAATCTGTATCTTGATGAACAGAGATCTAAAATGAGAATTAGTTTTCTTATATCACTTCAATTATATCATCATAGACACTATCAACTCTGACATTACCACCTCTGATTATCATAGAACTAAGTCAGAATGAATGTTATTAGAGAAGAAAACCAAGTGATAATATCAATGCATATAATCTGCTTCCAAGTGTTTATTTAGATTACTTTATTATACATGTAAATAAAGAGCTAATCGACTTCACATATCAGAAGTTGGTACTTTACATTAAGATATAATGAATGAGAATTACGCTCATCAGTCAGGTCTTCAGTCATTAGAAGTGATTTAGATCATCAAATTTTCTATCCTTTCATTCAATTTTCATAACTGATCATGATAGTTTTCAATTAAGAGTTTGCTTATACGTTTACTATTTCATTAAATAAAATGTTTATTCTCCTACCTACAGATCTTATTCTTGATATTGATTCATTGGGATAAATAGCTGTCAATAATCCAGTCTTCTGAGCAGCTAACTCTTAATCATACCATATCATTATATATTACAACTATCAATGGAAATCTTGTCTAATCATTTTAATAATTTATCTGTCATAGATGATGACTCTTCGGTTAATCGCTGTGACGAACTTGTTTGTGTATCTATGGGAGGGGGGGGAAATCGTATTCTGGGAACTTAAAATTAAGAAAATGACGAGATTACTAGTAGAAGTCACGAGGAAGCTGTCTAGAAGCCTCAGAGTATCTTAAGATATCCCACCCAATTACGATTAAGTAGGATTGCTAGAAGCTTTGATATGTTATAGCTCAATTGGTCAATTTTGTACCTCTAGGTTGAATGGATTATAACTGTTATTTCTAGTCGCCTTAAAACTACAAACACACGTGATTTGTTGTATGTATTTGACAATTACTGGAGTACAATTTCCTCCTCGTTTCTGTCGTTCAACTTATAACTTGGAATATTTTCGGTATCCAGTCTTGGAAGCCATAATACAGGTACATGAGGTACTTGGTGTTCAACAATATGATTCATAGTAAAATGTAGTTGAATTTTATAAAATTCGTTTAGGAATCTGAAAATTAACACTTTCATTAATCATGATAGCAGAGTAGCTCATAAAATATTACATACATTACTTCCAAGCATCAATTTGCACATCCTCCGCTGTTGTCTGGACTGTATCGTTTATCAGCCTGCTTCTCTTGGTTGTTCTCGATTGTCCTCTGTATTTTGATCATGCTTCACTTCTTGCCCTTTCGCAACTCGTCTCGTCTGCTGTTTACTGATTTTTCCCGATTTCCTTTGACGCTCTGCTACCTACTACTTATTGATGACTTATAAGTCGTATCCATCACAGTATAATTAATTTAAATGTACTTGCATCTATAATAACATTCGTAATGAACACCGCCAACTATTACTAAACTACTAATATTGTGATGTTAGGTGGTTAGAAGTAATCATCAGGAAATCACATGTCTAGTTTTCATACCACCCAGCATTCATCAGCAATAAGTGCCTTCAATCTCGAGGAAACTGTATTATTTGAAATTGTAATCTACTGAACCAACGGGCCGTCACAGAGGAAGAATTAAAAAGTTAACGAGTGCTACCTTTCACCGGTCTTAGGATGAAGAGGGTATATTCCTTCAAACATTGATTACATAATAACCGGTCATTTAAACTAGTGGCTAAATAGTAACTAAGGAATAGGTAAACATAACATTTGTCACTACTTAGGGATCGACAAGCGTCAATGGATATTTACTTAGATAGTAACAAAAAGTGTTTAGACATCAAAGTATTGTTTCAATTCACTTACTTCAAGTTGTTCAATTCGATTGACTACTGAATCGAATCCAGAGGCTACATTTCCAAGTTTACGAAGTGTAGACGATAGATCAGGATCTGGACATTCAAGCTAAATTAAGAGAAATACTAAATACAGTGATCTTTTTTCATAGTATGTCAATACTGTTATTAGAATAAGGTTCATATGCAAGTGTAATGAATAAACTAATCAGCTGTAAACCAATTGACTTAATCTTCTAGTTAGTTTTTTTATTTCAATGTAATACAGAACATAAAAAGCAAATATAGAAGTAGATCATTCTCTTAACCAAGTCAATTAATTATACGTTTCTACCGTCAACATCACATTTGATCCATTCAGAGATACTTTAATGTTCTTGAAATTGAAAATTTATGAAACAACAAAATCATTTTGACTATAATTAATACTTAAGTTTCAACTAAAGTGGCTTAGAATAAGCTTGTATCGCAGTGTCAACATCAACATTAGGATGCTAGTACATCAAGCCGATGAGTCCCGAATAAGACGAAACACGAGTCGTGGATTTCACTTGCCAGTCACAATCCAACATACATTAATTGACTTACTTTCTTCAATTAGTTCAGTCAAAATGAATGAGAAAATATGTGTACATACACCTATGTACAACTTCAAATTCAGCTCTCTCCGTCACACCACAAAGTAACAAACCAACCTGGCATACTCATTCGGGAGCTTTAGAGTGAAAACATGATCTGTAGAATTCAACCACGTTGATTATTAATAATGGTGTTAAACTGAGTTGCTCAGTAGCTCTAATTTACTGACATCTCAAGTGTAAACTACCGAATGTCAGTTTAATGACAACGAAATCTAAAAGTACTGGGTTTATTGCCATCTAGAGTCTTGGATATTCACTGTCACCCAATATTTTCTAGATTTCGTTTGTTGTCTAACTGAATAACGCCCGTAATGAAAAACATCGGCTATATTCATTTTTAGACATTATAGTGTAGTTAATGTTGGTTTTTTTTTGTTATTTGTATTCGTCACGGAAGATCATTGGACAGCTTTTTCTATATAATTAGGAACATCTTAGCAGCATAACACACCCACAACGTTCTATGTCACAAATTGATCGGATTAGGAGTTTTATTACTAAACTTTAGTTGACTACACGGATTTTGTAAAATAACGTAAGTTACAAAACTTGATGAAGTTGTAAGCACCAACTGCCACTAAGGAGTATCATATTACGATAATACAATCGTTCAATATATACAATTTATTTAAAGAATAAAGCTGAAGTATTGTGAAGATTATATTGAGTTTATAATCTGATATCACTAATTAAATAACCAGTAAAAATCAGGAGCTGGAACTAGACTGCTGTTTTTCTTCATATGGAAGTCCGTAACAGTGTACATCCGCAACCTAGTCAGGGAATCGAGTCGATGACTCTTAGGCTTTGCTGGGAATACTCAAATATTAAACCAATGAGCTGGCTTTGGACAATGCATATTTCTTACTTAGTCAATTCACGACAGATTAACGTAATCCCATTCATTACCATCGGTGGACAATCGCTCCACACCCAACATGTTTGAACTTCACTGATCCAGAAATTACGTTTGAATGTTCACAACTAGTAAACTGATATTGATTGTGATTAGGTAGTGTAAACATTATTGAATTGTAATTTAATATTACAAAGTGGTATGAGTTAGATAACTACTGAAAACCACGAACTAATAATAAAACAGCTATTATATCTTTATATAAAACTTTCTTTGATAGGTCATAAATGTACACTTCTGAAGTAGTTGCATACTAGACCAGTCAGTCAGTCAGTTACAACGTAGAACTTGGTATATGCATACATCAGTTCAAGTTGCCATGCCTCAATTAGCAGATACAGATTAAATTATCAGACCAAATCCCAGAGGAGGGGAGGTAGTAACAGAGTAAGTACTAATGGAAAGGCATAGAGATCAGAGATGAAATTTGAGATAAAAAGTGATTCAGTAAAGAGAAAATTATAATAAGCTCAGAAATTAGAATTTGGAGGAAGACAAGGAGTGGATGCACCTGCGCCATTGCAATCGATTTTGAGCCATATCACCTAAAGTCTCTAACCATTTGTTACAATCATCGTGTGGGCCCCAACCAGGTAGTCTACATCTATTAACATGGCTAAGCCCAATTGTCAATGACTTCATGGATTGGTGCCATGTTTTTGTTTGGCCACTCCTAGCTTTCTTCCAGCCTACTCCCACATCAGACAACATTCCTCGTCGAGGTAGACGGTGGTCAGGCATACGCAACACATGTCCTAACCACCTAAGCTGGTGAAGATTTACTACTTCATCAATAGACTTACCGTATTTACGTAGTACTCTATTCCTAACTCATGCATTGCTTACTCGGTTGTCCCAGCAAACACGAGCAATGTTTCCGAGACATCTATGATAGAATACTAGGATCCTACGAATATCATCTATCCTTAAAGGCCATGTTTCACATCTATAAAGTAAAACGGATCTGACTGCTGCACAGTAAACGCGTCCTTTCGTCATTAAACGAATGTCTCAGCCTACGCAACAAGTGACGCAGGTTGGCAAAAGCTGATCGGGCCTTATGTATACGGACCAGATCAGTTGTTCGATCCCAGTTCCTATTTCTTTTTTCATTATTTGTTGTCTTATTCCAAATCAAATTTTAGAAAAATAGTCAAATAGACTATTTGCTTTTTTCAAGTATCCAAAACTACATTCCTGATTTCATTCAAATGACAAATTGATTATGAATTTTCATATTCAATTAAAACAAAATTATTAAATATAGACATTCAATATTCAAAAAGTTTTTTCACTGTAGCAGGAAAGGAATAGAGAAAGACAAGAGAAAAAAGTATTCATCTTTAGTTTGTTCCATATATACCTATGGAATAACGTAAGCACTAGTATAAGTCCAAATACGTTAGCAACTAACAAACACTATTCAAAGTATCGCTAACTACAATAATCATAATATCATAATCATTCTATGTTTATGACAATGCTAGACAAGTTGTAATTGTTGAGAATAGACAAATAGTTTACATGCAATTCAATTGTATGTTATGAAGATGTAGTTAAGTGGAAGTTTGTTACTAAGGTAATAGATTTAGTTACATAACAATCATTTATCAATATTATCAATGTATATGAATGTCTACTTGACCTATTCAGATTGGAAATGATTTCTTGTAAGTTTTAATGTTATTTTATAAATAATAGATATTTTCGTCAATATGACGTAATCAATGTCTGTATGTATTCAAGGTATTTGTATTATTATAGTTCAATGATTTAGTAGTAATCAAAGAATTTTTTTAACAGATAAACAAAACTTATATGGATTAGATGTATGTATTCAGGAAAAAAGAAACAGAACAGAGAATGGACGGTACATAGTCTTGAGGATTTCCATGATACTAGGATGAAACAGATGTCGAATGGTATCTCGTTCGTTGGCACCCGACTAACATCAATTTATGATGAATACAAACAATCTAAACTTAGTATCATTCTACACAATATCACCTCATTTCAAACAGATAGGTGGTTAAAAGTAGTATTGCCATTTCTATTTACCTAATTTTATTTACTGTATAACCTGTCGTCATTTACAATAAAGGAGAATGAAGATTATTACAGTGTTTAAATGCTTAAGTTACTCTCGTTTAATGGTTTTGAAATGAATATTATCTTAGAAAAGGTTGTGAAATGGTTTATCTTGATCTATTGTACACTTAAATCCACACCAATTGTCTATTTCTACTACTACTACTACTACTACTACTACTACTACTACTACTACTACTACTACTACTACTACTACTACTACTACTACTACTACTACTACTACTACTACTACTACTACTACTACTACTACTACTACTACTACTACTACTACTACTACTATTACTTTGATAACTGTTACCTTTACTGCGAGTGAAACTACTTCTGCTTCACAATCATCTCTTCATGTTTGTATAGTGTGGCAACTTGCATAGGTATACACATGTGGTTGATTCTACTTTTCTATTGAATGAATGATTAACCAAACTATTGCATAATCTGTAATTTCATGAACTATCTCTGAAATTCTTTAATATTTTTTTCTCTATTGACTTACTGTTTCATTTACATAAACAAATGAATGTTTACAAACAACATCTAAATTCCATTGTCATAGAATCATTAATCTTAATTTAGTTTCTATGACATTGTTAAAGAATTTGTCAAGTTCCATGACAATCTTAGTATCCAATATAAAAAAGAACATTTATGTTTTCTTGTAGACCAGTTTCAAGAACATACTTTATATGTGATCAATTTTCTGTAAGATATTATAAGAAAATGTATATTGTTTGGTTTGTAGCTAACAGTGGAATTTAAGATTAGAGTTTCGTCTCATGTAGGACTCATCAGCTATATGTTACTGTTTTTCAGTATAATTGGTATTTACCCTAAATCTTGAAACTAATGATTAATACTCTAAATACCAACGAGTTTGATTACATTTAGTATTGACTTCATCTTTTAATAAGAGTTCTTTTGAAGAGTATGAATGTGATAGTTCTAGTCAAATTCAAATCAATTCGTTATATTAAATTGATATTAGTGTCTAATAACTTGTCATGTATAATCTTCTTCGAACTACTGACGTTTATACGAATATAATGGTACTCATCAAATTTCAAATGAAAATTTTCAGTTTTCATTATCTTTGAAGAATTACACACATCCAAGTAATGACGAATTGCGTTCATTTATCATAGGGATCAGTGAGTTAAATAAATGGTATGAATGTCATTCTAGTACATTATTTGCTAATACTAACATAAGATAGTTTATATGAATGAATGTATTAAACTGGTACAAACTAATCCATCACAACAATCTGATGAATGTACTATAGAGATTGTGATGTTCACTGATATTGGATTGAAATAGAGGTTCTTTAATTTGCTCTTATACATTCTATATGAACTTTGTAAAATGAAAGAAATCTATTGCATACATGTGTATAAAGTTTACGAGAAAAAGGCTACTAACAGACGTATATTGATAGGTAGTGAATAGACCCACCTTTATCCACTTCAAATATATAAAGACATTGACATTACACTAATTTGAAGCTAATCTGAAGGAACACCTACATGAATCAATATCCTAAATAACTCATTTAAAAAAAGACAGGTATTCATTTCAGGTACACAGGTACCCGCCATAGTAGACTTAATATTCGTATAGTAAGAAGGGCTTATCTTGTATTCTCTGAATATCATCAAAAAACGACTTTGTTCATTAGCAATCAGCACGTCAAGTGGTGCAACCGTTTTTTTCTTCTCTTTGAAGTAGAACATCTTTTCATTTGATTTTCGCCATTATTAGAAGTCATTTATCACAAAATCAGGATCTATTCTAGTATGAAAGTTTCAAGGATTGAGTCCAAGCTTATTCGCTATCGCATAACCTTATAACTATTAGGTTTGGTACGTAGTTCTTTATGCATCTAACTTTAGTTAAATTAAGATAATTTGCGAAATTTCTATCTACTTCAGTTAGTACCATCTATCCGGTACCTAAGTAGTTGAACTTAACTGATAATAAGTTTAATTGTTTGTGTTCAGTCCCAGATTAATGAAGATTCGGTGTCATTAAAACTAGAAAGCTGTTCCCTCCTCGTGCAAATCTTCTCTGCAGTGTGCACCCTCCATTTCACCAGAAAATCCAACTTAGGACTTTAAGGTCATGCGGTGAATGCTAAACATCTGCATTACATGACAGTTGTTGACTGCTAGAATTCCCACTTCTTTCTGTTTACAACATATCACAACGATCTGACACAAACGAATGAAAACAGCTAAATTTAATACCTATTTCCCTAAAACCACCTTATTCCATTCATAGTAGTCAACTCGTTAGCGAACAGCTTCAAGATGCTCCTGAAATTCTGGTGAGAAGTCATCAATGATGCTATTCCTACTTATCGGAATTGAGACAGTTATCGCCAATTATAATGACTCATTGCCGCTCAATATCACAATTAATGAAAATAGTGATTCAATAATTAAACGCAGGCCTAATAGTACAAGCGATTAGGCGTTTACTGTGAGACCTGATAGTCCTGAGTAGGATTTCCTGTGGAAATCAAAGACTGTAAACCATTCCCACTCTGAGAGGAAAAAACTCTCAAATGCACAACTTTAAAATCAATAAATAATAAAATAAAACATTACAATGACTTACAAATTCTTCTGGTAAACATTTCACTAAACGGTTTGATTCATCTTTCATTTTATTATCAACATTTACATCTGATGATTTATGTGAGTTAACTTGTGCATATGCAGTTAAATAATCCATTCCAGTAATTGATTTGCCTAATGTATGCCAAAATACTAAACCACGTAATGCATCCATATGTACGACATTTTGTAAAAGATTTGCTTCTTGATTCTTGTTAGAGTGAATAAAATATAAGAGAAAAAACAATCCATTCAACGATTGAATAAATTGATAAGATAATTCATTAGGTGAACTGGGTTCGAATCTCAGTGTGAACATCAACACTGAAATGCAGGTACATTTAACTGACTATACTCAAATAAGACGAAACGTGTGTCCTGGATTCTACTTGCCAGTAACAGTGCAACTTAAACAATACTTGTGAATCATCGCTGTATCAAAGCAAGAGAGACTGATCAGTTTGAGTACTTGACAAATCAATAGAAAGACCTAAATACATTCTACTTATAATTCAGAAAAGTTATAATTTACAGCTGATCTCAGTTAAAATGTACCAGAAAGAAGATTAGAAGTTAAGATCTAAAAGAAGATCTACTGAATGCATACATATACTCTATGTAATTAATGAATTCTGAGTTATGTCAGTCATTGTTACTAACCAGATGATGTGTTTAATGACTTTTTTAAGATATCAATGATGTTACTAATAATTCTGTTTAGTTTGTATTCATTTTACTGTCCTAGTGTGGTACTACAACTTGAACAAACTTATATATGCTTAAAGTACTACGTTGCTTATGATTGACTGAATGAATTCATGATAAATTTATGCAGCTCTATTTAGTAACCTTATGGATTGATCCTATATTTTCGTTTCACCGTCTCTAGTCTTTCCGGTCCATCGTGTGACAAGATTGGCAGTAGTCTGGGATACGTAACATATTTCTCAACCACCTCAGAGAATTCACAACCCTACAAACTTATTTGTCTATTTTTCCTAGTACTAGGTATCTAACTTGAGTATTGCTTACTCGATCATTCAACAGTATAAGGGGAATATTTAGAAAATTTGTATGATCAAAGATCTTATGCCTACTTATCTCTTCTGTTTTCTTGGCCCATTTCACATCCATAGGTGAAAACATAGCGAACTGCTGCGTGGTAAATCAGTTCTTTTGCAGACAGACAGATATCCTGCCTAAACTGTTGGTGGCACAAGGTTTTAAACGCCAGGATGGATTCTGAATCTGGGTTGATAATCCATCTGACACTGATCCATGAAGGCTGATATGACTTCCGAGATCAGTGTAGTGGTTTGTCTGTATGTAAACACTACTAAGAAAACTGGATTCAAGCATAACATTTGTTTTAATTTTTCTAGGCTTTCATTTATCTTGAAGGTAATGTCAATCCCTAACAAAAGATAACTCAAGGTGAAACGTTTTTCAAGTCTCAGATTCTTATGAAGTTTATTAATATGAAAATCATTTACAACTTGAAACAGACTGACTACTTATAAGTAACTCAAATCATTTTGAAAAAATTATTGTTACACTGACTATTTGAGTAAATTTTAAGTGAATTGAGGTGTTTCCGTTGTAAATTGATAGAAATGAGTATTACACCATTGGATGCCAACACGGTAGCTCATAAAGTTATACCTTGTTCAGCGTGAGGCCTCTCGGGATAGAATTTAGAGTATGAGCTTCTGAGGAACCCCACATTAGGACAAAATATCTGTCCAATGTTCTTGGATTTTCAATAATACCTTACCAACATCATTCTGTGACGAACTCACTCAACGAAACTATGTATGTAAATCAATAAAAACATTACGGAAACGAACAAAATTGTATTGTTGAACAACTTTTTTTTTCAAGATTTTTCAGTGATGCTTTGTAATGTAATCCTTTTATTGTCGTTAGTCATATACAAAGTAGTTGTTGCACATTGTTAGCATAACAGGATAAACACTAAGTCAGTAGAATACAAGGAGAAGGAATTAGTTCGTGGAAAGTTATGCAGTAACTTTAATTTCGTATTTTCAAAGAAAAGAAGGAGTGAATGCATCTACTTTAATATGATCTATCCTGTGTCAGTAACTATTTATTACGATAATCATTTGTAACAATACAGCCTAGACCAGTAATCACTCACTTTATAAACTGATACGATTGTTTTGGTTTGACTGCCCATAACGTTTTTATTTTCTTCGCCACTGTTAATCAACAGTGACCATAGAGGTAAGCATTGGTTTTGCATAAGCAATACATGTCAACAATTGTTTATGAATCAAATAAAGTTACGTCATACGATACTTAACATTACTGCAGTTAAGTAACTTCCCTTTCCACTAAGTATATACTCACCCCCTGTTAAATAAAAGGTAGAAACATACAACAAACTGCCTTTCTCATGGCATATTGTAGATATCTAAGAATTCGATGTCACGAATTGATGTGAATTATACGATTATTTGCAACCAGAAACTAGTGCTGGACAGTTGTTTCAGTCGTAGTATGAGACATCTCAACAATGCAAATGTACAGCAATATTCACGAAATGAGTCAAGGATCATTAGGTTTTTTGACGGAATCCAGTAGGTAATGTTTCTGATTTCAATCAGTTGAGTACATATTTTCGCAATCATCTTCATTGACACCAGTACTTCAACTTCACTGATTAATTCTTTTAGTTAGAACTCTGAGAATTATCTTGTGGAGTAAGTCACTAATGAGCTGATATGGACTACATTTATTACTTCATAATGTATTGTACTTTCGTTATCATGATTTTCGTTTGTTTCTGTTTTGGACATTTAATGCGAATTCAACAGTTGAAGTACCACAAACAGTTATCTCTAGTGATCCTATTCAATGTAATGGTCGTCTGAAGCCTTAAAATAAAATGACGATAACCGTATTCATTCTGTATATTCGGTTGTATTGTTCTTTTCCTGTATTGTAAACATCTTTGACACAACGATATAAACTATGTATCCTGTTTCTTTAGTTAACTAACACTATTCTATTTAGATTGTTTGTAAAAGATAATGAGGTTCCATTGAAATATATGAATCTACTTTATTCATCATATTCACTTAGACCTTCATCTACTTTATGTTCTGGAAAGAGCATAAATACACTCCAGTTATCTTTCAATCTATCTTCTTTAAACAAATTAATCTATAGCAATACAATGCATAGATTTTATCAATCAAGTAATATTGAACTTGTACTAATTGATGATCATCTGTTTTGTTGGTTCCCACATTAACCTGTAACATGAATTGATTCTCATGAAATAATGAGTCCTGTTAGTTTTGATATAGCGAATTGGTTTTGAATTTAGATAACCACTGGTCAGCCAGGAAGCAACAAATGGCTATTTCGTTCTTATATAGCACTCTTCAGAGGTATGAATCTACAACATCATCAGTGACTGAACAAAGAACCCTCTAGCTCTGTAGTGAACTCCTTACGATTAGATTATTTATTCAACTGTCAATCGTTGATATTTTCAGTCCAGTACGTTTGTGCAACCTCATCCATCGCTATCAGTAGTTAACTGTCTCATAACCGACAAGGTTGACCTTTTCATTTGATCCTATTAATTGATATTATGTCATTTTCTATTTCCTTGTTACTGTTATTCAAACTAGTACTATGTTTGGCATAAATGATCATTTTTCATTTGTAGTACTTTGTAGTCCATTATTTGGCATGTACATCTACTGTACATTTCAGTTATGAGAATGAAACACGTAAAGATTAAGAATAAAGATATCGTCCTCTCTGTCTCTCTTTCACACACACACTCACTGTGTGTGTGTGTGTTTTGTTGACTGCGGCAACGACACAAAAGTATCCACATTGAACTATGCAAAGTAATAATTCCATGTTATCATCTTGAAGTCAATGGTTATTTTAATAAGTAAATACCTAATAATTCAACAAATTAATTTGAAACATGTAAGACTTACTTGACGTTTTTCAATTTCACCTAATTTTCTAGTTAATTCAGCTAATTGATCCTTCAGTGTTGAATTCGCCAGAGCCTATTATGTTTTGTATGTTTAATGAAACAAAAGAAAAGAAAATGAATGAAACAATTTACAATTAATCTATCTATACACTATAACAAAGAGATGAATATAATGTACAAGTGTTTCAACTTAATATGAGACTCATCAGTAGTGTGAACTCACAACTCTCCTAGGTATTCAATTCAATTCTGTTAGACTTCTTGATGAACAATCAGATCATTGATTTAAAATTTGTTAGTTAATACTCATAAGTTTGATCACTTTGTAGTTAAGGTAAGATATAGAAAGACAGAGATTGGAGAATACTAACCGCACGTTCAAGCGAACAGATAAGACCTGATTACATAGATGTTGGTTGGCTGTCATAGGGTTGAAGCAAATAAAGACTTCCTTCCCCAGAAGTAGACAACGGAGAAATAACATCGGTAAATAAGAGGAAATACAAAGTCAGTTATTGAATGAGAATAATGGCCTTTTATACAAAATATACTGGAACAATAAGTAATGGGAAATGTAAAATACAACAAAAACTGAACAACTGAGGAGATGAATACAGTAAAAGTCGGATAATAGATTCACAATAAAATTAGAATAACTCAAGAAGGAGAATAGATATAACAATTAGTAATACGTTTCTGGAAAACCGACAATATAAGGAATACAGTCATCAAATTTACTGAATGCTACGTTAATATAATTAACCAGTACATATGCTTCTGTCATCAGGAAATGGGCTCCAGACTTTGTTAGTTCTCGTTCTTTATTCTGTTACAACAGTAGAATTGTGCTACAATCATTTATTATCATTATTAAAGAGTCGGTTATAATGACAAAGTAGTTATCGAATGGTTATCTAGTTGCAAACAGTTAGTGAGATTTAACTTTATCTTCAACAATATACACAATACTCAATACATACAACAGTGATGAAAGTAAGAATTCTTCCATTAGATGCTAACGCATTGGTTTAGACAGTGAGATATTAGCCTACCTAAACCCCTCTGTTAAGAATCTAGAGTGTGCACCTCTGATGAGTTTACCAACTGTTCGGTGTTCTCTAGTTCTCAGTAGTACCCTACCAACATCAATCTATGACAAATTCAATCAAGTACAACAGTGTATAGCCTGATATCAGAAACGTATTCATCAGTTTCAATGTCCGACAAATGTCATAATCATAAAGTGACGAATGAATTAGTATGATACAAGTAAACGAATTCATCAGTCACTTTATTTAATTCATACTGATTTAATACTATCATATTAGGAATACTTATCTTTAATCATTCTATCAATTGACTTTAAAGAATGAATCAGAGTTAGTTCTTTACAATGATAGTAATTATCCTAAGTTGGACAAATCTAGCTTTCAGTTATACTTTGCTTACAATAGTCTAATCGAAGATGAAATATTGTTGCGTCATTTACTAATTTGTCAAGAATTTACATCTATGCATCAATGAGTAGTAACCAATATGATGTTTCTGTAGTACTTCATAATAGTATTTATTAAATTTCATTGAACAAGGTCAGTGGTAATGATTACAGAATGCAAAGCTGGGTGACCTGAGGTTAATTCGCACGGGGAGCATTAGCTCTCCGTTACTGCTAACAAATGTTGAATATCACAAAAACTAGGTCAGATAGTGTTTTTTTTTGTCGTCTTCTCTTATACTACCATCTATAACAACATAATCAAGAATTGAAAAGCATTTATGATTTCCTGTTTGGTGTCAGTGTAGACCGAAATCAATTCTAAGTGGATTGCTTCGATACAACAGAAGTTCACAAGTTATGATTTAATTCTGATTGTGATTGGCAAGTAGAATCTCGTTCTTCTTGAGACATGCCAACTAAATGCATCTGCTTCCATATTGATGCTCATACCAAAATTCAAACTCAGTCCGTTCGAATCAAATGTTATCGGGATGATTATTGAATTGTTGAGTCTGGTCATGTATCTTTGTACAGTCCTATTCAACTAAAAAAACTCAAATAGGACGAAGTACTTACTCTATTTGGAACGCATCAGCCGCATTTCAACTAGAATTACAGTTACAAAATTTGATTTTGACCACTTTGGACTCTTGTGCTTTTGCGCTCTGTCCTACTATACGGGAGCGAAACATGGCCGTTAAGAGTAGAGGACATTCGTAGGTTACTGGTCTTCGATCATAGGTGTCTCCGAAGCATTGCTCGAGTATCGTGGGACAACCGAGTGAGCAATGCTGTCGTCAGGAAACGGGTTCTAGGAAAGGAGGGCAAATCAATAGATGAGGTATTGAAACTTCATCAGTTGAGGTGGTTGGGACGTGTGTTACGCATGTCTAACTACCGACTGCCTCGACGAGCTATGTTTTGCGGCGTAGGAATAGGTTGGAAGAAAGCTAGAGGCGGCCAAACCAAAACATGGCAGAAATCGATGAAGTCACTGACAAGTGGACTGAGTCATGTTGGTAGATGTAGGCTGCGTGGTTGGGGTTCGCGAGACGAAAGTCACCAATGGTTAGAGACCTTGAACGACATGGCTCAGAATCGTTTGCAATGGCGCAGGTGCATCCACTCTTTGTGTTCTCTCAAAATCTAACCTTCTGAATTCTCTATCTTTCTCCTTTCAAATTTATCTCACTGAATTATACTTTTTGAATCATATATTCGCTCCCTAATTTTCTACATTTCTGCTAATACTCCTATTATAGCTATCACTCTTGGATTTGAACTGACAGTTGAGTCTCTGTGCTGATGTGGTATGGCAACCTGAACTGACGTACGTACGTACGAAGTTCTGCGTTGTATCTGTCTGTCTGTCTGACAGTCACAAAATATCTTAAGTTAATTTGAACTATACATTGTAAAAATGGCTGATGAAAAATGTTATAACAAGACGAATAATCAAGTGTCACACACGTTATTTTGACCCATGATACTAAGCCAGATCTGACAATCATTTAGTAACTGTGACATGTATATTGTTTAAGTTGTAGGGTTTCATAGATTTGTTATTGATTGTCAGGCCTATTTTCCAAGTTATTGTAAATTTACTATGACTCTACTTCCCGTTTTTTGTATGAAACCTCTCCCCGACCACTACCACCTCATTTTACCCTTAGTGTATATTCTATTTTTTATTACCGGTTGGGGGCCCACGCGATGATCGTAACAAATGGTTAGAGACTTTAGGTGATATGGCTCCAAAAAAAAATCGATTGCAATGGCGCAGGTGTATCCACTCCTTGTCTTCCTCCAAATTCTAATTTCTGAGCTTTTCATAATTTTCTCTTTACTGAATCACTTTTTATCTCAAATCTCATCTCTGATCTCTATGCCTTTCCAGTAGTACTTACTCTGTTACTACCTCCCTTCCTCTGGGATTCGGTCTGATAATTTAATCTGTATCTGCTAATTGAGGCAAGTTGAACTGATGTACGCATATACCAAGTTCTACGTTGTAACTGACTGACTGACTGATTACCGGTTGGTGCAGAATGTGTGTTACAAAAGCTACTGTTCTTACTAAATAAACAGCTTGGCGCAGTCCCCTATTTTTTAGTGCTTATTATCTCACACTCTATCTTTAAGTAAGTTTAGTCAACTTGGTTACGATCCAAAAAGTCAACGTTTACGTAGTCACATCGTATAAATTATAACAGCAGACCTTATTGGTTGGTTCTAGACACAAAGTCAGTGTTGCACTTATCTCGGTCCTGATTTCACACCAGTATCTTCAAAGGTCACTAAAAAAGAGATGTTTGGATGAAGGTAGTTTATGTATGAGTAGTATTTGTCCTCGGAGTAATTAAGTGATTTGGCAATAGCTAATTAATAATTGAAAAGGAAAATAGAAATAAGAACAGAGTGACGTAAATAGATTATTGATCGACTTCTATTAACTTCGGTTGTACTACGTTTTCTGAACTGGATGGTTTAGTTGAAGAATCTTTTATCGTCCTACTAGGCGACCTCATCGGTGTAAACTTCTGATAAGAAAATTTGCGTCGACTAAGTCGTTCAGAAAGGCGATAAAATCACTTCGACGGAATCATCCAACCGAGAGAACTCAGTTTAACTAAAACTAACTTTTAACAACCATCTCAAAATCATACGAGCACAACGCGATTTGTAATTACACCTATGCTGAAAAAAGATACAGACGTTGAAGGCTGCCAAAGTAAAGCGGGAATCCAAAGTACTTTTTATCCTTAATCTAAAACTCGTTAGCTGAATATGCCTAGGTGTCAATATACCTACTTAAAACTAACATTTAGACTCAACACCGATTAATTCAAAATATCAATGTGTAATTCAATAAGCTAATGACTTATGATAAGCTTGAACAGATATAAAGACATCAGTAAGTCTTTATAGACTAAATTCATCACAGATCAATGTTGGTAATGCACAATTTAAAACTGGGGGTACTGGACAGCTATTTTGTCCTAGAACGGGACTCCTCAGCAATGTGCATCTTAAACTCAACCTCATGAAGTTTAAGTAGGCGAAAGCTACCGGATTCTGGCCTAGTGGTGCAGGAAGTTAGACCTTAGGTGACGTGAAGCGCCTGTGGTGACGTTCAGGGTGACCACTACTGAGGAATTCCATAATTGAACACAAAAAGTATCTAATGCTCCCCAGTCTTGAATGGTATCCTACCTACATTAATCTATGAAAAATTCAATCAACTAAAACTTAGTATCAACCTTCACAAATCACTTCAATTAAATTAGTTAGCGTATGGACAATTTCTTAATGTTCATGTTTAAGGCGCCTAGTATGTTTCGCATACTCAATTAGTGGATAGTGAGTTATCATTAGAAACAATAGATACTTAGTTTAAGTCTAAATAGGAATTCTAACACTAGATCGTATTACATACATGCAGCTGATGAATCCTGCAGAGAACAAAACATCCTCTATTGATTCTATTGTTAGTTATAATACAACTTAAAAGAGAATGTTAACATCAGTCAAATGAATTTATTGGCCAGATAGTTTTCAATTCATATAACTTCATTAAATATGCATTAATTAGACTAGTAACAAGAAGATAAAGTAAAACTTTACTCACTTACCTACTTAATTGCCTACCTACTAACTTACTTACTACTTACTGTTTTGTAAGTAATACATTTTTAATGAGAAAGAAGCCTAAAGTATATTCTTGATTGAAGATTGATTCAACATTTTGTTTTTACTTATTGACTTACTCAAATATAAACAAACAAACAAACAAACAAAAACATTGAAAATGATGTTTCATAGTTGAGTTGTTCTGTCATTTATCTCCATTTCATATTTAGATTAAACCTACAGCCATCATTACTGATAATGATTTATTGGATTGTGTAGACCTCATTATTGATTTTTCTGTGGGGATATGATCTCTTTATTAGTTGACTTCTCCGAGAACAGTCATTACAACGTAAGATGTATTGGTCAGTGTAATCGCCAGCGATTAATCTAAGTTAGTTTATATCAGCATATTCTACTGAATGGCAATTCGAAGTAGTAAGTAAGCAACTATGTAGATGAATTTGCCTTTTGAACTGGTCTGCAATTTATATTTAAGCTCAAGTGAAAATCATGACTAATCCAATGTTGAATGAGGGACTCGAGTTCACATCAAACACATCGTTTTATTTCTGTTAATAATTTCAGGTAAAAAGGAGTAACAAAGAGCCTAGATAATGTTGAGTTTTCTGCCTGATAATCTTCAATCACTTGACATCAAGTGAACAAACTTGTCAAGCTAGTGTCTAAGGTTGATAGAATTCAATGAGATTGAGGACTAGAGAAATATAAAATTAGTCGCTATGTAGTGAATAATCAATTCGAATATCTTAATTCTACTTGCGATCTATTAATGCTTAGTGGAAATGAGTAAACTGTGTTAAGGCAAATTTGAATCTCACAGACGGCATCAGTACTCACACGACTGCGGGAATTTCCTGCATATAAGTTTCATATAGCCCGAAAACTAGGTCTCAGAAGATTTCCTGCCGGCATTCTTTAACCATCTAACAGTCATTCACCAGATCAATTACTGAGAAGTCCTAAACGAAGTGCTCATTGTCATATGGTTATATAATTGTCTATAAACTAATATCAGTTTATGAAAGGAACTATCATCTAATTACCTTCGAACTGGCATGGTTAGTTCCTAAATATCTACTTTCAACGAACGTGGCATCATTTTTACAACTGGTCAGTAATAAACTGGAATGAGGTTTATAGCGTTACATATGCCATGATCACTGCTACACTGAAATGAAACATACCAATTTGTGACCTAGGTATGCTTGATTGATTGTTCACAGGTCAGAGTAGCGTTGGTAGAGTACCATGAGAAAGCTAGGAAGCATCGGAACATCTTCTTTCTGCTATTATAGGATTCCTGAGCATTACTCACTACCGAATTTATGTAACGGAAATCGAACCCAGGATCGTCAGGTTACACTGCAAACACCTAACCTTCTGTAATACTGAAGCGGTGTCTAATAGTAAAGTTCTTACTTCTGTAAAAACCACCTCAATTGAATTAAACTAAAGTTAGTTTAGGGTAACATTTTGAATGAAACACAAGGCATAACTATTTTAATTTATTTGGTCAGTAGCTCTCAAGCAACACAATATCCTATACACAAATTTCACATTAGTTTAAGTTACCACATCCCAGGAAGGTGAATACGGAAGTTGCAACAGTGGTAACAACATCACTGGCGATATATAAAAGCAATAAAAGAATATGATTAGAGAAAAACGAACTCTTAAAAAGGATGTTATAAAATAATTCTGTTACTCAGGATCTGAAAATTACAAAGACTGAATGTACCACTGCAACCGTTTCTAAGCCATGTCAAGCTAAGTCTCCATCTGTCAATCATGACAGTAGAGCAGACTAACCAGGTAGCTTTCACCTACCAATATGGGTCACTTCAACAATCAGTAACTTCAAGAATAGTACCACGTTTTAGTTTGACTAGATCTATCTTTCTTCCATTCTACTCTTACTCCAGTTTATATCGTCCATCGAGGCTGGTAGTGGTTATAAAAACCAGTTCAGTCGATGAAGATTTTAATTCCCAAACTGATTATGAACTGATGTAAATCCGTAACAGTAGTTAAACAGGATTATATCTTATAGTAATGAATGTCTTAGCAGTGTATGTTATGATCAACTTAGACTTGAAATCTAAGATTCATAAACAACTTGAAGAAAATGTTACTAATAAATGACTGAAATCTTATCTTCTTCTGTCTAATCCTCTCCATTAATACTGACTCTTTTACTAAAATTTTTACTATTCTGGAGTTTAGTCCCGACAATTTTATCTGTTAATTGAAGCATAACAACTTAGACAAATGTCTTCACTTACCAAGTTCTACGTTGTAGATGACTGACTAACTGAGACAATTGAAATGGAATTTAATAGTTTACATTCCTAACTTTACTCAGCTACTTATAACGATTACCTAGTTAGTGTTTTCAGTAGTATCCAACTAATTTTCAATAATGATAGATCCTATTCATTAGAATTTCTATTGTCACCATCTTCTTTATTAAATGAAGTATATAAATAAATTCTTATTTGTAGATAATTACACTTTAATTTATATAAAAGGTGCATACTCCCTACTCTTCACCCCTACCATTTCTTTAAAGTGTAAAAGGTACTTCAGATAATAAGTGCATTAAATGACCCACCTTTATGAAAGTATGATATTTCTATATGTCATAGAAACAAGAAAATGCAATGAAATGTACTTTAATTGAGAATTGTTGGTATTATAATATTTAAAATGAAATAATACACAACAATTAAACTTAATATCTATCTTCATTGAACTACCTCATTTCACTTACAATAGTCGATTTATTGTGATTAACTTCAGGATGCTACTAAAGTTCTAATAGGAAGCTGTCACTAACGGTGTCCAGATTTGTCTGGATTGAGATACTTATCATCGATTACAATGAATGCTCATCGTTCAACAATAACTATATTCCTTGAACTAAAGGCGGCGTTTGATTCTATCGATCGTAAGGTTATGTGGCAATGTCTATCACTGAAAGGCTTACCAGAGAAGTACATTAACCTTTATACAAGCTCTCTACTTAAACACTACGTGTCGAGTTAGGGCTTATGGCAGATTGTCCTCGGAATTGATTACTTCAAGTGGTGCTCGTCAAAGTTGTCCGCTCTCCCGATTTCTATTTAATTTTATCACTGACATACTTTTAGAGTTAACATTGTCATCATTTGATTTCTTCGGGGGTTGACCTCCTTTCAGGAGATAAACTTACTGACTTAGAATATGCAGATTATATAGTTCTATTGGGTGAAGATGCTGATAAGATTTAGAATCTTCTGACACCCTAAAACATGAATTTAAGCATGTTTGAGATGCGATTCTCCCCATCCAAACGCAAAATGCTGCTTCACGACTGGCTTAATTTGGCACCAAAGTTAGTGATAGGGAGCAAAGCAGTGGAATGTGTTAACCGCTCCACTTATATTGGAGCCTCATCAGTATCGATAGTCTAGTGTGCGCTGAAATCTCGGCTTGTATACATAAGGTTCGATCGGCTTTTTCCAGTTTGTGTCACTTATCGCGTAGGCGAGACATGCGTTTACTGACGAAAGGACTCATTTACTGCGCAGCAGTTCGATCCGTCTTACTTTATGCATGTGAAACATGGCTATTAAGGATAGAAAACATTAGTAGACTTCTAGTATTTGATCATAGATGTCTTCGAAACATTGCTCATGTTTTCTGGGACCCCCGAGTTGGCAGTGCGTGAGTTAGGAATAGAGTGCTAGATAAATACGGTAAGTCCATTAGTGAAGTAGTAAATCTTCACCAGTTTAGGTGATTATGGCGTGTTACGTATGCCTGACCACCGTCTACCTCGACGAGCAATGTTGTCTGGTGTGGGAGTAGGCTGGAAAAAAGCTAGGAGTGGCCAAACGAAGACATGGCACCAATTCGTGAAATCATTGACAATTGGGCTGAGCCATGTTAATAGATGTAGACTACCTGGTTGGAGCCCACACGATGATCGTAACAAATGGTTAGAGACTCTAGGTGATATGGCTCAAAATCGATTGCAATGGCGCAGGTGTATCCACTCCTTGTCTTCCTCCAGATTCTAAGTTTTTCAGCTTATTATGATTTTCGCTTTACTGATTCATGTTTTCACAAATCTTATCTCCGATCTCTACACTTTTCCATTAGTACTTACTCTGTTACTACCTTCCCTACTCTGGGATGTGGTCCGACAATTTAACCTCTATCTGCTATATTAGGCATGGCAACTTGAACTGATGTAAGCTTGTATCAAGTTCTACTTTATAACTGACTGACTGATTCATTTCGATTCTTAGTAAAGTCAACAGATACGTCATTCCAAGGAGTTCCATAGTAACTACTGTTAGTTTTCAATGCAAATTATCTACTAATTTAACTATTCGTTTTTTCTAAATTATCTTTCTGAAATGAAACAATTAATCAATCCATCTTTAAAATTGGCACAAACTTATAGATTACTCTAGAATCTGTTTGATAATAGAATTAAGAATTGACTTACACAATTTTCTTTCAACTTATCAGATATACAGTGTTTGGCAGTTGTTGATAAACTGTAACATACTACTTATTGTACATTCTTATCATGGTATAAATATTATAGTATGATTGAACAATGGAATGTCATTAACCTACTATGAACATCAATATTAGGATGAAGGTACATCCAGCCGACAAGTTTCGAATAGGATGAAACACTTGTCCTTGATTCCACTTACCAGTCACAATTCAACTTACATGATTCTTTACGTACACTTTTAAGAATTTACTTTACTAAAATAAATGATCTTCAGTCAATTAATCTTTCACTTTTATTTTATCTATGAAACGTAGCTGGAGTACCTAAGAGTTGATTAAAATTAGTTGATGAGTTATATGAGTGTATTTCATATAAAGATCCATATGGATACTAATGACTACATAAACATCAGGTTCCCTAGAGATAACAATCAAAAGTTAAACTGTTAGAAGTGTATTCGATTGTTTCAATACTTACTTACTTACTTATGCCTGTTACCCCTCTCGGAGGAGCATAGGCCCCTCACCAGTCTTCTCCATTCAACTCTGTCCTGAGCAATCCTTTCCAGCTGTATCCAGTTACTGTTCATCCTTTTAATGTCTGCTTTCAGTTCTCGACGCAGGGTGTTCTTTGGCCTTCCTCTTTTCCGTTTCCCAACAGGATTCCAAGTTAGTGCTTGTCCCGTGATACAGTCTGATGATTTGCGCAATGTATGTCCTATCCATTTCCAACGTCGTCTCCTGATTTCCTCTTCAGCTGGAAGTTGGTTTGTTCTCTTTCAAAGTAGGCTGTTGCTGATGGTTTCCGGCCAACAGACATTCAATATTCTACGTAGACAGTTGTTTATAAATACCTGTACTCTCCTGATGATGTTTGCAGTAGTTCTCCACGTTTCATCTCCATACAACAGAACTGACTTGACTGTTCGAGTTGAAGAGTCTAACTTTGAGGTTGGTAGACAGTTGTTTGGAGTCCCATATATTTCTTCAACTGTAGGAATGCTGCTCCTTGCTTTGCCGATCCTTGCCCTTACATCTGCATCGGATCTACCTTGTTCATTCGATGATGCTCCCCAGGTATATAAAGGTATTCCACTTCTTCCAGAGTTTCACCATCAAGTTCAATTAGGTCGGTGCTCTCGGTGTTGAATTTGAGAATCTTGCTCTTTCCCTTATGTATGTTCAGGCCTATTGATGCTGAGGTCGCTGCTACTTTGGTTGTCATTCACTTGCATTTGCTGTTGTGTATGAGATAGAAGTGCTAGATCATCTGCGAAGTCCAGATCATCAAGTTGCATCCTACTTGTCCATTGAATCCCGTGCTTCTCCCCAGATGTTTCAATAGGTCAATATATATGAAATGAACTTTTAGAGTAAACATTTCATTCTGTTTACTTTATGGAGATATACTACATTGTAGAACAGGTATATTCATTAAGATTTTATTTCAAGTATATGAAGTTATCGTCAACTATCTACTGTAGGACAGTATGACTTTGATATAGTCGAAATTGGAGCACAAAGAGACATTTTAAATGAAAAACTAATCAGTCATAAGTAACTTAGACTACATCAGCTCAAATAATCATGTCATATTAGCCTGATGGAATCAAATTAATACAACGAATATCAAGAGAAATTATGAAGTATTGTGATGATTTTCAATCAACAGTTCACGTAAACTTAGACAATCCTTTAACTTCAGTGTACATAAGTCTATGGTGAATTTATAAGTATGTTACTATGTTTTATAATTCATATATCCCATCTTCTATGTGAATGTTTATGGGATTGTTTACTCATTACTTTTGTTAGATTGTTCGCTTTGGTGTAGTATATTAATCTAATCTTCATACTCTTTACGTGTGACTGATCCTTCTGTTCATACTCCTTAGCCTCATCTTTATTTAGGACATTGGTATTTCAATAGAATCTGTGTATATTTCTAGTCACATCTTTTATTCTCTTAATTGATGACTTGACTGTTTGTGATTTCATTGATAATCAATACAATACAGTCCTACTACTACTACTACTTCTGAGTTCTTAATCAGTTACTTCATGACTTTACTTCGGAATATCGAGTTCTAATAATAATAATAATACAACTGATTTCACAAGCATGATCGTAAGTAGGAATTCTAAAAACACTACTGTCCAATAATATTTCAAGTTTGCATTAAAAATAGTCGAAGATAAAGAATAAATGTGAACATGTTATTGTGGCCGAAACTCAACTGTGTTACCCAATATCTGTCATCAGTCTTATCAGTTATCTGTCGAAAACTAACAAAGTAATTAACCTATAACAATTTAACTTTAATCGACAGTCAATGACATCGTCGATTGCTGCTACGTTTTCATGTTTTTCCATACAACATGGATGGTGATTGTAACATCAATCAATTAATCAATACCTGTTAACCCATGGGGAGCATAGGCAGCCGAACAGTATTCTCCGACCAACTCTGTCCTGAGCTTTCCTCTCCAGTCCTTCCCAAGTGCACTTCAGTCTCTTCATGTCTGACTCCAGTTCCCGAAGCAGTGTATTCTTGGGTCTACCCCTTTTCCTTTGACCTCCAGGGTTCCATGTTAACACTTGACTTGTGACACAGTTTGATGGTTTCCTCAGTGTGTGTCCTATCCACTTGCAGCGTCTTTTCCTAATTTCTTACTTGGTTGGATTTTCGCTGACTTGTCCTCTGCCACAGAGAGTTGTTGTTGATGGTATCCGGCCAACGGATCCGAAGTATCCTACGCAGACAATTGTTTATAAATACTTGTATCTTATAAAGGATGCTTTTTGTAGTCCTCAAAGTTTCAGCTCTATACAACAGAACTGTTTTCATATTTGTATTGAAGATCCTTAGTTTACTGTTGGCTGACAGTTGGTTTGATTGTAACATACCGTATCACATATCTTAATCAACTTAGTCAATGAACACTTTCAAACTCATAAACTAACTTCACTACATCTTACCTATCCTTATCATATCATATTCAATGGTTTCATTATATAATAATAATAGTAATAGCAATAGTTTATTATCAAGTAGCATTTTGTACATGAGAGCATACTAGTTCACAGGCATGATCAGAATGAATATCGATTGTTTTTAAACGAAATGTTATAGAGTCACTGGTATGGAAATCATGCTATTTGAAAATATTAATTAAACACAAAGTCAATAGTAACATGGTTCACAGTTTACTGTACAGTAAACAACCGCGAGCCTTTCATCTGTGGCGCTGTAATCGCAAGAAATGGCCGTGACTAAGCAGAATGAACTATAGAAACTATTCAGATACGTAATAAGGCTAAGTATCTGAAATTTGATTAAAAGAGTCAATTCTATGTGGGCTGGTCTTAAACAGGGATTCAGCGTTTCACTATTATGCATTACATAATCAATAAATTAATCAATAATTGATTAAAATCACTGTATTTAACACAGTGATGACATTAAAAAAACGTTATGGATAACTTCAGTCAATGCTTAATTCCATGATTGTTTTTTCACAGAATCGTAAAAAAAGCAAACAAGTAATTCAAGAAACTCTGAGAGAAAAGTAATGAAACCTGAAAAAATTTCTACATACAATCAATCAAAGAATTCATGATTAAATGAAAAATTAGTTTTAATTTATAATTAAATTAATGAATAATTAATCATGATTGGTATCATTTTCTTTTTTGTATTACAACAACTGCCTACTTATAAGTAGTTAAAATAATTTTAGGTTATTTCTATAAACTATTTCTCTACGCCATAGATTGATTTTCAGTTGAATATCATTAAAAACCATAGAACATTGGAAGATTAGTTCATCCGTCGTATAGGTCGTTATAGTAACATACATCATCTAATTTCAATCGAAATCGGAGAGTTCAGGTCTCATGAAGAATGTTTAATAGTCTAAGATCTATTCTTTGATGGAATTGATATTGCACACTTCTGAAGAGTCTCATACTGGATGAAATAACCGTCTCATTCTCTTTGATTTTCAGTGATACCCTAACTGACAACAATCTGTGCTGAATACAGACAACTAAAATTATTATACTATCAGTACAAAACTACATAGATTCATTTTCTTTATTTTTTATTACAATCTTAGATTCAAGTAGTCTAACATCATAAACTTACTTCATCAAGTGCAGCTTTCAATGAACGATTTTGTTCAGTTAGTTTCTTTATTTGTTCAAGTAGATCATCTGTTAATGAACTTAACTATAAAAATAAAAGAGTAGAAAAGAAACGTAAGTGAATACTTCATATAGGAATTGTTAGTAGGTTATGTCAATTATACGTTGTGTTTACTCTAGAAACGCATTTCTGAATATTTAAGTTGGATTGTGACTGGCAAGTGGAATCCAGGACGCGCGTTTCGTCCTATTTGGGACTCATCGGCTGGATTCCTGGATTCCACTTGCCAGTTACAATCCAACTTAAATATAACTTGTGTAATACCGCTATATAGAGGCAATCCGCTCAGGATGCACATATGGCAACAGAGGCTGACCAGTTTCAGTCCATTACAAATCAACGGGAAGATTCAAGCCTATTCTGAATTGCATTTCTGAATAGTTCTTAGCATGAATGTTCATAAATGGACTGTCCCTCTTATTTGTAACCACTTTGTCTACTTTCATTACATACGTTGTTTCTTCAACGGTTGTATTTAAAATCATCTAGAACAGTACATAATTTCGACTAAAATGTAATCTACAATCAGAAATCGAAGTAGAACGTTTGGCAGTTCCTCTTTTATGACATTTATCATCTATCAGTTATCGTAAAAATACTTGACAAGTAGAGTTTAACTACATCAAGTATTAGCCACTCACTCACTAATAACACTAAATAATGATTAATTTAGTATTCAGAATTGACGAAGTCAGAAAATCAGCTAAAGTTAAAGTGTTAGTTTATGAAATTTAAATGAATCTATGTTTGACTTCCACTTAGATAATATATTCACGTCCACAATGTAGAGCTCCTTATTAGGATCAGACATTCATTCAACGACTCCTTCTTTTCAACAGTTCTGTAACCAATGTCATTGCGTAATGTAAAATTTTGAGGTATAAGTAAATCTAATGAATATTCCACTGGATGATATTCAAGAGTGTAAACAACATTCTAACTTCCAAAACTCCCACTTGAATCATTATAAGCCTTGAAATTTGTTAAAACTTTATAAAAACTTTGAAACTTTAAATGGTAAATTCTAAATCCATTAGAATGAGGATTCCATTTGAAATAGTGATTACTCGTTGAGTATACATGATGTGATTCAGTACATAGATAATGTAGTACCACTGGTCTTTAAATGTCCTCCAACCAGCCCCTCACAACCCCCATCCAGCATACTCTATAACCATACGAGTATAAAGAAACCAATCTTATTTGATTTGGTTTTCATGCATTTACGTAACATTAATTATGATCAGTAGAGTTTCATTAAGACATTTGAGGGGCATTCATGATCATCAAGAAATTATTGACTATACTGAAGTACAATTATGATCATAATCGAATATATACAAACATACTAAAGCAGTGAATTTGTTTCAAACAGGATAAATATCGGTGATCACAAACTTTGGAGTATATAATTCACAAGCTGTGTCAGGACCCTTCACTTCTAAGCTGTATCTGTTAAGCATTAAGCCAATTAGGATACTTGTACTACTTAAACTGTAAACTTTTGATAGACTCATTATCGATTGTTATTTCTATTAGTCCTTCTTGAGTTATTTCAATTTTATTGTGAACCTATTATCCCACTTTGTATATATATTTCCTTACTTGTTCAATCTTTATTATATTTTGTATTTCCTACTACTAATTGTTCCTAGTATGTGATGTATAACAGCAATTGTTCTCATTCAATAACTATATTTCCTCTTATCTATGGATATTATTCTCTCGTTGTCTACTTCTAGGAAAGTCTTTAATCACTGTAACACCATGGCACTCAATCAATATCTATGAAGTCAGGTCCTGTTAATTCTCTTTAGTACAAAGTCAGTATTCATCTAAGTAGATCATCTTGTATTTGACTATCATATAAGTACAATCTATCTTCACTTAATGTCATTTCAAAACATATTTCATTAACTTACACGATGTAGACCTTCTTCAGTAGCATCTAAACGTTTATTTGTTTGTACAGATTGCCATAAATTAGCAACTTTTCTATGATTAATTGAATCATCAATATATGAATTGACAATTGAATGATCATTTTGTTTATTTGTATTATTATTTTCAATATTATTATAAATTGAACTAAGAATATCTTCATTATTTGGTAAAGAATTTAATAATTCCAATTTCGATTCAACATTTGATAATCTTTTCTAAATAAAATAAATAAAAACAACAAATTGACAATTGAAAATGAAATAGGATTAGTTAATGTGTAAGACTTACACGACGCATTCGAGCGCCAATTTAGATTTTGTACGTCAGTGATTCTAGATGATCATATTGGGCTATTGCTAGTGGTTATTTATTTCCTTATTTTTGCCTTATAGACAGTTCACCATTGGTCCTGAAATTGATTTCTTCGGTTGCTGACCGAATTCATGTGAATAACACCAATTCAGTCCAGATTACAGGTGTTCAGATTATAGTCATTCAATATTTAAGCAACAATGAAAGGTGCCTTCTCTTCGTAAAGTCTTTTTCAAGTTACATTTGTATTAAAGTTGGGAGGAGGCCGATGTTTAAGTTCTATGAGTTAGGTATTTAGGCAAAACAACTGTCCTGTGTTAACTGATTTTCATTGGCTACAGTAAATTTTCACCGGCTGAGGTGGTTAGGACATGTGTTGCGTATGCCTGACCACCGTCTACCTCGGCGAGCAATGTTGTCTGGTGTGGGAGTAGGCTGGAAGAAAGCTAGGGGTGGCCAAACGAAAACATGGCACCAATCCATGAAGTCATTGACAATTGGGCTGAGCCATGTTAATAGATGTAGACTACCTGGTTTGGGCCCACACGATGATCGTAACAAATGGTTAGAGACTTTCGATGATATGGCTCAAAATCGATTGCAATGGCACAGGTGCATCCACTCCTTGTCTTCCTCAAAATTCTAATTTCTGAGCTTCTCATAATTTTCTCGTTACTGAATCACTTTTTATCTCAAATCTCATCTCTGATCTCTATGCCTTTCCATTAGTACTTACTCTGTTACTACCTTCCGCTACTCTGGGATTTGGTCCGACAATTTAATCTTTATCTGCTAATTGAGGCATGGCAACTTGAACTGATGTACGCATGTACACAGTTCTACGTAGTAACTGACTGACAGTAAATCTACGACTGACAACTGTTGAGCTTAAAATAAGAATTAACTGAATTTCTCTTAGAATGTTAAACAATTCTGTCATATATAGAAATATAGCGCCCTATATTTAGGTATAGGAATTAGTTACTGATGAAGTGCTATCAAGGTGTTGATCAACTGATGACTTCATTGGATACAGATCTTCTTTTACTAAAGTTTCTGTCACCTAGACAATATGCTTCATCAGCGAATATACCAAAGAAAAACACCATGTAAACATTGGAATACAAATATTTATCTTAGGGGAATATTATTAAGGGGCACTTTTAACGTTCAGTTTACATTTAATGGTAGAATTGACAGATAAAAGGATGGAATAGTAATCGAATCCACATACGGTCCCCTACTAGCAGATTGCATTATGGATTAGTATTGAAAATAATCACCTAAAACCGATCACTGCTACTTTCCACATGTTCAAGAGGTATGAAGATGATATTTTAATTATCTTCTCTCAAACTTTTGATTCGAATAATATCCTACATGTCTTCAATAACTCCTAATAAACCGTTAAGTATACTTCTAATTTGGATTGTGACTGGCAAGTGGAATCCAGGACTCGCGTTTCGTCCTATTTGGGACTCATCGGCTGGATGTACCTGGATTCCAATGTTAAGTATACTGTTGTGAACAAAAATGAACTAAACTTTCACTTTTTGATGCCAAAATAAAAATTAGTCATGACATGACGCTATGGAGATCCATATAGAATAGTCATCTATTAAATGTCTATAGTTTCGTTCCAATCACCAGGAAGCGAAACACAAATATGTCTCTTGCGTTAAGGATTCGAAAACTTTATATTTATGATTCATTAGGTGATGAGTTAACGTTCTTTAATTGAAAGTGCTTTTGCCCTAAAATTTGTACACAATAACATGAAACCTAAATTTCCGATGGAACTGACAATCTCCATGTCAAAGAAGAGACTCCACCCTAACGTCTACTTCATAGATGATACACTGGCTAACATCCTGAAAAAGAGTCTCTAACGCCATCAAAAGAGCTTTTTGGCAGCTAACCAGTGAAAATTATATTTGATTGTCGATTGTTCATTTACAAACAACTCTGGGGATAAACTATCGTATTTAAACCTTCCAATGTGTATATATAAATAAATTCACTTGTTCCTGTGGGTCAAGGTACATCGATTGTTGAATGTGTATTTTATCCAAAGGAGTTCAAGAGCACTTTCGTACGTAGTTTTGGAAAGACAGTACAAGGTACATTAGATGCTTATTAATACAACATCTACTCACCACAAATCACCAGACTAGTCAAGCTGCATTTTTCAAAGTGTCGTACAGAGTGGACAGAAACTATCCAAAAACATCGTGTTTCTTACCCTGATTGACCAACGAGGTTGTTGCTATACACATAAAGAAACCAAAACCATGTGTACAAAAGAAGATTGTTCATCCTTACACTGCACCATAGACCTAGCAAGTAAGTTTCCATATTATAATATTAAATAATTTAATTGATTGAATACATCACAGATTGATTTTGGAAGGGTTCCATTGAAAACAACGAAGCACTGGACAGCTGTTTCGTTCTAAGTGTGGAACTCCATATGCTCACTGGTACCCTGTAGATGTATAAATTTTCATTATTAATTCCTCTATCCACCACCAACCCCCACTCCAACCCCATCCGAAACATTATTTACCCGATATGAATAAATCTTCTTGCACATGCCTTTCTTAACTTAATTATTGATAGTAATTAGTTTTATCACTGTGATTACCAATTCGTCTAATAGAGATTTATGTACACTTCTCTATATTACCATGTCGAATCAATTGTAATTAATTTAATCTGAGATCACAAATTGATCAGAGTTAAACAACCATTGACAACCAAGGAACACTGGATAGCTGTTGTGTTCTAATATAAAACTATTCAACAGTGTGCATCACCTACCATCAGTAGGTACTGAGCGAAAGACCTTCATGCTTCACAGGTGAACGCTAAATCACTCACCAACTTAGCCAGCTTTCAAAGGTTAATGTTTCTAGCTTTAGTCACTTCATGATATATTTACACGACTTCATTTAATTCCCGAAATGGTTGAACTCCACTGGTCATGTCTTATTTTATTGAAGTCATGTATAGATATCTGCATTTGTACAACTTTGTAAATGAGATCGCTTAGAAGAATTCTTTTTCCTGAATCATACTATCATCGTTTTCTTATATTTGAATGACTGTTTTCACCTAGACAATTAAGTGTATTAATAGGCTTGCGATAAGCACAATAATATGTATATCAGTAAAAGGAAGACAGATACACGAGTAACCAGTCACATACATAACGACTGACCATATTGTTTATGCTGGCCGATTTAAGATGTGAATAATGCGAAACATTTCATTTCTATCATTGTTACGCTTCCTCTTACTCTGTTCTCTAGTCTAGTGTATTTACTTTGAGTATATTGTTTCTTACTATGAACTACAGTTTGAAATACAATTCGATTTAATTCTGTTTGGCTGGTCTATCAGCTTATGTTCTTGTATCTGCGGCTTGGGATTCAGTGGGCATAAGGCAAACGCGCATTTACCGACTAGGCACACACCCAATTGGCATTTTGGTCAAATAACCAAATTTCTCACGACATAACACAAACATCATAAAGACAACAACTATCATTCAATTGAGTGGATGAACAATAAATTCTGATCTATTCGACAAACAATTCTCTGTGGTTATATCAACACCTTTCTTCAGTGGTATGATGAAGGAAGTATTCAAGAACTCGCCACCTAAGTTGACACATGTCTACATAATTCATCCAATCTAATTCAATATGATGATTACATTGGATTTTGTAGTAATGCACAACATAATCGACAAATAATTTGCAGGTATCTTTCACAAACTGAACAAGTTACATTCAACGTTTGATCCATTAGTTAAATAGATTGATCTAAAGTATTCAAGTTTATTGAGATTTCAGAAAGCGGATTCACATGCTCTACTACAATATTGCTTGTTTAACTGAATGTTATATATCTTGACAAGATCAACGAAATCAAGAAAGTCAAATGGATCCATTAGTCAATCAAATTAAGTTTTCTGTTGATCTAAGATGTGTTAGTTGCATTTGACAATCTAATGAACTCATCATTCTACTTTGATAATAATAAACAATTCGAAGTAATTATGGATGAACTATAAAATACAGAATCAAGAGCCATACAAAATTTGGAGATATTAATGACCCTATCTCCCTTTGCTGTGAGTTGACATTTGTACTGTTAAAGCTGCCAACATAGTTAAAATTATAGAAGGTGTATTGTTTGTAGGCTATAGACAACTTATTGGTACAAACAATACGATTCAACTTACAGGAACCAAATAAGATGCTATGAATGTTATGTCAGGCGATTCATGGAAAAAGACTAACTGTCAAAACTGCGTTGTAGAAGACTATTTCATTTAATCGAGTTGTATGTAATGTAGACATTTTATTTCTTAACATTATTATGACTCTCATTTTCTATCCTCACGTTAAGCATATTTACTGTTAGAATTACATCTCTCACTTACGAATTACAGCAAACTGATTGGGGACACGTTACTTCAATCCACTGGCACTGTCTCCACTGTTTTATATTGAAATAAATTTCCCAATCGGATTACTCTATGAACCGGTTAATGTATATGTAGGAAGTGTTTAAAATGCAATTTGATTTGTCTGATTGATAAACCTACATATGTTCTTTCTACTTCAACTTGGAACTAAATGACCATCGGTTTTCTAGCGTCGAAGTTTAGGCATTTGGAATAAACATGAAAATATGACATTTTCAGACAGTCTCTGGTTTAAAAGTGTCTGCATTCTGTTCAGTAATTCACAAGTAAACAATACACCAAAACACCATCTATACAGACGTCTAAAAGTTGTACAAATATCTCAAAAGATAATTAATCACATTACAATTATGTAGTTGCACACAATAATAAAGTCAAAAGTACATGGAGCCAAGTACAAACACACTAATATTTATATACTGGTTCTTAATGACGGGTTAGATGGATGAATATCGATGACAAACAGTTAGACAACGTCGAATATCAGATCACATTGGTGATTTCAATGAGCTTATTGATGATATCGAAAAACTTCATGTTGTGTTCTTTGAGTATCATGCAATCTACTGAAGTCTGAACCTTCCACAAAATGATCAATCAAAACGTATTTACAAATGCTCGATCAGAAACTTAATTCAATCTAGGTCAAATAAGTGGTTTCGAGAAGTCTGTTTGTCAACATACAACATTCAGCAAAGCAGTCATGTTAATCTATATGCCAGTCTTCTCAAATATAAAACAATCAATTCTATTTCAAATCCCATTCATTAACTTAATATGTACCAAGTCATCTTTACAAGATTCCGCATCTCCACTCACAACGCACTCACCAACATTCAAAATCATGTTAAATCTACATTCTTCACAAAACACAAACAACATTAAACAGTATGCGCTCACGAATAATGAATCAATGAGGTAAATCAACAATTCAATCAGATGTCAGTCATTCACATCACACATTCACTAAACTTACACATTCAAACTACTCATACCAACTCACTGGTCAAATAACTACTAATCACTGACAGTCAATCTCCTCAATACTATCGTTGTTACTTGTTCACCCATCTCAGGCGTTCAACAAATATACTAATCACCAATCATTCATCTGTCAATTTCGAATACTGAGATACTCGAATATCATCAGTAACATCCAACCATGATTGATTAATCGATTGATTGATTGATTGATTGATTGATTGATTGATCAACACTGTTAGTTGAAATCACTGGCTTCTGATCAGAATGAGTGATGCAGTGTGTATGTGTATATGATAATCACACTCAAATGCGAACACACCTATTACCCCCCACCACTGTACCCTCACCTCACTCCATCAAACATTTTGTCACTGAGGTAGTTGAAGATTGATCGTCAACTCATACTTTATACAGTGATAAGATTTCTGTTTTTAAATGTACTCATTACATCTACTTGATTTTGTATGTTTGTTATGTTGAGGAAGATGGAAGTATGTGATTTGTGCATTGCAATCAACTAGAATTACTAGGACTACGTTCAATGTGTTGTGCATAAATTTGTCTTTCTATCAATATAATTCATTTACTTTCTTCGATTGATAAATGAAGCGTTATGGTGACAAGTTACTAAAGTTTTTCGATTTCTATTTGAGTTATTTAGTATCATACGATTCTTTTTCAGCTTATCAACTCCACTTGTTTGGTAGCATTCATTAGTTGATCATGTTGTATCGACATATTTACAAGTAGTATATCCTCATTTATGAAATAGTTTCAAGTATCCAGTTGGATCTGTTGAATTCTAATTGTTCGATACTCACTAGTGACTTGTTTCAAGATGAACTCATGAAATCCCAATGAAAATACATAACCGGTGATTTCTATAATGCTACTTGAATTCGTTAAAGTATAGAGATAGACACTTTTTAAAATTCATCTGAATGTTTCAAGTAGACTATCCTGATTGTTGAGACAAAGTTTCCAGAAATGTGTCGTGAAGTTGTGAAGAAACAACATGAATTACTTTACCCTCCCCCCCTCACACACACACACCAACCTTACTTCCTCAACTTTAATTTTCTTTTAAGTTAAGTTGACGAAAAGAATGAATTCAATATGAAAGAGTAATTTATATGTCAAGTAGTTGTGATTCATACAATGATTTCCTATTTCACAAACATTACATTACATCAATTGTAATTATCACTGAGGGTCGAATGGAATTGAGACAAGAATGAAATCAAATAATTAAACGAATGAAACATGAAGAATGAATTGATTTATAGAAAACAATCTTAACAAGAATAGTCTCGATTGGAATACTACTGAATAACATGGAGCATTGAACAGTTGCTTTGTTCTAGTATAGGACTCCTTAGCAGTATGCATCCTAAATCTCACCAGAACATCGAACCTGGAACTTCTAGGCCTCATGGAAAATATTTACGCTATCAGTTCCATTGGGCCTTTATCTAAAGACAGGATTCCCACTTCAATCAATTTCTAATATAGCGCTAAGGTCACTTAAAGCTATTAATAATAACTATCTTACTCATGAAATGTTTGGAATTTTCTAGTCACAACTAATTAAGTGTTTGCTGCTTGATCTAATAGTCTTGGGTTCGATTCTTTGGCGAAATCGATGGAGCATACTACTGAGAAACTCCTTACCTAGAACAAAGCAGCTGTCCATTCCCTCCTAGTTTTCAGTGGTAACTAACTGAAATCAATTAGTGCAAACAACATAATTAAACAACAATCTTTACAAACCAACTCAACTTTCACAAAAAACAATTTGAGAAGAGTTGAACGCCTTCTACATTTGGCTAAAATATCCACAGTATATTAGAAAATCTCTGTATTCGTTCTCTAATAGGATAATTGATACATGTGGTTGATGAGGCTCATACTAAAACGAAATAACTGTTCAATATCTACCTGGTTTTCATTGGTTATTTAAATAAATTTAATTTATGATGTAATAATGCAAGTTAAACAATTACCATAAATGATCTACACTGATATAACATGAGCCTAAAGGGTGAATAATACTGTTACATAATCATTATCACTCACATACAATCACTCTTATGTCACTTAGTGACTTAATTTATCATTGTTTCTATATCATATTTCCACTGTAAGTACATAAATCAAATAAATTACACTTTGAAATGTAATTGGTTTATGATGTTCATCTATACAGAATGTCTTTGTATGTTCAAGTGTGTCAATGTGAATCATACGAATGTTCTCCCTCCATTCCGACGCCTCCATTCAAGTTTTTGTTTACAATAATCACTTCTATTATTTACCTTAATCACTATAGTAATAGATGAAAGTCAAGAAAAAAGTTAATTTTAAACAAACTTAGTGTGATTTATTACTGATTTGTTTGAATTACATGCGTAGGATATCGAGTTCTGAGTTGTTGATAGGTCAAACAGTCAATCATATGCAACGTAGAACTTGGCACATATGTATATCGGACCAAGTTGCTACATTTTATAAGCGGTATAAAATGAAAACTTTAAGTAGTATAAGTAGTAACAGCATCAGTAGTAGTATAAAAAGTGTATAGATAGAGAAAATGATTTTATAAGAAAGAATTATTCTTTGAAATGTGACGTATAATATAATTTTAAACTTAGTATTTAAGAGGAGATAAGAGATGAATACACCTGCTTCAAGATGAACAATTCTCAACTATTTAACTAAATATCTAACTATTGGATTGCGACATTCACGAGAACTCCAACCGTGTAATCCATATCGACTAATGCAGCTCAGATCAGTAGTCGATGCGTTCCTGGACTGGTCAACACTATCTTACTTCCATCCTTCTCTAACGTTCGTCAACATTGTTTGTAGGGGTACTCGGTGATTAGGCATATGTAATATACGTTCTGATCACCATAGTCAATGAAGATTCACAATAGCACAATCTAACTTACCACCTTTCCGTAATTCCCTGAATCTAGCTTCGATATTACTCACTCAGTGGAGGCAAAAAAACGCTAGGAATGTTTAGAAGTTTGTTAACCAAATGAATGTCACCTACTTATAATTACCACGTTCCTCATACAAACAGTAATATAGAATAGACTGTTGTGTAGTGTGGTCGTTATCTGAAGCGTAGACAGATATGTTGCCAGTGTCATTTGGCTCATTTTTAGCTCATAAGGCTTCTAAAATAAGTGAAATAGTCTATGAATTGAACTACATAACTTCTTATCTTTAGTTCTCTAGGTATTCGATCAGTATCATCCAGAAAACCGTCTTGAAGCTAGAGATGGACAACACAAAATAACCATTAGCAAAAGTCCAGTATGATCATGTAAAATCACTAACGACAGGAAATTCAATTGACTGTAAACTGTTTTGTGTAAATCATACACACATTTCGTCTATCTTCAGTACTAAACAGAATGATTGATTTCTTTAATGAACAGTTAGATACTTTCTTTTAATTACTTCTTGAATCTTTTATTTATTGTTATGTGTTTATCACGATGATTTAGACTTATCTGCTTATTCGTCTAATTGATCTCCTTTGAGAGTGCTGTCGTAGTATGAGAACATAGGCTAATGGATATGTGTACCAAGCAGTACACAGATTATGAATGAATAACATAAGTTATCCATTCCTAAGACCCGATGGAGAGCACAAAATACTTACAAGACTAAATTATAGTCTATTCGTTTGAAACTTCAGTAAATTCTTAGCGTATTTTGTGTTTATCAATGATGAAAAAGGGTTAAGCGGCTTCTTCCATCAGGATACTTAGCAACAATTCTATGATTTGAATTAACTGTCGTTTTGTAGTGTTCACCATAGATTAACGTTAGTCATGCACCACGGAAGTTCAAGCATCACTAGTTTTACCAATGGTACAGTTGGTTATGAGTTTTCTGTGAAGACCTAAAACTGATTGGGTTTGACTGTTTAATAGAATCGATGGTGCACACTACTACAAAGTCCTATGATAATAAGAAACTGGCCAACCAGTTCTCTTTGGTTTTCAGCTGGTACACAAACGAGATCATTCATGTGATGAACACAAACAATGTAATTCAAGGATTCTTTTCAGCATTCCTACTTTGGGATATTGTCTATTGATTTTATTGCATAATAATTATCAAAACGTTCATTGATTAAAGTATGTACTTGATTATTCATGACTACATGTATGTGTAGGTGTGCTTACTATCATCTCTCAACATAAAACGTAACACTGAATGGAATAAATTAATCACAAACCATATTGATTAATGTGACTTGACAATCTAATCACCTTAGAGATTATATGGAATAATGAATGTAATGTTGGAATTATTCGTCTTCAAAGTAATATGATTGTAGACTTGTAATTATGTTCCATATTGACTAGTTTAGTGATTCCTGATTGATTGATTGATCACTAGTCACTCTATATGATTCGGAAAGTATGTATACATTTAAGTACAACATAGAACCAAGCGCATACATGCATTAATCCAAGCTGATACACCTCATGAATACTGTAAGATAAACTTCACGTTAGTAGAAGTAGTAGTTACTTTATTGGTAGTAAGAAAAAAAAATTAAGGACTATATGGAATATGATATAGGAAGAAAGAATGAGTTCATGGAAGGATATAAAATGAAACTCAGCAAACAATATAAGGGAATATAATTAGTGTATACAACAGCGTTACTATGATTGATTCTGAGCTATATCAGTTATCTTACGTCAAGTTTTAGAACACAGACATAGTTTTCTAGCCTTCGATACTGTTAGCTTTTCTCGACTGTAAATCAACATTTAACATTGTAGACTGAGAGGTTCAATGGTAGTGTCTATTATTGAAAGACGTACTTCAACAATACATTACACGTGTAATAATCAAACAATGTTAATGAATAGCTTTGTTAAATTACATTTATTCGGCAGTAATCATAGCAGGATACATTAAATCATTCAGAGGAATCTACCATTTAACAGCTTGGTACTTAGTCGTTTTTCTATGTATCAATCTACTTTGCTTCATTTGATATTTAACGACAATTATGTTGCTAAGAAAATTAAGTCTCAAAATATCGATAAACTAAACATTGAGTCTGTTAAAGCTGCTCTCAACATGGCTATTAGTTCATGAAGACTTTGACTGTTTCGTCAAAGTCCATATTGATAGATACCGATTACGTAGGTTGGGGGTCTACGTGGTGATCGCGATCAGTAGCTGAAGACACTGGGTGGCTTGGCTGAGAATCGATCACAAAGACGCAAATGTATTCATTCCTTGTGTTTTTTCAGATCTCAAGTTAAATTCTTTCGTACATACAACTGCCACTTTCCTTCGCTGCTGAATTGTGTTCATCGTGTGTATTAGATCTCGACGTGGCAGTGTAATATGGTGAATAGGTCGTGTTCTACACTGTTTACGAATGAATTAAATAACTCAAATTCTAGTGGCATATCAACTCAAATCTTTAACTATCAGTCAACATGTAATTCAAAAAAGTAACTGGATGCCATGGACAGTAAGATGAATTTATGCACAACACATTTAACTTGTCCTAGTAATTCTAGTTGTTGCAATGCACAAATCACATACTTCCATCTTCCTCAACATAACAAACATACAAAATCAAGTAGATGCAATGAGTACATTTGAAAACATAAATCTAATCACTGCATAAAGTATGAGTTGATGATCAATCTTCAACTACCTCAGTGACAAAATGTTTGATGGAGTGAGGTGAGGGATGTAGTGAGGGATTGATGGTGTGTTCGCATTTGAGTGTGATTATCATATACACATACACACTGCATCTCTCATTCTGATTAGAAGCCAGTGAATTCAATTAACAGTGTCAATCAATCAGCCAATCAATTGATCAATCATGATTGGATGTAATTGATGATATTCGACTATCTCAGTATTCGAAATTGACAGATGAATGATTGGTGATTAGTATATTTGTTGAACGCCTTGAGATGGGTGAATAAGTAACAACAATATTATTGAGGAGATTGACTGTCTAGTGATTAGTAGTTATTGGACCAGTGAGTTGGTATGAGTAGTTTGAATGTGTAAGTTCAGTGAATGTGTGATGTGAATGACTGACATCTGATTGAATTGTTGATTTACCTCATTGAATTCATTATTAGTGAGCGGCATACTGTTTAATGTTGTTTGTGTTTTGTGAAGAATGTAGATTTAACATGATTTTGAATGTTGGTGAGTGCGTTGTGAGTGGAGATGCGGAATCTTGTGAAGATGACTTGGTACATATTAAGTTAATGAATGAGATTGGAAATAGAATTGATTGTTTTATATTTGAGAAGACTGGCATATAGATTAACATGACTGCTTTGCTGAGTGTTGTATGTTGACAAACAGACTTCTCGAAACCACTTATTTGACCTAGATTGAATTAAGTTTCTGATCAAGCATTTGTAAATACGTTTTGATTGATCATTTTGTGAAGGTTTAAGACTTCAGTAGATTGCATGATACTCAAAGTAACACAACATGAAGTTTTTCGACATCATTAATCAGCTCATTGAAATCACCAATGTGATCTGATATTCGACGTTGTTTAACTGTTTGTCATCGATAATCACATATTCCATCTTCCATTCGGAACCAGGATACAAATATTAGTGTGTTTGTACTTGGCTCTATATACTTTTGACTCTATTAATGTGTGCAACCACATAATTGTAATGTGATTAATTATCTTTTGAGATATTTGTACAACTTTTAGACGTCTGTATAGATGGTGCTTTGGTGTATTGTTTACTTGTGAATTACTGAACAGAATGCAGACACTTTTGAACCAGAGACTGTCTGAAAATGTCATATTTTCATGTTTATTCCAAATGCCTAAACATCTACAGTTTCCTAGGTCAGATCAACTACTTACTAAATCAATCTTCTAACTTTTACTTCTGTTATGCTACCTTACTCATAAGTGAGTTTCTCTCCCAATCATCAACTATGTTGTAAATATGCGATAATCTTTATATTTATTGAAATTATTCCTTATTCAGTGTTATCTCATCAACATCATTTTCATCATCTTCCACGTATACAGTTTTGATTAATTGATGTACTTTAATGTTATAATCAGTATCTAGTTATTGTCCAATTAATGAGTATTCAATGTCTTATTTGTTGATTATTTGAATGTGAATTAGACTAAAGTATTATTTATTTTGTTTCTTTCGTTTCCATATTCGTAGTTTCTATTGATATTATTACATAATCAGTCAGTCCTGAAAAACATCGAACCTGAAACTTATGAAAATATGTTCAAGTTGTCATGTCAACTTAGTGAGATCAAATCAAATTTTAAAAAATATTCCGACGATATAATGCAACCTTGATCTTATCAACAATGTTAAACTACACTTTAAATAGACAAATAAGATTCCATATTCTTGATTTAAGTATATAAACTTACTAATAATATGGATTAATCTAAAATTGTCAAGCATTCTTTCAGTTGTTTGTCGTAGATGGATCTAAGTTAGGTACCACTGGGAACTAGAGAATATTGTTCGGTTATTTCCTCCTAAACTTCAGTACCCACCATCTATTCATCTAATGGTGAGGTTTAGATTTATATCACTATTGGTTTTGGCTGATCGTCGGTGTATATAATAAATTGATTAAAGCAGAAATTCTACCAATGGGCTCTAGTTCAGACTTACTGATAATTAGGTATTCACCATAAGATATATAGATCTTTTATTCGATTCCGTGACAAAAAGAATAGGGGGGAGTAAGCACTATTCAGAGGTTTCATGATAGAATACATTAACTGTTCAAAGTTCCCTGATGTTTAATACTATCCAGTCGGTATTAGTCTATGACAAATAACACAATTAAATGCCAATCTCAAAAAATACCACTTCAATTCAACTATAGAACTTGTTTTGTTTGTTTATCTTTTCTTCTTTTTTTGTTTATTTTTAACAGTAACTACTTATTACAATGGCATTATCTAAGAACATTGATCGTTCTTGTGAAAACAATAGAATTTCGCATTCACATACCATGGAATGTAGTCATAACACTAATAATAATAATAATAGTAATAATAATAATAATAATAATAATAATAATAATAATAATAATAATAGTAATAATGGTGATGACAATGAAACTTTCTAAATGTATGTTTCGTATACACTTTCTATTTGTTTAGGCAGGCATTATGAATAGTTGTTTAATCTGTACTCATTTTAGACAAAGGTAATTTATTGATTAATTGTTTATTAATGAAATAAAAACAACTATTATTTATAAGTAAACATACAATCATTACTACTTAATTATCAAATTAGCCAAAAGAAATTCCCTCTCCTCCCTCATCAACTTTCCTATGTTTATTAAAGTTAATTGAATTGAGATGGTTATTTTTGTGAATATTGGTAATTTAGTTGATTGAATATGTCACAGATTGATGTTGGTAGAGTGCCATTGAAAATCAGGGAGTCGTGACTGACTGGAGTTCAGACTTGTCTGGGAGTGAGGCAGTTATTACTAATGACTCTGGATAAATGTCGCACTATACATATGTCATAAATTGTTGGGAGTGGGAATTCACCCATTTCATGCCATAGCAGTGGAGCCAAGTGTAAGGCGTTTCCCTGACAACCTCAAGCCCTTAGTGAAGAATCTAGTGTATGCACTGTTGAGAAGTTTCACACTAGAACGAAACAGCTACTCAGTGCTCCCTGGTTTTCAATAGTAACCTTTCAACATTAATTTCTGACATATTCAATCAAGCAAATTACCAATATCCACAGAATACCATTTCAATTAATAACGAACAAAACAAGGTCATGAAATAACTTTAGGTTGGATGAAAAATTATATATATATATATACATCGGAAAGAGCAAGAAGAGTGAAGAAATTTCTTCATAATTAGTTTTCATCAAAGCTCTACATTAATCCATCTACATATAGATCTACAAAAGGTTTAAAATCATTACCAAATAACTGGTGGTGCGTTACATAATAATTTTACAAGTTTGAAAGTATTCGTTAAATAATTACAACTAATTAACAAAGTAATTTAGACATAAAGATGGATAAGGTAACTATCATTTTCGAAAGATGTGCAAATAAAAAACTGAATGAGTTGGCATACTTTTGATGACATAATATCTGCTTAAGAGAAACCGATAAATTATTTATAAAAAATCTTATGGTCAAGACAGTTACGTAAAAGGTTAAGTTACAATTAAGAGGTGACAACATTTTTGAAGTTATATAGAGAATTGTATATCGCTATAATAATAATGAGAGAATTAAGTCTAACAAGTCATTTGTAAGCCGTTCAATCACTGGCTATTATAATTGTCAAAACAAGGAAAGAGACTGTATAATTTTTTATGTTGAAGACGTATTTGTTAATCACATGGCAGATTAGGTGGGACTCAATAGATGATTTTAAAGGCTCACTTGACGTCTACTTGATGTTCATTTTCAACTGAGTGTCCAAGTACAGCGTTTTTTACTTGCCGTAGTTGATATTCGCTCAGCCAAGCTGAGTGATATTCCGAAATTCTGTGACGTACTTGCCAAATTGTACGCACAATGTGACTGGCTCTTTATAAGCAGTCGAATCGGTATATACATATAGATGTGGCGAATTAAAAAGTCTGTCTTTAGTTTTTGTTCTTATGACAGGGTGGTTTTAGAATATAGTAAGCAGTTTTCTACGGTCTGCACCAATTTTCTAATTTGTTGCGTCGTGAGTTGACTAGTGTTGTCATCTAAGAACTGTAATTTGGAAAAATTCGGTTTCTCATGGACCTGTTACGTTTTTCAATTTTATTTTTGTGGGCATCATATGTTTAATTATTGATTTCAGTTAGTAAGCGTTCATGTTGAACATCTTCCAAATGGTGCTTAATTCTTCTTCACAGAATCCTCAGAGCATATGTATCTAGCAAGTTGTATAAGGCCTTTCACTAGATTTCTTTTGTATCTTAGTAGTACAGATCTTCAGAAATGAGTATACTTACAAACTGACGTTGATTTCCTATATTTGCTTCTTTTTAATGCATCATTTATTCTTCGAATAAATAAGATATCTAAGAAGGAAGTATTACGATTATGCTCCTTTTCTAAGGTAAGAGTAATTGATGGATGAACGTTGTTAAGTCTTTCAAGCATACCATTATTATCTATTTTATCTAATGAGGACCATGAATGTATCATCTACATAGCGAGAATAGAATGTCAATTTGCCGATCTCATTTTAGAGAGTGCAGTTTTTTAATTTTGTTATCCCTGTAGGTTTAATATTTTCAAAAAGGCTCTCAAAAATAGGTCCTTGTTGTTTAATTTTCTCAAGTGAGTTTTACAGCCTTATCAAATATGTCGTTATGTACTATCGACTTTAAAAAGCTAGTCACATCACATAAAATGGCATTCATTTTTTCCGAATAGTCGTTTTTGTTCATCAGTACAACTTCTGAGCCTTCATCTGGTCTTAAAATTATCAAATTATCACTGACCTTTCAGTTGGACCAAGACTTATTTGTTTCTTACTTAAAACTACCCTTGGAATCATGTCTACTGTTTAGGTTCTTAAAGTAGCAGTCAACTAGTGCAGATTTCAGTCGCTCAACATCATATGATTAAGGTACTAAATCTTGTGTTTGAGTATGAAGGTTTTTAAATGGAATTTTCGCATCCATTTAACAAGCGTTTTCTCTAACACCACAGAACTTAGAACCAAGTGAAAATGCTTCTGCTTGGGTCATATTAAGACTAACACAAGAAAAATTGTAAATCTACTGACCCTGGATTTGATGAAAACTTTACCTCGTGAATTTACTTTCTAGACTTTTCATCAACTTGACACGTTTCTTTACCGTTCTTGTTTCCACCAACTTCGCACACTTACGAAACGATAGTTACCTTATCCAACTTTTATGTCTAAATTGCTTCGTTAATTATATATTTTACAAATACTTTTGAACTTGTAAGATTATTATGTAACGCACCACCAATTATTTGGTAATTATTTTAAACTTTTTGTAGATTTATATGTAGATGGATTAGTGTCGAACTATCATGAAAACTAACTGAAAAAACTTTTTTTGTTTCTCATGTTTTTTTACTTTTCAAATGAGAATATATATGTATATATAACATTTTTACATGTGTTATGTCAAAAGTCGTGAGGAAAAGCATATAAAAAGCCTCGAAATAAAAACTATAATTTTGAATTCTTTTGCATGCAAATTTGAGCATGAATTAAAAAAATAAACCTTATTAAAAGAGCTTGTTTGGTCTTCTCGACAATAAAATGACCTGACAAAATTTCCGTCTTGTTTTCAAACTTTGAAATATGCCTAGGTTACTTTCAAAATGCATTTTAAAAGTAATAGGGACCATATATTATTCACTTATAGAAACGAACTTGCGCAGTATCGATAGAATTATAATAATCACACAATATGTAGCTGCTTTCAACAAATCCAAAATGTCTGACTTAGTCTTATTCGTTTTTAGATGAATGTTTATCTACAATAAATTTATAACATTTAACGAATAAGATTTAAAGGACCATTACAGAAGTATAGCAAACGATTTTATTCTGCAAACAAATAACAAAATAAACTTAAACCTACTTGGAGATTATGGAATATATTTGGTGGCCAATCAGAAAGAGATATTTTGGCATCAGTTTGTGACTGAGGCTCATTTGAAGGTTTTTCAACATCTGGCTTTGCGTCATTGAGCTTAAGATGCTTTATTATGTACGACAAAATGATATACAAAATGCTGAAGTTGACAGACCCTGGCTAAAATAAATTAATGATATATGTCACAGTTATTACATCTGGCGTTCCGAGAGCTAAATCCAAAAGTTCAGAAAGATTTATCGCTTTATTCGGGAGTTGAAAATAATCCATTATTTTTTATTATGCACTATACTCTAAATTTTACTGCTTAATAGTCCGGTGAATTAAAAAGTTATTTTAGCATTCTTTTTAACTATTTTTAAATTTTCTCTTACTTTCGTTATGGATATCAAGGTCAACAAAGATTTTTAACGCAATTAAACGAAATACTGATAGTATGTAAATCGTAAATAAAAGCACATTTATGGATAGATTACATAATCTGCAGTTTTATTATGACACTGTGATAAGAAAGCTTCCATTTAGATATCTTTTTGGGAATTTATCAGGTTTCAAATTTTGTTACACAAAATAATTCTATTTATCCAACATTTTTCTGTAATTTTCCATTTTCACATTCGATCGCAGAGTCAGAATACCCTAGCTGTTTTATTTCAAAACTTTCGACTTTAATAAGCATATATAGCTTGTTATGCTCAAAATGCCCGTGATTAAAATACCGCACTTGCGCTGAGTTATAATAATCTAATTATTTGACACAACACATAGTCATGGATTCTTTTTGTTTCCTGTTCTTGTTTTTATGTCAAATGAGTTCACATATAGTTTACTTCCTAGCATCATTTTGTGATATTTACACCATTGCCTATTTCGGAAAGAAACGGGCAATGAAAAAAATTAATACTCGTACAATTCGGGCTGATTCTATGTCATTTTGGCGAGCTACAACTAAATAGTTGAGTTCATGGAGCTCGTATCTTGTCGCCTTTGATCCGGCTTGAGAACACTGAAGACGGAGTTGACTGAGACGTATTTCTTACGAAGCAGAATTTATGTAATCCACTTTGTGAACTCATGTGGCAGCCTAGATGTACATTCTCTGAGTTGTAAACTTGATATCATATATTGGGAATAGTTAAACAAATTTCACTCCAGTCATTTTGCTACAATGTAATTTTCACCAATGTTATTTGGGTTTTTTCAAATCGCTGCTGCTAAATAATTACGCTTACTTGATATAGTTGATTTCACTGAAACTGAAATATTTTACAAGCCAGTAGAGTGCTTTGATTTAGTAATTGACGGAGATTGGTTCTGCCATGTTGTAAGGACACAAGACACTAAGAGCCCTTCGCATTGCACTGAATAATGCACTAAACATCTGGTTTTTGCACTAGTTTAATAGATACAGGGTGATCTTTATTCAATAGTATGAACGACGTGTCGTGTTCACTCTTGATCTGACAGGTTTTGCACACCATAAGCGACGATAAAAACTCAAGCAATATGTCTTATATACAAGTATACTTACCAAATATTTTACAGAATTTACTTCAGTTTACAGCCATAGCCTTGATGATATAAATGATGACGCTTGCTGGGATAAACATACATCTTGTGGTAGTTTAAAAATGGCTGGATATATATCACAGGTTCCAGCCACTAGTTTTAGCGACCAATCAAAGGCATGATCTATTGAAGGGATGTGAGTTACCTTTTTCTGTCTGTTCAAGCCATTTTGGTAGCCGTTCTATAGCTTGTCATTTATGTAATACATTGTAGTGTTTTCAAGGCTGTTTCAAGTGTTTCATCAGTTCGAATACCTATTTATTTCTTATTTACTTTGATGTTTTCGCATTTATTAGTCAAATAGTTGTTCTATGCGTTTAATAACGTTTGCGAAATACTCCATCTTGATATACTTTCCTGCTTTTCGTCCCCCAGCATGGAAAATATTCAATGACACCTAGGAAATTCCATTAGTCTGAAACTTAATACCTGCTAGTTGATTACAGACTCTCCCAAAGAACAGTCAAGGAGTAGGGACCCCATCATAACACGCCATTACAGCTCCGTCAGTCGACACATTCAAAATGTTGAAATCAGCTGATTGATAATAATCTCTGCGACTAACAAAAACAATTCAGTCATCTGTCCTAACAAACTGAGACAAGTGTTGTGGCTAGTTTGAGAATAATTGGTAATTTTAATTCTTCTTTATGTAAAACCCAATCTGTTTGTTTAGATTTGTTTCCAATCGTTAAAATTCTTTCTATCGTGAAATTCTGACCTTGATGAGTTGATATGCTGGTTTTTCCAGTGTCTGAATTTTGTGAATGTGAATGACTGATTCTGCTGGTGAAAGTCTCCTTTCTGTCTGCAGATGATGAAGAATCCTTGTAAAAAGAAAAATGTTGTTTTGTACTGCTGAAAATGTCTTTCATGAACCCTTTGTGACACCTAATTAAGTAAGTACCTCTAAATGGATACCATTTGGTTTTAATGTTTAATGTAAGAGGACTGTGAATACGCAAAGCTAAGCACAAGGAGTGAAGCTAAATAAGCTTTATGACTTCTACCATTATTTTATTTCCATAACTGCCGTATCCAACGTTTACGTTCAATGTAATTTAGGAACGTAAGGCAAATAGGTAATGGGGTGAATTACAAATATTAGTACTATAGAATCTCTGTACAACGAACCATATTGGTTATGTGTCAGTGATTAGATCCAAATATCAGATCTACGGTTTTATATTATCAAAGCATATAGCACTACAATTATCCATACACCAAAATATATTCAGGTAGTGGAAAAATCGAAACATTGTATCAGTGCATGAAATAATTGAGAATTAAGCTGAGCCATGCTGATGGATGCAGACTCACTGGTCGGGATCCGTGTGTTAATCGCAACCGGTGATTAGAGACTTTGGGTGACATGGTTGTGAATCGTTCGCAGTGGCATAGGTCATCTGTCAAATTCTAAGTTTTTTAATTCATCGTAATTTTTTTAAAGGCTTGTTACTTCTCAAATCATTGACGCCTATCCTTAGTCCTCTCCATTAGCACTAACACTGTTACTACCTCGACAACTCTGAAATTTCATCTAAAACCTTCATCTATATGCTAACTGGAAAATGATAATCTAAACTAATGTACGTATTTACTAGGTCCAACGTTGTAGCTCAGTGACTAGTCATGGTTTTGACAATTCAGTGAAAGCGAGCTGCAAGTAACAGGCTAATGATAACTTCAAAATTGAATCATATTGAAACTATACAATGGGTCCTTGTTAAATGTAATAGACTATTATAATAAATGATTATCGAAGTCTTTGAAGGGAAATTTTAAAATGCGAATTGAGTATTCTTCATTGGTTATTAGTATTTAGGATTTCAAACCAAGTTTTAGAAGATTATATACAGCTAGAAAAGTTTAAGAATATTGTCGTAATGCCAACTAAACATTTTGAGGTTCTTTAATTGAATAACACAAGTAGAAAGGCATTAAAGATTCTCCGAAGCAGTAATAACTGATTCTGCTAACAAAATAGAGAAAGTAAAGCTGTTCAACTAATGTAATATGTTTTGTTGTGTATTGCTTCATTTTCTTATTACTGATACTTGTTATTTCAAACATTCAATAATTTCCGCATGGCTCATTTTCGGAAAACGATATGATTTAGCTTGGATACTAGGGAAAAATAAGCTGATTATGATTGATGCAACTGGTGGTTTTAGCTAAATTCATTACTAAATCACTGTTTAACATTGTCACTAGGCTACTGTTGACTGAGGTTGGCCAACTGCGTGAATTCTGTTATCAAATTTTGGTTTCCCCTCTTACCATACTTCACTGCAATTACGCATCATATGAATAAATTACGCTTATTAATTTCTTGTGGCACAAACACTTATTATTTGAATCCTACTATTTCGTTACATCGCACTAAAATGCTTTTTTTAGTTCAAAATATCACACTTAAACACAACTAGCATTAGCAATGCGTGGCTGACATCTTTTTATGTTCTAGTGTTCCATTTTGTGAAATTATTAACTAAATACATTTATATATCATTGCCATGCGATATTTACTTGTTTATTGACTTTAATTTAACAACTTCGCTATTTGTAGGTTGCAAATGTTGCTTTCAAAGCTTCTCGGTGCTTTTTTTACTCACTTTAAATCCTTTTAGTTTACCTTCCGAAGATAAATAAATTTGGCTTGAATTTACATTTCTCTATTGCAATGTAATAAAAAAGTTGTAGCCTTTTCTTAGTGTCATTCGTAGATTTGGTTTAAAAAAATGCATCCTATAGTCTTTATTTGCAATTATGTAAATTGACAATTATATTTTATTAGTTTGCACTTTGCTAGGTTTGGTTAGTACAACATTCAGACTGCGAATAATACATTACTATTAGGAAAAGTTCATGTTTCTCGTTACTATAAAGATGAAATCCAACATGAATATTCACTAGCTTCGTCTCAGGTTTTGCTCCACAATTCAAACTTTGTGCAAGTCTAGTATTTCGGAGTAGGTATGGGCTTGAAAGAAATAAGTTGTGGTATCCGAGTGAAGTACAAGTATCAGAGATAGCGTCAACATTAATAGTATCAACAATCAAGGGGATCAGACAAATAATCCGGCCACTCTAGAGATCGTATCGCGAAGCGTACCGAGACTGTAAGAACTCACGCGTTTGTCTCATGCCTGGAAACATAACAGTTACTATGACATGACATAGTATATTTCCAGCTTTCATAAATAATCAGTAACAAAAAACTACTTCGAATCTATTTCTTACTCAGTGATTATATGATGGATATAACATAGTTTTATCCCTTTTGACTGGCAGAATCAAATTCACCATAGAACAGAGATATAAACTATTTGTACAGAATGTGAAAATTATATAATTTTTTAATGTCACAGAACTAACTGGGTCGAGACGTAATTAACTTAAGTATCCAAAATCGCTTTTTTATACTTTTTATAAATAATTCCAGTTAATTCGGTTTCCTTAAGGAATTGTGCGTGGATCAATGCCTAGGTACTGGAGTACTCGTCTAGAGCCATTTGAATATATTTGTTCATTAGTAAATACGGCTTACAATCCATACTAGAGACAGTTTACAGACGCAACTGTACCCTAAATGTATCCAAACCTTGTAGCAAACGATTTATATAAAACAATACAGTGCCTATAACCACATGAGTTACATAACGCAGTCCAATATATGACATTAAACCACAAATATTATAAGGTTCAAGGATTATTTCAAAAACATTTCAAGAAATAATTTCGAAAAACTTCCCATTTAACCACTGAATAAACACAAATTTGTAAATGTAGCGACCAATATTTGCCTAACAGCAAGGTCACCAACCTGTGATATACTTCCAGCGGATAAAAACATAAGTTAATCTTGTAGTGTTCAAGTCTTGAACCTGCTGGTTTTTTATTGTAACAGTAGACGTTGATTTATATCATTTCATGCGACATAGTATAAGGATGACAATATGCTTTTAGTGTCAAGTATGAGAGAGGTGGCATGGAACAACCAGCTGCCTATGTGGAGAATGTTATATTCAGTTACAGTAAATGTTTGTACGTTCTGTTTTTCCTTAACTATTATGTAATTTTAGCTTTTTCGTTAACTTCATGTGGTAAAATAATGAACTGCCATTCTCTTAGATCTGCATCTGCGTAATAGGAGTGTAGTAACTCTTGGAGAGTACAACACTGAATATGGTTCTTTAGAAACAGGAGAAAATAGTCAAGTTAAAATTAAAGTGGTAGTAACTCCGATAATGCTTCTAAAATATTGTCTCTCACTTCCCACAGAGTCTGGATATTCGCCGAGCCTTCTTTTGACAGTCTCAGTGATAAATGCTAACACAACTTCATTAGGTGACAAATTCTACAGTTTGCTTGTCCTGACCACCAAACAGTCATCACAAACTTTTGTTCAACCTGTTGTTTTTTTCTTTAAACGCATCCCCCTCCCTTAACTCTAATTCTAGACTAAGTATTATTAGCGATATATTATGGTAAAGAAGGTTACTGGCTAAGCAATGCATCAAGGTAACATTTCCTCTGCATAAATGGAAAGTGTAATTTTTGTTTAATTAATCAGTTTAGAAAATTTTGTTTGGGAAAGCTATCTTCATTCTATGTTTTAATTTACTGTTGAGTACTCACAATATCTACTTAATCAATGACTAAAAAGTTACTTTTCACTTTAATCGCCACCTCCCTTACACTCTGATAAGATGTGGACAATAATGAGGGAGGCGTCTCTATTGATTTGATCTTAGAGTTATTTCGTGCTTGTATCTGCCAATCTCTACAACGAAATTCTGGTCTCCTGAAATGTAAAATGATGCACAACATAGAGTGTTAGTGAATCATGAAGGTAAGCTGTCTAAAAATCTTTTACGAAGCCAAGGATTATTCTAGTTGGTTTACAGAAGAAAAATCGGCCAGCTGAACAAATTTATGTATGAGATTTTTAGAAAGTAAATCATATAAGCACGAAGTCTACCTGTCAAAGTGGCTGGCTAATCTGTTGCAACCAGAGTTTTTGGATACTGCCGCGAACGCTACCTTAGTTGACCAAATGGTTTCCTAACCAGATAACAACCATGACGATTATTATTAGGAATTAAATGAAATAATATTACGTCACCAGCTATACTCTTACCACTGCCGAAAGAATATACAAAATTTAAAACGCTACTATGAAATGTACACACGATTAAAATGTCATATTTGTGAACGATGTGAACGACTACCAGTAATAACACAAACACTCCTCTCAGTCAACTTTGCCTAGGGCCCCTCTAAAGTTACTACAGGTCCCAAGCCAACCTAAAGGAGGAGGGTTGGGTATGGGGTAGCAACCCCATCCCGAACAACAACAACCATGCTAAAAAACGCTAACCAGTAAAAACCTTTAAAATCACTTTAACTCTGCCCTGAGAGTTGGAAGATCTGTTAAGACGCTTCATGGTGAAAGCTGAGTTTCTTCGGAAGTTACGAGACCAACATCGCTTCTGACAACCAGAGCAACCATTAATATAGGTACATGGAACGTCCGCACAATGTGGGAGACACGGAGAAGCATGGAAATTTCCGAAGAAATGTAAAGGTGCAACCTGAAGATACTTGGAATAAGTGAAACCCACTGGCTACAAGCTGTACAGAAAAGATTACCCTCAAGAGAAGTGCATTTGTACTCCAGTCACGAAGGAGAAAATGCCTCATACATACAAGAAGTAGTACTGATGTTGTCATTAGAAGCATGAAAAGCCCTTACAGGATGGGAGCCTCATGGACCTTGGATTATTAAAGCATCATTCAAGACGAAGAAGGAGGGGATTACAATGAATATCATCCAATGCTATGCATCCACCAACCACAGCCACGAAGACGACAAAGGTCAGTTCTACGCAAGACTGCAGTCAGTCATCGATAAATGCTCATCCAAGGACCTGACTATTCTGATGGGAGACCTATACTTCAAGGATGGAATGGACAACACCGGATATGTGAAGACATCATGAGACAACATGAACTGGAAGAAAGGAACGAAAACAGTGAGAGGTTTGCAAACCTATGTGTCTTCAACAAAATGATTATAGGTAGCATAATATTCTTCCACAAACGCATACACAAAACTACATGGGTTTTACTGGACCACATTAAGGAGAACCAAATCAACTACATCTGCATCAATAAGAAATTTAGAAGGGCCAGTGGGAGAGGTAAGAGCAAGGAGAGGAGCTGACATAGCTTCAAATCACCATGTAGTAGTGGCTAAAACGAAAATGATGCTAAAGAAGCACTGGACAACTGAAGCAGCAGTATTACAAAAGTTTAACACAGCCCTTTTCCGAGATACTAACAAACACAATGAATTCAACATAACTCTTAACAATATGTTCCATGCTTTTTGTGACCTACTAGAAAAAAATGGGACTAGTATGGAGGACAACTGGGAAGAGATTAAAGAAACAATAACTTCGACATGTCTGGAGATTTTGGGTCGATTGAAACAACACCATGAAGAATAAATTTTTGTTGGCACTGTGAAAAACATCCAAGAAAAAAGGAGCAAAAAGCTAGCAATTAATAACAACCGGACAAAAACAGACAAAGCCAAGGCACAGGCCGAATACACTTGAAGTCAACAAGCAAGTGAAGAGGAGTATCAGGTTTTATAAACAATAATTTGTTGAGGACCTAGCAATGACGGCGGAAAAAGCTGCAAGGGAAGGAAAATGAGGCGCTTATACGATACAACGAAGAATTTAGCTGGTAATTCAGTAAACCAGTAACAGCCAATCAAGAACAAGACTGGCAAAGTAATCACTAAAGTGAATGAACAACGAAACAGTTGAGTAGAACACTTCGAAGAACTGCTGAATAGACTAGCTCCACTGAAGCCACCAGTCATCGAAGCAGCAGTCACGGATCTTCCCATTAACACCGACCCACCAACAGTTGAAGAAATCAGAATGACCATCCGTTAAATTAGGAGGGGCAAGTCATCAGGTTCAAACAACATACCAGCTGAGACACTGAAGACAGATATAGAAGCTACTGCAAAGATACTTTACATTCTCTTCAGAAAGATTTGAGAGAAAGAGAAAATGCCTGCAGACTGGAAAGAAGGATACCTCATCAAGGTACCACAGAAAGGAGATCTCAGCAACTGCGAAAACTACACAGGCATCACTATTCTTGCGATACCAGAAAATTTCTTCCTCAGAGTGTTATTAAACCGAATGAAAGACCCAGTCAACGCTTAACTTCAAGACGAAGAGGCCGGATATCGTAAGGATCGATCGTGTATCGACCAAATTCGCCACCCTACGGTTCATTGTTGAGCTGGCTATTGAATGGAATTCACCACCTTATATAATTTTCCCGACTACGAATAAGGCATTCGACAGCGTGGATAGAAGAGTGTTATGAAGCCTTCTACGACATTATGGTGTACCCAAAAAGATAGTCAACATCATGCACAATTCTTACGACGGATTACATTGTAAAATCGTGCATGGAGGTCAACTCACTAATTTATTCGAAGTGAAGACCAGTGTTAGACAAGGCTGCTTACACTCGCACTTCTTCTTCCTGCTGGTAGTTGACTGGATCATGAAGACCGCAAAATTCCGAAGCAATCTCGGAATACAGTGGACAACATCGATGGAACTAGATGACTTAGACTTCGCAGATGATCTAGATCTCCTATCACACACACAGCAACAAATACAGATGAAGACAAACAAGGCATCATCAGCCTCGGCAGCAGTAGGCCTCAACATACACAGAGGGAAAAGCAAGATCCTCCGATACATAGCAGCCAACACTAACCCAATTTTACTTGACGTAGGAAATTCTCGAAAATGTAGAATCCTTTACATACTTGGGCAGCATCATTGATAAACAAGGAGAGCGTGATGCAGATGTGAAGTCGCGGATTGGAAAGGCACGAGCAGCATTTTCACAACTGAAAAACATCTGGAACTCAAACCAACTGTCAGCCAACATTAAGGTCAACATTTTCAATGCAAACGTGAAGACAGTTCTGTTGTATGGAGCTGAAGCTTTGAGAACTACGAAAAGCATTTTTCACAAGATAAAAGTATCTATAAATGACTGTCTGCGTAGGATACTTGAGATCCTTTGGCCGGATACCACCAACAGCAACCTCCTGTGGCAAAGGACAAATCAACTTCTAGCCGATAAAATTAGCTTAACAATGTCTAGGCTGGCTAACTAGAGAGAGATGCTTCCCACGTTGTGTCGTGTCATTATATGATAGTAATGCGTGACCGAGTGCCTTCAGCTAGTCATGTCCATCAAAACAAACACGGTAGGCATCAAAGTCGAGAGTCTTCGCGACTATTTATTTCGGGGACTGTTTACAGCTGAAGTACCATCAAAGGTTTCCTTCCATTCTTGCTCTACGTTAATGAGTTATTATAAGAATCAAAGTTAATTACATGTGTATTTGGTGACAGTGTAATTTGCTGGAGAATAACAAAGTGTCACTGATAGATATGAACTACTGGCTGATTTAGACGAATTGATTTGATAGTCCCATAGTTGAACCATAAGGGCAAGTTCCAGTAAATGTGTACTAACGTGAAATGTCCTTGGTAATAGCCACTGAAACACCACAGGAAATTCACCAATTCTACAAGTGAAAGACTATAAGAACGTAAAAGTGACTGCAGGCCACGACTTAAAAGCTACAGCATTCTTGAGTGCAGCAGCAGTCAAATGGTTTCTAACTCTGCAACAGCAGTGAAATGTTTTGATGAAGATATATTCCGAATTTTATATCTCATACCTAAATGCTGTACTTGAGAAACGAGTACCTATCTTATAAAAAATGTATACGCACCTAAATAAGTTCATCAAGCAGGTAATAAGCTAATAGTTAATCTTTAAAACCTCTGTAATAGTGAGGGTCTAATGGAATTAAACCATATCCTCTTATATTCGAAGACGAGAAGCCATTATATTGGAATTCCGTATGATGCATCATGATTTTGGTATCATCAATTTTTGTACCTCTGTGACTTATAGAACTGATCACCTCCGAAGCCACTATTAAGAAAATCAAAAGGCACAAACGAATAAACTAACGATAGGAACCCTCTTTCAAACGATACCACCTGAACAATTAGTAACAGCTCCCATTGGTAGGCGCTTTTAGGGAGAATACGGATCTTTGCTAAAATAAGTATAGCAAGTAATCACACAATGGCATAAGATAAATTATTCTTATTACTGAAAACCAAAGTTTGGTATTCGTAAACTAAGCGGTTGACTTAAATGCAAGGTTATCGGCAAGGCTAGTAGTCATACTAGTAGTTCCTTGGGGCCAGTGACTGTATTAAATCCCTAAGTCATATTATTAGGATGATTATTTTTTGTGTGGAACGTTAAACATCTTGAAACGTAACAACTCCCTTTACAATTGATATGGTTTTTTTTTCGCCGATTTAGTCGTGTATCCAAAATCTTTTTTTGGAAGAGGGGGATTTAAGCAAACTTTTGGAAGAAATGCACTTGAGATACTAAGGAAATATAGGCGACAATGCAATAAAATGTCCTTCGCTAATTAAGGAGGAATGTTTTTTTTCTTACGAGCAACAAATCTGAATGATAATGTCGTGTTCATATATGGATATAAATATTTATGTATAGGTAAACTAGTACGTTGAAAGATGTCAACGTAAAGATGTTAGCATTCACACTGATTCTGTGGAGCTATAGACATATCTAATTCCTGCAATTTAATAACAAATAATTCATAATATAACCTTTATGTAATGGAAAAATGTTGATCTCAGGTTTTCCAATTGCAAAGTTAAATCATAACTGAGAACTTAATTTTTTATTAACACCACTTGACTCTTTGAAGAAGTAAATATGGTTGATGAACATTCAAAATAAAATCGTATAGACTATTGGGAAAGAGATCCCTAATTATGTATATTTGACGGTTTCTATTCCCAGAATTACATTAAAACTAGAGTTACAACTTTTCATCCTCAATATAAGTACTTAAATTTTCTATGTAAACTATGGTTTTCCGAACTTCGTCGCATAGTTCGTTGGTTTTGCTACTTGTCTACAACTGCATGCTTAAGGATATTTTTTGAGTTTGTCTAAATAAATTTAAAACACTCAAATGAACAATGTAATCAAGAAAATGTATAGAAAACTGGAATGGTAACTTCATGTTTTGCTTAAAAATACATTTACACTAACACAGCATCATTTATAGAGACAACGGTATTCTGGTGACTAGCCACGGAAAATAAGTATCCCTAATTTATCCAAAGCTAATGGTTTAGAAAAAAAAATCCTTAGCATCTTTATAAGGCTTACATTTCATGACCCCACCCTATTGTATATCAATGGTATGACCAGGTTCCCCCTTGACTATTACTATGTTACCCAACGAAACGCGTAAGCTTAGTATTACTACGTATAATAACTTGTTTCTCAAATTCATGAATAGCAACAGTTTCTGTAACATTAGTGTGTGCCAATATGCAGTTCGCTATAAAATGAAGTTCCAACGAAGTAACGTTTGGATCCTTGTTTTGCTACAGCCTGGTGGCAACGCACTTCGTCAAGCTGAAAATGGTTCTAGAGCTCCATGACATCATCAGTAGGGTGATTTTAAGAGTGCATATTCTACACTAAATGCTCTTCTCCATAGCATAATTTATACTCTACGAGAAGACTTTATAAGTCTTTCCTAACGCTATCGAGAGATTACTTATTCAATTTAGGACGAGAAAATAGAATAAAACAAGACGAATGGGATTTAAGTATCATGGTTGAAGCAAATCGTCTTCTGATAATACAGGCCCTAAATAAGGCTAGAATAACCTACCTTCAGTTGCTTTTTAAGTTGTGACATGTTTTTTTCTAAAAGTCAGGGAATGCGTTCTCTAGAAAGCACAACTAATTATTACTTCTATTCTCACTGTTTTCGTCGTTCGTTGGGGAGATTGTAATGCAATTTGATTAACTTTCTCATTACGCCTAAGTATACTGCGTTCATAAGATCCAATGAATAAGCGGAAAGTGTTAATTGGTAGGACTAAAGAGTGAAATATTCAAAGTGATGGATAGCATAAGATTGTTATCTGTCACATCACTTCGTAATGAGTTCTCATCATGTGGAGACGTCAATCTTCCTTTGTGGGGTTCTGTAACCATATTCTTTTATCAACTTCCTGTTCCATTGTAACCTATGGTCTACTTAAAAACTAACTGGTGCATTGCAAATAACCGCTAACAACTGGACAACGATATGTGTATAAAACTTTCCACAACATAAACCGTGACTAATGGCCTCTTATAGTTCGGAAAAAATATCCACAGTACAACTATTGAAATCAAGAGACCTTACATTCCCTCCATATTTCTGATTGTAAATACATCTCTAAAGTGAGGGTCATTTATGCGACCTAATATGGGCCATGATTATTGGTTAGCGTCTCTTGACCGTCGTTGCAATCCAGCGAAATGAATTTCGCAATGTGTAGACCAAAATTCAACGTTTTCTAGGAATCTGCTTTTTGATCCAATCTAGTAATGAACACTAAAACTGGTAAATTTTATTTCCAAATTGGTGGACTTTCCTAACACATTTCAAACATCTGTTGGCGATTCTGGTAGGAATTTGTGGGTCAAAACCAAAACTAAATCTTTCTTCCTCATGGTAATTTTACTACTCATCGTCATTTTTATTACTTCATGTCTTGTAGATATAATTTGTAGTATGAAATGTTGCTGTAGTCTGATTTTAATCCAATTAGGCAATAGAACTTTGAATTCCCTAAAAAAGGTGTAAAACTTACAACGAACAAATAAATGACATAGTAATGAGAGTGGTCAAAACTGCGTCTATAAGTGGAAACTTTCTTGTTAGAACCCATCTATAACCAATAGTTAGGGGCTTTAGGTAAAATAGTGCAGTTTTTCCCTTCTATATACCTCCTACCAGCTTTCCCTTTGTATTGAGTGTTTTCAAAATATATTTTCACATATTTAAATTAGCATTTCTTACGATATTATTTCCCATCCTTTTTTCGATCATTTTGATTTTTCATAATCGTAATATATTTTTTATTAGTGATTTAATTTTTTACATCAATATACTTTCTTTTTAGATATCTAGACCCATTTAAATATTCTTGTGACTATATACATAACAGGGTAGGCATAGTTCATACAGTCAGTCGTAATAGCATTACCATCAAGTAACTTCAAAATAAAATTTATCCACTAACATTTCGCTACAATCATGTCGACCTTTCAATCACTCTTCAGTGTGATCTATACATTGACTTATATTTTTGTCGTAGAAAGTTCTTGGAATGTAAGTTCATATCTCAATATATACTTATAATAAACATTTAGGTTACTATCAGTCATAATCCGGGCTGTAATCTTTCAACAGAATGTGAAAAATATGATTTAATATACATTAATGCTCGTAATTCAACATCATCAGTACACGTGTTTATAACAGCATCTGAACGCTTTCCCCTTCCATCAGTTTTAATTGTTCATAGCTTCAGTAGCTGAAACTAATCCTCTGATAGATTGGGGAAAATTGAATATTTCTTCTGGAAAGTCATTAAATATAAGTAATGTGACTCAGTCATATGCTCTTGTATTTTACAAAGTAAGTTTATTTTTCTTAATGAGTTACAGTTCGGTAACAGGTATTTCGTGTAAAATATATCAAATTACATATATATTAATGTGATCAAGTTGGAAGTAGTTGGCAGTAAATTCTGTTTGATCCAGGTTTCATACTAGTTGGTATCCGTCAGAAAACCATACTTGGAGTCTTGAGGAAACTGATATTTCCTGTAGAATTGGAACTCGAACCACTCTACCGACTACTTTCAACCGCTTTACATCATGGCTTACATTGTATGATGTAAATATTTTGGATTTATTAGGTGGAAGGAAATCTCGTTGGTTTTGAAAACAATTATCTACGAATTTCTGTTGTTTTAACCTAATAAGAGTTTGCTGTAATTTTTAATCATGGTCGAATACAATCTGAACAGGAATACAAATTATTTCAAACATATATATCAGTCTGTTCTGTGCTACTCTATGTTTGTAAACCCTAGCTGGTAATAATCGATGACGAGTAGGTTTCATGTTTGTGTTAATAGATGTCGACAAAGCATTAATCATATATTGTTAAACGATTAATTGATCAATGTTGAGGTTTGGCACAGAATGCTAGTTAAATATAGTAAATCGGTTGTTGAGGTTGTTATTCTTCACAGACTGAGGCGATTCAATTATATGATACGTATTCTCAGCGACATCCTACCTAAGTATACAATGATCACTAGTTTAGGAGTAAGTTGAAAGAAGGCTAGTGGAAGCCAAGTCATGGGATGACGTCAGTTCATAAAGTTACTACCAATGGGTGTGAAAATTGCTTATTTGGTATCTGAGCGATAACTGTGATCAATGGTTAAAGATGTTGAGTAACGTAGCTCAAAATGGGCTATTGTGACAGTTCTCCTTTTTATATCAAACTATCTCCTAAAAGTTTACTTATTCTCATTCTCATGAATAATAAGTTGTAATAGCTCCTTTTGTTATATGTTTTGTTAATTTCATTTCATTGTGTTAATATAGTTTAATAACTTTCACCACTGTATATTGTTACTAATCTCTATGTTGACTATGATTAACACTATATATTCTGTTTTTATTTTGTACCCACCTATCTGCAAAAACAATTTAATCATAGATGCTTGAATATAATGATTTAGACGATAATGTAAATATGTCTATCTATTCTCAAAATTCTGATCAAATTTTAATACATAACTTTGATGAATATCAATGGAGACGAAGTTTAGTCAATGATGGTTCATTAATTTTTGAAAATAATTTATATGAAATAACATACAATGGAACTAGTTCAAAAATGAATTCATCTGAACAAGTTATCATCAAGGTTAGTACAACGTTAAGTTTTTTTTACAAAAAAATTATTGTGGTACTTATCATATTTATGTTAATGCATTTATATCTTATTTAGTTCATGAGACTGTGAAGTGTTATTAACTGTCAGTTAACCAATCATCTTTTGCTATGACTGTATCCTCAGTTGAAGTTGTTTAATTGAAACAATAACTTAGTGGTTAGGTTGTCCAACTTTCAGCCTCTATGTTGTAGGTTCGAACTCTGCTTCACCTAGTTTGGTTTAGACAATTTAGTAGTACTATTAGTCCTCACACATGAAGTATCATTTGAAGTTAAGCACATGAATCTATACGAGAGTTTTCGTAAATAGGTCTTTACATTTCGAATTATTACAGAGCTCTAGGACGTTAGCAAGAAAAATCAAAAGCTAAAAATAAGTGGAATTAATTTTAAATACAATAGAAATTTAGTTAAGAGTGGCTCAGTTTAAAAGAAACGAATTACGTAAGAAAATGAGCAGTTTATGTAACTCATCTACTAAGTAGTACTTTAAGCCACACTGTATAAGGGCTAGTATTATTACTTGTTTACTTTAATCAAAGCAGAGAAGAGGAAGTATAGGTCCGAACCTTTGACTTATTTGTTAAAAGTCAAATGCTTGAATCACTAAGTTATCTTTCCATAAAATAAATAGTTAAAATTAATACCTAACGTGAGATGCAGGAAAATGAATGCAACTACACTGTTGCTATCGATTTCGTGTCATAAGTGATATATCATCCGATATCTTCAAATGACTGATATCACATCAGTTGAAGTGATTGAGGTATATGTAGTATATGCCCACCATAACATGCTAACTGGGAGTAGATTAGACAAATAACATCAGTCCATGATGTCATTCGCTAATGACCTAAGCCATAGTACCAAGTGAAGTTAGGATGTCAATCGCTTAAATTTAATGTGTGCTCGGAACACCCCATAAAAGTCCTGTAGATATGTAGAAACCATATTTCCAGGTAGAATACAGATTCATTCTGACAGTCACTTGAATATATGTACCTCAAACAAATCTTTCATCCGTCGAGGACCTAGTGTTCTTTTTCCTTTCTCGGAGTTCGAAAGTAAGTTTAGTCTCGAAATTTACTGTAACTGGTGTTTTATAATGCCAGAAGTCACTTACCTAATAACATACTTGTGCCTCAGGTTGTAACTATTCTGGGTGATATAGTTTTTTGAAAAATGATGCGAAATTACGATTCTCAGTGGTTTGACTGAGAACTAGGGAATCCCGGCCTCCGTTTTGAATTCCCCCTAATGTAATCTTTTTTGTATAATATGTCTTATGTTAGATCTACTCATCGCTTTTATTTCGCTCAGTGGGAGGTCACAAAAATAGATAAACGTAATGCATACATGTAGTGCTTAACTCGAGTTGAATACGAAGAATTCACTATAAAGGTTAAAAAACGCTGATCCCAAACCAATAGATTAAATATGATCTAGGATTCTATAGGAGTGAATAACTATGGTACTTTATCACCTCATATCATTTCACTGTCTTGTGGGCTAGACCTTTAGATCAAAGGTTCGATAACGTGACTTCGCAAGAAACCACCTATTTTGGCCTTTGGAATCCGGGGAAATATTCCAACCCATCTTCACACACAGATATAATAATTAATATTTATGAAGATATCAAATGGTCTCTTAAAAACAAATTAGAATAGATTCATGATTACACTAATCACATACTAAAACTGATAAAAACATATGACTATTATTGTTAAAATAAGAAATTTTCTGGAGTTTTTCTTATTTAAAAGATAGTTTATAGCATGGACTGACGTAATCTGGAGAACCATTAAAAACTGTAATAGGGATAGCTATTTCGTCCTAGTTTTCAGGACTTTTCATTAGCAAATATTTACTAATTCACATATGATTGAAAGTGGAATATTCGATCCTCATGATAAGCACCAGTTTATTTTTGCATATCTGAGCAGTACTTAGAAATAATAGACGAAGTACACTTACATGGATTCGATCCTGTATATGGTAAGAGGTTGTGAGTGTACGCCTGTTAAAAAGCTCTCAAACTAAGATGAAACAGATGTTTAACGGAGTTCATATTCGAGTTTGATGTCACATTTCATGATGAAAAACTCTTTGATTAAAGAATTTATAGTTTATCCTACAACTTTTTTTTTAGTTTCGAATAAGTAATACAACTCAACATCATAAAGAGATGCCACATTTACTGCTTACACCTGGTTGGATTGTTCAATTCGATGTTTTATTCAACAATTTAACAAGTCATTTCAAACAAAGTCGATTCGGCTTACAATTGGCTATGATATCAAATTTAACGTTAAGTCCAACGGAGGAATTTCGTAAAGATGTATTATTCAGTATTGATGATGAATTAACACCAGGAAATTTCGAGGTAATATTTTTTCTCATGAAAACTGTTGTAAATGTCATTTTTCATAAAGTAAAAATGCTATAAATATGTGGGTGGTTGTTACTTCATAGTCATCTGTATCATGAAGGGATACTTTGTCCTGACGAATTTGTAAAGGTTAGATTGACGAGTCTTGCCAGTCTTCAAACATAACTGCAGAACCCAAGGGATACCTGTTTAAAGCTGGTCACATACTGACGTTTTGTGAGTAATTCTTGATTTACTGGTTCCGTATTTTCTAGCCTTACTGCCGGAGATAAAAATCCACTCCAAAAGTTGCAGTGTGATGTTTTTAGGACTGGCCTTTTCTGTATTATTGCTCCAGATGCAGGTTGTTTTTTAAGGGTATGGTAGGACCTTAAGTAACAAGTGTTTTAGCCATTATGCATAGACTGCGTTCACCACTATATGCAAGCCCGGTCCTCATTTCAAAGTAGCGGCTGCGATGGGAATAAAAATGAATTTTATGTTTACCTGGTTATAGGTGTATGATGTGATACAGTACAAGTTGTCCCTTAGATAACTCAGGACTATGCAATTCAAAGACGAGGTTTACTATATCACTGTCAGTCACCCATAAGCATTGTGGAATTCAGCACAAGTCGGCACTCTGCGCTAGCACATCCAAGTAATTACCAAGCAACAGTAATAAAGGCTATATATATAGAATTTCATTCGTGGAAGGAATGATAATTAATAATTTTAAGGTTTCAGATCTAAAGAAAAATAGGTGAATGAACCTACGCTACTGACGGATTCTGAGCCATATCAAAATGTTTGTAACCATCAGCCTTGATATTTGTCTGGGCCCAAAGCAGATTGTCTGTACCTACCAACATGGCTCGGACCGGCAATCAAAAACCTCACTAATTGGTCCTACGTTTTGATTTGGCCTCTCGTAGTTTCTTTTCATGTTACTCGAGTCAATCTCCAACGTCTACTTTGGCAGTTTTTAAGTATTCGTAATACATGTTCTAAGACTTTACTGACTGATTTATCATCTTCTTGTAGTGCCCTTTGTACCACCTTGAAATTGTTATTTGATATCCTGCTGGTGCAACATATTTTGAAGAAACTGAAGCGTCGATGCGTAATGGATCTTCATCAAACCTCATAAACCAGTAAATAAACCATAGTTTGTTGAAGCCCATTACTTTTTTGGCAACTAAAATGAATGTCTGTGTCACCCTAGCTCATTCAAAAGTGTTGAAAAAAAGCTTAAATTAACGACTTTCTGCATAGTCGAAGTTCAGCATGTAAACGTTTGCATCTCTTTATGCTTACCTATTTATGTATGCAAGTGAGCATATATATATAACTAAAAGTAATTGTCACCTGTATGATAAAGGTAACTTAGTATGTTCTAAAATGGCTTTAGAAACGGAAATAAGTTAAATGGCTGAATAAAAGTTGATAACAATCACTCATCTCCCATTACCTTAAACATATGCTTAATGCGCAGATCATAAGATTTATTCTTCATCCAGCTTTTACGGTTGCGTATGACGAAAACTTAGGTTTGTTGAAGGTTGATACACACCGCAGTTCAACACCCCCTCCCTCGCCATCACCAGTATGTACTAAGTCTTCTCTATTGATACTAACTTAGAGTTGAGTGTTATATAGGTTGTTTTTCTTGTATATTAGATGACAAATTTCCTATTGGGCGAGTCAGTTTCAAAACTGAATAATAAGAAATTGGTAAATACTGATAAACATTTGAAGAATTCCACAAATCCACCAGCATTTATTCAAATAAAACCAGCTTGTTTCATTGATAACCAATGGAGGACTGTTCAAAATAGTCGTAATGTTTACGTTAGTAAACATCAAGATTTATTAAGTGATGAAGACAGTCTTCGTTATTCACTGCCGTCAATATTTTACGCCTGATCGAATAAATCCTAACATCATCGATAACAATACTGGATTAATGCCCATTGGTATTCGTTTGTTGAATGTATCATTTGGTACACCAACTGATGGATTTTATGCTAAAACAAAGTTTATTGTTTGGTAAGTTGATTTTCCAATTATAAATCGTTATTATCGGGTGTTTTCGGTCCTATTTGAGACTTGCTAGTTGAATGTACCTGCACCTCAGTGTTGATGTTCACACCAACAACAGAGACTGATCCATTCCAATCCATGATAAATCAATGGGAAGATTCAAACACATTCCAGTTAGGAAAAGTTTGTCTTACCCTGTTCTAGCTATCTGAATTTCAATCTTGATTAACCATAGCATATATTTATTTTGAGCGAATTATCTTCGATTTAATAGTTCTCTAACATGTTTTTAGAATATCTATGCATTGTGATCAATTTTTTAATTCAGGATGTTTCGTCCCTACTCAAGATTCGTTACTGAGACGCATCTACCTACTAATTCTAAAATGGACAATTTTCATACAAAACTTGCCCATGTCGATAGTGACAACAATTATTATCTTATAACTCAGTCTTTAAATCTTGAGGATTATACAGTTGTTTAGGTATCGTTCAAGCTGGTCATAGTTTAACCACCTCCTAAATGTTAGTGGAGAGTTCAGACTCGACGTTATAATCTAGCAGTTAAAGACTGAATACTTAAATTTATACTAAGCTACCTTATTTACTGTCCATAGGTATGGAATGTAATTTACGTCTAAAGCTAAAGTGCTTCTATAAGACTGACAGGAGCCTGTGCATTCACCCATTCTTTGTGGTGAATCGCTGGAAGTATCGGAAAGGCGTGTATCTGTGTAGTTGTATGAGTGCTAGTGGTAGAATGACAGAAAATTAATCCGCTCCAGAGTGGTTTACGTCAGGCTTATCTATCTTCGAGGCCACTATGATACCAATCCGACTGTAAAATATCATTTATAATACATCAATATATACAATTCTGATCTGTATTTATGAAAACTGGTCAATCCGAGCTAAGAATGTTTAGCCATTCTCTGTATACTTAATCGTTGTTGTCTCTGGAATATTGCTGACTGATATTCGGGAAGAATAAGAAAAAGCTAGGTGCCGACAAACCAAAGCGTGGGGTTAGTCCGTGAAGTTGTTGATTATCGATCTCAGCCATGTTGGTTAATGCAATTCATTCGATTTGGGTCCATTTGTTTTAGTCAATACTTAAAGACGTTAGGTGACATAGCGCAGGTGTATTCACATTCTTTTTTCCCATTAGATCACGAGCTTCGAAATAATTTATACCATTCTTTTCATGAATCATACTCTTTATGTTTAATATTTTATCTGACCGCCGATATCACTACTACTTTACTACTGTAGTATCCATGTTGTTGTTGTGACGTAACGTCACAACTTGAACCAATGCACATATGCGCTAGATTCTTTATTTCCTGTGACCGGTTGGTGGTATCACGTTATGAATCCTAGCTGTATAAGACTGTTTCCTGTTAGACCATCACGACCCCCTCCAACTGGGGTTCTAAGGATGACTCAACCCAGCAGATTGGGATATTACTAGATATATCTCATAACAGAAGCTAGTGGCCACTTCTGCTGTTGTTTCCTCTTCAATTCTTCAAATGACTGATTAACTACCTTGTTTACAAAAAACCTACGTCACATGGTTATAATCAAGTTGTTTTCCAGTTTACAATTTGAATGTGTTTGTATTTCCCTCCGAATGTTGTTATGAAGTGAATTTACTCAATCTGTGTTGCTATATATACATCTTAGGCGGATCATTTCGATACAGCTTTCATTCACAAGTATGATTAAAGTTGGATTGTAACTGGTAAGTGGAATCCAGAACGCGTAATCGCGGTTGAGACCCGTTAGCTGGATTTGTCGGTTCTTTAACTTCAGTTATTCATTAGGAGACGTGGCGGCGTGTGGTGCGAATTAAGTGGATTCAAATCCCAATTGTGAATATCAACAGTGGATGGTATATTTAGCTAACGAATCTCTAATAAAGAAAAACGCGCGTCCTGTAGTCTACATACCAAAAACAATACAACTTTAGGTATTTTTCAGTCCTTTTAGAAAATAAATTTCACTAAATACAATACCATTCAAACACTAGTTAGTATGCACATCTATGTAATAAAACTTGGTTAATAAAGAATCAAACCTTTAACCTTGTTACAAAATCACTGATGATAGTCGCATATATTTATAAATGAATGCACATTTTTTTGATACTTACGTTACTTGTATATCTATGCATGTGTATTTTGTGTTCCTGTTAACATGCCTAAAGGTAACAGTTGACAATAGATGTTGATAATCAAAGTTCAACCTACACACACAAGCATATTACATTGTACACATTACCACATAACGTAATCATATCTATGTTAATAATAGCGTAGTCAGAATAAATGTAAACATCTATTTTGTAAAAGAACAAATTGTAGTGATTTTTAAAATGTCCACAATAAGTATTCGCATAACCGATTAACGTCTTACTGTAAAACCTGAAGTGATAATTGTGTGTTGTGGAGATCGTTGTATTATAAATCATGAACTGACCTGGGTTAAACAACCGTCAAAAATCAACAAGTCTTAGGATGAGACTTCTCAGCATGAGGTTAGTAATGTAAACCACTAGCTGCCAGCTACAAGGTGTAAAGACCCTGAGTTCGATCTCTTGTCCAGATTAATGATGGCGGTCATGTTAAAAGAAGCGATTAAACTATCTTCTCTTGAATGTGTACTTTAGACTTCGTTGAATGTGTGGCAAATGCTTCAGCAATTTAATAAAAACTAGGAGCTTACTGTGTTTTTGTCTTCCTGTCTAACTGGTAGATGGTTTATTGTTCAATATATAGATTATTGTTTGGTTATTTAAAGCGAATAGTTTGTAACCATACACATATGTATTGATATAAATTGGATAACTGAAAACTTTGTACATTGAATTACCTTGTCTTATAACTAGAGACTTTCAAGCAATCTGATATATTCCATTTACTTCATTTATAATCCACGTAGAACCTGGGGACAGGTGTGCTATAGCTTAGCACGATGAGATCATCTAAACAAGATGATTGACAAATGAGTCAGAATTATTTGGTAGCAGCGATGATAAGACAGGCTAAACATTGAGAATATATATCGAGAGGATGGTATGAAGGAATAGTGAAATTTAAAATTTAGAGGAAAATAAAGAGTAAATGCACCTGTGTCACTATGATCGATGTCACCCAACGTCTGTAAACACTGATTGCCATTATCACTCGTAGATATAGAGGGTAGTTGGCTATATGTAAAAGATGTATCAACCATTCTTGTCGATGATTTACCATCCTCGGCAAGTACCTTGCGTTTAATCTTACTCGAAAGTCGCAACGTGTATTACAAATGCATTGAGGACACCTATAATCAATGCAGTCTGCACGTTTCTTCTGCTTCCATAGCACGTATTTCACATTCATAATGTAACACAGAGCAAACTACTGTGAAGCATACTATTCCTTTCGTTGGTCGACAAATATTTCGTCCGAAAAAAAGACTTACTTCGATATGTAGAGATTTCTATTGAAGTAATAGCATAAATTAATTTTGCTGTTTGATAAATTATGGTGAAAAGGCGTCTAATTCTAACATTATGCAACAATACTGAGTACTAGATCTGACTCATACTCTCAAAATAAATTATTCTCGTATTATAGAACCTTTTATCTGGTTGATTACGTTGTTACTGACGTAACATGGATCTACCACGTAATACATAATTTAAAGTTTGAGCTGACTGGTTTAGGAAAAGGATGAAAGAAATAAATTGCCTGAACTATTCATTACATATTTCGCTAACTACAACTGACTTAACGGGAGGTAGAAGAATGGATAGAAATGAAATACGAAGAAAAACAGCCACACCAGGACTTATATATATATATATATATATATATATAATATTTATTTTTCTCTGAAGAAGCGACTTGCAATGAGCCGCAAAACGTCACGAATTTTAATTTCTACTAATTAGAATATTACAAATATGTATCACTCATTTTTATAAATAACCTTTCCAATGCTCAATTTATTTGAAATTATAAAGTCTAACCTTGGTAATGACATATACATAATGTCATGTTTATTCTTTAAACTCATCAAATAAAGTTTCTTCCACTTGCCCAAACCGCAGTAATGTGGGCAGGGTTCGGATCTGCAACCTAATGGTTTAGAACTGGATGATTTAGCCATTGGAATAAATAGAAGTGATACTTAACTTAAAATATAAAGGAAGATGAGGAATAAATCCAATTATGACTAAGTCTACACTTTAAGTAACATGTCATCCAAAATTGCATAATTCAATCCACGCGAGTCATTTCGATCCACTATATATCAGTTATGTAATCAAATCAGTCTGAAAATCTATTTACCATAATATAGCAATTGTTTCATCCTTCTCAGTTAGTGTATAATCACGACCAACTTTCAAAGGTATTCGTGCCTATCGACCAGAGTATTTTTAGATTACAATCTCTACCGTATTAGCTGTACAATTAATGACATACACCGACCCCTATGTCCACACATCTTTCAATCGGAACTGTAAATGGGTGATTACAAATACATTTTAACTACTCATATTCGTGAATAAGTTGAAAAAGCTCTCAACATACTACAGTTGACAACATACAGTAGAAAAATTAGCAAGAGTTTAAGTACGACGTTGGACGAAACTTCTAAGGCTTGGATCAACTCATTTCTTTCTTCGCCTAGATCTCAACATACACTTGAGAAGTTCAGTTGGCTTTTGCTAAATTGCATCATCAGTAACGTAAATATGACGTTCATCTGCCAACCAGCGGTTGATTTTAATGCGCAGCTGTCTGCTCTCAGTATTTTCCAAAATTTAGTCCTCTTCATCATTGTTACTGCAATTATTCCGACCTTTAATATTCAACCTGTTGGTTTAATTTTATCTTCCTGATGTGATATGAGATTCAACTTACGCAGATATGCATCAAGCTACCAGTTTAGTATGGCTGATTGACGACACAGAATAGCTTTTGGAGTTAAAAAACTATTTGTAAGTTGCTAGTGCCTAACTGATGTTTGTGAAACATCGCTCCTGTTTGTTGGGACTACCAACTAAATAATGATCAGGTTAGGTACAGGGTATTAGAGAAGGATGTTAAGCCAGGTGACCTAGTTTTGAATGCTCGCTGACTGAGATGGTTGAATTACGTACGTTTAACCACCTCTGGCGTTGATGTGATGATGATTGGGGCAAGATACGGTCTAATGGAAGCTATACCTGGCCGAACCAAAACATGGCACCAGTCCATGAAGTTGTTGACTTTTGGAGTGAGCCATGTTAATAGGCGTAAACTACTTGATTAGAGTCCGCGCAATTACGGTAATTAATGATCGGTGATACTAGATGATAAACCCCATAATCTGGACGCGATTGCCATGGTGAATTCTGTGTTACCAAGAGTTGCATCGTGGTGCTATTATTGAATCCAGTGTTTTTCTCTTTTTCGTTTTTTTCTTTTAAGGACTGCATCATTTGGTCTAGGTAATCCACCGAAGGATAATCTATCCTCATTACTCATTGGATTAATTGTCTGCTCAATGTTGATCATTGTTAGCGCTGTAATTTTAGGAATATTACTTGTGATTATTTTACGCAGACGTACTACTTTAGATAGACCCATACTTAGTCATTTTGTAAATGATCCTATTGCTTAAACTCATTCCTATTTTATTACGTATCTGGGAGGATGAAGCAAACAAAAATGATAGAAGACAATCACTTATTCCGTATACTGTTGATTATTATTGCTATTTTTTAACTCCCCTGCCAACTTTATATACTGTTTTTCCCTATTGTATCGGTCAATTTGTGCCTTTATAACATTTGTGAATTTATTATTTATAATTTTCAAAAAGCTGATCATACCATTTTGTTGGTTATGTATATTTTATTAACTACGAAAGGAAGGGCTACAGAACAATTCAATATCAACCACTAATCACGTAGTATAAAACTAGTATTTCAAATTTTTATTCTCAAAGCTTTAAGATCATAACTACCAAATAATCATCAGATCGTATTTATTTTACGTAACAACCAACAATCTAATTATCTTTGTCTGTAGCAAGTTCTCTGGAAAAAATACGTTTTAATCCTAACGGGTGCTCATTAGATGTATCTTTCCTGCTAATGTAAAAATAGCTACACCTTCTGTGAGTGGTCTAAAGAACTCACAACTGATTTGTATATACTATATAAAGCTTACTAGGGATCATCAAAATGATGATTTCATTCGCTTGAGAAGACTAAAAGTTGATTATTACGACAGGCAGCTTTCTAAAATCAACTTTACTATCCATCCCTTCATATTTTCAGTTAGATGACTGCAGTTTCTCATATACGCGTCAAGCCCTACATTGTTTACAATAGACTTTCAGTCTCTAAGTCACACATTACAACATATCGCACGATCTACTTCGGTTTGGGGTACCAACTAGTATCGTAAGGCCGAAGCAAAGCACACGAATGTCTGTACCCTGATAAACAGGTTAAGAATAACAGTAGTAAGATGATTACCAAAAATCAGCAGTAACTGCAATATCCCCATTAATGGTTAACCATGCTTATTGTGACAAAATTAGTATTGAGCAGAAAGTAATACTAGGTCTGTAGTGATGTTCCTTTGCATGCCAGTTAACACTTATATGTGTACTTATAATATATAGACTCATCGCATTGATTACTACTATTAATAAACACTGACCGAGGTGATTGGGATGTGGTTTCATATGCCTGGCCACTTCCTACCTCATTGCACGCTGTTAGGTGGCATGGAAATAGGATGAAGGGAAGTTAGAAGCGGCCAACCAAAACATTTGTATCAGTCTGTGCAGTCAAGTGACTGGTGGTAGATTTAGGCTAATAGGTTGGAGTCCACCTGTTAATCGTGATTAGTGGCGATATGGTTCGAAATCGGTCATTAACGCAAATATAATTACTCTCTATGTTCTTCTAGACATTAAATTCAGTTCCGTACATCTATTTGTTTCACTCCTTCTTGCTGAATTATGTTGTAGTGTCAACCTTGTAAATTTGACCTCGTGTTGGTGTGGTATGGCAATTTTGATCTATGCACACGCGTGCCAAGCCATGGGCTATTTATGACTAACTTTGCTTCATGATGTGCTCGTTCTGGCCAGATTTATTATGCTAAATATATTTAGGATGCATCCAACCTAAGCTAAGTTACTTATAAATAATTACAAAGCATTGGAGAATCCATCTCACACAGACATCCTCGTACAAGAACTTGAGCCATTATACCTTAAGGCACAAAAACGAGTTATACCGCATTTACCGATTACTGAATAATGACCAAATCCATGTTTGTTCAAACCTTTGTGTAGATCGAATTCTATTGATTAAGATGTAACGCGGAAATCGAGTCCCCCCAGAGAGCACCAGTCAATCTTTTATCCTTCATAATTGCATACTCTTAATTATGGTGTGTATTTTTGGCTCTCATTTGTGCCAGACTACAAATAACCAGACTCCTAAAGATTCCAGATATGACTTTCCGACGTGTACTAAAAAGCACGAAACCTGGTCCCAGTGTTTTCCATCAATTACCAACCAACGTCAGCAAGGTGTTAGTCAACTTTAGAAACCGAGCGTCTCTATTAGCGAAATCTAACTTGAATTAAGTTATTCATAACTTAACGAACTCATATCACCGATAAAGTCACTGTAACTGTCTCATCAGTACAGTCACTACAGGATCTGCCGCGCAGTAGCAGACGAGACATTCATTAAACCAGCATCATAAGACTTACTCAAAGCAGCCTTTTTACAGTACATATCCGAAAATAGCTTGGTCGCGACAATGACAGCATGTATCCAACGTAAGCCTTTTGGTGCATAGCTTCGAAAGGGGATCATGAGACTCACGATACCAATGACGATAGGACTGTCACTATAGCGTTACTGATCAGCTGTTTTTAACTGCAGTTGCTAATATATAGTCCAGGCCTTTTTTTTCCATAAGAATGTAACTCTCCCGCCATTGACAAAGCATGACTAGTGTACTAAACTATGGTTCATCACCAGAAACAGAAAGCTAACAGGTGCCACTACTATTTGCTTTCGGATTCCGATTAAAAATGCACGTACCTTATATTACGTAAACTACAATAGGATGAAGATGCATTTGATCATCCCATCTATCTTACCTAGTTCCGATACTGCTACATTCGTGTTCTCCTCACATTCAATTTTTTTTTCAGTTTTAATACATAATATTGTCCTTCTGATTCCTGTTATTTACCTTGCTGTTTTCACTACGCTGTTGTTATACAGGTAGTCAATATAATGACTTTCTGTAAAATTGGAACATAGTGACGAAGCGGATCACGAGAGAGCTTGAGAAATACGAAGTGTTTGCACAGGTAGTATTTAATGCATTAAGACCTGAGCTGAAAACCAACTCACTCGCTTAGCCTGTAAATATGATAAGAACTGAGATTGTACTTATAAGTGGATGACATACATAATCAGCAGAGCAAACAGACTGTCAGTTTAGAGTAGGATGTTGCCCACAAATTGTTTCCTGAATTTCATGTCACAAGTAATTGACGTAGATGAAATTCCATTTTTACGAACATGACGAGTGGATGACCTCACTCCCCAAAGGGAGGTAGGAATAAGCTAGTGCATTACGACACATACTGTAGTGTCTCTACAAAATCCTCGCTACTAACTAACTCCAAATAAACTAGCTTTTTAATGCAAGAAGGTTAGCATACAATATTATATTAGGTTATAAAAAACGTACATGTTCTAGACCTAACAACACACCTTTAACAAGACGGTAGAGCCAAATCAAACTCGGCCTAGGGCTTAGAGTACATACTATTCATCAACGGGCAAGTTTAAAGCAAGCAATACAGAGACAATTTAGTCGAATATCCGTTTTAGGGAGAATAGTACTTTCGTAAAATTGTTAATATCGCTAGCTTTATTTTCTGAGAAACAAACATGGGAGGTTTCGAAACTAGGAACACAATATAGCTAATCTATATCTCGTATGGGAACATATTATTTTCAACTTGTGTGTCCCATTTGTTTATCTAATAGGAAGAAAATTAAATGCAATGGTTATACATACCCATGATGACGGACACGCCAATTTTGCTGCTTGAATAAAATAGTTACAAGGCTTGTATTCTTCTCCGTAAATCCGCTTACAGCGGTGAAAGTCCACATAATTTTCTTTACAGTAGCTTTCAAGAGATAATTGAATGAGAAGTGTGATAAAGGGACCTACGGTGTTTGATTGACATTTGGAAATCTAGTGTCATATGGGAGATTTTTTAACCATGTGAAATCGCCCTGTGTGTAGAATAATTGCTTACTGAACTTCTATTACCGTTTCCAGTGACTCGTGACATCTAGATTTGTATTCCTCAAAAGTAGTCATAATTTGAGGCCCGCGCGAACTATGTCCAATATTTTTTTGACAGGCCAGTATAAGCCAGATGATTCTTATCTCTTGTTAGGTTCCAGGCTTTCAAAGTCGTTCATTGGAAGCCGTTTTGTCATCCAGCTTCACTAGCCTTAACAAAGGCCAAGAATATTATTTTTTTTTGGTCATATGTATACATATGATTATAATCATATTTATGTATAAACATATAGTGGTCCTGTTCTATATCGATGATTCCTTCAAGTAGGCTTTTCCATGATATGATTTTATTTTTATATTTGATATCTTATCTGCTAAATAGTCTCTGAGTGGACAAATATGTACCCTTATATACAGTCCGTAGCAGTTCCAGGCAGTTGGGAAGTAGATGAGAAAGAGTAAAGATCTGGGAAAAAAGAAACTACATTTTAAAAACAAGGGGAAATAAAAAAAACAAGACGTTGATGGTTAGGATAAGACCGGCAGTCTGGTGTTAAGAGATTTGTTTAGATAGCTATGAGAGCATTTAGAAAATATTACTGCACAAGTAATTATATGAGGGGATGATAGATATTACAGGTGCTGACTTGAAGGATGTATTGATAGAATCTACAAGTCCGATGACGACAATTTAGGGTCTTTGATAGGTCATATGCCATTTTCGGTAAGCGATAGCAAGCAGAAAAACGCACAACATTGTCTAATCTTCGCTCGAAGCGGCCGGACGTGACAAATTGGAAAGTGATCGTTAAAAATGCATCCATGTTCTAACAAACCATAGGTGGAGATTAAATGCCAATTTAAGTTTAAAATAGATGTTAATGAATAGTTCCAATAAGGGTAGTTATCATAGTAAACTGCTTAAGAGCGACATGGCTTAGTTATCCACCTGCTTGTTGTAAATGTCGATTTAAAGCTTACCTCTCTTGCAACACTTCCATTGCAGTCAATATCACTAGTTCTGGTCAACAAAACCACCAATAGAAGTCACTTAGACCTTGTGTCTACACGTGAGATATCTAGCTGCCCTGATATGCCATTTTCGTCTGTTGTACAGCCATCTTTTAATCACGCAAGCCTTCCTTAAAGCCCGAAATTCAATACTATCAAAAGTTCATTGACCACGTTTCTAGTACAGGTGTCTTGGCTGCAGAATAGATATGATCAGCTTGTCGTTCACAAGAAGCAGGTATATAAAATATCATACAAAATATCATCCACCCAGTTAAATCAAATCTACGGAGCCTTTGAGTAGTAACTCAGCGTCACCCTCTATCTTTCTTCTAGATCAACCGAAAACCCCAATATCAGCTCAGTGCATCATGAGGCAAACAAATGTGGTAACAAAATCGAGACGCATGATAGTTTATAACACTAGCACTTTGCAAAACACAGAAAACCATGTTATTCTAGTAATCATTAGCTATTAGAACTATGGTCGTTATCCATTACTGTTTCTCTTTAACGTCTCTCAGTTTACTGGTAAGCGGGATCACTTTAAAAACAGTAGTGACAACACTCTTTTAGACTTTTTGGAATGCCATATCATTCACACCGTGGATATCGTACTGCATGAAAGGGTCCCCTTTTTCTAAGGGTACTACTGGAATCACCCAAAAAGGCGGAACGAGTTCAACATTCCGAAAACCTATATTTCGAAATCCTTGCATGTCAGGGTTAAACGCGATAAGTCATGGACTGGAGCACAAGTAACCATGTCGATTTAGCCTGCAACTATTATGGATCATGAAATCACGGGACCAATTTGCTGAGATCCTGTTCCAAAACGCTGAGCCGTTGTCTAGACTAAGCGGTTTCCGAAAGTTTTGGTAGACTTCGGCTGTTCGTTCATTAAATAAAATGGTATCCCAAGCCAGATATCGATGATAATTGTTATTCTTCAAGCCAACATGTCGCCTATGTTGGATTAAGTCATCAGCATATTTGTAGGCCTAATCAAGCACTTGGATGTCATTTAGGTAACAAACCAGCAAATTACGAACCGGCCTAGGACACGCGACTAAGATACTGTCAAAAATACCACCAGAACTAAACATTTTACACTGCAGATGAACACTACTTTCGAAGTGCTGCTGATTAGCTCTACTAATATGTCTACTGTTGTGAATATTTTCAGTAATCTTACAACATTTGCAAAATATCTGAACATGGCAGCGTTGATATGAAGGTCTAGCGACGGATGCGCATGGACTGGAAATAAACTTATCGATCTGGTTCTCAAGCCTTCGAGGGTTGTCTTGGTCACTTACTGAACCCATAAATGTATGGGCTGTCAGAATCGTCAATAGGTCGTCTAATCTTCAATCACGGAACAAATTTGGGTAAAAGATATTTGGACACAAAGATAAATCTACAGAAATTATCGGAGCCACAGAGTATACTTGTAATTATCGACTTTACCGTCCAAAACCATTTATAATAATTATTTTCCGACTTACATGAGTTTTTAAGTGAAGGGTTTCCATGTCTATTACAAGTGGGTCGCACGCGAATATGTGGATAGAAAAGCATGCAAAGATAAAAGCTCTAACAGATAAATAGCGAATTCTTAACAAGCCCCAATAATAATAACAGAGATTTTTTTCCGAACACTTCACAGAATATACACTACTTTACAGACATGATCGTACGGTATAATAATAAACGCTTATGAACATAAATCCTGGAGGAATGAGTGAATAAACAAGTAAAATTTACGATAATAGAGTTGACATAGAAGCAGCATACACTGTTTTGGCAACGGTAATTGTAAGCCCTAATGTCAACTGGTACTTTATTCCAGATCTGTGAAGGTTTGACCAGGTCAAGGTTTACTTTGAAGGTGTTCTTAAAGTTACCAATTTTAATGCTAAACATATCGTTGCCTAGATCAAAGGGAGGGATATGTTTAAACTGGACTTCATTGCTGGTAGAGAATGCTAGCTTGTGAAGGAAAATGAGAATAGTTTTAAGACTCAGATCAAACAGGTTGAAGTCTTAGCATTTAATAATTTGTAGGGTATTCCGGCTTATCAGTATTTCCTAATATGTAGAACGTATTGTGCGTTCGTACAGATTCTAGTTTGTATTTGTCCTCTTCGCGTAGACAGTTAAGAAGAATAGGGAGATATTTTGAAATGTGCCGTATATGGATCTAACATAAGCTTAGCCTGGTTTTTTGATTGTTGGAGTGGAGAAGAATGCAACATAGAAGTTTTTTTCGACCTACGAGTCTGTGTTGAAACATAAGATCCATAAGATCGAATAAGTTACAGACTGACAATAGGCAAGTTGATTTTAAAAACCAATGAGCACTGGGTAGCTGTTTTGTCATGGTATGTGATTCCTCTCTGGTGTAGAATATAGGGTGTACTCTACTGAGAAACCCCATACTAAGACGAAACAGTTATTCATTGCTCTCTGGTTTTTTAATGGTACTCTTGCAACTTAAAGCTTTGGTGTATTCAATCAACAAATAGTAACTTATTTCCTAATATCAGGTGAAAGTCATTTTTTACAGGAAAGATTAACAAAAACATATCAGATCATAGCAGTGTAGAATTGTTACACGAACGTATTAGACTGAGATAAATTAACGTCCGAGTATGAAGTGTATAATAATGCTATGAGACATTTTGGTGTGTGAATGTTTACTAGAAATGGTAAGATTCATATACATTTGGGTGTAGTGACTAAACGTCCCAGAGTTTGAAATTTCAAACTGCAAAGAGTAGTATCACTGTATACACAAAGTGCTGTGTCTCTAAAAAGGGATACAACGGTTAATAGAGTTAGATTTTAAAAAGCAGGTAAACACTGGTTGGCGGACGCGGTCTTTTATAAAACCAACCTTGTCCAGAGGCTTAGGAAGATGAAATCAGTTACTGCTTGGCTTTTTTTGAATATAGGTTTCTGTTCAGTTTAGTTGCCAGTTACACATTCGGGGATACTGGAAAACAAAGAGTAGAAAGAAGGCAAACAGTAACACGTTCGAAAAAAGAGAATTGAATTTTAAAGACAATTGAAAAGAATGGTAGTGATTATGGCGTACTATTTAAGCTGTGCCATTAGACAGCCTTCATAGTTGAATTGTGCCCTCCGTGTAACGTTCCTTCCTAAATGTAACTTGGTTCATACCTACCTCTGTATTAAACAAGAAGCCTGATCACCAGGGTTATGGTGGGCTAGATTAGTGAAGACATCAAGCATAATGACCTACAAGAAGTTTTACGTAGATCAAAATGTTACACCACACCATTCACTACGTGATATGAATTCGGTCATCAGTTAGGCCCTATGGAAGAAACCATTAGGCTATATTCTTCAAAGGTACACTATTTCATCTACTTACCCTACCTCACCGAATAATTATCGAACCATTGCTTGTATTGATCGTGATTGGCTGTTTTCAAACGACATGATGTTTTTTGGTCATGCGAAAGAGGACTGTAGGTAGCGTGGCATCGTACTATTTCTCTAACCATGTATGCTCAAAAGTCAAAGCACCTTGCATGAGATTCTCTCACCAGTTTCCTTTCTCTAGGCTCCATAGCATGTAAACGTAGTTCTTATAATAATCCACAACAGTGCAGTGCGCGAAATGATTATTTCTACTGAGCTTCAACCAAACTTTATACAACTTTATAAACCAATACCAAGTGACTAAGAAACTCACCTTGTCAGCTACACTCATTGATATTGTATTCATATTTTTGTAATACGCTTGTCAAAAGCATGTAGCTGGTGTAAATTATTGAACATGCAACCATATAGCCCTTACAACATTTTGAGTGTCGAAACTGCAAAATAGATTATAAATTATCACGCAAATCGAACGACTTTATTAACACTGTTAGTATTACAAGTGGAGTTAATCCCAGTAATTCCACGGAGTCTTTCATGCACAATTGTATGTCCTCTTGTAATAAACCACACCCTAAATGATTGATTCGACTCTTCGTAATATAATTCATGGACCGTTGCAACATGATCTTTTTAAAGCCTTGTTTATATTTTCACATCCTATAGATTTATTTAGATAGTTTGGCAGCTTTATACTTATTTCCTAAAACCAGTAGAAGTCATTTTTTATATGAGATCAAATCATTTACATGCAACTTGAGATGCACAAATTAAAGTAGAGGCTTTATAAATTACTGTTAAACAAATTTTCACATCCTTTTTCATTAAAAAAATGATAACATACAAGATGAATTCAAATGGTCGGTCATGCTGTCAAATTCTTGTTTAAGCGTAATAATTGAAAATGAATAGTATCAGCTAGGACAAATCTGACTTCGTTCGGAGGGCATAAACTAATGGTAAAATAACAGTGTCAATAAATCTAAACACTTAGGCTAAAATGGAAATAACTAAAGAATAAAATTTTTATTTACGGCGGCTAAAACAAAGGGGGGGGGGAACAAAGCAGACGATAGAATTCGGCACAATGTATTGAAGGTGGGAACTACATAATGTAAACCACCACAACATTTTCATGTCAGCTATTATGAAAGATTTCAGATGATCGAACCAACGAGAGCATTTCAAGAGAGAATAATTCCAGTATGCAAGTTCATATGGAGATATAGTGTGGGATAAATTACTAAAAGTCGAAACTTCCTAGTATACACTAGCCAGTATTCATTTACAACAAATTATTGGTAGACAAATGACAATTTATCATGTGTTTATTTTAAATCATGAATACAGTTGTCTTCACAGTTTAAACATAAATCATGGGTCATTATTCAAATATTTTGCCAAGCTTCATGACATCTTGAAAACCTAAATGGCTGAATAGTATGGTATGACCACTAACAGTAAAAAGATATATTAATAAACGAGGGAAATGTAATTAGTGTGACTGAGTATCTAACATTTATAAGCAAATTGCTCCACATTTCGTATTAAATATTAAAACAGTCGAACTTGAAAGTAGTGCTACATCATACCGATTTGACAATGAGTTCACTTGTAGCGGTAAATAATCCCCAAAATAAGTAGTTACATAGGCTCTCGACATTGATGTTGACCATGTTTAATTAGCGGATACAACTAGTTGAAGGCGCGTGGTCACGCATCACAACCAGATCACGACTCAAACCACCGTGGGTAGCATCTCTCTCTAGTTTGCTAGCCTAGACGTTGCTATCCCATTAAAGCTTCTCTTTGCAATCAAAAAAAATTTCGCTTCCATCCTTTATTGCCTTCTGATTTCTCATTCGTAAGAGTGGGTCCATTCGATAGAAGTGGCTTTGGTTATACGACATGAGTAACTTAGTCATATATCCGAGTACACTTCTATGGTGAGCACGACGTGATCCTGGACACAATAATTTACTGTGAGCTCGTTCCTTTTTATAGCTTTTAACAGAGTATTATTGGTGGTTTTATTTTTTTCCCCGCATATTTTTCACAGTATCTTTGTATTTGCATACATTACTATTTTTATGATGTCCGATCAGACTCCTAAGCTTATTAGGATTAAAACCTTTACGCCTTCAAGTTTTAACCTCATTCCTTTTTGGGCATATAATGTAGAAGCTTGGTTCTGCTACGCAGGAAGCGAAATTTCGTGACCAATGTGTGACAGATCCACGCGTTCAATGTCTGGCGGTTGTAAGGTCACTTTCACGTGAATTGAACAGGTACGTCACCCCTTCTTTTTTAGTCCCGACTGCCTAGAACAGTACGAACAGCTTAGAAGATCAATTCCCAAACGTGGAGACTTGTCCGACAGGCAACATCTTGACGAGTTCTTTCACACCATTGATCTTGGTAGCGATTCAGCGAGCGAAATGTTATCGCGTATGAAAGAAGGTAATTGGTCAACGCACTTTTGATGAAGGTCTCTACCGTCAACTCTTCCTATCAAAACTGCCACAACAAGTGCGAGCAGTATTGGTAACATTTAACAACAACCCAGTAGATGAACTAGCTTCATCTGCTGATCGAATTCTGAAGATCACCGAAACTCGCGACATTGAGGATTTTATCGTTACAGAAAAACCTTCAGAGACAGAAAATGAAATAATCTAATTGTTCAATACTCTTCCTCGTTTCCTCAATCTACAGGAACAACGCCGACAAAGCAATCCTCGACGAAGGGAAAATTCACATTCGTGTTGGAATCACAACACCTATGGTAAGGACTTAAGTAAATGTAGAGACCCTTGTTGTCTCCCTAGCCTCAAACCCACTGTTGATGCATAAAGAACTTATTTCGCCGGTAGGCGCTATCGGCAACCGTAGCCGATGGAAACAGTCGCCTGTTATTCATCACTGATGTGATAACGAAGGTTCGCTACCTCGTCGATACTGGCGCAGAAGTCAGCGTCCTTCTTGTAACTTCATCTGATCGCCAACATGATGCTGCATTTGATCTACAGGCAGCCGACAGAAAAAAATAGCCATATATGGTAAAAAATATGTCTACTTGAACGTGGGCTCATGCTAACCCATACACTGGATTTTCACTATCGCCGATGTGAAAATACCTATTATTGGCATAGATTTACCAAACCACCATAACTTGCTTGTGAATTCTTGCAAAAAGGGGCTATTTGACGGCGACACAAAGCTATACGTGCGTGGAACCACTGCTACAGGTTAGTAGCCTATGTCCTCTTCGCTTTAAACATTTAATTAACTCTTATTTTCAGCCACTACTTAACAAGTATTCGGACCTGAATAAGGCGACATCGAAGTTATCATGTGTAACCAGCAATGTTACACATTACATCACGACAATAGGTCAACCTGCATTCTCCAAAACACGCCGACTAGCACCTGAAAAATTAAGGATCTTGAAGAACGAATTCGATCATATGATTGACCTTGGAATAATCCGCCCATCCAGCAGCCCATGGTCGTCTCCATTACATATGGTCCCGAAGAAAGATAGCAATGATTGGCGTCCCACTGGTGATTACCGACGTCTTAACGCCCAAACTACGCCAGATCGTTACCCATTACCACACATCCACGACCTAACAGCCACGTTGAAGGGAATGACAGTATTCTCAGAAATTGACCTAATAAAGGCATACAATCAAATACCGATGACCGAAAATGACATACCGAAAACGGCTATTGTAACCCCATTCGGTCTTTACTAATATCTCCGAACTGCCCTTCGGCCAGATGAATGCAGCACAAACATTATAAGCGTTTCATCGACGACGTGTTCCGCGGGCTTCGATTATGTCCATGTATATGTCGACGACTGCTTGATAGCAAGCCCAGACGAGGAAACACATATGAAACATCTAGACACAGCTTTTAGAAGACTGCAGTAATACGGAGTTACCATTAATATACATAACTGCCATATCGGAACAACCTCGTTAGACTTCCTGGGGCATACTATTGATGCTAATGGTATACAGCCTCAAAAACACAAGGTGGCGGCAATTCTGGAGTATCCGAAACCAACCACCATTAAGCAGTTACGAGCTTTCAACTGGTTGGTAAGTTTCTATAGACGATTTGTCCCCAACTGTGCATCTATTGTGGAACCACTGACGGATCAGCTTCGTGGGAATAAATAGGTGGTCACAGTGGATTCAGAATCAAAGATAACCTTCGTTGCAACTAAAGAGGCAATAGCCAATGTAACTATGCTGGCACACTACAATACCGTCAGCAGTGCAGTCGACGCTTTTGACTCAGCCATAAGCGCAGTTCTGCAACAATGGATTTGCCAAGCTTGGCGACTTTTAGCATTATTCTCAAGACGGTTAAACGACACTGAATCGAGATACAGCAGTTTTGGACGTGAACTACTGGCCATGTACTGTGCTGTATGACATTTTCAACCTTCCATCGAAGGCAGGGAATTTACAATATTCACCGACCATAAACCACTGACGTTCTGGATGAAGTCATTTTCAGATAAGTACTCACCACGAGGGTCGCGTCATCTTGGCTATATCTCCCAATTCTCTACGGACATACGACATATATCGGGAGCTAACAATGTAGTTGCTGACACCTTATCAAGAATACATTCCTTGAATCGTATCCAAGGCATCGACCCTGTTGAACTAGCTCGACTTAAAAGTGAAGACATTGATTTTCATCACGAGTTAGCCGCAACAACGCTCCAACTCCTAACTAAAACGATTGGAGAAGGTGAGAATCACTTTAATTTGTGATTTCTTCTATAGGTACAGCCCTGTCCAGTCGTCCCCAGGAGTCATCGATGAGTCATCTTCGACACATTGCACAACCTTTCTCATACTGAAGTTATTGTTACAAGTAAACTGATTACTGAGAGATTTTGCTGGCCGAAGATGAATAAGTATGTCAAAGAATGGGAGCGCACTTGCATAGCCTGCCAGAAGAACAAAGTAATTTAACATAAAAAATGCCCCTAGGCACTTTCTCAACCCCTGACGCTCGATTCGATCACGTCCACCTTGATTTGGTAGGACCTTTACCAGAATCAAATGGATTTTCTTATCTTTTGGCATGCGTGGATCGATTAACTCGCTGACCAAAAACTATTCCACTCAAAGACATCACTAGTGAAACCATTACTCGCGCTTTCGTCGAATGATGGGTGGTTACCTTTGGTTGTCCATCCACAGTAACAACAGACCGTGGACGTCAGTTTGAATCTGGATTGTTCCACGCTCTGACCAAACTTCTTGGAACTACGCGTTTCAGGACAACCGCCTACCACCCACAATCTAACGGTTTAGTAGAAAGATTCCATCGACAACTGAAAGCATCACCTTCAGCTACAAACATCCCTCAGTGGATCGACGCTTTACCACTAGTTTTGCTCGGGATTCACAGCACAGTAAAAAATGTTGGATGTAGGTCTCGCCGAATTAGTCTACGAAACAACTCTTCGACTACCAGGTGAGTTTGTGGAAACCGCTTACACCTCAGCAAACCTGGACCACAATTCCTACGTGAACCGGCTTACAAATGCTGTGCGTTCACTTGAGCCAGTTCAAACTCGACAACAATCGACAGACACCTTTATCCAACCTGCCTTAAAATATAGTACACACGTTTCGTACGTCATAATGCCGTACGCCGACCTCTCGACGCAACACACGAAGGGCGATATAAGGTTCTTGAACGCGAAACCAAGTACTATACTATTCACAAAAATGGCCACGGGGATAACGTCAGCACTGAATGCCTCAAAGCAGCCTACCTAGAAGGTACACCTTTTAGTGTCGAACTCGCTACAACACCCACGAAACTTACCATGAACGAAGTCATTACACCGCAAGCAATGACTAATACGCAAGTAGAAGTATCAAGGAGCTCCATTACGCCGAGAGCTACGCATTCTGGTAGAAAAGTACGATTTCCAGAACACCTAAACGAATACTATGTCTACTAATTTCCTCCCGATTCCCACTACCTACGTACGTATAACGATTTTTTTGTTGTCTTAAAAGAAATAATAGCAAAAAAATAACAATCGATAAACCCATTATTATTATTTTTTCTAAAAAAGTTTACTGTTTGCATTTTATAAATTTTCCTGTTAAAAAAAGAAAGCGTTCCATTATTTGTTGTTGGTGTTCAACACGTTTTTATAGACACATTGAGTTAACAAATAATTTTGTGTATACAAAATCCACAGATTTAAATTTTCTTTTTTCTTTTCGACTTCCAAGCTGTCTGGAAACAAACAGAAGGATGTGGAAGGAACAAGGATTTTTTATGTACAAATATTTCATGCAACGACACCATTGTGTAGGGACTGACTTCTGGAAACTGCGAAACATCGCAAGCTATCGAAGGGACGTTTATCAATGTCTGACGCATTGGGTTTTATCCTTTGGCTTGGGGGGAGTGAGCTGTAGCGGTAAATAATCCTCAAAATAAATAGTTGCATATGCTCTCGACATTGATGCTGAACATGTTTGTTTTAGCGGACACAACTAATTGGGGGCGCTTGGTCACGCATCACTTTGGTTATACGACATGAGTAACTTAGTCATAAACCCGAGTACACTTCACACTATTACAAAGTGTGTGTTTCAAATGAGATTTAAATCTGAAATCCTTAGTTTGAAAATGTGTAAGTACATTTCGAATTTTGTGTACAAGTATAAAATCAAGGTTTGTTCTTATGAACTAAGTTGGCAGGAGACGTAATCCTCCACATCTAGAATAGTATGGTAATGTTTTGTTCCATCTACAAGTTCTTTTGGTAAATTTTCTTGGTATACCTTTGACTTTGAATTTGTCAGTTATAAAAATGATGCCAACAATATGTGGACAGTACTTTAACAGGGGTCTTACACAGCCCTTGTATAAGGCTGTTTTTGCTTCCTAAATACTAAAGTTTATGTAAACGAATTCTATAAGCGTATTCTCCTTAAAATTTTGAAAGCATCATGCGTTCCAATAAATTAAAGGTTGAAGAGTATTCCATGCCTGTCTTGTATTATGTTGAGAGTAGGAATTTTTTAACAGTTTAAGAAGACATCGATTTCACTTAAGGCAAAGTAACCCATATTTATCTCCCTTAATCTAAATTTCCCAGATATGACACCAATTCTGCTACTGGGACATATCACCGTAAATATTGTTTATAATAGTGTACACATCGTGGGGGAGGGCAGCGGAATAATATGCATTTTTAAGGTCGTCAGCTTGTGAGAAAGGCTTAGTATGTTTAATAGACGTCATCAAAGTGGATTGTGTTATGTCGTACCACTAAAGAAGGGTTAAAAATTTCCAGAACTGTGTTTTAGAGAACTAATTCATTTATTCTGGTCGTGAGTAGTGTAAACATTACATTTCTATTATTATAACGTTCCTTTTACTCTATCTTCCCGTTAAGCATATTTGTTGTTATTAAATTGTCTCTTGTTATGGACTACAGTTAACTAGCTGTACACAAGTTACCTCTATTCACTACCACAACCTCTCTTGTTTCGTATTAGTGTAAATCCCCTAAATGGTTCGCTATGGGGTCTGATTTTGTGTACATGATTGACATACAATTCGATTCTGTCCGTTGGCCCATCGATCGTTGTTTTTCTTTATTCCGGCTTTGAGGACTGGTAGTCGCGGGGCAGACGTGTCCGTACACTGATTAGCAGTCATCAAGGGCACTGTGTATATTCACAATACATAACATATTGCAAATGTTAATCAGCTCTAAACCTACCATAACAGGTGATAAAACTTCTCGATGAGCAACATTTACATCAGCTAACTCTACGTTGCGTGCTTGAGTCACATTCCTCCCCAGTGTATCAGGTCTAAACCGTCCGTCTGAACTAAGATCCTTCATTTCATCTACTACAGAGTCAGAAACAGTAGCCTCATCATCATTATTTAAGTCTGAACCACGACGCATAAAGGTATGCAAAGGCACTTACTATGTACAAAGGGGTTCGCCGTATAGTATGGTTTCACTATCATTTACCGACTTCAAGTTGGATTTTCTTTGACATTGTATAGACATCACGAGCAAAAAGGGAATTGTATTTCAAGTGACACTAGATCACTATAGCAAAAACACATCTTCCAATATCCTGGTATTTGTTTAGAACTGTAAGATCCAAACTGCGGCTAACTGAATTGAAAAACAACTGTCAAGATTGGTTTAGATACGCGTATTTTTGACCAGTTGAAATTCAAAACAAACGACTATGTAAGAAGCGATTCTAATCAAATGTCACTTCCAGTTATTCAGCCGAAATTAGAATAATTAATTCAGTTTTAAGGAATAAACAAGAGTGTTTTTCTATCCTCTTTTCGATAGATCACGTATTGCCTGTCCAAAATATAAGGTACAAATTTGTTATAACACAACACTACAATTTCTGGAAGTGTGCATTAACCCACAATCATAAAATGCACAAATCTAGTCAAATCAAGCTATACAATCAAGAAAGGGAACAAACCAACATGGTAGCCGCCAAAGCCAAAATGTCCAGTAAAACGAAGTATACAAAGAGCATAAGAATAATAGAAATCCAACAAAAACACAAGGAAAAAACAAATATTTTAATGAAAATAAATAGAAACTATCTCATATAGAGACAAAAGGTCAATAAACTGTACAGCTAAACGAATTAAGGGGAATAGATGTACTTTAAACGCAAAACAACGAATTACGATCGAAAAATGTTACTTGGAGGAATTTTCACACAGAATCATCTAAAAAGATCTTACACTTACGTTAGGTGATTGTAAGCAAAGCAGTTTATATACAGGTGGGTTTAGCAATTGAATGTTACAGAATATGAAACTCCAAATTGTAGGAGGCAACAAATGTGTACATACAGTTATATTTAAGTTGGATTGTGACTGGCAAGTGGAATTCAGAACGCGCGTTTTGTCCTATCTGGAACCTATCAGCTGAATGTACCTTCATCCCAGTGTTGAAGTTTCCACTGGGATTCAAACTCAGACCACTTTATACCAAACGCCACCGCGTTTACTGTCTGGACACAGTAGCCTAGTGGTGAACACAATGGCGTTTTGCACGAAGGTAACTGAGTTTGAATCTCAGTGGGAACCTCAACATTGGGATGCAGGTACATTCAGCCGATGAGTCCCAAATAGAACGAAACGCGCATCCTGGATTCCAGTTGCCAGTCACAATCCAACATAAATATAACTTGTGTACTGTCGCTATATAGAGGCAATCCGCTCAGGATGCCCATATGGCAACAGAGGCTGACCAGTTTCAGTATATTACAAGTCGACGGAAAGACATAAGCGTATTCTAAATTGTATACACAGGCTGTAGTTTGTCTCGTGGTTGAAAAGTGAAGAGCAGCCGACGTAAGAGATGATTAAATAAGCCTTCTACTAATTTAGATATCAATCGTTAGTAGAATACCTGTGTCACAAGAGTTGGGTAACGTACGATCACTAAATATACTAGTGTATCTGCAAATATACAAGAGATGGAAGCAAAATGAAAAAAGAAGTGTGGCTTCACAAGGAGATATAATTAATCTATATGATAAGGGAATCTAGGATTTGGAGCGTATGATTATGGTTTGTTGTTGTGGAATATAAATTAAGTAGGTCAACAGGTGAGAAAAATTCATGAAATTAATAAAACGTGAAAAGGATTTATAAGTCCTGATGTCCACTAGTAGCCTATTCCCATATCTGAGAAAATTTAGCTGATAAAAAACTAGCGTTATGAGTGGTTTTAAGAGTGCCAATCTCAATCCTAAATATATAGATACGTTGATCAGTAGAGAGGTTTTGATCAAATTGAATTTCGTTACAAGTGGAGAATGTTAACTTGTGGAGTAATTTGCAAGAAAATGGAGATTAATTTTATGACGCTGAAGGGGAGAAAGCTCTTATATTTGACGTTTTGTCAGGTATTCTTGTCATTTAGCGCTTCCTAGTATAGGAGGTGAAGTAACTTAGGACAAATTCTGGCTTACCTACGAGTAAGCATCTAAGAACTAAACAGACCATATTCTAGAATAAGTCGTACAAAAATTTTGTACAACCTTATACTGGCTTTGTGGCTGTGGGAATTGTGAAGAATGCAACCTCAAAGTATTCTTGATCTGCAAGTCAGTGTTGGGACATGTTTGGAGAAATAGAGAATATCGGAATATACTAAGCCAAAACACTATGTGATCTCGGTCGTGGAGTGGTAGATCAACTGTATGCTAGTATGTGGTGTGCCAAAGCATATCTAGCCACGTTTGTCAGGGTTAAAATGCAGCTTACGATAAGTGTACCAATCAAAACCTATAACTTCGGGAATTACTTCAGGCTATGTTTTCGGTTTACTCTCTATCCTCCATATTAATGAACCATGTGATTAATTACCTGATGGTGAGTCGTTTAAATTTGCTGATGGTCTTAAAGGCTCTGGATCAGTAACATGTCAAAAAATTATAGGAATATAACAATGCTTCACAAAAAAGACACGGGATGAATCGTGAACTAAACTACACTACATGGTGTAATACTTTAGGCCTAGAACCACTTTGGAAAATGCAAGCTCAGCTCAACCTTACATTTTACTTCAAAGTCGCACACCATTTAGCATACACCTTCCATCACATATTAAGATTCATAGAGGCATATAATTGCAGTCACGAAAACCACAGAGAAACAATGCAAAGGGGATACTGTAATACTAAAAGATGACATGATCTCTTCGTGCACAATTCCACTGATATTTGAAATAGTTTACCGGCAGAAACCCGAACGTTGGATATCCTTGTCTAATGTCTGAGCGATAAATCGATCAGTTATTGACTCCAAGATACTGAATAAACTATTAATTTATTCGAACTCTAACTTAACGTGTAATGTATTTGGCCTACTCAATGTAAAATAAGCTAATGTAGACTCAATACTACCTAGTATTGATTGAAATAATATGCATCAAACTTACTACTATCTCCATGAACAAAAATGCCAAGCATTTCTGTAGGTAAATCTACAACAACTACTCTGAAATGGGCACAGCCCCCTAACTAATTTTACTATCATTTATTTTCAATATCGCTTATTTTCTTACTGTAATTACACTTCTACCCTATTTTTCTTTTATTGTAGATAGGTATATTCTCAGTCAGGCTTAACCCTAATCGATCCTACTTCACATAAACGAGTCATGTAGACCCTTACTATTCACCACTTTCTCATCATGTATGTCAGCTGATTCAATGCAAATATGAACGCAACCTGTCTAGCAGACGGCTCCCTAGGAAAACAGCCTCTCTAATTAAACGCGAGTTTGTTTGTTCTTCTACTGCTAATTACCTTCTTATTTCACTTACACTAATCACTCATCTGCTTTCTATTCCGTCTATTACTTATAGCACTACTATCGTTTTATTAGTTAAGCAACCACATGCCTGATTTTATTGTTCAATATAACTTACCATTTATAACTTTCGACTAAACACTTCCTATGGCTTGACTTCTCTACAACATTATAATAAAATTTAGATATCCGACTTCCAGGTTGCAGCTTTTGTAGTCTGTGTCAGTCAGTAATAAGATACTTGTTTAGATAAAGTTAATGTGAAGCAGAGTTGATATTTTAAGGGCAATCATACATACATTTGTGTTTTATTAGTATAAAATGTCGTTGGTAAATTTATTCACATTATAACTAGGAGTAAAACTTGTACTGGAAATCAGGGGTCACTGACATTTACTTAGCCGAGATATTATTTTGTGTTTGTTCTGTGAGACCCGTGTTCTGAAGGTCACTGATACCTTTGTGGTATGATGCTTATGTTAAACAGTTTTGAAATGGTAGTAACGTTTTTCTTTAGTGATGATGGGAGGAGCATTTGCGATCGCCCCGAATCTTTAACTCGAGAATGGTGATAGAGGCAGTAGATAGGAGTTAAAAGAGTAAAGGTGTCAAATGAGGGTAAGCAGCAAAAGGATATGTGTACATATGTAGGGTTAGGTTTACAATAGTTGGACAATGTGTTATGAGTTCTAGACACAGTCATGCACAGAAACGTTTGCTGAAGGGGATTGTAGCTAATTAACATATCTAGATGACTATCTATATTGGTTTTGCCGATGGTTTTTGATACTGTTCGATTGGAATTCAGATTATATTAGTGGTAAGGAGTGGCTTTTGTTTTCGGGGTTGTCCTTCTGGTCAAATAATGCTCTGCTACAGTCTAGAGTTTTACATTTTTTCCAGGGTATTTATAAAGTAAATTCCCCAGAATCCTATTTAGACTTGAAACAATAAAAAAGAGAGCAGCTACTTTTCCCGTCTTTTTATTATTTTTTGCATTCATAAAGCACTTGAGGCATACTACAAGCCTGTGAGAGAGTTACCTTAACCTCATTTAGAGAGGAATTCTCAGGGATGTTGTATAGTACAGCTCTGTAGGACGAATCAATACGCTTTATAAATTCAGTATGAATGAAATCTAGGAAAATTTTAACTTGCTTCATATTTCTTATGCAATTATGTTTGAAAAAATGTTATGATGTTGGAGCTAGTTGTGAGTGGAGTTAGGTAGTGCTACCAAAGTATTACTAAGGGTATTATAAATCAAGTGGTGTGCAAGATATAAACAAAATCAAAATAAACAAACCATGTAATAAAACGTTGCTATCTTCAAAGTTTGGGCCCTGAAGCTTTCGAAACATTTCTCTAAACAGTGTTTGTCTTGGCTAAATGGATATTTAGCTTCTTCGATTTCAGGTTCACTAGTTTGTTCAGCGAGGGTTTTTCTCCGGAGTAACGGTTCATCTTAATTTAGCGTAGGTCGTATTGTGTTAGTACATCTGTTTAACAACTGGATGTCATTTTTTGACAAAAGTTATTATTTTTTGAGAATGCAATAAGAGACGAAGTTTATCAGATCTATGTGATATGCTTGAGCAACATATTTCAAACATACACATAGTTAAAGAATTTATATGGTAAATAATAGGACACTAGCCGAATTGGAGTAAAAGGTAAGTTACATATAAATTGTTTCCTTTATAAGTTTAAAAAGAGCAAGAATAGATATTTGTACAGAACCAGATGAATTTCATTTTATTTTGCTGGTTTTTCATCAGTTGCATACAACCTAGATTAATATTTTATAAAATTGATTTTTGAAATAAAAGTTTAACAAATGCATGATAATGGTTGCAATTGATTGAAATAAAAATTAAGTAAACATATTAGAAATATAAAGATAACAAATATATCGGAGCTAATGCTGCTATCAAGGGAGCTGGCGCATTGACAGTATTGAACATTGTTTTGTCGAATTGTCGTCCGCTGTTTTACCTACATTATTCCGGCGTAGAATCGGTTGCGACGCTCATGGAATAAAGTGGCAGCCAATATGCGTCCAGAAGTGAGGAATATTATTTATTTGCCAAGACTTCCCAAATCCTTAGTATACTTCCTAAAGCATTTGAAGTGCGTCCGGTATGTGACCAAGTAACGTTTGTCGTATAATCAGAGCGACTTTTAATGATCGGACCCACTCGTACAAATAAGAGCGAATCAGAAGACAGTTAGTGATAAAAGAGAAATTATATTTGAATATGAGTTGAGCGTCAATGAAATAGTAACGTATAGGCTGGCTAGCTAAAGAGAGAGATGCCACCCACGTTGTGTCGTATCATGATCTGGTGGTGATGTGTGACCTAACCCAATCCTCTTCTAAAACAAACATGGTTAGTATCAATGTCGAGAGCTTTTGACGCCTTGGTACATGTTGTTCTATTTAGTAGAAAATGCCAGATTATTAGGAAATAAATCTCTATTTTATTATCGTGAACTGGAGACAGTGGAGCGCAATATAATAGTTCAGATACACAATACCTCTCAGCATTAAATATAAGATAATAGGAAGTATAATCCCTACGCAGGATGAGGAAGTAAATGAATACCTGAGCTTTGCTGTTGTGATGTATGCTTAAGATGTAAAGTCAACTCTTAACTAATTAACCTAAGTTAGTGCAAGCCTTCGCAGCTATTTGTTTAAAAAATTATCTTCCGGTACAGCCTTTATTTACTTGTGTTCTCTTCTACCAAGCTATTACACAGATATAAGGAAGTCGCTTAGACAACAACTGTGGCTTAGAATTATCAGATAGGTGGATGCACAATCCTTTTATACCGCAGGTGATTATTGGTTGTTGAGATTTCAGTCGTTAATACGTGATATATTCATATCGAAATATATCATTGAGGAAATAGTAATGTTTACTGACAATCAGAGGCAGCTGTTGAGGTGAAAACAACAAATTTGTGTGCAGCGCTTACAATCCTTTCAGTCCTCTGGCTTTAACTCCATCATGAGGTATAGTTTTTGTCATCCTCGATTATAGGAATCAATGACAAACACCCCAGTTATTTGTACAATATGGTAACTGCGGTAGTATTTGTTGAATCGAAGGCTGCTAAGCTAGATATACATTCTATCATGTAAAACAAAAGTATAAAGTGAGGAGATGTGATCTTCCTATCAAAGTGAATGGGTATATATCATTACCTATGACCGCCTAGTTGCAATAAGATATATTCTTCAGCTGTTATTTGTAAACTTTTGTCTATCCATATTATTACATTCACTAGATGATCAGCCTCATGAAAAGTTGCGTTTTAGGCCATTAGGCCGTTAGATGGATCTGAAAACAAATGACGATAAGCAATTAACAACTGCAATAAAGCGATAATAAAGTAATAAGAAATTCTTTAGTAATTTTTTGAAACATTATAAGACTGTCGAATATGTGACTGCAGAATTTTGCACGATTTTTTCAGAAATAATTTCAACCTAATTTGTTTCTCTTCGCTGACGCAATTATTTATACATGAAGTTCATTTAGTGGCACAATTTCAAAATGTTTGTGTTAAAGCTCTTTTAGAGATATGAAGTATGCCTTTATGTATTCTCATTATATACCAATTATGGATCTTAATTTGCATTATTTTTGAAGCCTTGGCAGGTAGATAATCGTTCTTCTTGTAATAACGCTTTGGAATTTTAGACTGGGAATTGTCATGTTATAATGAATCTTTAAATATACATTGCGGTTCTGAAAGGACCATAATTATTCATGAGGCTCACTTTGGTTATTTTCGCGAAATATTATTAATATCAAACTTAACAAACCGATGTCGTCCTCACAATTCTCGAGATTGTTGGGTCGATGTGACTGCTAATATATCTAGAAGATGTTCCGGTCATTCCATTTGTACAAACTCCATTCACTATTCGTCTGACTTATCTGCTGAGCTATTAGCGAAAGAATGCCCGTTTGTAGTCGATAATTTAGCTGAACCAACACTATTCGTGGAATATGATTGCATTTCAACAAGTAAGTTTAGTGATCATATAATAATTTCAGACTATCACAACCACTATTTAGTAACATTTTGCCTTTTAAAAGCACGCTTCTTGCTTCAGACAATGTGATTTGTGTCATGAATATTTTACACCTTACGTTTATTCGTTTCTGGAGTCATGTGAATAATCAGGCTCCCTGCTTATCAGTCATTTTATTTATGAGGTTTTATCTTGTTAGCATTTTGCACTGGCCGTGACATTATCAATAGGTTTAGTTTTTATTTAGGATACATAAGAAATCAGTAGGGCTGGTGTTGTTGAGTAACATGAAAAAAAGTGAACAAGTTTTATTAATTGACGTTAGTTAGTAATTAAATTAAAATTTGAATGCAGCTTATATAATTTTCGATCCATCATTCTAACTCTTACTCACTCATTTAAAGATTTTACGTGACTGTTAGGATCGTTGTTCATTATGTTTAGCCAATAAATAGATGTTAGTTACTAATCTGGGGACTTCGGTTTCGAGAAATGCATATTATTGACTGCTATTAGAACACATCTCTTTGTGCTTGTGTAAGGTCATTAGGTTAAGTATCTTTTTGTATCGTTATGTCTTGATCTTTGTGTTAATTTTTCTTAGATCTTTCGTTAATTTGTTTGGCATATTTTATTAGTTGCATTTCCATGTACAAACTTAACATTTTTGGTTAGTTAATCATTATAGGTGGCATGAAATACATTTATTTCGATAGTTAGTCATGAATACATCCTATCATTAAGATTTGATTCCTTTGTTGCCTCACTAAGCATTTTATCATCACAAAATTATTGTAGAACTTTCAAATGTTTATAAAATCAAGTTGCATTTTATTATGTTGAAATATATTGGTATGTTACCTAGGTACATTTACGATTATGTAGGAAGAATATCAATTAAAATCTATTTATAGGTTCATTTTGAGACGCACAATATAAAGTAAACAATATTAATTTTATGTAGCCTGTCAAGACTAATACATCTATTAAAATAATATAATGAATGATATTTTTATTTTACAGTTGAAATTAAGTTCTGTAAGATGAGTACTTGGTAAAAATGTTTTTTTCGTCTATTTAGAATACGAACATACCCAAAAGTCACAAATAACTGTCGATGATTACAAAGTGATAAACCCAATGATGATAATAAATAACCATAATTTCGCCCCATGATTACTTTTTACTTGTTTTTAGGGGATTTTTAAAAGTAATCATTTTTATAAAAGAAAGTAGATAACTAGTCAAGCAGGGTAACAGAAAAGCGAAAAATACTCGCTTAAATTTTGCATTTTAATTCTAACAACAGTATGACCATATAATTCATTGAACATCTATTATGCTCACTGGTATTTAAAAACTCACCTTTCTAGCTACCACATTCAGGTTATTGTGAACTTTGTATGATGAATACAACTTGTAAATTAAACTTTATAACTAAGAATTGTTAGTATCTATCATACGATAACGTTTTACTACAACTTAATGTTAAGATGTTAAGATTTTCATTAAAGCAAAGCAAATGAGTAGATTTGTGTACTTTATGCATTAAAGGAACTTCTGCTAGTCTTAGCGTGTATGCAAAAGTTTGGTTTGTCTACAAAACATTACTAAACATAACTGAAGAAGTCGCCTTACACAAAGTTCCATATATTTTCATAAATTTTCATAACAAGACCGGATTGTCTATTTCAGCGCTGGCGATGGAAGATTTCAGGAATTAACCTAATTGCCGTTCTTTGGAACTTTTTCTAACAAATGAGTATCATTTTTAGACAAGAGATAGCTGTTTATATACATTTTTGATTACATAAACAGTAAGCAAAGTCAAACATTTTAGCATCAATGTATATAAAGGTTCTACGTATTGACTAAATAGTTTGAAGCTTGTGGCAGTGATAAGTTGGCAATGTGCAATGATATTTAAATTGTCATTGATGGTGGCTCCTAGATCAATACTTTCCTGAGCTACGGTAAGCACAATGTTGTTCATTAGGTATGTATTTGTACCTTAGTGTCCAATATGCATTATAATACACCTGAAGGCATTCACTGGCAGTTGCTAAATACTAGACAGTTGTTTTAATATCTGAATGTCCTTTTAAAGTTCTGAACCATTCCATTTGTTCTGCATGGGTTTCTATATCATACTATCATTAGTATACAACTAAATTGATTATAATAACAGATAAAATCATTCGCTTACAAAAGTGACTCTGGGCCCAAGCCGTATGCTTAAACATTCCATTAAGCATTATTTGTATCCAGATATCTTCGAATTGACCCACATTCATTGTTTTTGCCCAACGAGGATATTATATATTCATAAGAGTAAGTTGCGCTTAATTCTAATGTTGCGTGACTTATGTAAAATCCTGAAGTGAGAGGAGGACCTTTTTAAGAACTTTCTGAAGTCAATACAGACTGCATCAATGGGTATCTTTTGATCGTTTGATGTACGCCAGCATTTTGGTGCCACCAACTAGTTTGTGGGGCATAAATAATACGTTTTAATACCATACTACTTTTAAAAAAGAGCAGCGGATTTTTATCCAAATATTTGAAGAGTGCCTTTCAGATAGTCTTTTCCAAAATCTTGACTACGATAGTTAAACCTACCGGGCAATAGTTTACAGGTTTTTGCTGTGTACCTGATTTAAAGAGAGAACTGACTACGGAGCTTTTCTAGTCTGTAGATAATCTACCCTGTATAATAGCCATTAAGGCATACACTGGAAGTGTTTGGGAAGGTGGTTGATTCTTCTAGAAGCTTAGGGTGCATTTTATTGAGTCTCATCGATTTTCTAACATCGAGTTTACTTGGCGCTTCATATACATCGAGTTTCTGTATATTAATTGCTTCTGTGCAGTGATTTTGAGAGATTAAATTTTCCTGTGCGAGTTGTGCTTCTATCGTTTATGTGTTGTTGAAGTAGTCCGCGAACAATGCCGCTTAACTAACATCATCTTCGACTAGAATTGGTGGACTATTTTCAGACAGAGTTGGTATGTAGCTTCCTCTTATTATCCTTCGGTCAATATTAGTGAACAGAAGTTGGGAACATTCAATGGAGTTTTTATTAAATTTCTTCTCGTAGATCGTCCTAACCTTTATAAGCTCAGAAGTCAAACAGTTTCTAGCTTCCTGTTGTTTGGATTCAGTTTCGTCTGTTTAAAGCATCCCATATTTTTTTTCTTTTTACTCAGGAGAGTAAGCACTTTATTAAACCACAGTGGACGGCCTCTTAGTTTATAAGGTGTTGCTCATGGTACATACAGCGTACTAACTTTGGCATTGTTTCGTTCCCAAATCCTTTAACCTTTACGTTAGCAATAAAATCAATCTTTTATACTACTGTTTTAGGAATTAATAACTGGAAACTTACTATGATGTGGTCGTAAATTACTAAAAGTGATACAGTTACTTTCAGATATCCAACCTTCATTCTATCTAATCTAAATAAGGCTGCCACGTAGCATCACTGAGTTTATCATACTAAAACATTGTAGCTGAAAAGTGAGCACATAAAGCTGTTCTTAGTAAATGACTTACCACGTTCACTGTTGAGATTTGAGCTTTAAAATTGATTTTAATTTGCAGAAAATCATTGAAATTTTCAGTTTTTTTTATCAAAGGCGCAGTTTATATTCCAAGCACATATATCTAAAATAATACTTCAAAATAGCGGACTTTATGTTTATGAAATTTTCTTCATAGTATGTCTAAACGCTACCATCGTTCAACAATAGTCGTATTTCTTGACTTGTAAATCACATTTGACGCTGGATTTAAAAGTTCTGCAGCGGTGTTTGCCATTAAAAGACGCACCCCAAAGTACATAAACCTTATAAAGGCTGCCTCCTTGAATATGACTGGTCAAGTTAGTGTTTATGGCGAACTGACATTAAACTTGTCAATTTTGAGTGGCGTTCATCATGGTTGCCCCTTATTTCCCTTTTTATTTAAGTTTGCCATATATATCCTCTTAAAAGTCACACTTTTTCTGATCAACTTTTCTGGGATTTATCTCCTTCCAAGAAGCTCAGCTGTTCACTTAGAATACGCAGACGACATAGTCCTATTCAGTGAGGACGTTAACAATATGCAGAGACTCATAAACACACTAAATAACAACGTAAACATATTCTGTATGCTTTTCTCATCATGGAGATGCAAAATGTTACTTTAGAATTGGTCTGCATCATCGCCTAAATTGGTCATGCGGCTTGAAGTAGTTGAGCATGTTGACCACTTCACTTACCTCAGAAGTCTCATCTCCCTTTAGTGGGTCGGTGTCTAACAAAATCTTAGCACGGATTCAGAAAACTTGTTTGACTTTTACCAGCTTACGTCACTCGTGGCGTAGATGAGGTATCCATCTCTCAACGAAAGGTCGAGTGTACTGCAGAGTAATCTGCGGTGTTTTAACATATGAGTGCGAAACATGGGCCACGAAAATAGAAGATACAAGTAGGCTCTAGATCCTTGATCATAGAAACTTTCGTAGAATCACCCATATATCATGGAATGATCGAATAAATAATGTTGGTTTTCAATACACAGTACTAGAAAAACATGACAAATTATTTGAATAAATCGTAAACTTTTATCTTTTGATATGGTTGGTAAGTGTGTTGCATATGCCTGACTATCGTCTGCCTCATCGCTCTCTTCTAGCTTGAGTATGAATAGGATGGAAGAAAGATAGGAACAACTAAACCAAAACATGGTATCAGTGAATGGAGTCTTTGACTGTTTGTCTGAGTTATGTTTGTAGATGCAGGCAAGCTATGTGGTTGGGGTTTATGTGACAGTCGTGATTAGTAGATGGAGACACTGGATGGCATGGCTCAAAATCTACTACAGTGGCGTGTGTGTGTTCTGTAAGATCTTAAGTTTTATTATTTTTTGGTTCTTTCGTTTGTTTCATCCCTCTCTGTTGAATTACACTGTCTTGTTAATCTTGTGAATTCGATTTTGCCGTATATCTCTGATATGGCAACTTGAACCTATGTATATGCACGTCGGGTTCTACGTTGTACATGAGTGAATGGAAATATCTAAACGCCAAAGTTGAAGTCATTAATACGGTGCTGCTGTAAATTTCAAATAACTAGCGACCATGCTTCACGCCTAACTGTACACTGTTAAACCAGTGACAATTAACAGATTATGCTAACTGTATTTGGCCCATTTGCGTCATGATCAGTCTTAATATATACTTGAATATTTGGGTGAATGGTACGATAGTGTACAGCATGTTTATTTCTTCAGGGACTGTGTACGTATGCATCTCTTACATTTTTTAGTCATCATTGTCGTCTTCTATGCTTGTCTACTCTCTCTGACTTAATCACTTTTTTCATATACTACTTTCTATAAACTCTCACATCTGACTCTTGGTTTTACATTGAAGGCAGTACAAGCATTTGGAGTTGTTAAGGTTTGAAACGTAAATTTAGAATAGAAACTATTATGGTCAGGAAAGAACCTTAAGAAAACATGCTCCCAAGTAGATAGGATTCTGAGTCACCAAGTCTAACAGTCTGCGACTGTTTCCACTAGGATAATGGGGCTCCAACTTGACTCATCATCAACTTGTATCCAAATTTTAAATTAGGTAATCTTTAACTCTAATTACTGACCTACCCATAATTTTCTAGATTTCCCCTCACATAATTGCAACAGTTACTATTCAGCTATATTGGCTTCTTTTGCACATTCCATCCAACATGATAATACTGTACACCTAGTCACCTCCAAATAACTTCATTTCATAAGTATGTTAAATTTCTATTTTATAAATTTAGTCTTTAACGCATTACAGGTTTTAATGAAGCTGATGAGAACCAAATGAAATAAAATGGATTCATGCTATTTCATTCAAACGTTTGTTTTTTTTTTTCTCGTAAAATATAATTTTGCAATTAAAATCTCTTATGGTTCTCTTCTGACCATAATAGTTTCTATTCTAAATTTTCTTTTCCAACCTTAACGACTTCAAATGCTTCTACTGCCTCACATGTTATTCTGCTCAAATATTTGTTCGTTATTATTATAAGAACAGAGTGTATAGAAAATATATTTGTGTAAAATACTATGATTTTAAACAGCTATAATTTTGAAATACTTCATCCTTTATATGATGAATCAATGACACTACTGATCCTTAGCTACTATAATCTAATCCAGTTTATAATGTGGCATCAAAAATTCTTTTTTCAAGTACATTTACTTGTGGTATTGTTACACTTAAACTTATATATATGTACTTTGTAGACTATTCTAATCAGTGTTAAGACAAAGTTACTACTTAATTCTAGATTTCACTATTTAGCATTCAGACTAAATAATCAATGATTAAGGCGTTCTAACTACGGCCATAATGTTACATGTCTAAAATTCCATTCATTTATTTTAATTTAAACAACACTGTAGTGCTATTAGACCTCAAACTTTGCTTGTTACCTGATGAGAAATAAGAGGATCTGTTTATAATAAGTTAGATAATGACTTTGTGTTATGGCGTAAGAAAATTTGGGGTGGGTGAACGAGAGCCAATTTACTAGTGCCTAGTTGGTAATTGTACGCCTGCCCTGTGCCCACTTAGTCCCAAGCCGAAATAAGAAGAGTGCGAGCCAATAGATCAGCCAGACAGAATCATATTATATTTCAAGCATTCTTTTATTTACACATAAAATCAGACCAAACAGCAAACCAATTAGAAAATTAGCATGAATACAGAACGAGGGGAATAGTGGTAGTGAATAGGAACGACTTGTACACAACTAATTGACTGTAGTCCATAACAAGAGACAATATAATAACAGTAATTATGCTAAACGGGAGGATAGGGCAAGCGGAGCGTAACAATAATAGAAACAAAATGTTTACATTACAGACAGTTAGAATAAATGAAATAGTGTTCTCAAACGCAGTTCTGAAAGTTTGTTACACTTCTTTGTGGTCCGACCTAACACTTTGTAAAACAACAAACTTTTTAGAATACTTATTATATAAATTTGTTATGAATGAAGATACTTGTGGCAGGAAAAATACTTCTTATATTTGGAAATACTAGTTTTACATCTAGTTTATTCAAAATAACTTTGAAATTTTTTTGAAAGTCAAGTTTTTCAACTGTTCTACCAGTTTACATTCTACTTTCATTGAATATTTCTCAGTCGTCAAATCAAATATCAGAAGCATTGTAATGATTTCTGAAAACGATTTATTCAACTTCAAATATTTGGCTAAAATTCTGTGAACAAACAATATTCTAAAGTTTAACTTATTATCAGTTAATCATATAGTGAATTGGGGATTAGAAAGTACAATCCACTACATAAGTGCTGTATGGCTTATCAACATAGGAAGCTGACAGTTGTATTGGGTCCCCGTCAATCTTGTATCCAACCCCTGCCCTAAGGCTTTCAGTGAATTACATTTTTCATATGAAAGGAACTTTTTTGTTTGATAAATTACCTTTCTTAGTCTCATGAAATTGTAGTTTGTATCCATCATAGAATGATGATATCTTAGGGTGCTGTTGAAAACTAAATAATGCCAAAAGATTTTACCTCATTTATTTGATGTTTTTATGGTAGGGACGGAACGTATTTAGTATCATGGCCTAAAAGATCACCCTATTTGGGACTTACTATCTGAATAAACCTACATCGTAATTGTGATGTTGATAGTGAGACTTGAGTCCACTATATCTTCCACCTTTAATGCTCACACTTTATTTAGCAAGTTATTGAGATCAAATAGCCACTAACTTGATCCACGTAGTTTAAGGGTTTTAGCAAGAATTAGTTAGAATCTGTGAATAAATAGGAATGTTGAAACAATCAGATCAGATGTACATTTACTGACAGAGACAAACGGAATAAACTCCGTAATGTATTAACTAGTAATTGCTAACTTTCAGAATTCATTGATAAAAATATGAAGCTAAAGGAATAACGCTTAATATTGTCTACTGTACCACAGAATATCGTTTCAATAGGCGTTCAATTTTAGCATACTCTATCAAGGACTCTAAAAAAGCCGACTTCCAAAATCTTTAATAATACTTTTCTATTCAGCAAGATTTTAAATTCTCTTCTCTAGTCGATATCTAATTCGTGAATATGAAAAAGACAATCTTCTGGTTTGAACTAAATAATTGTACATCTACAAATCTACTCAGTCTTGTGAAGTTAAACACATTGGCTGTACAAGGCGACTTTACTTTGAAATGCATTTTTAAAACAGATTATTTAAGTCATTCATTAGTTCTACTCTAAAACATCTTATGAATTCATTCTTAATTATCTTTTATTAGTACAATATTCTGTTCTTCTTTTTTTTTTCTATTCCCTTTTATTAATTAATTATTCTATTCTTCATATTCACTAGCTAGTTAGTCACCTTTCCTTTATTAGCTGTCTTCAACCAAACATCTTTTCTATTAGATAATTTCTTCTTGATAACTAAAATTTTAAAGCAATTTCGGTACAATACCATGTTGATTTCTACTATTATGTATGTTAAATCAACTCTTAGTATCATTTAATTTGTATTGTGACTGGCAAGTGGAATCCAGGACGCGCGTTTCGTCCTATCTGGGACTCATCGGCTGGATGTACCTGCATCCCAATGTTGATGTTCACAGTGGGATTCGAACTCAGTTCGGTTTGTGTCATACGCCACCGCGTACACCACTAGACTACTGAGTCCGAACAGTCACGTTTGTGCAATGAGAGAATTGGTAGTAGGATGAATTTGTATATTCCCATTGATTTGTTATAGACTGAAGCTGGTCAGTCACTGTTGCTATATGTGCATCTTGAATAATTCTGAATAATCGCTATATCGAGGCAATCCGCTCAGGATGCACATATAGCAACAGTGACTGACCAGCTTCAGTCTATAACAAATCAATGGGAATATACGAATTCATCCTACAACTCTTAGTATCTTTTGTTTTTGTAAATGACTCTTTAAAGGTGAATTTAACCATCAATTACTATTGTATATCTTGATATGAATGATGTCGTTAAAATTGGATGAAACGTTTCTTCGTTGAATTATCTTCTTCTTCTTCAAAAGATGATGTTTTGAAATCCTGAATAATAATAATAATAACCAGGAACTGCAAATATTAACCAATAATACACAAAGTTTCATTTGTAAACGGTTATAGTTTCTAATTAATGATATTCATAGTGTTCAAGATCTGTCAGCAATTGAATTGACTAGAACAGCTCATATATTTAATTTCTTTGAAATTTATTCGTTTTACACGATTTTTTCTTGAATACAGTAGCGTAAATTCATGTATTTCACTGTTTTGAATAAGCTACTACTATACAGCCTCAAACTAGTAGTACTAATTATTTAATAAACATGGAATTTGTATGTAATTTATATTGTCTTGTTACAAGACGTCATATTAATGGAGACTTATAAAAAGAGTATTATGGGACGATTGTAAGAAATGTTTATTTGATCGAATATTTATGTAATAAGTAATGTAAATATTCTTGAAAAAAATATGTTTATATAAGGCATGGAGATAAGTCAAAGTATCTTCGGAGATAAAAACAATAATTGTTCTTTCAGTATGTATAGGCTTTTGTACGTTTATAAAAACCAGTAATACAATTGAATGTAACATGTAACCAGTATTTATCCTCGTCAGACTTTAAACAACCAATTTGTCTGACAAATTGTGACTAAGAAGTAAGTATAATTTTATTAGTGAGATTACCTATCAAATAATTGCTTGTTGGTATGACATGGACGTTTCAAAGTTGCCAAGAATAAAATAACTCAATTTTCGTTGTTTGTATTCGTCACAGATTGATCTCAGTTAGGTACCATCAAAAACCAGTAGAGCAACGAAAGGCTGTTTTGTCTTAGTATGAGTGTCGTCAGCGGTACACACCCTATATTTCACCAAGAGAGCGTACGTAGGACCTTCAACCGAACGCTTATCCTGTACCACAGGTTGGCTTTTAGTAGTATAGAGAAACGTTCATCCTACTGGTAATGATGATGAACATCTTACTTCAGACAAGTCTAAACTCCACCAGTCGCGACTTCATATTAGAACTTTACGAACATCTTAATGCTAGTCATCAGCTGAGCTGATTGTTATAGGTTGATTTGAGGTAGCTTCATGGAGATTGTTATTTGATTTATTTTTTTTATTCGTCACAGTGGTACTGATGGTTAAGTGTCCTCCACAAAACCTAAATATCCCGAGGTTAGATTCCCTGGCGGAATCTGTAGAGGAGAGTACGCACTACTGAATGGATTATACTGTCGGAACAAAAGCTCATCACTTCCTGGTTTTCAGTGATGCTCGACCGAGATCAATCTGTAATGAATGCAAGCAGCAAAATTAAGTACTAATTTCCACAAATCCACTTCAAATAATTTTGAACCTGCTACATTTTCCGAAGCTTTTGATTTCAGGAAGGTTTAAATCCTGACTTATGCGTCCAAAATGTCACTCTGTCAGTCCTACCCTGCCTTGGTGACCTCACTTATTCAACGCTTAATTACTGGAAAGTTCGTTTTATGCTCATGAATACAAATTAATTGTTTTTAATTGTCTGCTACATCATATCTGCACTCTACCCACTGTAGTCTTACAGTTAGTTCAATTTTATTGTTGTATTACATGATCTTCTACCACCAGTTTTCTGACCTGTCTCTGTTTCGTAAAAACACTTCTCTTCCAGACTAGTTTACATAACTTGCATAAATACTCAAACTAAGGTGTTTGCGTCGAGGTTGGTTTTAGTTTACTGCTTGCATTCGTCACAGATTGATATTAGTTGATCACTATTGAAATGCAGGTGGCACATTACAGATGTTTTGTCCTAGTATGGGACTGTTCAGCTGTATACACAAATCCAATCATTTTATGGCAGCCAACACACTGGTACTAATGATTATGTTCACCTTGAGAAACGAATATAATCGGTGCACACTGCTAAGGAGTCCAATGCCGGAAGGAAAAATCTACAAATTTTCCCTTGGTTTTCGGAGGTACCAAAAACTGATCCGTCTGTGTTCAATACATATAAACGTCCAACTACATTAGCGTCTTTTATCATTCATCCTTAAGCAATAATCCTGACATGTGTGTACGAAGACATGTGGTTGTTTTAAAGTAAGACTGACGTCTATCTCAGAAAATCGGACAATATCTTGCATATATATATATATATATATATATATATATATTATTTGGTGTTATTAAAATGTCCAATCAGTTTGTTGTGTATGACAGTATAACTATTAAGGTAAGATGGGAAATAGGTGTTAGCAACCGAGTGTCGCCTACAAGCAATTCCATAATTCACTCGACCACTTCACATCCTTAACGGTGTTACCGGGGATTAAAAGAGGAAGCAAAATAACGCAGATTTAATTTGTCGTCGAATGTTTTGTATTCCACAATTGAGGTTACTAAATCATTATCGCAACAACTGAATACTCTTATCGAGCTACTAGTATGGAATTTGTCTTTGTTAGCAAAACAAACTTGCCAAATTCTCTTCTGGCATCTTATTGTTGCGAATTTGGTAACAGAATGTATATTGGATTCCGAAAATGGAATAGTTTTTAAACACTGTTTAGACGACATCAGTACATATTTATGAATAATTGTAAATAGTTGGATGAAAGCTTAAAGTTGCAACTACTACTTTGGAAGCAGTAGAGTGAAATGGATTAACAGAAAAATAGAATCCAGAAGAGGAAAAGTGGTGTATGAAGTGAGAATTGGAGGATCTAGTAATAATATGATTAATTTATCGGTCACTAATGAGAAGATAACAGCGATGAATCGCTCTCCCAAGGTACAATTTATTAACAAACTTTTTGGTACACCATCGCAGCAAATGTAAAGAAAAATCAGAGAAAAATGACGTGTAGACTACATAGACATTATAGGCGACGATATCTATCGCAGATTAATCAGAAGGCTAAGTTCTACATTAAGGAGAGGGGGGGGAGTGTCATGTTTGGATGACAAAATGTACCTGAGAAAGTTAAACTATATTCTGTGCATATATTTTGTGCATTACTTATTATTATTATATATTGTTTGTGACTCTTCTGGTTCTTGATTATTCGGCCTGATTACTGTGTCATATATAGCTTAACTATTAAGGCATGACTGAGACCGAATCTTGGCTACCGAGAGGCACTTACAAGTACCTCAAAAGTTCACCCGTGTACACTACATGCATAACAGCTTCCTTTAGTTAATGTCCGTTAATAAAACCTTTTCTAATATGATGATACAAAGTATGTACAGATATTTATTTTCAAACAGTTAATACTACTCACTAACTTTAGGTTGTAAAAAAGTGGCTGATGAAAAACTGCAAAATACATATAAATTCATACTATTCATCAATGGTTGTCACTGATGTTTCCTCTCAAGTTTTGCATCTTAATAGAAAATTGTAGAAAATATCTTTACTACTATATTTTTGTTTTATTCTACAATTATCTCTTTTCTATTCACAGCTCTTGTAACACGATTATCGAATGAGAATCATGTAGATCCTGAACAAATTGGTGGTTATTTAATTAGTTTAAATTATAATGAAATAATGCAAAGTGGTTCTGAATGGAGAAGTTATTTAGCTGAAGCAATGTGTAATCCTAAATCAAATCATTTACCACATCAATTCTATTTACCAGCGCCTAAAATTTCACCAACTAGATATTCAATGTATGAGGATAATTCCGATAGTCATCGTGAAACTAATCATGGTTTAATGAATAAAGGCAGTTCAGCTACATTTATTCTACGAATAAAAGATATCGGTTTGACTAAGACAAACTTGAATAGAAGTAAGTTATTTCTTGGTGAATTTTGTACACACCTTTACCATTTCAATGTATTTTTAAAAAAATATCTATATTACTTCTTGGTACTGGTTTCAGTAATTATCATTTGTTTACTAGTTACTAACTTCGAGAAGCGACTAGTGAAATCCAATCGTCTTGAGTATGAAGCAGTTACTCACCGATAGACATTCTTATAAATTGTTCAACTTAAGTGTTCGAATGTTATTTACTTGATTCAAGAATTGAAGATCTTGGTTTTCACTGAGACGTCGCTAATGGTTAATAATATTACGTTCTACTTCTGTCTAGTATTCTAAGATTCGACAACGACACCAACTTGATCCCAAATAAGAACAAGATCAGAGCAGGTAGCAAAATATATTCAGAAATGGAACAGCAGAAAGTAAGCTAAATAAATACATTAGGGATTTTTTAGAAGACTGAATTTCGTAACAGTTGGATGTTGGCAGGGTACCATTGAAAACTAGGAAACACTGGACAGCTGTTTCGTTTTAGTGTAGAACTCCACAGCAGTGTCGAGAGTGGAACAGTCATCACTAATGACAATGGATAATCGTTGCACTATATGTCGCAAATTGTTAGAAGTGGGAATTTCACTATTTGATGTGGCCTAATGGTGCAGGTGTTAGGTGTTCGCCAACCTGAAGTCCCTGTGGCGGAATCTGCGGTGCACGCTGCCGATGAGATCTATACTAAAACGAAACAGCTCTCCAGTACTCCATAATTTTCAATCGTAATTTGCAAACATCAATCTGTGAGGTATTCAAGCAATTAAAAATACCAATCTTTACAAAATTAACCATCCCAATCCAATTACATTAGGGTTTATATAAAATCCATATAAGTATGTTCTAGCATTTTCTCGAATGTTCGTTAGCGCTGTTTAGCTGAAAGCAGACAAATCATTTACAGCGTCGCGAGCACGTTTTTAGCATGCCTTATCAGGAGTGTTTTTATCATCAATCGGGTCATTCAATAAGGCGATAGTAATGATTACTTTACTATTTAAATATCTACTTGCATTAGTTCAAATTGGTTAGAAGAAAGTAATACTTTCATTGAAACAAAGCCACTTATTTATAGGCGAGTTTGCAGTAAGTTATTCATTTCTTCATTATTAATGTAACTTCAGAACTTAATTCTTATGTACCGACAGTATGCGATATAACAGTAGACAGAAAATAGATATGTGGAGGTTTAACATCACTGACTAGTTGTTGCTTCACCACTGTACAAACGTTTTGTCTTATTGCTGGAATCGTTATCAATATAAACTCAGGTTCACTGAATGTCGACTTAATTGTCCAAAGGTTCAGTGTTTATTGCACGCCTTCAAGGCTATAGGTTTGATTTCTGAAAAATCAGTGCATGCATTACTCAGGAGTTGCATACAGAGACGAAACAGCCCGTTAGCGCTTTCTAGTTCCCAATGTTTGTTATTTGAATTGACGAGTGACACCACGATTTTTTATCTGGAATCATTAGAATATATTCATGCATAATTAACAAACACTTTACTTTGTATGATTAATTTATGTAGAGTAAACTGGTGAAATTGTTGTTGTTAACTAGAATAAACCAGCTGGATAAATGTAAGAATCCTGTCTTGAGTTTCTGAATTATATCGATCAAGTTGTTACGTTTCGCTAGAAATCAGGCTTTACTTTTATTTAATTTCAGTGGTTAATGGCAGGAGACAAGAATTTAAGGATTCAGACATTGTGCTAGTTGTCACACGTCAACAGTGTGTGTATGTAAAATGAATTAATTAATGATATCTAATTGAATTAACACTAAGAACTAGAAAATGCAAAATTAGTTACTACATCATGCTTTATTTTAGGCATCTCAGTCCTACAGACCGTCAAACGTGGCCAAAAAACATCAATATTAACCGTTTTGAGCGCAATGGTGGTGGTGGGGCTGATTCCATATTTCTTCAAAGAGTGCATATTTTATATTTTACTGGCCGGTCTCAACTAGTATGAAGCCAATTTTAGAGATTGTTGGCTATTACCCTCAACCATCTAGTACACAATATGACTAATATTGACTCAATAATTTAACACAAAGCGCAAATTCAGATCCTAGCCTTTCCCCGTCGCTAAATTTTTAACAATCTGTCAAGCAAAATGTGACTCATACTTCACTGTATGATCCTGTTTGTATTGTTGTCGAAATTTTCAGCCGTGAATGGAAGTCCTAGTCAATTAACATCAATTGACCACTGAATAGTGATCGAGGCCACATTTACTTATTCCCTTGGATTATATCTATTAAGCTGAAGTACATCGGCCACTAGTCTAAGTAACTTGATATTCCGTGATGATGACCATTAAAACATTCTGTTTCACCTAGGTTCCTTGCTAGCTTCACACTCATTGGTGTGCCGTATCCACAGTCTTAAATGGGATAGTGCTCTCACTGGCATTTGTAGACATGGTACATAGTTTCACTATTCAAGATAAATCTTTTAATATTACAAGTATGAAATTCACTCTATGAGTAGGATTGTTTGTTGTATCGATATTAAATCATCCATTCGAGTTAACCGTTTTCTGGCTGGCTATATAAGGTTTGGTTTCTTAATGTTATTCGGTAGTATACAAAGCTTGGCTAGAGGAATAATGATTTCAGATTCCAGAAACTAACTGATAATGTAACTTATTTATTATATGTGTATTTGGTTTTTGAGTTATGCTTAGTGTATAAAGGTTGTAATACTTTTGATAATCCTCTCAAACTGAATCAGGTTGAGAAGATTCTAACTAGAGATTACAAATCGGTGTCTTAACCACGACTCCAGCTATCATTAACTAGATTTGGATATGCACATGATAATAGTTACACGCTTTATATGAAATTGGCTCTCATTTATTGTTTGTTTTAATGATAATCTCACAAAAGTTCATAGTATTTGTGAGAAATATATGTGGTTATATTTAAAAAATACCTGTGGTGCGACACGATTTTTAAAATGTATAACCTAATTAAAATTTCCTTCGTATCTAATTTGTACTCTCTTGCCCTTTTAAGCTGATACAATGAAATAGACGTCAACTACTCACTAACCTGATACGCGAAATTTTCATTGATCAACGTAGAATCTGTGTTCTTTAGCTTCATTCAGGAGATAAGAAATGGCCAAATACCTTTTATATTACTGTGTATGATTCAATACTATACTGTATGTATCACATAACGGACTATAATATGCCATGAAATAATAAATAATAGTGTGCATAACACTTGGGTACTAGTAGTATGTAACTGAGACTAATGAGTAATAAATAACTCAAGAACAGAGGCAATTAAAAAACCCGCTACAGGGGTACAGATGTGTTCATTCTTATTTGCCCTGTATATCCTTATTAGTGTCAGTCTTAGTTCCTGTTTATCTAGCCCCCGTCCCCAAAGTGTTGATGGAATTCTATAAATGAAATTACAAGGTGGTCATCAGTCTAATGGACTCTTCACCGCCTGTACAGTTTTGATCTAATATGGCTAGAGATAGTGAACAGCCGGAAACTGTTTAACTTTTAACATTCAGGGAACTAACCCACTCTTTGGGATTCAAATTTGTGACCTAAGTAGCTCGACATTAAATTCGTTGACTCTAGCATTTTACAGATGGTATGAATTACAAGTACACCTTGCTGATGGGTACCAACTAACATGTAACCTGAGTAAAATAAGGTTCCCTTGCTACCTCCAATCACTTGATATCAAGTATATTCCGTCACTCACACACATTTTAATGTACATAATCGCATATACAATGGTTTAATTAATACCAGCCCGTAGGTTGACAAGCATAATACTATTGTTGAAGTAGTTTGAAATAGTTAAAACAAGGTGTAAAGACCAATTATCTGTTAACTTTATAATTATTATTAATTAGACTTTATGTTATGTCATGGTCCATCAAATATTATCAAAGTTATTATACAATAAGGATATATCAAAGGATAGTAAATGCTTCTGATTTTGGTTTACAGTATTGTTAGAGCATTGTAAGAGCTTAATTTTTTTAGTTTGGTTCGTAAAATTTATACTAAAACTTAGGTTTCGAAGTCCTGGATTCAATGTTGGGTGTCATAGTGGATGTTCATTTCATAAAGTTCTCATACTAACACGAAACAACTGTCTAATACTTCTTAGCATTCAATTATTCTCTATTTAGATTAGTCTGTGATGAAGTAGTACAATAACTAATGTAAAAATGACAACTTAAACTTCAAACACACTTTGTGAATTTTATCGATTACCAGCTCAGACATACAGACTTACTATTTGTTACAATCAGCATTCTACTACTTTAATAAGTCTGTTTTATCTGACTTATTAGTGCATATTCTTACTTTATTCAGTGTTGAGTGATCTTCAATTAAGATTACATTTCAGGCCTATGCAATCATCCAGAACATAATAACGTATCATAGCCTGATATGTTGTGTGAAAAACACAAGTGTAAGGAACGACAGAACTTCAGGGATATATTTAGTGAATATGTGCTCTTATATGTTATAATACTCATCCACTAAATGTTGAGAAAAAATTCACTACATTTACATCAAAAGTATTGCATATAATCTCAACTCTTAGCATGGTAACATTCTTCATGGACTGATTTCAGCCACATAAGCATCAGAAAGCAGGAAACACTGGACAGTTGTTTTGTTCTGGTAAATACATAGTACCCTATCACGGATTTAATTTAGTACTTCCAAGACTCATAGAGCGTGAATTATATCATGACGACAGCGATTGCATTTAATAGTTCACAGTCCTATTTTTCATTCGATTGCCAATTTTTCGTGTAAATTATCTATTGTTATAGATGATGTTTGTTTCATATTGTAAATGGTTAAAATTCTCTAGCTATTCTTTCTCACTAGAACTTCGGAATGCTTTTTGCAATTATCACATGTATATAATAAAGCTTAGAGTTTTTAAGATCAATTTTCGAATACATTCGATGGCAAACACCACTGATGAGTTGCTTTCTAGGCTGAAACAACTGACTAGTGTTCTCTAATTGTTACCAATTGTTTAGCTATTATCAGTCAGTAATATTAATCTCAATATGAAACATTATCCACTAGCTACCTGCATTAATATCAGTGTTGATGTTTAAATACCAAAATGGATTATTCAGACGAGGTTATCCACAGCCTATTTACTGTTCAATAAGTGTTGTATGTAACATTTCTAGTTATTTTTCTATCGGTTTGGCTAAAAAATACTGCATATTAAAGTGTTATTTTCATGAAAGATTTTATTTTAAATAGATGAAGTTATCCATTACTGGTTTCCATTAAACATATCCAGTACAATGCAGTTTAAAGCTTGAAACGAACAAGTATTGTCCAAATGACACCCTAATGTTTAGTACCCAGTGTTAGAATCAACGAAATTAATTGAGTCCGAGGTGGTACTATTGACATAGGTATTAAATGTAGTTGATTGTATCCGTCACAGATTGATGTTAGTTGGGAACCATTGAAAACTATAATGTAACGAACATCTGTTTCGTCCTATTATGGAACTCCTCGGCACTACGCACCCTTATTTTCACCAGGGAATCAAACCCAAGATCTTTCAGGTCTCAAGGGTAACGCTTAACCCTCTGCATCGTTTGACAGACCAACGTTCAATGGTAGAATTTTGACTTTTTTAAATTTGTGATATAACTCGATGATTATCCATCGTCATAGTGAGAAGCCATAACTGGGGGAGTTTAGATTTGTTGAAAGTGAGATTATTTTCACCAATTATCCTCGCACTATACCACAAAATTGGTGCTGCTCGTCCCAGTGGTGCAAAGGATTAAGAGTTAACCATGAAACCTAAAGGCTCTGCGTTGAATTTACCTTGCGAATTTGACGATGTGCACTGCTAAGGCGTCTCATGCCAAGACAAAATAGATGTCCAATGCTCCCTAGTTTCCAATGGTACTCAACTAACATCAATCTGTGGCGAATACAAACACCCGTACTTAATGAATATTAAAAATGTTACAGACAAACTAATCGACATAACTTGACAGAATCAGATTAAAGGCGATTTTAGAATAATGAAAAAAATTTCCATTTAAGCACTAAAAAATGGACGAGAGAAACGAAGAAATATCTTTTCAATTAGTTTTTCATCAAATTTCTACACTAATCCATCTAAAGATAATTGTCTTTTCAATAGGTTTAAAATCATTACCAAATAATTGGTGGTGTGTTACATAATAATTTTACAAGTTGATAGGTGTTTCTAAAATAGTTACACCTAATTAACAAAGCAATTAAAACATGATAGTGAATAAGGTAATTATCGTTTTGAAAGTATGCAAATGATAAGTGAATGAGTTTGGCATACAGTTGATTACATCATTATAATAACTTCAAGTAGTATTGAGATATTTGTTGAAATCATTCATTTAAACTGGTTAGCATAGTATATTTTTACAGAAGAATTACAATTGGAATACCTAAGGAAATAAATTTGCCGGTAATATCAAATAAGTTAGTATGTTGTAGAAAGTTACGATTAGTTACTTACTTACCTACGCCTGTTACCCCTCTCGGAGGATCATAGGCCGCTCACCAGTATTCTCCATTCAACTCTGTCCTGAGCAATCTTTTCCAGCTGTTTCCAGTTACTGTTCATCCTTTTTATGTCTGCTTTCAGTTCTCGACGCAGGGTGTTCTTTGGCCTTCCTCTTTTCCGTTTTCCAACAGGATTCCAAGTTAGTGCTTGTCTCGTGATACAGTCAGATGATTTCCGCAATGTATGTCTTATCCATTTCCAACGTCGTTTTCTGATTTCCTCTACAGCTGGAAGTCGGTTTGTTCTCTCCCATAGTAGGGTATTGCTGATGGTTTCCGGCTAATGGACATTCAACATCTTGCGTAGACAGTTGTTTATAAATACCTGTAACCTTCTGAGGATGTTTGCAGTAGTTCTCCACGTTTCAGCTCCATGCAGAAGAACTGAGTTGACGTTCGAGTTGAAGAGTCTAACTTTGAGGTTGGTAGACAGTTGTTTAGAGTCCCATATATTTTTTCAACTGTAGGAATGCTGCCCCAGCTTTGCCGATCCTTGCCTTTACATCTGCATCGGATCCTCCTTGTTCATCGATGATGCTCCCCAGGTATGTAAAGGTATCCTTACGATTAGTACTCAATGAAAATGTACCTTCTCCTCCTCCTCCTCCTTTCTACTTCCCAGCCTCCGTGAGTTCGCAAATAATTTCATCAAATCACTCTAAAATATCATAAATAAGTCATTTGAATAATGTGCAATAAGTTGATTTTTCAATTATGTCAACGTTTCTTTCTGTTTGTTTTTTATTGAATGAATTACTTTCATTTCTATGCATAGAGTGACATCATTGAGAATATTTCTTTAGTTAGTATCTGTTTACTCAATTGAATAATTTAGTCATTTCAATAAGATCTATTATGTTGTTTGAATTGATCATTTTTATTATTTATAAAATTACCTAAAAGTTATTCACAATTTAAATTATCATCATACATATTAACAACATGTGATATACTTACTGATTACATCATTTAATCTTTCATTTCAATTCAAATAATGATACTTGAATGAATTCTCTGTTTAGAGGTATTATTCTCTTTGTTGTTTCAAGTACTTTTTTCCTAAGATCATGACAATTTTTCACCGACAACATTTATCGAGTTAGAATTTTATGTGTGTGTGTAGTAGAAAGAGACAGAGACATATTGATATTGATTAAAACGGCCTCACCAGTTGAAGAAGTACAGACATTTTTAAAGTAATTAAATGTGTGTGTGTGTATGTACATATTTGTAGGTTTTTATACACGAACTCAGATACGTAAGTACGTGAGCACATAACTCAAATTGAAGTAGGTGTGGTGGTAATGATGATATGTGTGTGTGCGTGTGTGTGTGTGTACATATATCTAACGTTACAGTTATATCTTAAGGACTCACGTGAGTTTATCCAACGCTCATAGTATAATTGGCATATTTACTTGAATTTTTTTTTTCTTGAATTATTATGACCAATTCTCAAACTTGTTAATCGATTTTCCACGTGAATTCTTCAGCATAATAATTAATTACATAATCGGGTACATCATAGAAACAACCAGTAATCATAATATTTTAAGGTCATAAATAGTTTACATGTTTTCACTTATTTTAAGACAGTTGTCTACAATTATGTTATCTCCTATTGTGTAGATAGACAAGAATAATTATCGCTTCTGTGCATGATTAAAATGTATGAATGAATGGCATAATGAAATGTATGAAAATGTTTCAAAGTAGTAATCTACTCAAAATTGTATGTAGTAGTATAATGATTTTCACTTTTATATTTAGTTCAAAATGAATGAAAGTCGATATTTTCAAATTTAACTTTGTGGTAATTCACTTTATACAAACTCATTTATAGGATATCTTTTCATCATCATGGTTTAGCCCCATCCTCAATTCCATATGCCACCCTTTTTTATATTCTATTTCGTTAGAGATGTTCAGAGATTGATTAGTCTGCTATTTGGAGAAGGATTTGTCGGCTATGATAGTATAATATTATATTTATTGGAAATGTTGACATGATTGAGCGACTCCTGGGTGACTTGAAATATGCTTCTATTCATTTAAGTGAAGTAGTTGAGTGAGTTGATAATGTCAAGTTTTTTGGTTGTCTCATCAGTCGTGATAAATAGGTATCTGATGAAATCTTGCCATAGCTTTCTTGGCTCTCACCAACTTCAAATATGATTGGTTCAAGTTCAGACATGCATAAGAGAAAGTACATAGGTCAGGTAACTGATTGGTTGAATTCAATGTTGAGGCCTTAATTACCACTAGTAGAAAAGATGCTTCATAAATGAACAATATACAACACTGTCTTTCCATTGTTTATTGACCAGTGTATTGTTTTATTTGTCCCTTACTGCTGATTGAATTCTAACAAAAAAGTTATTTTTTGGCCTCTTAGCTCGATAGGAACATTTAAGACTGTGAAGCCTAGGGATACCATTTCCAATCCTGCATGGAATATCAGTATTTTTCAAGATTTCAGGCGTACTATGCTGAAGAGCACTGACTGATATGAAACGTAGCTCCGAAACCTCCGACCAATTATCCTCGATAACGTTGAGATATTGTTCACTGCCTTGTTTTTTCGTAATGATTTCACATGGACATTCAGTATCGTAGGTTATGACTGTTAGTTGTTAACTACCTGTTCAAGTTTTATATCACAAGTTAACTCTAGTTAGACAAACCGATCAGAATTAGGAATTACCGAACAGCTATTTTATTCAATTACAATACTGTTCAACAAGGTACATTCATAACCCCACCGGGGGGGGGGGTTTCAATTATAGATCCATCCATAGAAATTAGGACATTAACCTCTGAAAATAATATAATTCATTGAAAACTTACTGAACTTTCAAGTAGTCAGTGATATAAAAACAAAGATCACTGCGAAGAATATGGATTATCGAAATCTTATTATCATTTAGCTTAGAAACTTATGAATCAAAGTAATAAACATGTTGTTCGCAACATTGAAATCTTTGCAAATAACGTCAATCAAAGTCAGGGATTTGAAAAATTGTAACTCAGTTGAGATTATTTGTCTCAGATTATTGTGAACTACCTAGGAACTAGTTTAATAATCATCTTGAAGAATATTTAATGTAACCTTTAAAATGTAACGATTGTTAACAAACCGATTTCTACTGTAGTAATTGAACACATCACGTCTAAAATGATCATTTCATGCATATGTATAAAATAATGGAAGTTCTAAATTCTTAAAATGGTTTATTTAAGCTTTTTTTAAAGTTGTATTTGATCATCATTAATTTCTAGATTGTCTCGTTATTAGACTACGCCTTGTTTAACTTCCTCATCCTTCATTTCCCTTTACCAAAAAGTAATATACAGACCGAACGACAGATACACACCTTAAGATTGTTTATCCAAAGTTGTAACTGTTTATTGTTGTTTAGAATGTATCATTTTCTTATAATTCATCAAATACTGATGTGATGTATAGGTGATTAGTTATATTTCTAAGGCTGATTGAATTATCTATTGTATTATTTTAATGGGAGGAGATTAGTTTCAATGATATTAACATTCAATAAGTATAATCAACGAAAAAGAAAACAAAACTTTCAGAATGAATTTGTATATTCCCATTGATTTGTTATAGACTGAAGCTGGTCAGTCACTGTTGCTATATGTGCATCCTGTGCGGATCGCCTCGATATAGCGATCAACATTGGGATGCAGGTACATCCAGCCGATGAGTCCCAAATAGGACGAAACGCGCGTCCTGGATTCCACTTGCCAGTCACAATACAAATTAAATGAAAACTTTCAGAGTAAAGTGAATTCATCATCATTTTTTTTTTATTTAGAGGGTTTTAATGTCGTCAACTTCAAACAGCTAAAAATTACAAGGAAACTTATAATTATAGTTGATTGTTTGACATATTTTACTTGATGACGTTGATTTGATGGTAGAGAGGAGGGAATGTTTGAAACGGAAATAAAAATGAAAACATGTAAACTAGAATACAAAATCTATTGTTTAATCTAGTTACCATCATCATGTTATCCATATGTTACGAACAAATAAAGAGAAGTGATATTAGGCTATAGTTAATAAATATCCACTATCCAAAGAAAAAATGAAAGAAACTATCATGTTATTACTCCAAAAATAATCTGAATAAAAGTCAATTTAACCAGTGAACATTATATGAAGAGAAAGAAGTTTACTGTATTCACTATGATAAAGAAAAGTTTATTACACTATCATTCTGTATACAGAGGTCAGATGGAAAATTTGTCCTATCAGTTGTTTCTACAAAATGCAATAAACATAGTGTATTTTGTCTGTTAGTACTTTTGAATGTTCCAAAATGGTTCATATCATATCTGTTATATCTAGATTGTGCTTGTGACTGTTTTACTGCTTTCCAGATATAACTTATTAGTAATGTATGTACTCAGGAAACCTTGTAGAAACTGTTTATTTATTCATAAATATACATTCTTAGTTGATTACTTGGATACAATGATATATTTTGAGCTAATCCACTAAACGTAATTTCAACCCAGTATAAATGTATATACTGAGACATAAGTCCAGTACCTGTTGTTTCAAAAAAAGTCCAACGCGTTGTACTGAGAGTGTATGTACGTTAACCGAAAAAGACAAATCATTAAACATAAATCAGAATATTATATCCGTTGAATATATTAATGTTTATATGGGCTCGGTAGATAACAGATTGGCAGTTAAAGTTGCACGTACTTGGTTTGCGTAACACTATAATGATCAACATTCAGATTCAGGTGTATCTAGGCCATGAGTCTCAATTAGAACGAAACACATTTATTTGTGTATATGTATCATATTTGTAAATTTAGCTGATCGAATTAATCTATAAGCTTCTTTTCATAAAATGCGATCAACTAGTTGATGAAAATAGCAGAGAATAGAGGAAAAATAAAGTGAGTTGGATAGATAAGCTAGTCAGTTGCTTAGTAATATTGTTTACTCTATTGTAATTGGTCAATTGTATATATATACTATATTCTAGAATGCTGTAGTCATAAGGGTAGTATTTTAATGTTACAGTGAATAACTTTTCCTGTTTTCAAAATTCAAGTTAAATTATTATTGAAGTATTTTTGTGGAGACTGTTTTAGTTTGTAGTTTCTGTTTATCACAGATTGACCTCAGTTGGACATCGCTGAAAACCTGGAAGCATTGAACAGTTTTACCGTTCTAGTATTCCACTCTTCGGTGACAATGCTTACTAATATCTCCATCAGGTTTCGAGCTTATGACATTTACACTAATATGCATTATAGAAAGATAATCATTAAATGCCACTAGAAGTATCAATTTCTCTCCAAGTCTGTCTGAATCGCATTACGATTAGTTAATTATCGTAAATGCCAGATTTAACAATGTTACAAAAATAATGTCTCTGATATACATTATCTGATTAAATACAAGAAATCATGTAGATGTAAATTTACGTAACAGTTCAATATGTCTAAAGGTGACAATTAATATTTTGAGCTATTCCACATTAACAGTCTGTACTGATTCTGTACATATTCTTCTTCAACCAGATTAATGCGTACTGCTATCTTCTTTTCCTTTCTTCCAACAATAAATTATATTTCAATGTATGAAGACACTATTCCTTTGTTGAGAACATCAATAAATAAATGGAGTCAGTAAATTGCATAAATTCTCTTTGTCACTACTGCCCAGAATTGTTCATTTTAGAAAAACCATTTACAACGGAACTGAAACTACTAGTCACAACTCTTATAGTTTGGTGGTAATTTCTCAGATTATGTCACCGAGGGATACATGTTCGGATCTCATAGGTAGGTACCACCGGTTCCTTTAAGATTACGGATACTTCTTTTAGACGATAGGTACATAGTACGACACCTCGGAGGAGTAGTCCCCTGAAAGTTTTGTTTTTTCTTTACATACACATGAATTATTCATTGCAGCATGGATTAATAATTGAACCAAACTACAGTACATAACTATCTTCACCACTTTTTATGTGTTCTTTTGATTGCTTTAGATGGGATTTCATCGGGCTCTTCATCATCGTACGCGTCATCAATGAAAGGAATTTCTGGATCAGATGATTTAATATTAGCTACTGGATCTGCATGTCCTTCAGATCCGGGGATTGCTTGTAGTCATGATTATTTATCGATTGATGCACGAGTTTCCAGTGTTTATGATACTACAATCAATAATGTACCAATAATTCGTTTTTGTTTAGTTAATAGCTCGACAGTGAAAGCGGCAACAGTGACGTCAACAACACTGACAAACACATCGTCTCCCCCATCTATCATAACTCCGGAAACATTCTTATTATCTTCAATGAATACAATGGATTATAATCAGTTATATCCACCGGATGAATCACACTTAGTGGGACAAGTTTATGGTCCATTTAGCAATGTATACGGCCTGCAATTTACGTCGAATTTAAATTTGCTAGATCCGTATATTATACACGGAAAGGGCATTGTGTTAGAATATATCGGTAAGTATTTTCTAGTATGAGTTTTGAAGTAAGGTGACTAAAAATTGTTTGAAGGGGGCTTTGTTTGTCCTGCCACTTATTCTAGTTGACACTCGTCAGTAAGGCATACCTACACTCTTGAAGAAATTGAAATCCAATTTAGTACATCATTCTCTTCAAGTTTGTAAGTACACCTTACCGACAAATCTCAAATAGCACTTAACTTGGGACAGACGGAATTCCCTACCAATCGTAGATTGGATCTGTATCTCATTATAGACATCCTGATAATAGACCTATTAAGTTGAGCTCTGATTGTTTAGTATTCTAACCTTAATCACTTTACGAAATAACATACTTTTTTTTATCTAATGTTATCAATGAGTTTCTGTTTCATTGCTGATACAACGTGATATTGTTTTTCACAGATCTATATATTTGAACAATTCATTTGTAAGCAACTGAATTCATAACATTCTATCCTAATTGTTTTCATGTTTGCAACATTTATAAACGACTGAGATATTATGATCCCCTGCGTGTCTTGGAAGACTTATTAAGCATGGTAGGTAGCTAGCGGATAACTAAATCTTCAAATTAATATATATATATATATATATATATATATATATATATATATATATATATATATATGTCGACATCGACACTTTTATACCAATCTATACAAAAATAGCAGACAATTCCGTAGATAGAGTCCAACTAAACAGTGGACCAGAAATACTATAATAAATGAAACTGAAAACATCTTCGTAGACAATCATTTATCAAGCAATTCATGGAATAATGTAACAACTAAATTTTGAAGATGATGATGTTATCCACAACGACAATAAAGATTACTTTGCAATTTAATCATTCAGATCAGTGCATCTGATATAAATACAAATCTCCATCATTTCATGAATCGATTGTTACATTGTCGCCTTTATTACTTTATTATGTTTACTGTTGAAAAGAGACACACAGTATATGTGTATTAACTTTTTCAACTTTCAGAATTGCTCAACTCAATCATTGATTTTTATTGATCTACTCATTGATCTATTGGAGTGAATTGATTGATCAGTTTAGAATAGTATCTATCAAAGTTTCTCAATTTGTTATTTATCTACATACTCACATATTTACTTCTTTCAGTATGGTTGTATCGCATTCCATTCACCCACTTACTTATTCAATTTACCTTTTTAAGTGATGAATACATCTATTGATGCAATTGAACTGGTTCATTTTCAATTGTCTTCTATCTTTGATTAGTGCAAATCTCAGTCTATTTGGAATGTGTGTATTATCATTAATAGTTGCGTGTGCGCAACTGTGTGCTTTTAAATAATTTAGTATATTGAAAATTACTGATAGATTAAATTATACCTGAAAGTAGAGTGGTAGCTTAGCGACAAATGACTTATTCGACTTTCGACTACTAGATTGCAAGTTCGAGTTCGAGCTGATCTATTTCGGTTTTAAAAACCAATTGATATGTACGATTAGCCCTTGCATATAAACCGTAGCTTGAAACAGTATTTGTTAAATGAGTTTTAAAAAGTGTTACGAAACAATTGAAATGGTAATATTGGGATTAATATGCTAATTACGTAAGTGTAAATGTGAGGCAAACTAAGTGCAACTATTCTATGAAGTCATCGACTGCCAGTGCTAAGCTATGTTAGTAAGTATAAACATTTTAGTCTGAGAAAGTGTGTAATATGACTCAAAATCCATCACGGTAGCGTAGATAAATTCATACATAATATTCCCCTAGATGATGATTTTCATCTCGAACTTCCATTTTTAATATTCGGTCGTTCTTACTATCACTGCTGTTATAGTTATTTCAATTTATCTGACGTTAATTTTGTCTAACGTCTGTTTACTTATGCAGTAAACGATTTAAGGTAGCACACAACTGTGAAGAGCTCTGCGTTGATGTATAGCTAAAATTGATTCCTTTCAGCCTAATAAAATTTCACTATACCACTTGCTGCTTGAATATAATATTAAAGCTGGATTGTTGCTAGCAAGTGGTATCCTAAAAATGAACTTTGTCATATTTATAAATTAATGTTGTATCAATACAGTCCACTCAAGGGTGTGTATGTACTAACAGCGACTGATCGATTATAATCCCGAATAACATCAACAGGAATATACAAACACTTCTAAGCTATGTACCTAAATATATACTTACATATATCTACCAAAGCAGTTACATTAGTAAAGCAGTAAGAAGAGCCAACTCATGATCCCAGGGATTGAACTCTACTCTCTTTAAATTTTCTGATACCATAGCAATCGAAGGCCATTATATTGTGTTAAAAAAGAAACAGTGATAAATCCTTATCTTCCATTATGACATTAACCTTATTCTATTCGACTACATATTTTCAACAGTGCAATTACCCGTCATCCACTTGTTAGTGATTGAACAAGAGGTTGACATTTATCAATCCTTAAAAATAATCAGTATACCAAACTAATAAGAGGTTGAAACTTAACTTCTATATTTAAAAAAAAATACAGTTGTCTATGTCTCATTTCTGTAGTGATTTGAGTTTCAAATGCTTAATTATGTAGTAATCTTATTTCATTATTTCAGTTATAAGTTCTTGTTTTTTTGCTGTTGCCTCACTTTTTATAAGTTTTAATAGTTACTTTCTTGGCTAATCTATCCGATTTCACAACCATTATTACGTTGCTTTGATAACCAGTTTCTTTTTCGTGGTATGTATTCGACATCATTTAATGTTATTGATGATAACTGCTGCAAATCTGGCTTGTTTTAACTCCACTAAAAATGCAAACAAGAAGTTAAAAAATCCCCACAAAACCACATCAACTGATCTATAATTAGGTAACTACTGATTTTCTTTAAGGCTCTTAACATTCTAGTAAGAATTTTTGACTTATGAAGCTCAGATAGTTAGCACGAATGAGACTGGATAATCCTCTCAATATCAGTTATCGATTGAAGTTTGATTCATACTGTTAATGTAAAAATTATGTATTTTAGCATTTACTTTGACATATATATAAACTTTTATGTTTGTTTATTTATGGATGTGTTTTGTAGCCTTGCTATGCGTTCCCATTAGTCCACCCAGCGGTAATGGTGTCGTGGACTATCGCTTTCGTACAAGCGAGCAAACATCACATACTTTTGCTTATGCTGAAGTATTCTGTCCATCTGATCGTTGGTTAGAACCAATGGATCCAGGCTTGGATGAAGTTTACACCAAGTCATCATCAACAACAGGGGATCGGTCATTGGATAATAATAATAATCCTTGGTGGTTACAACGAAGGCGACATGTAACACTGATCTGTGATCATCATGAACGTAAATGGATTCCAAATCACTTACCAGAAGCCTGTCTAACATGTAAGTCAACTTAGGAACGTGCAGAATTCACGCACGTAGTGGATTATAATGAAATAATAATAATAATAATAGGATTTTCAGATGACGAATCGCTATTAGATAGACACCTACTGAAAACCAGGAAGCATTAGATTGATGCTTCATCTTAATATGAGACCCCTGGGAAATGCTTACTCACAATCCTCCCAAGTATCGAACTAACGACCTTCAGTTCTTTCTGGTTTTCAGTTGTTGTTGAACTTATGTCGGTTCATGATGTGAGAGTTCATAAATAACAATACTTGACATACTAATTAATATTGCTGTGAACAATTTTATTGCACATAATAACAAATTATCGACCACATTCTATTTGTTATTCAGTGATTGCCATAGTGCAGCAGCTGGTAACTTTGCCTTATGCCATTAGTTCAAATCTTTTGGATACGCCTATAGAGGCAGAGTTTTACCTGTTAATTGTTCTTTGTAAGTGACAACCCCTTTTCTATAGTAGTTTGGTAACATAAAATCTGTCTTTGTGTCGTGTTTCCAATGAGTGTACTGATGTGAGTAATCTGCTATGAAGTTTGTAGACGACTACTTAGGAAGTATAAGCATTTTCCATGTTGCTTCAAATGTCTGCAATCATTGATCGTGACAATCACTTAGTCCTTAATCACATTCTCTGTACGTACTGACATGATTAAGACTAATCTTCAACGACTTCATGGAATTACGTTATTTTTTGGTTTGTCTGCCTCTAGTTTTTTTTCATACTACTCCTACACCTCTCGTACAAATCGTTAACTCGGCTCTTAAACCCCTATTTTATACTCAGGTGCCTACTATTGGATGTAATATCCAGTAGGAAACGTTAATTAATATAGAATTCTTGCTAGCTAGCTTTCATTAGAGAATCGTACATACTTTTTCGACGAGACATGTTTCATATACATAATTTAAACCGGTATTATCCAACTTCACGGTCTTTTACTGTTACCACTGCTTTATGCTTTGCTTGAATGGTTAACTAATACTTTGTTTTGAATTTTAAAATATGAACTACCTATAAGACCCATTAATTTCAGGGTGAACAATATTACAGTTGAAAGTGACTTTATTCAAAAAATTCGTTTTATTTGGTTTCATCCCTAGTGGTGTTGTAAGTGTGCACTTTCACTGAGGAATCCTATACTAGTACGAAATGGCTTTTTCCCCCCCCTCTCCTAGTTTTCAGTGGTATCTAACCGAGAGAGATCTGAGATAAACGTAAACAGCAAGTTATAGTTATTGTGTATTCGTAGTATAATAAGATATAATTATTTCCTTAAAACGAAGTATTCATTCTGCTTTCAACATAATCCAAATTCATAGAAATCAACACTTCGTCATTTTTAGTCAATCACACATGAAATCTTATAAAATTTGTATTTTTCTAATGTGACTCATTTTCAAAATTACAACATTTATTTATTTGTTTGTTTTACTGAGTAAACATCATTTAGTTTGGTAGGTAAACCATCAGGTTCAATGTTCAAACTTCATTGGGTCATTGTTAATTACACCAAATTGCTATATTTATTTTGTGATAAATAATCCAATTGAATCATTTTATTATTGTACCCCAGTCTGTTGTTCCATTCTCAATAATTTTTTTTTGTTTTCCAATGTTTACTTTACTTTTGTATTCATTCTGCTGTGCTAAATTGATGCTGACAACTTGAACAGATACACATGTGTCAGATTCCACATTGTTCTTACTGACCGACTGGGCAAAATGTCTGGTTCCCTCACCATTGAATTCGATATAGATAGGCTGAATAATATAAGCCATTTACCCTTTACATAAATTGTAGCCCAAAGTTACAAATATACAGATCTGCACTTGATGGATGATTTTCATCAACAATCAGTTTTCGCGTTTACAAATATTTTTCTTTTATTTTATTAATAACTGTATGTGTTACAATAGTGTATAGCTGCAATTTCTTCCTACATTAAAGTTTGCATTATTGTATTACTAAAGGTATTTAATTAATTATTCGTCACAGATTGATCTAAATTGATCTATCATTGAAAATTAGAAATCGTTGGACAACTGTTTTGTCCTTGTATGGGATTCAGCAGTAGTACACACTAACAACTACTCCAGAGCCTTAAGTTTAATCTAGTAGATCTAATGGTTAGGCGTTTACGTAGAGATCTGGGTGTGGTTTTCGATGAGGTTGTAGTCATGTACTGTTAAGAAATCTCCTACAGCTGTTTATTGCTACCTAGTTTTCAACAGTATTTGGTGAATATGACCTACATATCGAACCAGTCTTTACATCATCTCCTTCTTTAAAATGTTCATCACTTTATGTTTATTACAATATTTTTATACTAAATCGGTAAATAATTCATTGGTTAGTATCAGATACACTTTCATCCATTCTTTATTTAAACCAGTTTATTTGTATAGAATGAGGTTATTCTCATAGATTTCAGTGTTTAATCAGTGTGTTAAATCTACTAATTTCGGTTATTTTACCGTTTACTTAGTTGATAATTGATGCAAGTTTGGAGTGGGAATTCTTATAATGGATTTCATACTACGCCCTAATTATGAATATATTGATATTGTTAGGTTCATTGAACTGGTTAATTTAATTGTTGTTCTGGTGAACAAATTCATCAGCGATTGTTTCATGTAAAAGTGATTAGTTCATGAGATATTCCGTTCTAATGACCTTGTCTTCAATTGAATATCGTCAGGTGTTTAAATATCTTCATCTATTTTTTGTTCCTGTTGAGTGTTATATTCAGATGACTTCTGATGGCTTGGTTAGTTTCGACCTTCTGAATAAGTTAATATATAACATGCAAACATCTCTAGGTGCCGACTTGATATAAAAAATGTAAAAAAAAATCTAGATCAAGAATCTTCCAAATAATGCAAGAGAATTTCTAGATGTAAATATTAAGATCATTCAGTAGATATATTGATATAGATTTAAGCTATCAACTGATATATACATCTTCAAGTAAACACGTACTTAGTGCTCAGATGAATAAAACGGTCAACAGATACAGCTAATCGGAAACAGAATCGTCGGAATGGATTAACCTAAAACTTGTTAAATAATCACTTCTACTCGAAGTAATTACTGACGACAACGACAAAAGTATAAATCAGTACTTTTCATCCTAGTATGTTAAACCGCATAGCACTGGATGTATTTACATCCTTTAGTTGTGTATAACTGTGACCTCCTGAATTGTAACTTCTACTGGAAATCACAGTATTGCAATATTAAATGATTTTGAAAATGACCTAAATTGGCAGGTACAATAATATTGTTAACGAACGATAAAAACGTTCCATATAACTAACTCTAGACCCTTGTTTAGTTATAAAAAGAACTATTAATTTTTACCGAATTATGACGTAATAAAGGACAAATACATTTGTACTAATTCTTGTGTATATAGATTAGTACATATGTGAATACAACTCAACTAGTTTGAGTATCTACTAAAGGTCATATTTATTTACTCTTGACAAGACGAATCAGACAATCATGTATGTTGTTTGTTTGTTCAATATAATTGCAATAACATTGTTCACTAAGACTGTATACCATGTATCTCATGATAATCATGAGTTATTGAATATCAAATTGATACTTTTGTTGTCTTCTTCACCACAATATAGCAAAGAAATGTCATTTGTTATCTATCTATCTATCAACTACATTTATTTAATGTAGTTTTACTGGAGATTGATATTTAATTTATTGTCTGTATTTGTATTTGGTCTCGGTTTAATACCATTGGTCAAGCGTTTGCCTCAAAGCCTGGAGGTCCTGCGTTCGATTTCTTGGTGAAATCAAGTGTGGGTACTGCTGAAAAGCTCGATACGAGGACGAAACATCTGCCCAGTATTTCCTGGTTTTCGATAGTACCCAACTGAGATCATTCTGTGACTAATACAAGGAGAAACTTAAATACCAGTCTTTACAAAACCATGTCAAATCAACTATAATAATCAACACTTCAGTAACTAACTCCAAGATGTTCTTGAATATCTAGTGAGAAGTCACTACTGATGAAGTTTTGAATTGTCGGAAGTGGGACAACTATTGCCAGTGACAATGGTTGACCGCAGTGCCATATCACACGTTGATTAGAATTTGAATTTTACCATTAAACACCGTCCGATTGGTGAAGCTGGTTAGGCGTTCTTCACGAGGCCTGAAGGTCTTTGGTCGGATTACATATCGAAATCTATTTATTTTATTTATACATTAAAACACATAAACTTTGGTACAAATAGACACCGAAAATGTATGCACTACACAATTAAAAACATAATATTATGCAGAAAGATAGTAAAAAAAATGATCATAATCAATACAGTAAAATTACGAAGTAGAAGACACAGTTCTGGTCGGGATATAGTCAGGAAAGATTTCACTTCATTGAGAAAAATCACACTTTTATGAAGATTTCAGTAAAACAAACTGCAGCTGGTTAACCACCGGATTCTATCTTAAGTTATATCGGATGTTATTTTAAGCCACTGAATTGTACCATGTTTAGGACCCGTGCCAGGAAGGTTGTGTGGATTGAGAGACCAGTTTTACATGACTTTCATTCTACAGCTCTTTATCGTAAACTGACAGCTCTTTTAAATTTTTCCACTCGGTCCCAGCTTCGGCAAAGATTGCGTAATATAGAAACTTCTTGAATTACATTCGTACTACATAACCAAGCCGCTGATATTTTAAAATGGTGATAATCAGTTGAGTTATCAAGTCTGCCCTCAAATATGCATTACTGAACCTCAGTATATTACTGGCATAATACTGCCACTACATTTCAGTAATCCATCTGAGACGATAATGATCAAACTCAGAGAGACACCGAACGTTTCCAGCTGAGAGTAACCAAGTTATGCCAGTATAGAGCAGAAGAGCTTTCACCGTAGCGTTGCAAACCCAATATTTTACAGTTGGATTTAGATCATTAAGAAGTTAAGGATAGGTCAAATTAACATAAGTCGACCCGTTTCGATTATGTGTAGATTCATCTCACCTGTCATACCACCACTAGTACTTACAGCTATTTGACTATCTGTGCGTACTAGGTGATTGAATCACCTCGAAATGAGTTTCATTAGTATTGTTGAAACAACGGCAATGATTTGTGCTTTAGAAAGAAGAGCTAGTAGTTGTCATGTCCTTTGTTCTGAGTGGTTTGGCTGGGGAGCTTATATTAATTTACTGACCTTTTTCAAAGGCGCTTACTTTACTTACTTGCACCTGTTACCCCTCACAGAGGAGCATAGACCGCTCACCAGTATTCTCCATTGTGCTTTGTTCTGAGCAATCCTCTCCAGTTGTTTCCAGTTGCTGTTTGTCCTTCTGATATCTGCTTCCGATTCTCAACGCAGTGTGTTCTTATGGCCTCCGCATGTAGCTCTTCTAGGGTTACTTTCAGTCCCAAGCCCGGGTAAAAGAGAAGGTTTGGACATAGGTCTAGCATTTCTATCCCGGAAAACACAAGCCTGCTAAAAAAACGCTAGCCAAAAGCGTGTTTACCATAGAGTAAAGTGTTTCTTTACCATTGACTAACCGCTTGTTCTGCTGACTTGGTGTCTGATTACCTGTTGTTTATAATTGTGTTTTCGTTTACCTGACTTCTGATTCTAGTCTGTTAATTTTTTGTCATATTGGATAGGGTCGATTTCTATGTATTTTTAATTGATGAATGACCTGAATGCCAGTCTCGTAATAATGCCCTGATTTCCTTCGTTTCTTCTGCTCCATAATTTGATGTTTCCCCAGTCAGATTCATGTCCATAATTGTCCGTATACATTGATATCAACTAAAATATTTTATCGTATTTAAAAGCTAGTTGATGTTTTTGTAGATGTAGATGAGGAGAACGCCCAATTTGTCCGCAGTAGTGTTTGTTTCAGTTACTGCAGTTAATATCTAAGATGATATTTGTTTTGTCTAGATTTATCATCTTAAAATAATAAGAACAAACAAACACATTATCAGAGGTCAGATAAATTGAGAAGAATACCAGAGTATATATACACACGATAACATCACAATTATGAACAACAGCTAGTCAAACACCAGGCTAGCAGTATACGTTTAGTCAGTTTTTTTACTCTAGTAATGATCGCCATTACTCACTGTACAATATCTCAATCTTAAGTGATTGTGACGAGCGCTAGAATCACACAAATAACATAGGTTCTCATTATTCATTACTGAGATTTTGTGTATCTTACTGGCGTGTGTCAACTTATATGAAACAGTGATAAAGGAGGTTTTCCAACAGTTCCCCTTTAAGCACTTCATACAAATAGAAAACACTAGGCAAATATGTTATTCTATTAAACGACTCTACAGTGTCAAATGTTTATCATGACCCTATTAACGGCTGAACTTAGGTACTTCTATCCCGAACTGTGACAGTTGAGGCATTTTCCAATTGACCATAACATTTGTCCAATATGCTTTCTGGTTTTCAATCCGTATTTGAAAACCTCACTTTTTAACAATCTCCCCAAACTCTCTTTATATCTGAACATGTATTGAGTAGAATAAATTATGTAATTTCATTTATCAATTATTATTTTATATATAATTATTATCAAAAAATAAAATTAGACTTTAGACGAGTAATTGTTTTGTTACTTATTATCAGATAGCTAAGTTAAAATACAATTGTTTGTTGTTGTTTCCGATGCTTTAAACTGATGTCGGTTGTTTGTCCATTTTCACTTCGAGAACAAGCACATATACATACATCTACTAAATAACTGTCATAATTAGAAAATAAATTACAACAGTGTGAGAGAGAGAGTGTGTGTGTGTGTATGTGAGGTACAAAGTAGACACAAACTAACAAACTCTCTTATGCAAACATTGACAAATGTTATTTCAGTGATTAATCTATTATACATTCTTAATCAAAATCAACTGTTATTTTAAAGGAGAAGCAATATTTGTTTGTTACCGAATGGTATCCATTATGGATTTGGCTTAGTTAAGGTGCCATAAAAAACTACGAAGTATTTGACAGTTGTTTCGTTTTAATGTAGGTCCATGATGTTTAACAAGGTCATTTCCAACACCCTTATATCTCATTATAACTGCCTAACTATTGAATTACTTAGTTGTGTTTCAGTGGTCAGTCAGCTTATAACATAGCACTGGAATCATCTAACAACAATGACTGTGTAACTTCTCTTTTTTTAGATCCCATAGTTATGACTTTTTATGGAAAACTTCAAGGAATCATTATAAAGTACTTCACTAAAGAGCATATCAGTGCTTCATGGTTTTTTAATAGTATTTTAAATGAGATTATTATTATTATTATATATATATAATAAATAAATTATTATTTGATCATTTCACTAACCTTGTAAGTTTTACTGGTTCTGGTATGTATCTAACGAAATCTCGACACTGATTCAGAGAGCTCGCTTAACTGTTGTCGATTTGCGTCACTCATAGCGTAGACGAACTGTCTGTCTATCAACCATAGAACAAGCATATTGTGCGAAGTCTACTCTACTCCTTCCATTTAGTCATAAAACACGGCTCTTTGACAGTGAAAGGCATAAAGATGTCGCTAGTACTTGATCACACAAGTTTTTCAAGCATTGCTTGTGTGTTGTTGATACCGTCGAGTAAGCCATGATGTTAGCCAGAGATTGTAATTCGACTGAAAAATCTATGGATCATTATCAACTGAAGTGGTTGGTTCATGAATTAAGTGTGCCCAACCGTTGACTACCTAGACGCAGGGTATAAGCTGTTGTTGGAGTAGGCTGGAAGAAAGCCTGAGTCGACTAAATGAAAGCGTGGAATCAATTACTGTAGTTATTGGCAGTTAGTTTGAGTCACATTAATAGGTGTAGCCTACTTAGCAGGTGTCTGCGCGACTATCTTGTTTGATGGTTTCAAACATTAAGTGACATGAATATGTTGCATTCACTTCATACTTTTCATTAAATCCTAAGCTTTACTCCATGAATTATTTCCTCTTCATCTCCTATTTACTTTTGCTCATACCATTACTAAAACTCTTATAATCATTTTGATAATTTCATCTAACTTTGTTGATGTGGTGGAGTAACTTGAACCGATGTTTGTATGTGCTAGATTCTACTTTGTTTATAACTGAGTGATATATTATTATTTTCATATTTTATTTCTGCAGAATTATTGACACACCATTTTGAATGATTGCACGAACCACAGCATCCCACTAAACCATTAAGCAATCAATCAGTAAGCTAGTCACTCGCAGACAATTATTAATGATCATTTCAATGATCTTGAAACTAACGTTAATTTCTGCAAGTTGTCATACTATACATTACCAGTTGCCATTTCCTGGCCTATTGGCAAAGTAAATTCAATAAATACAAACAATTATTTGTAATGTCTTTTATCTTAAAGTAATATTTCTGAGTACACTACTGACTGCAATATTTTCAATTGACCGAAACCTCAACCTTTTCATTGCTTTTATGGAAGTACGTATGCACATATACAGAGAGTGTACATCAGGCTACTACATTATTTACATCGTTAGCTTCCAATGATTTCTGCATGCTTACATCAAAACCAAGGAGCATTGGTTATCTGTTTCTTCAAAGTATGCAACTGCCCAGGTCTATGCACAGACTATCCCGTTTGGGATCAAACTCAAAACCTTCAGGTCTCGTGACACGACGACCATCCGATGTTATTCATGATAACTGTCTCACATACGGCTTGTCCTAACTCCACTAGGATTACAGACAAGAAAATGCAAATAATCTCCACAAAGCCACCTACAATTAACTATAATAATCAAGATACTACTGACTTAAAATTGTGACTGATGGAGCTGAAACAACCTAGGAGTAAAAGAGTAACCACAATTAGGGCTGAGTAGTCGTCGCGATCTATCACATTAAGCTAACGCAAGTATCCTGTCATGAGACGCCAGCCTTTTCAATGGTGCTGATGATTAGGCGTCTGATGGAAGAACTGATGTTCCTGTGATCAACCCTTAGAGAGGTCTTGCCTTCTAACTATTGAGTGTTCGCAAACTAGGATGAAATAACTATCTACTGCTCCATGAGTTTTAATTTTAATCAACCGAGGTCAACCAATGACGAATGCTAAAACTAAATCACTTATATTCGGTTAGTCAGATAGGTTAGTCACGAGTCATAGCTAACTGATTTTTGTTTATTTAATTATCGATCATAATAGGCAGTGAGATGCAACCCCGCCCCATGTTTTTAACCATCAGGTTATGAAAAACAATTGATTCGTTTTTAGATGTAATTTCCTTTCTTAGTAAGTTTTTGAAATGACTGTTTATGCAGAGATCGATTACAAATGTTCAGTTTTAACCGGTTACATCATTTAAGACAAATTCATCTCTGATATCCTGGACACCTAAAGAAGACTGATTATTTTAAAGCGATGTTTTTCTGTAAACTATTTTAATTATTTTAACTGTATACAGTGTAAGCATGTTATTTTTATTATTATCTAGTTCCTCTTGTCCTATCCTTCTGTTTAAAACATTAACTATTAGTGTACCATTTGTCATTTACGAACTACAGTCAATTGATTGTGTATACGTTGCTCCAGTTCACAGTCACTGTTACCCTTATTTTGTGATGTTAGTTTTTAATTAGTTGATTATGTAGTGAAGTTTTGTGTGTATATTAAGGAGTGCCTGAAATACAATATGATGGTTGATTCATCGGCTTTTGTTCTTTCTATTCTGTTTTGGGATCGGGTGGGCATCCGGCAGACATACAAGGACCAACTAGGTACTCATTCGCGTTTGTCATTGTGACTTCATGCGCACAAGACTCACACATCAACCGTAGGGCTTTTTATACATCATAACAACCTCTCACTCACAAACAATAATTATATTAAGTTTATCAATCGTTTATATTTATTGTCAAATCATTTATCCTATTCACCTTTTACAGCTGATGAACTTGCTACTTTTGTTGCACAAATCACTAAAAACCTACAAGAAATGGAGAGAAACACAAAATTACTCTTAGATAATCATAGTCAATCGGATAGTAACAGTATCAATGAAAGTGTGATGTTGAAGAATATTGATCCATTGCAATTAAATACAACACATACCTCGTTATATTTGAAAGCTGCCAATGATGATGATCAAGTAACGCATATTTCATCAGGTAATTCAAACAATTTCAGCCGTTTAATGTTTTAATATATATATATATATATATATATATATATATATATATATATATATATATATAATCCTCTTATTGTTATTACTAAAATCCTTCTTGTAATGTTATTATAAGAAGTGTCTATCATGGTAATTGAATTAAAAGGAAAGCAGTAAGTGATGATAAATGAAATATAAATTCAAAAGAGTACTCTTCATTCAAGTGTGGTAGTCGATTTAGTGAAATAAGTAGCACTATGTCATGCATGTAAAATTTGTCAACATATCTATATACTAAAATGCTGGTATCGTACCGTCACTTAATAGTAATAATAATAATAATACTTGGTTTATTCATTACCAGTGAAGAATTCTCATCATAAGATACTACAGGATTACAATAATATTACCATGATGTAATCATTTAAGATATGAGTATCTATGTAAAATGTGTAATATGTTTCTTAAACAGTAATTACAAACACTTTGTTCCCTTTATTATTTTCATGAGAGCAAGAACAAATATTTGTGCAGAATAAAATGAATTCATTTTATTTCGTTGGTTTCTCATCAGCCACTGCATACAACCTAGAATGATACTCTTTTACAAAATTAATATTTAAAACATACTCATAAGAATGCATGGAGTTAATTTTGTGAAATATTATTCTAGGTTGAATGCAGCTGATGAGAAACCAACGAAATAAAATGAATTCATCTTATTCTGCACAAATATTTGTTCTTGCTCTCATGAAAACAGTAATTAGCTAACATTTATATTTATTTCTTATCATTCACAACCAGTACTACTGCTTCCATAACTTCTGCTTTCATCATCGATTTATCTGTAATATTTACCGTCTGTAAAGAAGAGAAATAAAGTGAAATCTATGAACTACTGTGTTAGTATTTCTTCAGTAATTAGATCCGTGATCTGTTGTTAACACTTGATTAAGACAATTAAACATGTAAACTTTTTTTGTTGATAAACATGATTAGTTAATTACAACAAACATGAAATAAGCAAATACACATTTAGAAAAAGAATAAAGATTCCTTAAAATGCTTTTATTAAGCTAGTTTCCTTTTGTTGTTTCTCTTTCAAGTACACTTTTCTATTTTGATAATGGATAGAAATATTAAAGTAGATGGTAGAGTGTATTAACTTAGTAATAATCATAGATACTTTACTTGAATATTCAATATCTATCACAATATGAAATTTTCAATATTTAGCATTTCATCAAATTACTCTTTTTCTTCAATATGAGTCTCAAAAAGATTTACGGGAACGACTAAAACTCTTTTATCTCATAGTTAATTTTTTTGGATATAGAATTGTAAAGCATTTATACTTTTCTTAGTTTCCAGGGTAATTGCTTCACATTCACTAAAAAGATATTCAAGGCGATATTAATATACTGTGTGATGGCTTATGTCTAACTGAATAATACTTGTTACTTGATTGCAGAATTTCATATCTTTCCATAAATACATTTCTAATCATGTTAGATGTTTCAATACATACTTTACTAATAGGCCTTAGTATTCTGCGTAGTACTGTAAAGTTCTCTTAAAATTTAGAGGTAAAATAATGCGATAACATGGAATCATATGTATTATTCAAGAATCTACATATAGTAATAGTAAGTAATGCCAAAACGGCGCAATCTTTTTATATAATACAGTGAATGAAATGAAACTCTTTGACGTAGGAGTGTTTAGGTTTTTTTCAAGTCCTAGGCTAAAGTTGACAGTTTGGCATTTCGAACGATATTATTCATAACACTATTTATGAAATAGATCGTCCTCGATATTCATTAGGAAGAGAAAGAAATAGACAATCAAATAGTTCTGTCTTCTACATGCTTAATTAAGCTAGCTTTTGTAGAGGAAGGCTACTCATGAAGAAAATAGAGGAAAAGAACATCACCTTGAGGTACACTAAATACTGTTAATAGATGAATGTAGCACTTGCTTTTACACACACTCCATTTCTCTCAAACAGATAACTAGGACTACATTCAGTTTGTTATCCAACTTTGCTCAATAATATCAGCTCTTGGAGCTTAACCAGTGGCCGAATTCTAGTAGAAATGTATGCATTGGATTAGAATGTTGCTTTTATCAATAATCAGCTAGCGTATCAATGTGAAAACATCACTTGGATTATAATGGTTACCATGATGATTTAGAAATCATTGATTTATGCTTTTTACTAGATTGTCACAGTATTATTTGTTGTTGTACGTTACTTGCATGAGTCTAAAAGTACATATGCATACTTTTAAATGATTTAAACTGCTTCTTATCATTTTAAACAATTGAGATATTTATTTTAGTATGAAGGGTTGCGTAAACTGAATTTTCGCTTTCATATGGTATATGTGAAAAATATTAAATCAGTGGTGTGATTTTGAACCTTCTTCGATTAAAATGGTTGGGAATGTGTTTCACATACTCAGCCAACATCTGTCTTGTCACGTTTTGTTGAATGAAAGAAAACTAGAGGTTGGTAAACCGAGATCTTTAATTCCATTATTCTTTCTTACACACCTTTGACTTATCCCCCCCCCCTATTGTACTACGCTATTCTTGTAAATTTTATCTAGTCGTGCTAATGTGGTTTGACAACTTTGACCCGTGCATGTGCTAGATTCTACGTTGTCAATGACTTATTGACCAAGTGATATGGTAAAACGACACTTCATGGTGAAATTAAGCTATTCTTAAATTGCACACGGTGATTTTTATAGTTAACCAATCAGCATTCAGCAAGGAAATCTCAGATTAACCAATAAACTATTCTTATACGTTTATTTGCTACTTAAAAACATCAAATTTGTGAAGGAAAATTGATTTTTGATGACAATATCTAAAAATCATTGTGTTAAATTTTTCATTGCTAAGATTTTTTGATACACTCATATCAATCTTATCTATAGTCTTGTCTCTGAAACTTAATATAACACCTATCCATAACCCTCACCCTAACAAAGTATTCATGCGCATAACTTTAAGCTTAGCCTTACCCATAAATTGTAATCTTGAACCCCAGCCTTAATCAATTAACTTGACATTTAACTTCATTTGAAAACGTTTGATGGCGTCTAAAGGATTTTTTACGGATATGGTTGCATTTAACTCAACTTCATCAGAATCGTTCTCAAAGTGATCGTACTGATGTTACCTACTTGATATTCTAATAAATAACTGCGGTTATAGAGACAAAATACTTGATCATTCGAGACTCTTCTGTTGTGCTTTATTGTATTTTCTTTTTCTTATAACGGTTTCATCACTTTTCGCAGTAGCATCATGAGATATCACAGTACTACACTTGCTTCTGTCACTCTCTTGGCTACCGATTTTCCAGAGGTTTAACAATGAAATTAGTTATCTAAGATATAACTTGGACTTCAAGAATGGATTACAGTCAGATGTTAGGTTTTTTCTATCAACTAAATTGAAACAAAATGTCACATGATCGCCTATGTTTTTACAACATCTTAACATCCTTTCAGAATCATAATGTCCTAATAGTGCTTCTTGCTCTTAATGCTATTCATTATTAGCATTTTATATCAACTAACGCCGGACGAAATTGAAGTTGTTGTCTCAATACTGATTGATGTGACATCATATTATAGTTAAGACATATTCGTTTGTCAACCACTAAGTTTCTTGATCTATTTCTGCAGTTGGTCAATATTATGACTGGTCCATTATTAAATGTTATGACTAAACACCGAGTACACAAACGTGTTCTTAATGATAGCTATATAGGTGAATTTCGAGACTCACAAACATGTGTTTACTCCGATTAGCAAAATATTCTGTAATACCTAATATCATTGTTTCTACTCGCCCGATTCGCATCTCTTCTAGGTTTAATCGCATTCAAATGTTCAAAATGCAACCGTTGATAATTTAGATTTTGAAAATTTAAGTGGAATTCTGCAACATTTAATAGGCTGTTTATCTCCTTGTTAACATTTTAACAAAGTGAATACTCCTCCCTCCTCAATCACTCCATGTATCATGAACATAGGCTAACTTTGAAACCATACGGTATGTTGTCATTGATATCGAGAGTTACTATAGAACCATGGCGAATTTAAATTAATCTGTATCCAATAGGCACGTTTTATTAGATGTTATCTATCGAAATACGAAAAAGATTGATTGATTATATAATTAAAGGTCAGCTGAACATGACAATCAACAGGATATGAAGACAAATGATAACCATATAATTCATGAAGACAGTCAATCACAAACAAGACAGTTAGAAGGAAATGTATCAACGACAATATAATAATTGTTAAGGTTTTATTGTGCTATTCTAGAGAACCGTCAAGCTCAGAGGATTCATTAATACTCAGAAACATGAAAACACCGTTGATGGTCGACATGTTTATGTAGTAAATGATTATCAACTATTTGAATATCACATACAAGTTGTATGTAAGTTATACATCATCAAGTGAGGATACTCATTTAACATAAACACAGACACATACTAGTCAATCTGTTGTGTAATCTAATCTCTAATCCCTCTATTGTCTCCATCACTATTAATTGTTCATTTTATATGAATTAATTCAGATACTACTAAAATAATGACTCATTAATTAGAAATTTTCGAGAAAAAAAAAAAGTAACTTATTTCTAATTCAACGAAAAAGGTGTAATTCATATTTACGCTAAGGACACATATGCATACAAGAACTGAATATTGGTGTAATTAAAGCCTAACTACTTCGAACAAACTATAGATTCATTCATTCATTCATTCATTTAAGTACTTGATAGAAATGTCTATTCATAAGTGTGTGTGTGTGTGTGCATGTATGTATCATTTCAGAATCATATCATTTTTAATTGCTCATCTACGCATATAGATATAAATTGTACACCACTATCTAATTAAACAGGTTAATATGTGATGTTTGTTTGTTTTTTTCTTTCTCAAAGTACATGTATACTTTGTTTAAATGTTCTCTATGTAGTGTGACCGCACTAAGCTGCAAAATTGAATTTAAACAAATAATTCAACAATAAAATGTCTACATGTACACATCGTTAAATAATTATCATTGAATAATTAAAAACAAACAATTTATGACATAAACTGTTGTTTTTTTTTAAAAAAAAATATATTTTCATTTTAACAAAATAGTGTTTCATTTCACAGAAAACATTTTATTTTTCTAAATTTAATTGAAATTTACTTATTACTAAGTGATTTGTGTTAGACAACCATTGGAAACTATGTAACACTAAAAATGCAGTTGTTAGATTGTAGTGTAGCAATCTGTATGTATCCCACCTTCCACTGATGATTAAGCATAATGCTTTTAGGCTTAGAGTGAACATTTGACTGAGTTAAGATCTAATAGTTGATATTTCAAGTGATAAATTGTGTAATTTAATCTATTACCATTGGTAGGTAACTGCTACATGCCCAAGAAAACTAGTTGATATATATTCATATTGAACATAGACTGTAGAGAAATATTACCTGATATACGAGTTAACTTCATTTTACTTGACATGTATGTTACTTAGGTAATGATTCGTGTAGAAAATTGCGTGGGTAATCATGTTTCAAGATGATATATAGTTAAGAAATAAATAAATAGATGGATAGAAACTATTAATTAATTTTTAAGAAATATGTAGCTTTTACTATTATTCTATGGATAAGTAGTTTTAATAACTGATTGATAACAGTCAGTATACTACTGTAGAAATGATACATTTGTAGATAAAGAAGAATAAGTTGAATGAGAACTAGCATATGGTAAAACACTAGCGTAGTATCAATTCATGAAGTTATTGCCTATTGGTTTTTAGTTTAATGTAGTTATGAAACTAAAGCAGACCTTTTGGATTGATATTGAAATCAAAGAACAATTAGAATGGTCTCAATGTAACACTTTATGCAAAAGATGGATTGCTATGCTCACATGTACACTCCACTTCCTGTCACTCCCTCTCTACTACAGTGACTTACATGATTTTATGTTTGAAAAGCATACATTTAATGATGTGTACAGATTTCTGTACATCTTCTGTATAAGATTGTTTTATTCTTATTGGTTATGCCTATCATCTGAGTGTGTACTTACTGTAGCACTTTCATAAAATATTTGCAGCCTTTCATGAATCTAATTATTAAGTAACTCATGTAGTATTTGTTATTACAGCAGTTTTTTTAATTTTTCTCCTCCTCCTCCTCCTCATCTATCACTTTTAAAAACGAAAGTAGTATTGACAGAATTCATTCATCAAATATATTAAGCGCTGAAAAGAGATTTCATGGAAGACACAAGACCGGTCATAAAAGTTTACGAATGAGTGTGAATATCAGCTAACAACTGTTTAAACACTTGTCTATATTCTTAAATAATTCTTAATGAAATGAGGCTTTTGTTGAATTATTGCATTACTTGTGCTGAGAAACCAGTCATTCATTATGTATGCACTGGTTCAATTTATTATGCTAAATTAGCACGACGAGTTAATATTAACAAGATGCACATAACAGAATATAATTCTGAAGGAGGAATGAATGGCCAGCATATGAAAGAGTAACGAAGCTTAAAATATAAAAAAAAAGTTAAAAGTAAATACGCCGATGCCGGTGTAACCAATTCTTAACCATGTCAATCATTGTCATCAAATACTGTTCTCGTTAATTGCACAATGACCCAAACCAAGTCGTCTGCACCTACCAACAGGACTCAAGCCAACATACAGTAACCTGATTAACTGATGCTATATTTTGGTTTAGCGTCTAATATTCTTCTATCTTACCCGTAAATCGGTTAAGATCGCACTTCAGAATAGATTGTAATACATATCCTAACCACCTAATTATATGAAGTTTCAAAACCACGTCACCTGATTGGCAGTACTTTACAGCTAACCACACTATCGCTTACTCAGTCGTTCCAGGATATTTGAGCGATGATTTACAGATATCAATGATCAAAAATCTGTTGCCTACCAATGTCTTCTACACTCAGTCATTATTTCACAGTCGTAAATTAGCACAGAGCTGATTTACACATACTCTTCCTTTAACTGACAGACTAATATCTCACCACTACCACAGGTGAATGAAGTTGATGAAAGCGAATGTGACTTCCTGAATCTGTGTGGAGATTTTGTTGAGAACCGATAGGATAGAGTTGATTGTTCTTTCAGGTTACTTCAGTGTTTGTGACTAATCGAGGGTAAAATGTAAATTATTTTCGAAGTAGCATATTACATTTAACTGGAGACAAACGAATCCACAACGTGTTTATATTTTTACTGAATGATGTTTCGAAGACCCTACATATTGTCAGCGTTCTCAGCTATTAGGATTGTGTTATCTGCACATTCTGATCCGATAGGTGTGCCTCCTGGTAAGAGACTAAACCCTGGAAAGTTAGATTAAGAAAGCGTGATTCGGAGGTGAACATCTATTTAAAAAATCAAATAAAATCAGTTTTTATTATTATTTGTGTAACACTAATGATTGTTCCCTTATGTAAAAAAGTACTCATTTATTTAGCAACACCATTTACAACGTTCCAATCAATTATGCTCTACATTAAAATGAGTACATTTATCATTGTTTCTTCATCTTATTTACCATGCACAATTTGGTTCAGCTAACTTTACTATTGTCGAAACTAATGTCGCGAAATCGTAGCTGAATGTTGTATACTCTAGCCACTAAGTGACTTCACAAATACAACTATTAATAACAAAACCTTTTTGCCTTTCAATTTGTTTTTGTGACTGGCAAGTGGAATCCAGGACGCGCGTTTTGTCCTATTTGGGACTCATCGGCTGGATGTACCTGCATCCCAATGTTGATGTTCACAGTGGAATTCGATTTGCCTTTTATACTGCGGAATATTTCTGAAATAGTTGCCACGATACCTAGGAATTGAAATCACTTGCTAATCGGCATTCATAAAGAGCACGTATCTAAATTTCAATAGAATTTATGCCTCTTGATGGACTAGAAACTTCTTCCTGTAGCTTGAGGGTTAGAGGCCTGGAAAATTCTATTATAATTATCACAAACCGTACATTGGAGAGAGGATACGGATTTAAACCCACTAAAGAACATCAGTTTTCACAAAAATGTAAAAATGTCTTATTGACGAGTGACAAATAGCACGAAATGTTAGTCAAACAGAGTTTCCTTTTGACTACTTCCAGACAGCTAACATGAAAACATCGTGAACACGTTACTGGCTTGCCTAGGCTAATGACAGCTACACTGAAACTTTATCTACAGAATTCACTCAGGGCAATGTACATTTGGCGACTGTAAGACTGGTCACTTCTCTGTTATCAGTCAATATATTTGTGTCTTTTATTCCAAATGAATGAGTTCTTTTTCCTGTTTTGAACTAATAATAACAATAATTATGTTAAAAACCCTTTTTTAAGTTAAATAATTCGTCACGATAGGATGGTAAGTTCATGCTTAAATGGATTCTGTGTGGATGTATAAATGTCTGCTTGTATCTTTGTGCGACTTTGAATGAGCATGTAACCATAACCAGTATATAAAAGCTTGAAACCTGTCTCAACATTGTATCATGTTATAGAGGATCTAGAAGATAATTTAGAATGAATGTCTTAACTAACTATGCATTGAGCATGCCATACGTAATATATGTATGTTATTCCTGTATATCATGTATTATTATTGTATAACCCTTTGTCTGTGTAATGTTAATCTATCGATTGCCTTTAATACTATAATCATCATTATGTTTATCAGTGTAATAACTTTGAATGAGAATAACATTCTTTTCGATATCTATCTTTATTTGAATATGTTCCGTTAACTCGCCAATTATTCTCATTGTATTTGTAAATGCTTATCAAGTATATACTTTATTCATAAGGTCATTTATATCATATACAGACGTCAGTTGCATGAAATAAGTAATATTGCATGAATATTTCCTCTCCGATTCTAGGAATTCCTTTTAATAGAGCAGTTGGTCAGTGACTGATGAATTCAAAATTCAATCAATAGGTCCTTGATCGTGATCTTTTTTCCATCGACCTTAAAATACAGCCCATAGTTGTGTAAACTGTTTTGTTTATGGTAAGTAATCAACAACATTCACTGAAATGACCTAACACTAATTACAACATAAAATAGGTATTTCTGGCTTGATTTGTTTTCTGTGGTTTTTCAATATAAAACGTTCAGTACTAAATCTTAAATTCACATCATCGATTTTCTTTAGCTGGGCAACTACTAAAGTCATGAAAAGCTTGGTAATTGTTTCGTTTAGATATGAAACTATTTATCGCTACGCATTCACGTCTTTACCCAAGATTAGACCTGTGATTCCCCCCCCCTCTCCGCTCAATAGTATTACTCACAGTTAAGTTAATATCTTGCGAGCTATATTATCTAGTTTCTGTTAGTTCATTCTGTTAAGACACTGATAATATACAGTCTCCTAAACACCGTAAGTAACAATACAAGCATGTCCCAGATCCATTTTTCTCCGTCCAAATGCAAACTTTTAATCCAGGATTGGTCTGCATCATCGAGTAAATTGGTCATACAGCTTGAAGTAGTTGAGCGCGTTGACCACTTCACTTACCTCAGAATTCTCATCTCCCCTTGGTGGGTCGGTGTCTAATAAAATCTTAGCACGGATTCAGAAAACTTGTTTGACTTTTACCAGCTTACGTCACTCGTGGCGTAGATGAGGTGTCCATCTCTCAACAAAAGGTCGAGTGTACTGCTGAGTAATCTGCGGTGTTTTAACATATGAGTGCGAAACATGGGCCACGAAAATAGAAGATACAAGTAGGCTCTAGATCCTTGATCATAGAAACTTTCGTAGAATCACCCATATATCATGGAATGATCGAATAAATAATGTTGGTGTTCGACACACAGTACTAGAAAAACATGATAAATTAGTTGAATAAATCGTAGACTTTAATGTTTTGATATGGTTGGGAAGTATGTTGCATATGCCTGACTATCGTCTACCTAATCGCGCTATTCTCACTAGAGTATGAATAGGATGGAAGAAAGGTAGGGACGACCAAACCAAAACATGGTATCAGTGAATGGAGTCTTTGACTGTTTGTCTGAGTTATGTTTGTAGATGCAGGCAAGCTATGTGGTTGGGGTTTATGTGACAGTCGTGATTAGTAGATGGAGACGCTGGATGGCATGGCTCAAAATCTACTACAGTGGCGTAAATGTATTCACTTTTTGTGTTCTGTAAGATCTTAAGTTTTATTATCTTTTCACTTTTCACACTTTTACTCTATTCTTGCCTATTGTATTCTGTTGTCGTATTATTCATGTAGCTTTAATCTTGTCATGCTAGCATAGTATGGCAGCTTGAACCTGTGAGCATGTATGCCAGGCTCTACGTTGTTAATGATTAACTCATTGAGTTCAAAATACTGCCCTCACGTACCACAAAACGTAAAGGTGACCTTTAATGAAACTATGGGCGTCTGTTGCTCTTAAGTCATGTTTACTAATAGGAAATTATTCTAGAATTATCTGGAACTTTCATTCAGTGCCGTAAATTTCTGGTGTGCCTGCTACACTTTGAATAAACTGGTTCGCAAAATATTCATTTGACCGATATTGTTGTACAGTTAAACAGGAATTCGTCATTCACTTTACTTTGATTGTAAGTCTTTTTAACCACCCCCCACCTGCCCAACTATGTTGGTTACAAATGAAGTTACAGCATTCACTAAATTGTATCACTTAAGGCCTAAATGAAATGTCTATCTGTTGTTAACCAAGGAGAAAATATACTTCACAGCATTATACTCTGTATTACTTTGTGGATGATAAATATGATCTATGAAATTAGTAAATATACTTAGGCTGTTTGATATTGATCAAAAATATTCTCAAAGTATTATGCGCTAATCGTCGAACAGTTGAATAATCCATACTGAAGTTAGTCATAAAATAACAAAAACGTGTTAAATCCGTCGTAAATTCACTGAGACGATCAGGAGATGTGTTACAGTTTATGTTGACTGAAACAGAAGTAAACTGAAAGTATATTAGGAGAGCAACCTAATCAGTATGTGGTATCAACCTTTATGGTCACTGACCGATGACATAAGGTATGTTCAGTCAGTTAGTCAGTCAGTTACAACGTAGAACTTGGTATATGCGTACATCAACTCAAGTTCCCATACCCCAATAAGCAGATAGAGATTAAATTGTCAGACCGAATACCAGAGTTGGGAAGATAGTAACAGGGTCAATTCTAATAGAAAGGAATAGATATCAGAGGTAAGATTTAAGAAAATATGGTTCAGTGAATGAAAATTATGATAAGTTCAGAAACATGGAATTTGGAGGTAGGCAAGAAGTGGATGCAACTGAGCCATTACAAACGATTTTGAGCCAAGTCACCCGAAGTCTCTAACTAATTGTTAAGATCATCACATGGACCCTAACCAGTCAGTCTTCACCTATTAACATGGCTCAGCCCGATTGTCAATAACTTCATAGACTGGTGCCATGTTTTCGTTTGGCCGCTCCTAGCTTTCTTCCAGCCTACTATGACACCAGATAGCATTGCTCGTCGAGGTAGGCGGCTATCAGGCATGCGTAACACGTCATAACCACCTAAGCTGGTGAAGATTTACTACTTCACTAATGGACCTACCGTATTTATTTAGCACTCTATTCCTAACCCACGCATTGCTTACTCGATGGTCCCAGCAAACGCAAGCAATGCTTCGAAGACATCTATGATCAAATTCCAGAAGTCTACGAATATCCTCTATCTTTAATGGCCATGTTTTACATCCATTAAGTAGAACGGATCAAACTGCTGTGCAGTAAATGAGTCCTTTCGTCTCGCCTACGCCATAAGTGACACAAACTGGAAAAAGCCAATCAAGCCTAATGTATACGAGCCGAGATTTCAGCGGACACTAGACTATCAGGACTGATGAGGCTCTCAATATAAGTGTAGCGGTTAACACATTCCACTGTTTCGCTCCCCATCGCTAAATTCGGTGCCGAATCACGCCAGTCGTGAAGCAACATTTTGCATTTGGATGGGTAAATTGCATCCCAAACATGCTTACATTAATGCTTAAGGTAGTCAAAATAGTCTACATCTAATCAGCATCTTCACCTAAGAGAACTATATCATCTGCATATTCTAAGTCACTAAGACTATCTCCTGGAAGGAGGTAATCTCCGGAGAAATCAGACGATAAAAATATCGACTCCAAAAGCATGTTGATGATAAAATTAAATGAAAATGGGGAAAGCAGATAACTTTGACAAACACTACTTGAGGTAATCAATTCCGAGGACAATCCGCCATAAGCTCTGACTCGACATGTGGTGTTCGAGTAGAGAGCTTGTATAAAGTTAATGTACTTCTTTGGTACACCTTTCAATGACAGACTGCCACATAACCTTACGATCGATAGAGTCAAACGTCGCCTTAAGGTCAAGGAATACAGCTATTTTTGGGCGTCTAAAAGTGTGCCTATGTCTCAGGACTTGCCAATGTGTGAATATTTGGTCTATACAACCACATCCAGGTCTAAAACCACCTTGGTTTTCTCGAGTTTGTTCTTCACGAGCTTTAGTTAGACGTCGAAGTATTATTGAAGCCAATATTTTAGACACTATATTCGTTAAACTGATTCCTCAGTAATTGTCACACGAGGACTTCTGTCCTTTCTTATAGATTGGGACGATGAGTGTTCGAGACCAGTCAGATGGGATAACGTCCAGTTCCCAGATTCTAGCCAAGATCTCAGTTAATCTTGCTGCTAAAACTGGATCACTATCCTTAAATATGTCAGGGGTTAACCCATCAGGTCCTGCTGCTCTTCGTTGCTTTAGATTTCTTATAGCCTTCTCAACCTCACTGAGACTTGGGGGACCAATATCAATTTACCATTCAGATTTTTTTGGGGATGGTCAGCAACAGGGATGATGCCGATGGCCAGTTGAACTTTTTCCCAAAGTGTTCTGCCCATCAGTCTAACCTTCTGTCAGTCAGTCAGTTACAACGTAGAACTTGGTACATGCGTACATCAGTTCAAGTTGCCATGCCTCAATTAGCAGATAGAAATTAAATTATCGGACCATCTAACCTTCTGGATTGACAGTGAATAGTGGTTCCATCTTTTTTCTGAGATATTTTCATTTACAGTAGAATTTCTGATACCCATTTCCTTGACGGGTCTGAACAGTTGCCTACTGTTACCTATTGCCGCTGCCTTTTCCATCTCTTTAGCTTTCCCCACCCACCACTGCTCACAATCATTGCGTAAGCTTTTAAACAGTTTGTGTTTAAGTTGCTTTCGCTTCTCATCGTGTTTAAAACCAGACGGAATGTGTTGCTGAGCATCTATCAGTTCAGTAGATGCAGCTAAAATCCAATGAGTTTTCTTAACCTATTGATTTATTTCATTCGTAGATATTACTGCTGTTTCAACAGCTTCATGGATATAATTGCAAGCTGACTTGGGACAGATACAGCTTACATAGTTGACTAATTAGTTTTCCAGTTATTTCTTAAATGTATTCTTGACTTTTTCATGATTAAGTTGAACTCTGATAGGAATCCTTGTCGTTGATTGACTGCGTACAGTGGGACGCAAAATAATACGCGTTCGTACTTAAGCATGATCTGAGTCTAAACATGTGCTCCAAAATGAGCGGCAGTCTTCTATCGAGCCTCCAACAGTGGCTGATGGCAATGTAGTCTATTTGAGTCCATCGTTGAGTTGATTGTGGGGGTCGCCATGTCAACTAAAGTCTTTCCTTATGCTTAAAGTTGGTGCTTGCTATAAATAGATGGTTATCTAGACGTAGTTGTAGTAAGCGGTCACCATTATCTGTTCGTTGAACCTCGACACTATAAGATCCACCCAGGTGTCTTTTGGTTTCGTTTAGTCTATCTACTTGGGCATTAAAATCACCAGCTACTATCACTACATCAGTACCCTTAGCTTTTCGAAGGAGGTTGGAAAGCTTTATGTAAAATTTATCTTTCACTTCATTTGAGCTGCAATCAGTGGGAGCGTAGGCAGAAACAACAAAGGCTACAGGGTGTGTCCGTATCCTTCCGAGTTCCTACCATCCCGCTTAGACGGACAGCACATAAGCAACTGTCTGTTGAAATCCAGTCAAGGAGAGCCTGTTCAGCTTTCGAGCTTAGTGCTATACCTACACCAGCAAGGCCTCGAGTGGTAGCGCTGGGGTCTCCGGAAACACGAAGAATGAACCGGGCTGGTTTTTTGTTATCACAAAGTAAGACCAAGCGAATGACTGTACTTGGATTCTGTATACGCGTTTCAGAGATGCAGCAAACATCAATGGAGCGGGATTCTAGAATCATAGCTAATGAAGCCTGTTGTCCTATTTGGCATAAGGTTTGAACGTTGAAAGCACTGATATATAGTTTAGTGCGAGGTTTTAAGAGACCAGGAATAATGTTTCGTGCACTAAAACCATTAGCATTAGAGGTGCAAGGTGATAAAGTTGTGGTAAAAGAATTAGGCATGAGTATAGAAGAATTATTAGGAGTTGATGGTGGGATTTGACCTCGAACAAGATGATCTTGTTAGCTGTTAGAGCTATGAGGGCGGTTGTCACTTCCTGGCTGCCCACATCATAGAAGGATATTACTTCTTAAGGTACCTGAAATGGAAACTGGGCTAGTATTGGTCATAGTGACCTGGGGGCACTATCGCAGAGCCCAAGGTACAACTGCTTGAGGCCGATCACACACGACCTTGTTATTGGAAGTTTCTGAACTGTTAGTTCCGTTCTTTATAAGGCCTTGCCGCCGGTGACAGAAATCTGTTGATTAAGGTGGGGTGTTACATTTTAGGGTCTACATTTTTTAACCTATTGTTTTTGTTGAGAAGACATCATCGCTGCAGATGCTGGTTATCTGAGGGAAACACCTTACTGCTGTCACACCTCGCTGCAGTCAGCAGTATGACTTCACCCTCAGATCTTAGGTTGCTTCCTTTGGTCTAATCGCTCTCCAACAGACCTGCTTGGCATGGTAGGATGCAGAGGAACATGCGTCCCAGCTAATCTAGCTCAGTTGGATCATCATGATAGGCAAGCCCGACCACCACGTCAAGGTAGCAGCTACGGTCGGCCATAAATTCAGACTACTTGCTTAGGGTATGATTTATAACTAAGACCTTTGTTTATTGACATTGGGTAATACAGCTTAGAAATCGTTAAAATGACGTACATGTTTTTACTTGTTCACTCCAAAACTTCATTTCCATTATTTCGTCGTAGACCTTATTGCATTATTTTATGTTGATTCTTCCTCATTATCATTCTTATCACTATTACTTTTTACACATTTGAATTTTCATCTTGTTAAAATGTATTCTGGAATATTGTATATACCTATTTGTTCTTATATGTTTATTGTTTAAGTAATAAATTATTAAAAGAATATTTGTGAAATAGTTACATTTCACAATTTATATTCTTCCTTCTTATAAAATAACTACTAAACCCCAAATAGCAGTGTCTACTTTCAGCATACGTCAAATGAATCTTATATTTATGAACCTGGGTTGGATTCTCTTGCAGAATCGTCAGTACGCACTGTTGGGGAGCCTTATACTAGAATAAAACACCTATCTAGTGCTTCCTGTTTTTGCACTGGTACCCAGCCTACATCAGTCTGTGATGAATACAAACAATTTAATCCTATACATTAGCTGCATAATGTACTCTATTAGTTAGAAGACTAATTACAAAGATATTATTGTATTTTTGGGACGATAATTTAAAAAAGCCTACTTTATAAAGAAGTAGACTTTTCATCTATATCACAAGTATTAAGTCAGTTGATTGCGATACTTGTATTCTGTTCACTCATTCATTCGAATGGTAAGAGGTATATACTACAAAGCACAAATAGAAAGATAATCTAAGGCATTGAAATATACTAAGACAATTGATCATAAACAAGGCTACTAAGACGAGCTGATTTTTGACACCTAGAGAATGAATGAAATGCTGTAAGGTCAACTACTCGTAAACTAAAAATATATCAGCTCGAGGTCTGCATAAACAGATGATAAGTTACTACGTAATAATCTATTTAAGTCTTTACTTTAATTATGTTTTTGGTTTTTTTTTTATGTACGAACAAATAGCCTTTCTGGTGAAAAGCTTCTTTTGAAGTTTGAATTAATGTTGTTGGTGTTCAGAATGACAATACAACCTTTATAGTTAGTGCATGTTACAAAGTGAACACAACGCTCATTGATGTTGCGATTCCTCTCTTCGAAAATCTCTAAATCTACATATCCCCTCCGAATAATATTTATCCCTTATTAAAACCAGTGGATACTTTTATTTGTTTAGTAAATACTTCAAAGAAAATATATGACTGATCATCGTAAAAGAACGATCTTTAACGATTCTTCAGAGATCTGAGATAACACATGTTTATGTATGTATATATAAAAAACATATAACGTGTGCATCGGTTCAAGTTACCACACCTCAGTAGCAAAGCAAAAAAGAACACCAAATTAGTAGAAGTAGTAATTACCTTAATAATAATAATAAAACTAGAGTGAACACAATGAATATGGTGCAGGGAGAAATAATTGGTTAGTAATAAGGAAGACGTGAAATAATATAATGTTACAATTTTGGGGATGATAACGAGTGAATACACCTACACAACTGTGATTGATTCTGAGTAATGTCACTTAAAGTCTTAAACCATCCGTTACAGTATTCGCGTAAACTCCAACCAGGAAGTCTGCGTCTACTAATACGGCTTAGATTAGTAGTCAGTGACTTCATGGACTGGTCGCATGTCCTGGTTTTTGGACGCCGCTAGCTTTCTTCTATGTCACTTCATTATCAGTTAACAGCACGTGTCGAGGTAGGCGGTGGTTAGGCCTACGTAACACACATCCCAGTCACTCCAGTCGATGAGGATTCACAATTTATCGACTGAATGACGATCTTAACATTATACCCAGGATCCTATCTCATTATTATTTACTTGGTGATCCCTAGAATCATATGCGATGTTTCAAAGATACCAGAAATCAAATAACAATAACCTACGAATATCATCAACTCTTGATGGTCATGTTTCACGTCCATACAGTAAGACAGGACGGACTACTGTGCCGCATACTTGTCCTCTAATTGACAGACATCTGAGATGAATAACCACCATAACCAATAAGCGTGGATCTAGGAATTCTTTTGTACTTTTTTGATTACGATGTCAAAAAGTAATTTTTATTTATTGTTTTAAACTTCCTGAGTGATAAATAAGCATGTTACAGACTCCATAGATCTACACTGATTAACTGTAGAGAGTGGCTCATGCTCTTCCATATGTCATATCATCATTAATGTTTCATTTATAGTCATTTTCTCTTATCATATTATATTTTTCCAGCTGTTTTGGGCATCATACTTGGATTGTTAATCTTCCTTTTGGCTGTTCTTCTTGTGGTTTATAGTTTACGACATAAGTAAGTCGAAGTTTTGTTTCGTATGTTTTCGTGTTTATATAAATGACAACTCTGAATAGTGACTGAGTCCATTAGAGGTTTTATACTTTTATAACTGAAACAAAATTGGAATGTTTTGTTGAGGATGTGAAGAATTCGGATGATGTATAGTTCCATTGAAAAGAGGTGTATAATTATCCGCTTGCAAGGATATATTTATTATAGTGAATGGAGTAGTGGTTTGAAGCATTTAACTTTCAGAAATTAAGTCGCTAGATCCAACATTTTCTCACCTACTTCAATTTGTGTAACTAGGTAATATCACTAGTTTGTTAAATTTCAAGTTCTAGGTTGAAGGCAAGTACATGAACAGGTTCTTACTAGAGGAGTTGGTGCGCACCTTTTTCGTACTAATTTCTTAATGATTTATATGCGTTTAATGATTCTATAAGTATCATTTCTTTATTAACTCTTCATCACTATTATGAACATTCTGAATGATCCTACACTTCATATTAGCACAGTAAAATCAATTTAACAAGACTGAATTTTGTTGATTATAGAGTAGTATCATTCCTCTGGTCCTTATCGTCAATCGTAAGTTGCTATATGGTCATCATTTCGAGTGTTTTGACATCATAATGCATTGAGTATGATGTTAGATGATTACAGGTTGTTGACAAGAAAATTTGCTCGACCATAAATGTTTCCACTAAACACTAAGGATTAGTGAAATATGATATTTATCACGACTAAATGATCACTCATTACTAAATTACGTTAGTTTTAACCTGAATTCCCCAATAGTAACGTCTCATACTGTGATGCTAGGTAACTCTGGTTAAAATTTTAATGAGAACCAGTTATGTCAACATTGTAGGTACACACTGCTGACGAGTTCCAACTAGCATTGAACCTAAGTGAGGCAGGATTCATTATCGAATACCTTCAATCACCTTTCATTATTTGACAAAATCTACAACTGTGTGAACATTAAAGAAAACAGTTATAAAATTAAAGGTGTAAGCAATGTAAAATAGTACTAGCTGCTCGCAATTTACAAAAGACAATTTACAATGAACACATTTTGTCGTGTTTCTTAAGGGCTTCAACTTTTGCATGAGATTATTCTTTGTCTCGCTCTAATCAAGAAAACTTAACCTACCAATACAATTCAACATTAGTCGGTAAATGACATGTATTCGTGCCACTCCTTTGTTTGGACGCCATTAGTTTCCTCGACCATGATCTCTTGTAAATTATGCGTCAAGTTGCTGAGATTATCGTTCAGTCAGTCAGTATTAAGCAACGTAGAACTTGAAAGATATACACATCGGTCTACGTTGTCGCATCACATCTCATCATTATAGTGAGATGAAATTATCAAGCTTAGTACTAGATTGAATTCAGCGTAGAGAATATAACTTGAGAGGAGAAATTAATTTAGCTGAATAAAAAGTATAATATAATTTTGAAACTCAGTCTCCAAAGGGAGACAAATAGTAAACTCACCTATTTCATTTCGGATTCTAAACTATATCTCATGTCATCGTTAACCGTTCGTCGCAATTACCGCTACGACCTCAAAGAGGCGGTGTGTATTCACCAACATTGCTCAGACAAACCTTCAGTGGTATTAGATGATGTTTTGAATTTACATAAATGTGTGTTTCTTTTGTTTCATCTTTTAGATTATTCGAACATTATCATAAAACCATTGACTTAGCTGCTATTTCATCCTCCAGTCGTCTTGGTTCCTCCTCGTTGGCAACATTTAGCCGATCCAAAGATACATTGTTATTTCCAACTAGTAAAAAGTCCATCATGTCATACAATGGAAATCATACTGATCTATTCAAATCATATACTCATTTAACGAGTCATAATACAATTAATGAAAGTTTCCCAGATTTCCCCACTACTTGCAGGTGTACAACACCAACAACGACCATTTTTACTTCATGCATCGACGCTTTCAGGTGTTAATAAAAAACCTTCAAATGTTGAATTCATTACAGACTGGTTATTTGCCTCCATGGCGTAATTCATTGAAAGCGAATCATCAAACACCTAACGCCATCTCTGCATTGACATTAGTACCCAATACACCTGGATCAGATCGTCGACATATAATGAATTCATTACCATGGCTCCGTACTAACTCGACGTCACATATTAGTAGCACTAATAATGCTACTAATAATCATAGTAATATGATTCCAAACAATAATGATATTGATAATAATAATAACAGCCATTCGGGATTCGGTGCTTCCAGTGAAACAGTTTTATTTTCATCGTTACATCCACCAAATGGTATACCACGCTCTTGGTGGTTACCGTGGCGTAGAAGCATGCGTAAAAAACGCCGCTTGTATACACAGTTGCAAAGGCGTCAAGAAATTCAGTCGCTATCCCAACGTGGTCTTTTAGAATCAGGTAGTAGTTTTCTGGGCAAATCTACACCACAACTATCCCAACAATCGATGTTATATGATGACATCTAATAATACAAGTAATAACATTGACGGAATTAACGATCTACCGAGATTGGGAGGAACGATGTCAACATTACTTCAACCATCATTGCCGAAAATACCTACATCACCATCATCATCGTCTATTTCGAACAAAGAAGAATCATCAATATCCTCATCATTATCAGCATCCATATTCAAATCATATTCAAATGAGATCAAAAAGATCCAATGAACGTGAGAGAATGACATCCCAATGCACAAAAACATTAGTCACAACGACGCCAATAACTAGTAATGGAAGTAATTCTGTGAAAGTTAGTGGATTATACGCAAATCATGAATCCAGCCAATTCACCTACACAATTCATTTGTACAAATTATCCTATGAATAATCCAAATGACAACAATAGACTTAACACGTCATGTATTTATCCTAAAACTAATTCAAATATACATTCCTGTATCTTCATGGATAAATGTTAACGATAATGATTTACCATGGAAGTTTACACCACCTAGTAGAAGTAGCTTCAGTAATGGTATACGTCGGTTATCATCCTTTTTTTCGTGGTTTTAATCATAGTAACGGTTCATTTACACCACCAAGAAATCATCATTATTCATCGTCTTATAAAAAGCCATCTTATCGTTCATCATCATTTAATACAGCACGTTCAGAATTAATGCCATCAATGCCAATATTACCATCATTTAACTATTTAACTACATCAAGTAAGAATATTCACTAATAATAATGACAATGGTAATGTTAATAGGTAATGGCAGCATTGTCCCATCATCTAATCCTTATCCTACTGATTCATTTCGTCTAAATGGACGGCATATTACGCATCCATTGATACAGCCGACAATGCAATCCATGTCAGGTAGGTATAAATAGTTTGCCTTGAAAGTTTCTACTTAATTAGTAGACTACTTGTAAGTAGTTAGATGAACACTATTGTGATTAGTTGAAGTTCCATCCTTAACGGCTTTTATAGAACTATATTGTCCATTAAACCGTTGAAAACTAGGAAGCACTGGATAGTGTGTAGAATTTGTCTATCAAAACTTATCCACGGTCTATGGAACTCAGTGATTTATAGCCCGAACTTCAATCAATTTGTAATATTGCGCTACAGTCCAATGGCATTGGACTGTAGAAATATATAGTTGAAACGATTTATGGAGGTTAATTGTAAGTTTATTTTCCATATTCACTGCAGATTGAATTTAGCCTGTTGCTATTGAAAGCCATGGGTCATTTACATCTGATTCTCTCTCCAATATAGGACTATATATCTATGATTGAATGTTTACTGATGAGGATTCGTATATGCACTCCCACTAGGGAGTCTTTATCTAGAACTAAACAGCTTTCAATGCTCTTTGGTATCCAGTCTTACTCAATCTAGATGTATTATTGCGAACAAGACTAATCCTTAATCTAACTTTGAAGCATCAACAGTGGAAAGATCTCAAAACCATGGTTTCGGTTCCTGGTGGGGGGTAATGGTGCTTACTGCTGAGGAGTCTCGTACTAGGACAAATAAACTGTTGAGTTTCCTCTGGTTTTTAGTGGTATCCAACCTACACCAATCTATGAGGATTACAAGCATCTAAAATTAATATCTGTCTACACGTAACAGTCTCAGTTATAATTTATCTTCGCCTTAAATACTATTAATGTCTCCAAAAGTTTAAAAAAGATGGGCATTTTAAAACCATGTAGGAGAAGTTTATACACAACTTTGTTCTTAATAGAAGCTAGAAAAAACCTATGGATAACCTTAGGTTTGGATTTCTTAATGAGTGCAGGCATACAGATTGAATTTATTGAGGAGGAGACATGAAAGACAACTATTTTCAAGTGAATATTGCTTAAAATGTTGCCTTGAAAATAATTTATGTACACTTCGTTGTATGTTTTATACTGTCCCAGTCAGATGCTTTCAACAGATACACTAACTATCATTGTACCATGTAGTGCTTCCAAGTTGTGGATAGTTTCTCCTATACTGATTATTCAGCCTCTGAACTCGTGTGATGTAATTTTATATAACAAATCCAAATCGGTCTTTTTTTTTCATATAGTGTGATGTAGCTAGATTTTCCGCTGATAAGATAACCATGAAATAACGAATGTTTAATGTAGTTTTATACTACTTAATAGTTTGCAAACTATATGCTTGTAATGTTTACATTTCTCTCTACCTAGTTTACTGACTAAAGTCATAGTATAGCGGGGTTAAAATGTGATTTTGTTCAACATTCCTTTTATCTTTTTCTTGAATCTTCTCTACTTTTCCAAAATATTTCATCGTTATGTGCCTAAATTGTCCTAACAGTCGACCCTTTCTACTTACATAACTGTTATTAAAATATTTTTCTAACTCCATTACTAGGTTTGCATTGACTGCCCTTCACTATTGACAACTATTGTAATTATTATTATTATTTTTGATTGTTTGAGTACGTCACAGATTGATGCTGGCAGGATACCATTGAAAACCATGGAACACTAGATAGCTGTTTCGTCCTAGAATGGAACTCCTAAGTAGTGGGCTCCTTAGAATCCGTCCCAGGGGTTTCGGGTTGGCGAACACCTAACCCTCTGCACCACTGGACTTGTATCCAACAGTAAAATCCCCACTCCCATCAATTTGTGATATATTACACGATGATCATTCGTTATGATTGGTGACAACTATTTCATTCCCAACAAGTGTGAACTCTACCAGTTGCTACTTCTCACTAGGTCCCCAGGAACGTTCTGAAGATAGTCACTAGTGGGTTTATTATTGCAATAGGGCTGAGATAGTTATTTTTGTGACAATCAGTATTTTTAAATCGATTGAGCATGTCATAGATTGATGTTGATAGAGCGCCATTGAAAACAAGATGTTCGCCAACCTGAAGCCCCTAGAGCGGAATCTAGGGTGCGCACTATTGATGAGTCCCATACTAGGACAAAACAGCTATCCAGTTCTCTCTGGTTTTCAATGGTACCCTGCCAACATTAATCTGTGACGTACTCAATCAATTAAAAATACCAGTCTCTATAAACCATATTAATCCTATTATTTTATTTTCAAACATTTTGGTGTAATTGGAAGGTATCTGCCTTTTTTGTGTATATAGTTCATTCACTTTACTCTTACAGATCTATGGAGTTAATATTCGATCATTCTCTTAATTCATATTATGTAATCAACCAATTTAATATCGACGTATCATTATTTAGTCACTCATGCTTTATGACCTTCATTTGGTAGTCGATTTGTTCTTCTCACCTTTTGTTAACTATTTGTAACTATCTTCCCTAGTGTTCAGTAGTACCCTGTCGAAATCAGTCCTTGATGAGTTCAATTAACTATATCCATGTTCATATTAGTCATTATTATTTCAAAGCGCATGCACTAATACAAGCACACAATTATGCGGATGATTGTCACTCTTGTCTCAACGTGTCACTCAATTCACAGGTTATGCAAACTGGATGACTATAACATGAAAATTAAACTATATAAACAGGGATAACAAACCATAGCATGGAAAGAATGCAAGGTATACAATGAAGATTGGTAGGTTAATTAGGCGTCAAATAATCTTCAAGGTAAATTTATAAGTAATATCCTTCTAACAATACAGTTTCTTAGGTTTCTTATTTCCTATTTCATACATTTTTGTTAGTAATTTTCATCAATTCTTAAAAGCAGTACACATATCTTCTATTGAATATTTAATTTCACTCTTCATCTCTGTCTATTTCTTCAAATTTCTTACAGAATCTAGTGATCTACACAGAAAACACAAATATAATGATAATCTATGGAGTACTCAAACAGTGAAACCATTATCATTATTTCACCATGATGTCTATCTTCAACAACAACAACAACAACAACATAATATGTACAGTAGTGGAGATGATCATACTACACTCGGTGGTGATATGTTATCACGGAATACAACAAAAACTAGCTTACAAGGCAGTAGTCGAATAGATTCATTATTATCTACAGAATTAATTGATTTATGCGGTAGTGGTACTAATGTTAATAATGCTGGTACTAATGCTATCGGTATAAAAGACGATCAAATAGATAAGAAGTTGAATTCTGCATCGGTTACAATGAATCAAACAGTTGTACCGAATTCATTCTACAATTTTTCAATGATGAATAAATTGGATTATATTGAAAAAGATGAATTAACTACTAATAATTACAATCATCATTTTCCATATATAACTGATCCATATTTAGAACCAGTCTCATTGAAAAGAAGACAACAACGAAATTATAATAATAGAGATTTGAATACAGGAGAGAATAAAATTGATGATCTGATCAAGTTAAATAGTAAGCTATAAGATATAATAAAAATGTTTTGAAGTTACTTACGGAATTTTACTCTAATTTAAAAGTATAATCCGGTTGATGAATAATATTAGTACGTTTAGGCAGATACAAAGGCTTTAGTTTTTCAGCATGTTACTAAGCTATATCGTATATGTCTAATTTCTAGTTAAAGTCAATTTTCATTATGTTAATATGACTTGACAAAATGCCAATGAGAAGGACTGAAATGGCCTTTTTACTTGAGGTGACCTTTGATGAATAAATAAAATTCAAGCCCTACGACTTGTAACTGAATTATATGAACATTGATTGACTAACATAGGTCATACTTGACCAGAACCAGCTTGATGAAAGTGAGAAGAGTGTTGGGGATGTTAGATCCCTAGAATTCTTTTGGCAAACCTGTTATTTTTATGATTTGATTGTGTAAATTTAAGCTTCTTGTTTTCGCGCCAAAAAGTTCCTTTTTCATCTTCAGTTCGTGTTCGCCACTTGACAAAACGCTAAATCTTATTGGTTCATTGTTTATTGTAGTACGCTATTTATGACTATCCAAGGATGTTTTCTTTTTATTGTATATATTTGCATGAGATGTCTATGTTGATATCATCTGCCAGGCTGCCTGTGGAATTAAACACTTCTTGCTGACTTTGAACTTTTTACTCTAGTTAACTGGGCTGGGGCGCTGCGGAATAGATTAGCTTCTTGTTATTGTGCCACTGATCTTACGTTCGTTAGCAGGTATCTAGTTGTCACCTTAATTCCTGAATCCTTAGCAAAGAGACAGAAAACACTTTCCGGGTAGAGTCCATTAATGAATCAGAACAATTTTGCATGCAATGTACCATGTCGAAAGTAGAAAGACAAAACTAGATTTGTGTGCAATAAAAGGCAATTTGTTTAAAGCAGAAATGACAATAATTCATGAATAAGAAAGAGGTCAGATAACAGTTTGTGTATCAAGGACTAGCTTACGATTTAAAGAGTACGAAAATAATCAGCCTAGTTGTGACCGACGCTGATACTTTTTGTGAATATCATCTATTCTTTTTTTTCTTTTTTCTAGGACATGAACAACAACATCCAACCGTTCATAGTGGAACAAGTTCAGCAATTAGTTCTTTAGTATTCGCTGATGATTCTGATCTTTCTAAAGCATCGGAACATTCATCAGGCAGTAAAGAGTCTGATCAGTATAGTTCATTACAAGTGATGACAACACAAATTGTATCCAACGAAAATCATGTGAATAATTGTATCACTAATAATACAACAGCAATCACTGTTACTACTAATATTACTACTACTACTACTAGAACTGCAACAACTGATACTATTCATTCGTATATTCTACCTCCAATGAAACATCCCTCAACTACTATTGATTACGTCACATATGATGAAACACGTTCATATGAGAAGAAAATTCCATCTATACCGAATCAACTTATTGTACAGTCAATACAACCTTGTTCAGTAGATAATAATTCTAATCTGTTAAATAAGAATAGCACTCATCTAACAGAAGGTGCAACATCATCAACATTATTATCAGATCATGAAGTACAACGTAGAATAAACACAATCAAAAGTAACTGATTTCTTTTATTTTAAACTATGTCTTATAACATTATATAATGTAGACTAATGCAAATTTATTCCAAACTTAATTAATCTTTTCAAACTAAACTCAGTTATCTGAAAGCATTGAGCTCGATTTTTAGTTAGATTATTAATATAGATTGTTAAAAATCCAGTACTATATTAGAATAATGTAATATTTGGTAAATAATATAAAGTTAACTGTTTGGAACTCATTAGTCGGATGCACCTATTGCATCCCAGTTTCGATGTTCATATTGTGACTCGCACGCAGTACTTTAAGCTTCAAGTACAAGCACATTGTTCTTTATACTTCTGAAGCCATAAAAGTACCAACTTCTCCAACAAATGTTATAGTATTATTAGTTTTACGGTAACCATCGTTGTTGATATTCTGGGAACAATTGATTTATCTCTGTTTCTAAATGTGTATCCTAAGCCGATTGCTTCAATATATCGATATAGTGAATATCAACGTTGAAATGTACCGGCGAGTCTTTCAAACTACTGAGTTGGTATCTAATCGTTCACATTTTCAACTTTAATCTTTTCGCAATTTCGAGTGACGAATATCCAATGTTATTGGGAAGTATCTGCCTAACACGTCTAACATGGTTGAGCTCTGCTAGTCATAAAGCTAATTAATTCGATTGGATTGTAATTTATTAACCGTAAAGAATAATGACAACCGGTTCAGAGGCAACGGCAGAGTCTGATTATGAATATTAGCCGATCAGACTCGGGAAATACACTTCAAGGCCACGACATGTGTATACTGAATATCGCCAACAATATTGTTGGCTTTATGAGATCATGAATTTGCACAGATTTATCCTATCAGTTAAACTTAACCAAGATAAATAATAATCAAAAATATGTAACAAATACCAGGAAAACGATTGTTTAACGAATAACCAATAAGAAAATATACTAAGCGATGTTTTTCCCCAATTTAATTGTTACTTCCTAACCGTTAGCACGTCACCTTACTTACTGGATGTGAGTAATGTCTTTTTATCTTCTTCTAGATCATAAGTTCTATTATTCTTTCACACCCACGCGTTTACTTTGTTTCTTCTTGTTGTCTTCTGTCGTCGTATTATTATTGCATATTTGATCGTATCGTCCTGATGTGGTACGGCAACTTAGACCTATGGAAGCATGTCACAGGTTCTACGTTGTCTATGACTGACCGACTGATGGCTATCAGTATGATTGAATTGTGAAGAATTACTTGTATGGACATGTGGGTGGATGGATTTGTGTTATGTTGTACCATGTGAGAATGGACAACAGTTCATCTTTTTCCCTTTATTGACAATTCAAACCAATTTAAGTCACTATTTCTCACAAGTAATCAATCAGCGTGTTGTCAGGTTGTTGTAACTCATACATGTATGGAATTATTTTTGATATACTACTCCTATTTAGGTCAATCTGTATACTTATTAGTATGCATGATATAAAATTATTTGTGTTCATCATTTTGCAGTATAGCACCCTATTCATTTTTCGACGTTTTTGTGTCGAACTATAGTAGTGAAGTGTTTAGTGTATTTAGCATCTGGACTATTAATAAATAATGGCACAAAGCATGCTTTCGATGCTTATCTCAATAAGGCCTAATCGTAATGTTAAACTTCAAACTCAATCACTTCCACTATTCAGAAGAATAGTAAATATGTACTTACTAGTTACTGACCTCAAGAAATAATTCTTTAGTTCTAGTGAGATGTGATCAGCAGTCACATTCAACCATGTCACGTGTGAGACGGCTAGCATAAAACAGTGGCATTACATAATAGTCACTCAGCAATACGAATTGACTAAAGCTTAAGCAATTGAAAGCAGATTCTGTCATCTGTGATGTCTGAAGGTGCTGGGTTCAATTTCTAGTTTTCTTATGAATGCATCTTAGCATTGAAGAGTCCTATGGTAAGACGAAATAGTTATTCACTTCTTCTTGGTTCTCGATAGCTGTCTAAATAATATCAGTTCATAACGTAAAACTCTATACACTATAGTGGTAAACCACTAAGTTTAACGACAATCCAGTTATCATTTTTATTTGTTCAAGGTATCCTCTGTTGAATTTCAACCAAATGACAACATGGCGTATTTGAAGTGATTACTGTTTGCTTACTTACAAATTGCATACATTCTTCATTATTGACTACTTCCTTCTTCCTATCCCTGTATTACCTCCTAGGTGACTGTGACTCACGTCCATTATCTGAAGAAATGATTAGTAATCATTATTATGATTTAAATCGTAATACAAATTATCAAGAAATATCTACTGAATCATATCAAGGAGATAATCGAAACACGAATCAGCAAAGTTTATGCAAATCTCACCCACCACTACCACCTTTATGGTGTCATAATTCTAATAATAGTAATAATGTGCAACATTTTGATAAAAACAATAATAATATGATCAACAGGAACTTTGGTTCCGTTGACTCACTATATGAGACTGTGGATATTCCCAGGACTAATTCAACTACACCAATGACGGTAAGTTACTGAAATTTCGAGCTTGAGTTCGTGTTTTATTTCATACTCCTTGCCAGTATTAAGCAGTTCGTATTAGAAACGAAGTTATATATAGGTAGTTTTGTGAAAATTGGTTTGATCCCCGTGAGTGCAGACTGTTGAAGAATCCTACATTATAATGAACTAGCTGTCCACTGCTCATTTATTTTAATTGTTTCCTAGTGTAGGCCGATCTTTAACAAATACAAACAACTAATATACATTTACTTAATGCACTCAGGTTTTGAATATTCTCGCGCAACTTCTAATTAGTCTGGAAACTGCCGAAAATTATTACTATTTGTTTTTCTTATAAGTATTTTTATTGATTCTGATAATTGATTTCCCATTATTTTCACTTTATCTCAATAGATGCAACAATTTATTCCATCGAAACATTTTATCTATCCAAGAAATATTGTTAGTAATAATAATAGAGAGAGTCGTCGCAGTATGGCACTACCGCCTACACCAATACTACCACCTACATCATCAATATCAACTGTAAAAGCACCAATTCGTTTAATTGGTGAAATGGATGATTGGAATTTACCCAGTTGTTCTGATGATTCTGAATAAACGAAATCAAAAAGATTTGTACAAAGTTGTGACTAATAAATAATTAATTCCATATAACTTACAAAACGACGAGAATAGCCATAAGTTATTTCTTTCCTAACTACATTATGATTCATTTGTATCAACCGAAATAAAATAGGGTAAGTTAGCATTGTGTATATGATTTCTTGTTTTTCCTTATTTATTTTGCATCTGTCTGCATATTATGAAGCTGTACCTTGGTGATTAAGGTGTAACCGACTATCAGTCACTATATAGAAGGTTTGGACCCGTCCGGTTTAGCCAGCTAAATATTAGTATTACTAACCTTTAAACCTAGAGAATGGTTTGAAGTCATGCGAATAAATTCAAGTAAAGTTTTTATATACAGTCATATTCGTTGACTCTAAAGGACTGTAAAAATACAACAGGATTTAAATGTTATTTTATACTACGTGAAGGATTCTTCGAATTCTGAAGCGTATTTTGTAGCCAATCAGAAACCAACAAATCCCGACCCAACATTTATCGTTTTACATCAATCATGCGACGAAATTCAAAAGTGTAAGCTCCTCCATGTCTATTCTAACGTAACTCTAAACCTAATCAAGTCTTAAAACTACTGTCTTATATGGCAGGTATAGAGTTCTATGAAGGAGGCGTTATATTAAACCTAAGCCTACCTGTAAAACTTTAACCTTTTATTAACTCTAAATCTTCATTGTAACTGTTGAATACATTCAGTGGTAACAAGGTCAGTTAGAAAGTCATTCATAGTATAAGAACTCGGATATAGAAAATCGTTATTTATTTAAATAAACCCATTAACATGTGTCACAAACTTACAACGGCTATTCCAAAATGTAAAAACTTCATTCCTAATCTGAGCTTCATGCAATAAATTAGTATCTTCGATTATGGTGCTTACAACTAAAAAGATCCATCAAAGAAAAAGGACTTAGATTGTTTTGGAGAATGCAACGAAGAGTGATCAGTAACCAAAATTGGCAATCAAAGTAAAATGACAATTAGAACAAAGACTCATATGGTAACATTAATCCTAGCCCTTACTACAAATTCCAATCCACGTACTATAAACATAAAGTAGTAACAATGTCATACAGTTCTAGTATTGCACATGAAATACATGTCTAGTGAATAAACTGTTTAATATTAATTACATTGAAAGGAATAGTGATCTAATAGGTAGCTTGAGGGGGGAAGGGGTAATAGGCAGAAAACCCTACTTGATATAGGCTTCGTGCTATTTAGTACACGTTAAAAAGACTTATCCTTATTCTAGAGGACTCATTTAAAGTGTTTCCTTAGTTGTGGAGATTTCAAATCCTTTATGAGGTTTCGGTTTCATCTAGTGCTTTTCTCTAAAAGAGTTGGTTCTTCATAACCAAAGATGTGAATCGTAACAGTTTCCCTAGTTAACCACAATGACATTTTGACAATGAATAACAGCGTCTTTTATTAATCATATCTTGATTCTTGTCACTATGTTCAAATATTGTTTGTCGTCACTTTAACATATATTATAAGTAAGCGATTATGCAGCATCGAGAATAGAACCGCTGAAAAACTATTCTCTTCATTGCACTGATTTCTTGTTGCTTGAAACGGTTACTTGAAATTCTCGCTCTTAATTTACGAATAGGCTAATCATAGTTCTAATTCAATAGTCACTTTAAGTCTGTGTGAATACAGTATTAATGGCTAAATAGTTCATCGGATAAAAAAGCAATTATATTATCCGGGATATAAATATTTTCACGGTAAATAAATCAATCATAGTTTTGTAGACACGTTGCCGCTGTTATGTCACAGAAACCGCAATAAATTGATTCATCTATGTAACTGAAGACAATAAGATCATTTTTCGAAAAATTTAAAGTTAAATCTAACTACAGTTTACCTCCCTATACTAAAGGGCAAATATTTATCATCAGATCATTACACACCTGCTAAGGTTTCGCGAGTTTTTGGTGACACCTAGATAACCGCTAACGAACGTATGACCAGCGACACAGTAACAGGAAGCTAAGCTATTCCGCAGCGCCCCAGCCCAGTTAACTAGAGTAAGAAGTCCAAAGACAGCAAGAAGCGTTTATTCTACAGGCAGCCTGTCAGACGACATCATCACACACAACTCATGCGTATATATACAAAAACAGAGAGCGTCCTTAGAATATCATAAATAGCGTACTAAAATAAACAATGAACCAATAAGATTTAGTGTCTTACCAAGTGGGAAACACGAACTGAAGGTGAGAAGGGGACTTTTTGGCGCGAAAACAGGAAATTCAAATTTACGCAATAAAATCACAAAAATAACTGGTTTTCCAAGTGAGTTTTGGGGATCTAACATCCCCAACAACACCACAATGGTTCCAACCATAAAACATTTATATGTGTGGTATTTCCTATGAATCTCGTTTTACTTTTGGTTCCTACGATGTGATTTGGCAACAACCTTCACTGAGTTGGTTTCAGTTCCAGTGTTATTATGAATAAAGGTTAGACTACACATAATAGTATTGATGATAGAAGTCTCTCAGTTGATATAACTTTCTTTAGAATATGTCGGAGATAGGTCTGCAACTACATATTAAAGTGGGAAATTCCACTTGTCGACCGTTCTTACTAAAAAGCCTGTTTCTTTTCCTAAAACTTGACGTAAAGTCATATTTTTAACTTTAAAAACCCAATTTTAACTAAAATTTTTAATATTTAGCCTAAACACTAACCTTAACCTGTGATAAATTACCTATAGTATGGATTTTCAGTTCGAACTCGTGTCGACTTTGACGCCAACAGCACATCTCCAGTTAGATTTGCTTCTAAAGTTTGTTACCTCCACCTTTATATTTCATCCAAATAATCAATTATTCTCTTTTAATGTTTTTCTTCTAAATATACCTTTTAGATTTATCAACTCAAATCCTATTTATGAATGCATTTCTCATCCAAATACAATCTGTCTTTAGGTTTATTTCTACTTCATGACATTCAAACGACATTACAATACATTAGTAAGTATTCACTGCAACAATGAAACCATCCACATTCTTTACAATTATGTATTAATGTATGCACAGATACACACACACACACACACACACAACGTACATATCATCATTCATGACGATCAAATATTGTTGTACTGTTGAAAGGAAAAGGTGTAACCAACTTCTACAAGAGAAATAACTAATCAAGTCTTCCAATAATACACTAAATTCAATGTATTCTTATATATTTCTTCAATTTGTTTGTCTTTCTATGATTTTCTAAAACAAAAAGAAAGATGGTTGATTATCCATATTCCTTGCTATCTGCTCTCCCTGCTAAATGAAACTAGAATTATTCTAAAAGACATGAACATGAAGAAGTGATTATTCCTAGTGATTATATCATGTGACAAATTGAATAATTCTAACTTTTGAATTAGTCACGTTGAGAATAACCATAAGAATATATCTACGAATGTATATGTAGCCTCCGTATTTCTCTTTCTTCTTTTGTTTATAGTTTATAGTTATCTGTAGAATATTGAAGAGGAATCGGTGAGTATACATCTCTTCATCTCATACTGGCACACACACACACATAAGTACAGAATAGATACTTTTATCCATTTTATTCAGTTGCATATTTTTATTGAAGTTATCATCAGCTTATAATCTTTTTTTAATGCATAAAACAATATCTAGAAACAATATATGAACATAGATTGATATTTGAATCTTTTCTTCTACTTGTAAAACTACATATGATCTGTTACGTAACCATGTATAAGCAACATTATTTCTACACATGTATTATTCACCATTAATCCCAATCCTGATATATATATATATATATATATATATATATATATATGCATACTTACGATTTCTAAAAATGTAAGCGAAGTTCCTTCTTTTCACCATAGAAGTGATTGTATACGATTGTAAAAGGCAACAAATTATGGTTTGTTGTCTACTTGTCCACTATTTTACTAGTAAGTAGGATGATATATCAGTTAGCGTTTTTTAGCAAACTTGTGTTTTACGGGATAGGAGTGCTAGCCCTATGCCCAACCCTCCTCCTTTACCCGGAATTGGGACCGGCAACAACCCTAGAAGAGCTGCGGGCGGAGTTATGATATATCAGTAGTTTTCCTAAATTTTAATAAGGCAAAGTATCAGTATCGTACTTCATAAGTTGATTTTCAATTATTACTGATTATTTATAGTGAATAGTCGTACATTAGCAATAATAAAAGGTCGAATTGTACGAATTGAAAAAAACATTCTCATCACTTATATGCTGTTTCAAAATGCAAAAACTACTTTTAAGTATTCTGTTGGACTAATAAGTAGTATAAGATAGAATTCATCATTTGCATTTTTTCAACGTCATGAGACCGGTTACTCCGTCACGTGCTCTTAAATATATGAGTGGTTGTAAGTTCCTTATTACTTACACTATAGGAGAACATTTCTCCATAAGAGACTCGAGATAAGGTAAGTAGATTAGTAGTGATCCTTGGCAACCGGAAAACATGATAGTAGGGGCCGTATTGGGAACTGTTTAAGGACAGCCAAATATAGTATTTCTACTGCGTTATTTATAAACCTTTCCACTGAAAATCCACATATTAATATAAAGCGGACTATTCTTAAGGCTGACCTTTTCTCCTTGTCTCTTTCCGTTTTCTGAAGTGGGGAGTGAGGACTAAGAAAAGAAGCGTGATCGAAAATGTTATTTGAAGCGAACTATGACGACTTTATAAGAAATACATTCATTTCTGTAGGTTTGTTTAGAGGATCAATTACTCAAGCAAAAATCTGTCATTCGATTGTTTAAGGTTATTTGAGACTTTTTCAGTGTTCAGTAAATGTTTCTTATCCATCGCTTCTGGCCGTTCTCTGCTGCTTATTTTAATTGAATTCTCATTAAATATTACACCACAAACATCTAAAGTTACCACCCCCCCCTCCCAACTGTCAGTGTCGCCCAGCTAACACGCCAAATAAAGAACGTAGGTTTAGTGAAAATGATACTGTAATGTCCAGCGCTCATCCAGTAAACGAACAACGAAATGACTGAAAACTCTGAGCACGACGAATTTACTGAACACTAGAAAAGTTACTAATAACTTTTGTGCATATGTTTACCTGACGATTATTGTATTACTTCTTTGAACTATTATAGGCATATGCATTCATTGATTGATCAATGGATAGTGACCAACGTGATGTTTTTCTAGTCCTTTATACCACTGATCAAATTCTGTTGATCAAGTTTCAACGTGAATCGGAAGCATTATGTTGCGATGGGAGGTGGTTTCGTGGAAATCATTAGAAAACACCGGACCTACGTTTCGCGGTGACAGTTATCACCAAAGCTCGCGATGTTGACTCACTTAAATAAGTGATCACATTCTCTGCATCAAGATTACGTCTGATACAGCTCCGATATTTTTACCACAGTTGATTTCACTGCATTAATTTGATATTGACTGTTATTGGATCTACCCCTAATTTCAGTTACTCACTTCTTAAGAAAACGTTAGTGCAATTAACGGCAGAACTCTCCTCTGGGATATTGACTTTCTAACTTGCCTATTTGGTATGGAAGAACCTGAAAAGGGAGAATGTTGATTGCTTTCATCACGACTTGGGAAGCCTGGCCACCTACTTTAAGGTTGCAGGTGTGGCCTAGGTTCCCTTCATAATTTGAATTCGTTACTTAAGTGATCAGTCCCCACTGTAGAATACTTTTATCATACAGAACAATTCTGAACTTAGTAAGAGAAATTATATTTCCTATAAAGAGATAGACGTCTATTGCTATGTAATTTTCAATGAGATGTAAACGCTGAAGCTATAGAGACATACCCGTTGTACAAGTATGGCTGTCTGGACTGAGTGGCTATATAAGGGACGAGACTGAGTTTTACGCGAACGGTGTGAGTCCTAGTCCCAATGTGAAAGTCAGCATAAGTAGAGGTCTATCTAGTTGATGAGTCAGCAGAAAGACCAAACTGCGCAACTAGTGGAGAAACTTAAGGTTCTATTAAGTTTTCAGGCAGCCACAAAAGACTTACAACTTGATACACACATCTGTGCGAGTCAGCTCAATTTTCCACACACATCAATGTAAGAAATTGAATAAACAATGTTTTAAAAAATCGTAACAATCTATATTTACAATGAGTACACTAAAATGCATTTACTACAAGTACACATTATCGTCTAAATCCTTTCTAAACTGAGGATTGTGCATGGAATTAGAGAAAATAGAGAGAAATGAGGTTCTTTGAGAAAATTAGAAATAAAGTGAAGATAGGTAGGAGATTCAAATAAAATTCAACAGTCAGTCTAAAGACAACGTACAAACAAGCAAGTTACAACAGAATAGATCAGTACAGTGGAAAGAGCAATAGCTACCAAGATGACAGAACAAGGAGAAAGTTTCAAAATAAAAATAAGGATAAGATGAAAGTATGGAATGACAATTAGTCCAAGGACTATATGTAAATGAATAGCAACGTTGAGAGGAAACAAAGTAACTGACTACGAAATTTAAGAATCGTTCAAAACGACAGTAACATATATGTCAATTAAGGTGGTCGAGATTCACGGAGTTTCTGTAGGATTTTCGTATTATTTGAATAATAAGCATAAGTTACAAATAAACCAACTACTCCAGCACCCCAAAGGAGACAATCACGAACTGGGTGAGATACAGCTGATTTATCCACAATTGAAGACTTTCTCTGAATAATAAAAAAATATAGTGTGAAAGAAAAAGAAACAATTACAAGGAAACAAGTGGAATGTGTTATTAACCGACCTTAATTACGTAAAGTACTCCGAGGTCGAACTTGTACTATGCCTTAAGTAATTCGAACTCCTGAAAAACTTGAGGAGCTAGGAGAAAGTATATGGTTAATTCCCTGTCCAACAACAAACAAAAACAAGGGTATTTATGCAGGGTTTTAGTGAGTAATTGAAAATCAATTAGTCAACATTTGTTTCGCAACACGTGGCCCAACAAAATAGATCTTTTATTATACGTTTTATGATTAACAGACTCATTCGTAACAACAATAATCAGCATAGGAATGAGTCGGCATCTAGTGTAGATGTTACATTAAATAGGTGAAAACATTTGACCTATTAGCTCATTTTCTCCCAATCAGTCGATGATCGCTACTGAAAGCTCTCAATATTATTTCTGTAACCGCTGATTGTTAAACAATAATATATACTGTCTTAGTCTAAGCTGGAATACAAGTGCTTCCTTCAACTCAAAGGTCTAAGCGTCCGACTTTGAAGCAAACGATGAAACATCTTGCATTTCTTAGTTTCAGAACTGAAAGTAAGGAGATTGAAGAAGCAAACTGTATTAAAACCGAAGTCGCTAAAAAACTTAATTCATGTTTAATTTACCTATAAGTAGATATTTATCTCCTGTTCAGTCTCAGCCGAAGAGGAATTTTCATTTATTGGACTCACTCTCTAACAAAGATGTTTGCGAATCATGAAACAGAAGCATTAACATGTATATGTGGAGATGTGGCTTATGGGTTGTCAGTGTCTGACTTCCAAGTAACGAGGTAGTAAATCCGGATTCCCCTTCATCTACTGTTTAAGTAGCCGGTCGTAGTACTACATAGCACTGCATATTTCAAAGATAACTCGAAACTGAATATGTGAATCTGTACTTAACAAATGATATACGCAACATTATTATAGTAACATATGTTATCGATTTAATAAAAAGGACATTTAGCTGTGCTCTTGACAAAACTAAGTAGTTTACTTACGCCAATAAAATTAGTGATCCACGTTTTCTTACTCACTGTCTATCTTTGCAGTAATCGTGGATATTTGGCTTTGAGAGAAACATACAAACTGTCTTTCGCAACATGTCATATCTGTACTAATTGACTTACATAACCTTCCACATTCAGTGTCTATACAAATATTTTATCAACTTATACAAGATCACTGATGCAAGTTTCCTGTAATAGGTCTATATGAATACACGTATATATTCATTGCCCTAATTACACATTTTAGTTTAAATGTATAGAAGCATGACACATGTAATCGCCTGGCATGTACTCACTGAATCAATGATTCATATTAAATCTAATTGGTTGGCTTCTAGGAGTCTGATTCTTGTGAATAAATTATCAGACTTATCATCTCAGTTACTGATGCACTAATCAAATAAATGTTACATTCAATAAACCCATAATTTGTCAGATATCAAGCCTACTACGAAAGTCATACAATTATACAGTCTTAAAGATGATATATTTCTAATGTAAATTGACAAAAAACGTGAGAAAACTATGTAATACACGCATAGAACATACCGTTTCTGAAACATTTTATATGTTTTGAAAAATATTTAGATAAAATATGCTTGAAAAATCTCATTAAATTAGGACATTGTAACAAATGTGTGATTAATTGATGCGACCCAGATTGTACATACTTGGTAGATGATGATTTGTAATCGACATCCCACCAATTAGAATCACCATGTTGTGATTCATACATTAATAAAGGCCACATAAATGCAAAAACATAGGCATCTACTGCAGTTGGCCTGTAGTACAATTGATGCAAACATGTGTACAGAGAAAAAATAAACAGATAATTAGCATTTGTGTGAAAAAATTTAGAAACTGAAGTTACGCCTAACGTTGTTAATAATCATTTTGTCTAATTAAGCACTTCCAGCACTGGGTGGATGGTACATGTCAGAGTATAATTTGTACTACATATGTTATTCCAATCTCCAACTTCTATTGTCTTTGTCTTTTATCTTATGTACGGATACGCCATACTAACATAATTATAGCAGACAGTTGTAGACAACTCCAGAAAATCACACTAATATTAAGGCATTCATTCACTAATATACTTAATAAGCGTTAGAAACTTTAGGAATAAATCAGTTAGTATGCAGGTAACAGGAATTTGAAAGACTGCACAAACCAAAAGCATTTCATAGCAGAAGTAATGAGTCCTGTTAAAGTTTACTCTTTTTAGAAAGTTTATTAATTTTGATGTGCCCGGTCAAATTAGGATATGATTAGTTAGGCGTATGTACACACATTGAAATACAGAAGAGATTACTTGGGGGTTCTTAGTATCTAGACATGGTTTTAGTTATCTCATCATCTCAAATTATAACAATGTATATTTCATTAACACTAAAGATCCTTTGTTTTATGAAGACTATCTGTCATAAGAAACAAAAAAATAAATCAATCCGTTATATTAAGCTTGTATTATAAACATACTAAAACACTATCATTTAATTTGTATTGTGACTGACAAGTGGAATTCAGGACGCGCGTTTCAGCCTATTCGGGACTCATCGGTTGGATGTACCTGCATCCCAATGTTGATGTTCACAGTGGGATTCGAACTCAGTGTGGACTCAGTAGTCTAGTGGTGTACGCGGTGGCGTATGACACGAACCGGACTGAGTTAGAATCCCACTGTGAACATCAACATTGGGATGCAGGTACATCCAGCCGATGAGTCCCAAATAGGACGAAACGCGCGTCCAGGAATTCCACTTGTCAGTCACAATACAAATTAAATGATACTTGTGAATAATCGCTATATTGAGGCAATCCGCTCAGGATGAACATATAGCAACAGTGACTGACCAGCTTCAGTCTATAACAAATCAATGGGAATATACAAATTCATCCTAATACCAAAACACAACTGATCCATCAAAAAAATATTTCGGGAATCTAATTAGAATTGTATACACTGCTTAACTAAAGAAGTAGCTTTTATCTAACCACAATTCAATTTATTAACCATGTATAGGTAATTTATGTACTCAATTTTAAGCCAGATAGTTTGCATTGAAGGGTAATCAAAACTGCTGCACACCTAAAACGAAGACAGGAAAAGGTTCAAATCTGAGATCAACTCCGCCTGGAACTCTTCCGGGAGTTACTGCCGGTTTCAAACCCAGATTAAGGAGGAGGGTTGGGCATAAGGTTAAAAACCCCATTTCATAAAAAAACAACTCTACTGAAAAAGCGCAATTCAGAAAAAAACCATTTAAATTCTTTGAATTGCGCCCTGGGAGTTTGAATGTCTACACTTTGAAGAGTTATGATGATTCATGGTGAAAGCCGATGGCATATGTGTCCGATCCTACGTTGTCGATGAACAAATGAGTAAACAGTTGCGTCACTAGTGGGTGCTGTTTTACAAACAGTAATTCATAAATGTCTATAATTCTATCAAGTTTGTCAACATAATTCAACCTTAAATAATTAGTCGATAAAGTTTTCTTCAAAATCGGAACTAAAAATTAGTTTGAGATCAGGAGTCCATATTGACTTGATGGGTAAACAGAAACGATGATATTTAACTTCTTTTGTTAAATCCATAAAATTTTAGGCAGAAATGATTAACTTCTAATCGCCAACCTACCGATCACCAACGAAGAATGTGTTTTCACCCAAAATGTAGGAAAGTGATGTAATGCAGAGTTTAGCCAACGAATATAACTGCAATGAAAAGATAGGTCAATTAAACTCACTCACTAAGTATTTGTATATAAATATATAACAGCCTTTAAGTCAAACTTTTGTCACTTAGCAGATAAACAAACTATTATCAAATTTTCGATCATTAAGAATAAAGAGTACTGGACTCGGACTCATAGCCTGATGATAGAAAATCATGTTTTAAACCAACTAACTGTAACTCAACTGTTATCATTAATATCGATAAGATCTTTGAGCGTGATACTAATATTTGTCTATATAAACTGAGTATTAACAAAAACCACTCAAACTTCACTTTCTTAATATTGTCACGTATACAATCCATTCTTTATTAAGGTTCATTTCGGCAAGATCGGATTGTTTAAGTCTAGACTTGAAGATAATACTATTATTATTACTAACTTATTTACCAGATATGGAATCATGTACTTGGCTTCAAGAGAACTTTTAACACAACCCTGCCGGCCAAACCTGAGTAGATAGAGTGAGGTTCGAACCCTACTATCAATGGCTAAAATTCGTTCTCTAGCCATCGAACCACCACTCCTCTAATATTGTTATTATTGAGATATAAAATATCACTAACAACGAATCATAGATTAATGGTACTGCCTCCAAATACGAAGTTAAATAAATTAGTTCTTGAGTCAATTATACGAGGATAGATTATGCTGACTTTTGAAATATCACTCTTCCGAATGAGTGACAAAATTGCAGTGCAATAATCTATCGAATAGTTGTCTGGAAGTATTTAGCACGCAGAATAACAAATCAAATCTACAGAACTTGGAAAATCATAAAAACTGAAGACTCAAATAAGTGAGAAAAAAATCGATTGTAGGGAAGTAAAGCCTGGCGCAAATGTATGCTAGACCAAGTTGTCATACAATAGCAGAACATGTTGAAATTAACAAGGTGAATACCAAACCAGTAGTGGCAATCTGGTAGTGATAATAATGAGAATGGTCAAATATTAAAAACATTGTTAAAGAAGACAGAATAAAAAGATAGGTACGAAAGAATACTGAAACTCAAAACTTGTAAAGTGTTAAGAGTGAATGCATCTACCTCATCAAGATCGATTGCGAGTAATGTTACATAGATTATTCCACAGCTGATTTCAGTTATCCTGAAGACTTCACTCAGGAAGTTTGAATCTGTTAACATGGCTTAAACTCACATCGACCGGCTCAATAGACTGATGTAGCATTTTAATTTAGCAGCCTCGTATCTCAATTTGTTAAACAATCCAACATTGTATGTCAAGGAAAACTGCGACTGGGAAAACGATACATGTCCCAATCACCTAAGTAAATGTAAGTCCATCAACGTTTATCGAAAATATTGTTTATTCGGTAAACCCAAAAACAAAGGAAAATGTTTCATAGACATGAATGAGAACCTCCAATCTACACATTACTCCTAACTTCATAGTCCATGAACTACATTCAGAGAGTAATAAAAAGCGAACTGTTGTAAAAAAAAAAAACTTACATGCTCTCCGACTTTCTGATTCAGACATATTCTTCAGACAAGTAATTAACTGAGAAGACTTTGCCTTGTTAATTTGCCTGTTACGCCAGATATGAGGAATATACAATTGCTGAAAGAATCTAAGTGATCCAAAATACATTTTTCTTGTGAACTTAGCTATAAACAGAATCATCAGCCCACAGAAACCAATCAACAGCAGGAGCTAAACGACGGTCTATAGTCGAGATAAGAGCACATAACTGAACACCTTCAGTATCAGACAGATCATATTCTAAGCCATAATTCTGTAAAAAGGACAAAGTCGAGCAGAAATTTATACAAATAATTAATTTCACAAATGGAAACAAAAGAAGCATATCATGAGGTAGTATTATGTTTTATATAATGTTAAGGTTTCTTTAACAGCTAAAGTTGGGAATATTTTGTTGATTCTCAGAAGTGAATTAACAGGTTTGATCTCATTTATAGATTTACTGCGTAGGGACAAAACAAAATTCATCGATAACAACTATAAACCTCCCGACGTTCAACTGCCTTTGTTTGAACCATGCTGAACGACCAGCTCTATGTATAATTATTATTATTAGTTCTAAGAGAGCAACCAACAACCAAATGCATTAGTGCACACAGTAAATGAGCCATTCGCCAACTAACGTATCGCAGTTGAGTGAAGCTATAAAAGTGAACACAAAGGTAGTAGTAGATCACCCAGACGACTGTAGGCCATTTTGCATCGGGTATCATGGATGTGGTTTGCTAGGGACAAGTAACGAAAACTTCAATAGCTTATCAATAAAATTTCACTGGAACTTGTTACCTTAAGAGAGCTCTTCATTTTACACTGCCCCAATAATTAGTGGCTTGATTTTAGAAAAAGTAAATACTGCTAACAATTATAGTAATCGTCGTGCTTACCAGAGGTAGGTAAAATAAAAGTAGAATGACAACTATGCTTCATGATAGTCATAGAAACCAAGAAACTTACTTCTTTTCGTAAATATGTTAGAATGACCGGTATCCCATGATAGTCCTTACTATCATGATTGAGGACTGGGAATTCTCCAACACTACTATGATCAGGTAACTTCACTTTTATATTAATACGTGCTTCCTTTAACCTGATATAACACTAAGGTTATTAACGTATTATTTGAAAAGACTCACTAATATTAGCAGGCAGTTAGGATCACAAGGAAGGAGTTCATCCGGAGCAGACAAAATCGTCAAATCCATCACGAGGAAAAATTTAAATACACCTTACTATGTGACCTTCAGTGTATCTAGTATCTAATATCAATAAGCTAACTAGTTTATTCACACTCACGTTTTGATATTTAGGTGGGGTTACTTGTCCTTGGTAGTATTTAGTGAGGGAGTTCTATCTAGTCGACTTCTCAATGCGCTTCAGTTGTGTTAGTGGGCTTGCAGATTAATATCTCAGAGTAGTGGATTGGCGAAATCCAATAGTTATCATATTACTGGACAGTCGGTTAGGTAATAAAACAAAAAAAACGAAAAAAGATATATATAATAATAAGGAGGTAGACAGATGGGTTATGTCAACTGATGTTAGTAGTATATACGGTGGGTGTTATATAGTAGGTGAGCCACATAAAGTCGACAAAAACATGAATGGCCTCTTGTCCAAGTGGTGAACAGAATTCCATGTGTGTGTGCATATTTGTTTAGCTGAATCATAGTAGTGGGAACAACATTCCAGATAGGCCAGATACTCAGCACGAAGTGCGACCTTATCTAAGTGTTCGCCCTATGGTGTGCGATTATATGAGGATTTCCCTTGTTATAAACTACGAGGAATTTGAGACATTATCTCAGATTTGTGTTACGGGCTACGCAGGATCTTGGAAACCACTGTTAAGTCACCCCTTATTCTTTTGCTGCGAAAATAGACTGTAGGAACGCGATCGGCCTTGTTAAAACTTTAGACTGAGTCCTGTGATCCACTTCTTAGATGTGACCCCTGATATTCATCGCTGGTATGGAGCGTGTTATATAGAATGAAACTTAAATCGTTCTGTGTAAACTGGTGGAGTGGAGATCTATAACAGAAAAGTATTGCCGCCTATGCTCCTCTGAGGTGGGGAGGTACACTTTGTTATATTTCTAAGTACTGAATTAAATCCCACTGACATACGACCAGCGTTCAAGTTGAAACAGGTCCTGTTGTAGTGCTCGCACACCGCACTCTACTCACTTTGTTGCAGAATGTTTGGTCTTGCAGACAGTTCTGCAGCAACGTAAGTAGTTGGTCAGAGAAGCCTATACCCGATCTAACCAGCAAGACCATGTGAGGAAGAGGATTCTCTGGTCCTAGCAGTTCGTCCAGCTACTCCATGCTGGAAGAGCATTTGTGGTACAGGATCTGCCCTCTCTGAAGACGTGCTGTGTTTTGTGGAATATCCGGTGTTTATTCATAAATTTTTTCGTATGATCGTCTATCAAGCTTCCTTATACTCTTGAAAGCATTAGAAGCAAGGCAACTGGTCTGCAAAAGGTTGGCTGTCGCTTGTCTTCTCCATTTAATATTGGGAAGTGGATAACTTAGTTTTATTCATTTGGAATATGTTTGTTATCTAAGGAGTACTAGAAGTGATTGTGGACAGGTGTACATAATGCTTCTTATATAGCCTCAGTACAGTAGGACGGGTAATGTAGAAACCTTGAGATTTGCTCTGACAAGTATCTTCGATTTTTGTAGGATTAATCATGAGGTAAGGTATATTTGGCCTCGGGCTTCTCCTCTTATTGGGAACGCTTTTTAAATGAAACTAGGGGTAATCTTGATTCAACTTCTTTATAAAGTGCAGCGAAAAATTCTTTGCTATCTCTTCCGTAGTGAAATCCTACCTCCAGGTCTCTTGATGGCGAAGCCTCCCTGTTGCATCAGTTCGCGTTTTACTATAAAACGACTCAGGTACTTCTGAGTTTTCTGAAATTTTTCTGCCATATCAGCTTTGTATGGCCTTCTGTCATCCCTGACCGTTGTGTTGCATCTATTCAGCAAAGATAAGTAGGTTACCTGTTTTGATTCCTAGAGAGTGATATTTCATTTGCGTCAAGTTATTTGTTAAGCTATTTTTCTGAGGTAGATATATTTTGGCCGTTTTTAATCAGGAGTCCCTCTTGCTAAGATTATTCGTCAGTATGGGTTTGTTAATGAATTTGATTTCAAAGATTTTTCGATGGCTTTTTACCAGTCGTCTATGGGCTAAGGGCTCCTAGTATCAGCTACCCTTCTTGACTTTACGGAAAGCTTTAGACAACGTCCCATATCAATGACTATTCTTTAAACTAAAGTCATTTGAGATTAAAGATCAACTTCATTCATGGTTTTTTTGTTTTTCCTGAGAGGGATACAGAAAACAATATGGTTTGATAATAGTTTATCACCACCTTAATTAATTACTAGCGGTGTTATACAGAGAAGTGTATTAAGCCCCCTGTTGTTCATTACTTACGTAAATGACATAAACGATGCTACAAAATATGGCAGACCATATTTATATGCGAACGATCTCGAAGCAGCTCGTAGCTTTAAACCTGATGACTGAAATGAAGGTATGACCCTGGTTCAAAAGACCTCGATAGCCTATTTAATTAGAATCAAAAATCGAGTCTACCACTCAACTATAGTGCATATAGGCAACTATAACCCTTAGTCCATGCTTTTACTAGATGAGTTTGCTTATATGACAACAGAGACTGGGCAGTTTTAATCCGTAAAACTCAATGAGAAGATATTGATACATATGAATTATCGTTCAGTTTATCTTTTCAAGCATGAAAAATATAGATAGGATGAGTGTTGAATGTGTCTTAATAAGTTTCTCACATTGAATTCTGGGACATAACAGTAAACTGAATTACACCACTCAATGCAAATCACCCTCTTTTGAACCCATTTGGTGTCGTCGACTACGATGTAAATTAATATTCCTCCATAAAATAACAAGCAATATTTCATTCTCATATTTCTTTCCCGAATAGAGCCGATTACCTAGATACGGTCTCTACAATTGCCAGTAAGCATTATTTATCAATATGTACCGAACGCAATATCGCTGTAAGCCCTTTACTATATTTCACGGCAGACTAGAACGAAATACCACAAAAACATTAGCACTACTGATTTTATCCCTAACTTACCACTTAACTTCGAATTAATCAGTAATGTCTGGTTAAGGTTCGGAGACTTTAAAAACTACAACCCTAGTAGGTTGCAGCAGAAAAAACATCGAGAAAAGAAGAAAGATCCTGATTAAAAACTGTTTCACTACTAATTTACTTTTTTCGCTTTTTTTAAATGTTTTCTAGATCACAATCTCTCTCAGCTTATAAGCTGCTCTCAAAGGGGATTGGGCTCCTTTAGGTTACTCAGTCCTAACGCTGGTTAGCAACATACCTACCGAATCAATAACTCACCGTTCAAAATCAGTGCCAGTGGATTCCACTACCACGGCAGAATCTCCCCTCAAACATACCCAACTGATTTTTTTATCCGAGTACCGAATACTTCTTATCTCATCCAGTATAATTAATTGCTCTATGATCCATTCTGTTTACTCCCAACCGTTTGCTGGTATCCTAAAGCCCGAGACGAAAGGGTGCGTGGTTGTCTTCCAGAAGTGCACTATGATACAATACATCCTTAAATATTCCAATACCGCAAACATTGTTGTTGTCGGTCTTGTTTTAGCCCATATCTTTATATGGTACGAATTTCCTTACAGCGACTCTTTACCAAAACTCCTGTTCATATATAGAGCTTGCAAACCGACATGCTCCCGTATACAGAATACTGCTTGAAAATGAAAGTTATCATTATTATTAAGTCCAGCCATTTCTTCAGTCACGGAATATATTGTAATTGCCCTCATAGTGGCGTAGTTTGCCTTTCTGTTGCAGAGGCAGGAAAGGCTTTTGTTTTACAAATGTAACTCTACCGTGGTCACTGTTCCTCACTACAGCTTGTGTTTGAACACTAAGGTAGGAAATTCCATAGTTTGCTCATTGTTGGGACGGCTTCCAGATACCTCATCGACGCTTTCAAAACCCTTCAAAGAGCCGGAGACATTCCATCCAATCACTCGTCGACAAAACCTTCCAGAATCTTGACGTAACGCGTTTTAATTTGGTAATAGTTGAAGCTTCTTAGTTCTGATTGGACGGATTATAATTCTGGCTTTGTTGTTTCAGAAAACTATAAATATACGAATCTTTTGTAAATAACTCACTGTCTGTCTTACTGAAATAAAGTTTCCTGTTACTCATCTTCTGAATTTGCGACTAGGTTAGTTCAAGGCTTTGAGTGCTAAATTTATCTGCGACTAGTCAATTTATCAAGCACAAGTTATGACATTTATCTTGATGACAAAAGTTATTAAGAGCTTTGTTTGGGCTCATTCGTACTTTACCCTATAAGATTGTCTTCTCTGGCTTAGTTTTAGACTGCATCTTACCAGTGATATATTGAGGTGAAGGTGGTTACAGACTGATAAATTACAATCATGTCCTCCTGACCCACCTAAACTGTACAGGATGAAGGTTCAGTGATTTACATCTATCTGTGTAGGATTTTTATGTTAGTCCTATTTTTTAACAGTTTTTCTCAGGAAACGTTCTAATGTAGAAATGTTCCTCTTAAAATTTAAGGGCATATGCAGTAGACATACGTGAAAATTTCAAAGTCAGGCTACTTAAGATTCTAGACAGAAGCCTCATGACTAAGAAACGACAACAACCCTAAAATTATTAAACAGGGTAGAAGGTCTAATACCGGACCCGCCAAGCGTTTAAGTATTCACTGCATTCGTGTTTATCACTATTAGTACTTTGCACTTATTGATATCAAGAAGAAGTAAGTTGGTAGAGGCCCATACATTAAACCAGTTCAAGTTCCACTGGGGAATCATGACTTCAGAGAAGATTGAACCTCTCTCTGGATCTTCGGATCGCCTGCTTACAGAATGGTTTGTCACCCTACATATAGGCAACAAGAAGATAAATGGTTCAAGATTAAGAACCTTGTGGCACTGTGCTAGCCACTGTAAACCAATTAGAAGAATCAGAGCGAAATCCAACGATTAGAGATAAATCATCTTGATAGTTCATTAGCGATTACAATAAAAACCCATAACTGCCATTAAACTCTAGCTTTTTGTGAGATTGTGGTGATAAACTTTACCTTATATTATGAGGGCGGTATGCACGGGATAGTTGTGCGCTACGTATAGAGGCCAACTATTCCACGCTGTGGTAAGGTTAGTGCTACGGGATCTGTTTGGAAGTAAACTGTGCTGAGATACGGGTGGTAAAAATTATTAAGAAAGTAGTCATGAAGGGGTGGCAGCTATTCATGTTTCTACACATCACCTTCGCTACATCCGGGAGCAAGGAAACTGGATTACAGTTAGAGGCTTCAACTCTGACGCTTCCATTGTGTACACGTATGACAGCACCTTTCTTCACTCGAACTATAGCTTTCCAACAGATTGGAAAACACTTGAAGAGGCAAAAACGGAGAAAATTTACACACTGTGGGACGTATCCCATCTACACCGGGTGGACCTATGTGGAATGGATGACTCAGTATCCCTTTGATGATGAGGAGCTCTTCTGTCGTATTACTTTGTAAGTGGCAGAGCCTTACTAATCCCGCTTCGTGACTACTACTTCAGTATTAATCCGACTCTTATACGAAATCTCGTATATTTCTATACTATTTTCGAGAAACACCAGGATGGTCGAACTACGGATCCACGAGTGATGCAGAAGTCAAAAATTAGTCAATACGAGATAGTTTATTACGAAGAGTCGCAACCAGATAAACCAATCAAACTTAGTGGAGTGTACGGATTTTGTCAATTTCTGTGTATAGTTATACCACAATATGAAAATCGTAAAATAATATGTGCAAAATCAAACTGTTAGTAGGTTCAGGGGTATTAGCGGCCACTACAGCCGCTTCTCCAACGAACGAATTTATACACGGTCTTTGATTAGGATATGCATTGGAATCAAGATTAGTAAAGTGATAGAATGTCTTTGTGTGGCGGCCACGGAACACTACCGAGTAAATAAACGCCTTACAAACAGTCAGGTAAGAATAAATACTATATTAACAGTTAATACAAGTACATATAATGAATTCAATGTCAATTAGAATTAGTTTACATGGACTAACTGCGCTGTTTGAGGCGAATGATAGGTTCTCCAAATGATCACCACATGCTATATATATGAACGCGAGGGTCCAGTGTAGCTTTATTCCAGTCGGTTCAGCGGAGAGGAGCGGCAGGGACGTGGAGTGTCTAGTCCTGATGCTGTAAAACGGGAATTATTTATAATTCCAAGCAATCAGTGAATAAGACTCAATTCAAAACGAAGAACGTTGCCACGATAGTATATTTGCCACTCGAACAGCAGACAATATCAGGCGCCAAGGGCGAAGTGTATAAAAGTGTAGTAGTAGTGTACAATGGTATTAGTGATACATTTAAACAATATTAGTACAGTATGTATTGATAACGTTTAATGCAAAAACTTATTACATACATAACACTGATGAACTTTAACAAAATATAAGGTCTTTAAGTTAGTCAGCACATTTGTTTCAAATTCTTGGAGTTTCTTTTTCTAGCATTTTAAGTTGATGGAACAACAGTAACGTACATCATACTCAAGAATACATTTTCATAAACCGTGATCACGTTTGGGACAGATTCTGTAATCGCACTGTCATCAAAGCTCATTTAAAGGCAGAAGGCAGCATTATTTTAAGTATCTACAGAAAACTGATTGCTTTTGAGAAGATTGTCAGAATTATCTTTTACTTATTTAGGTTGTATTGTTAAGTAAACATTTAATTTCTATTATTATTACGTTCCTCTTGCACTATCATTTCTTTTGACATATTGACTATTGATATGTCATTTTTCAATTATGAGTTACAGTTAATTAATTGTATATATGTTATCCTAGTTCACTATCGTTGTCGTCCTCACTATGTATTGATATAATTTTCTTTATTGGTTAAATGCGCGGTCACGTTCCTCAAATATATAATGGAGTACATCATATTTAATCTAATTTGTCTGGTTGATTCATTGACCTTGTGTTCTTCTCATTTAACCTTGGGACTAATTAGGTATTAGAGTAGATAAACAGTAGTGCTTGTCACTGATCGCAGCAATTGGCTTGTATAAGGTCTTTCATATCTTATCAACTGTTTTCCTTGATTAATCCAGACATTCCAACAGATCAACCTCCATCAAGTCTCATCTTTAACATCATGAACTGTTCATTGTTGTTTTCATCAGCAAACCAATCACTAATATAATTACTATAAAACGAATTGGTTGATTGCTAGGAAATATACGCACATAGTGTAAATGCTTAAGAATTTTTCATGCCACCCCACTACATTAATTAATATGACCTAATGTGATTAACGGTTCAATAAAGCTTTCCTAATGGAATGGTATGAAATGCATACCTTCGTGATACGATATTTTGTTTTTACTCATCAATCACTCAACCGTAAGTAGAGTTTTAGAATCTATCACAAGAAATCACTGACAATGATGACTTCTCAACCAACATTAGCATGCTTCGAAAGAAGTTCTCAGTAGACGTAACTACAAGTGAACTGAATTTCATAATATTACCTTCATGATTATTACTATTTGCCAGGAATAAATTGTTCATATACCTTCTTCCTAAAACTAGTGAACTAAATTCAAATACTGTTAATTTCCAATTAGACAAATTTCGTCAGAGACAAAGAAGGCTGGAAAAGTTGGGTGGTGGAGTGAGAAAAAATTCGTTGTACATTAAACGCTTATCGTAATAACTGAGCTTTCTATATCTATATCTGGTCAAACACGTATCGATGATTGATCCAAACATTCCGTCTTATCAAGTAGTAAATGTAACATATAGTCACAATTTGTAATCTTCTTACAACCATGTTGTTTTTGAACTGCGCTGTTTAGAAGGGTAGGTATGAAAAAAAATTCATGAAAGGAGGGGAGGGTGAATGAATAAACCAAAATTAAACAGTGAAACCGATGTTGATCTAATTGATTACAATTACCTAACAGCCTACCCACTACCCAATCTCTTTTTATGAAATTGTCCCTGTTTTTATCAATGATGTTATTTACTTGATTGGTCAACTGAATGATTAGGCTTTGTGTGTATCTAAGCCAATCATCAATCAATTTTACTGGTCTTAGTTACTGTATTATTTCCTCTAAAATCGTTTCAATAATTTGATCAATTGTTTATCTATATTCGTAAGAGCTCAAAACAAAAGATGCCGTAAATCTATTAATTAGCAAGCCAACAGATGAAGCATCACATAGAAACACACAGTACAGTAGAAAATGTATATGAATACAAAGACCTTATTTATGCATTAAATCAACACCAACAAAGTGTATATTGATAAGCGTATTACTGAAAATCTAGTACAATGTTAACTTTTATCAAACAAGATCAGAATTACCTTTACAAATGAACCTGTGTACATAATCACAAGTGTACAGTGAAAATCTAGTGCATGTGTAACATTAATAATTTATTTTATTTAAAAATAACGCTTTAACATCAGCATGGACAAGTCTTACTTGAAATAGTAGATCACTGTGGTTATAACAGGTGGGGGGGGGAGGGCGAGGAGTCAAAATCTCAATCTGTAGAGTCTATTCACTGTGATATCGGGACTTTTACTATTACACAGCATCTGTTGAATATTTAGTAACTGTGCTAGTTGTATTGTTTAAATTGTAAGCGTTTAATAGTTTTTTTAACTATAGTCATATCTGTTTTCCTTCTTTAGTTATTGTAGTTTTATTATGGTCTCATTATCCCGATTCCTTTACACAACTCATCTAGTCCAATCGTTTATGTAGTTAGCATTTTTTGGTACTTTTTGCTCCAACATATGATACGTAAAAACCAATGTTCTCATTTATTAGACAACTAAGTCTAAGCTCTCACCCACTGATGCATGTTATCTCTACTCCTACATTTGAGGTAGGGCTTGGTCGATCATACGTAGGGCCAACCAATTACTATCTCCCTACTCTATCAAAACGTAGTCATGGAGCAAATTTCATTGGTTAGCTTCCTCCAGGTAATCACTAGGATGTTAATTACAACTGTGTAATTACCAATTTTATGCCCAAATCGAATTCTATCGATTGAGTTGTAATGTGACTGCTAATCTAAGTGACTAGACATTACTAGCATTATGTAGAGATTAGAAATTTCATTTTTTTTAAAGGGATAGTCGGCAGGAAACCGTCGTCCTAGGTTTCGTGCCATTTGACGCTTGTCAGCAAAGTGTGCCTGCAATCTCTTGGGGAATTTTCAGTAAATCATAACTTCTCTTAAAAATTGTAGTTACGCCTTGGTGACGTGTGCCAAATTGCACGAGACTTGGGATTATGGTTTCTTGCTGATTATTCCTATCCAAGCTATGTCCCATGAGTTTCCTGTCTTTAGAGTTCTTGGTTCCTTATAACAACTAGAATGTTTCTATGTGTATCTTGTTGTAGTTGATATCTTGGATTACTTCCTTTCAACTATAAAATAGATGGGTTTCATCATATAGAACTAACCGCTACTTAACCGTATAAAATTTCGTTAGTTTTAAATACAATCAGGATAACTAAGAAAATGTGTATATCAGAATATAATGTTACAATAAATGCATTAATGTGAAATGATATCTTGCTAAATTACGTCAGTTGAATGAAATATCATGAATAGGAATTCGCTTTCATACTTAATAGACGCCCTACGAAAACACTTAATACGTATTCAACATAAGATCTCACATTTTGACTTTTACTAACATGAATTCTTTTGTGATCGCTTCAGCCAACAAATGGAATGTACATCTGGGTTTGCGGTCTTCAGTTAATAAGGTACGATGATTTATGAAGTGGCTAATAAGTTGCATTTTCGAACTCTGATATCGTATTTTTTCAATACTTCCAACATCTGAAAACATCCAACATTAAAAAGCTTTGAATTAAGTTTTCAGTAGATACAGCTACATGTGTATCGAATTGTATAATAACCCCATCACGATTATCAATGTTCGTCATTAGTAAAAGAAATAATAGTTTTCTGAAATGAACAAATGAACTGACTGCAAATACTATTAATGTTTCACTGGATAAAGTGAGACAAGAGTGGAGTAGGTTAGAAGAATTCTGGGGTGGCGTTGAAAAAAGATCTTCATTCACGTAAAACATTTACTGCGAATTAAAGGATTATCAGTAATCACATACTGGCTAGTGATTAGTTTCAAGAGATAATAATTCAAAGTTCTAATGAGAAGTAATGACCATGGTAAAATTCAACGTTGTCCAATAACAGACTCACCAATAATTATGAATCGATTAAGTTAGAATAACTCATGTAAACTAAACAATATAGTTTCGTCAATTAAATCCTCATTAGGCTTCACTCTGATATCCAGTAATATTTTTCACCAATGGTTAGAGACCTTGAACGACATGGCTCAGAATCGTTTGCAATGGCACAGGTGCATCCACTCTTTGTGTTCTCTCAAAATCTAACCTACTGAATTCTCTGTCTTTCTCCTTTCAAATTTATCTTACTGAATTATACTTTTCGAATCATATCTTCGCTTCCTAATCTTCTGCATTACTGCTAATACTTCTACTATCGCTATCACTCTTAGATTTGAACTGACAGTTGCGTCTCTGTGCTGATGTGGTATGGCAACCTGAACTGATGTACTTACGTACGAAGTTCTGCGTTGTATCTATCTTATCTTATCTCTCCAGTAATATTCATGTAGAAATATGAAAAATCAACGGAGTTTGTTAGATAATGGTGACAATGAAACACACAGATTACATAACTGTTGATCATACTTACTAAGAGGTGTAAATTAATAGTCAAAGAGTAGGTATACTAGTAGTAGTGATAAGAACAATAAAAACAGCTTGAATAAGTATTTCAATCCGGGGAGTAGATTCAAGCTTGAGTAGATTAGACATTAGAATAATAGTCGTCAAAAATAATTATGCAATAATATAGTGTAAATAGACATTTCTAATAAAATAGATAGTGGAAACAATAAATAAATAGTGGTAGGAGGGGAGAACGAGGAAAACGAACAAACCGAAATAAAGTCCACTGAATCATCTTACTTGGGGTCTATAACCTGAAACGATACCTCCTAACTCTTGGTGAAGGTCATCTAGCTACATACAATCAATCTTATTTCATTACTTAAACATCTATTTGTATCAGTAGTATATTTTCTTCATTTAAGTAATAAATTCAAAATTATAATAGATTTTCTAACAATTAATATATTATCTATTCATCACATTCAAATCATATGATTTTATTGATCAAATCCAAATAGTTATTAATTCAGTAAGTTAATAAGTAGTTTAAATTCTTCTACTAAATATTTTTTTTCAATCAAACACATTCTATTGATATCTATCTATCTAACGATCATTCATACATCGTTAACGATGCGTAGACATTCAGTAACTAATACAAAACAAATAAAGAATGACAAATCCACGTCCTCTTCATCATCATCATCATCAGCATTGAATCAACAATTGAATAGTTCATCTAAACAACGTTATTCTAATAAACGAACTCATCATCATCATCATCATCATAATGATAAATACCAACTTCAATCAATACACAATGATTTAGATTATTTATGTGATCGTAATGTAGAATTTTTAGAATCCGGTCTAATCTATCCTATAATCACTATTGAATTCATTGAACATAGTGAATATTTTCAATGTTTATTAAAATATCATAAACATAATGAAAATATACATTTACCAGAATTTTTACAATCTACATTCTATTCAATTATTCAATATATTCATTATGGTAATATAAATATAAATATAAATAATATTTATTCATTATACATAGCAACTGATTATCTTTTAATGCCTAAATTACATAATGAATGTATGCAACAATTAAAAAAACAATTAATTAATAAAACAATCAATTATTCCATTATTATTAATTTATGGTTCAATTGTCAATTATTTTATTATCCTAAATTATATAAAATTATTAATGAAATATTTTTACAAAATTTTGAATTATTACAAAATGCAATTGATTATAAAAAGTTTACATTTAAACAAATTTTACAAATTTTACATGATGATAAATTAAATTGTCAATATGAATTCAATGTATTCAATGTTGCACTACAATGGATTAATGTTAATATTAAACAATATAATCAATATACATTAATACAATTATTATGTTGTATACGATTAGGTATGTTAACAATGAATGAATTAGAACAAATTAAACAGCATGAATTAATACAAATGATACCAGAATATAAGAATATATTAAATGAATGGCCAAAATGTTTATTATTAACTAATAATTCAATTATTAATGTATATGGACAAGAATTTATTACACCAAGATTACCACATGAAGTAAGTTGAATTTTTGTAGGAAATAGATCTTTTTTATCAAGTAAGATTCACTTATTGACTTAGAATATGCTGTTAATGATATAGTCATGTGTTGTGTCGCTAGATTTTTGAGGCTTTCGTGAGCGAACGCTATTACCTGATACTTGTACCACAGACGTATACCGCGACTTGTTCCCTTCCCAGCCAACAGCTATTACAAAAGACTAAGCTTGTAGGAAGATTGTATTGTGGAGCAAAAGTGAGACGAGAGAATAGTGAACCAGCAAACCAGTGAATTTGTATTTTCAAAATACATTAGATTTTTATATCAATCAATTTACAATGATTATTCATTAAGTGAAATCATCATCATTTAATTAATACAATGAAATACTGTCAAACTGTATTTTTAGGGATAATGAAGTCCCTAACATCATGTTTGGTGAAGACACTGATAAGATGTAGATTCTTTTGATAGTAATAAATATCAATGCAATCATGTTCGGAATGTGTTTCTCCTCGCCATGTCTAAATATAAACTATTGCTTCAGGACTGGTCTTTGTTAATATCTGAGCTAAAGATAAGAAGGGAAGTAGTTGAGCACGTTAACCATTTCACTTTTCTCGGAAGTCTGATTAATCTAAATGAGTTGGTCTCTGACGAAACCTTAGTTCAAATTCAAAAAGCTCGTCTGGCTTTTGTCAAATTGCATCACCTATGGCACAAGCAAGATATTCGTCTCTCAACGAAAGAAAGAGTACAATTCGAAACAGATAGCTCCATTTTGCTGTATGGATGTAAAACGTGGCTATTAAGCGAGGACGCTAATCGTAGATTATTGGTGTTTAACCATCGATGTCTTCGAAACATCGCTTGCATCAGCTGCGATCACCAAGTAAGTTATAACGTGGTTTGACGAGGCGTGCTAGGTAAATGTGGTAAATCAATAGGCGAGGTTGTGAATCTTCATCGACTGAAGTATTTGGGACATGTGTCACGTATGTCTAACCACCGTCTACCTCGACGCGCGATGTTGGCTGATATTGAAGTAGGATGAAAGAGAGTAAGGAGCTGCCAAACCAAAACATGAAATCGCCTACATTGCTCAACTATTGGTTACGACGCTTGCGAGAACCCCAACCACGTGGTCTGCATCTACCAACACAATTCAGACTAGTAGTCAGTGACATCATGGACTGATGGCATGTTTTATTTTAATAGCTCTTAGCTTTCTCCCACCAAAAGTCACCAAAAATTTGTTAGAAATATTTAGAACCTTCTAGTTTCCACAACTCTTTAAACTGTAGAATGTCAGTTTCCTCCGATGTTTTGTCAATCAGTAGGCAAGTTTGTGTAGAGATAAGCCGGCCATCCATAATATTTATCTTATGAATATGTTTTGTCTGTGTATCCTAGAAAATCCATTTTGATGAAGTCGTCTAGATAGAAACCAACACAATAAAAATGAATTCGTCGTTGAGTTGTCTATACTTTATCTAAATTTTTACTAATGGAAATCATGGCAAGACGGCAGTCAGTAGACTTTAGGATACTAATGTGAAGAAGAACTCATTGAATATATATAGAATACGTTATTTACATGTTGTTTGCATTCTTCACTCCGGATCGGTTTATACACTGGTTTTCCTTCTTGTCTACTACATATACTTACCACAACTTTTATTTTATAATCTTACAACTTCTTTAGTCAATGGTTCACTGTTTCAACCTTTATACAACGTCTTACTACATACTACTTATAATAAATCTTGTAAGTACAATCCACCACACTAATATATACATATAAATATGTGAAATCTATAGAAATTATTGAATGTGAAGATCATTTGTATCACAGTTTGACTTTCACTGAATAAATATTAATAAAAACCTAAAATGAACTGTATAACTAGTCTTTTTTTCATAGAATGATGAATTTCCCGTAAATGTATGTATTCCCGAAAATTGTTTAAGATGATAAGACACTGAAGGTAATTAGGTTTAGGCCTCGATAATTGTGTATATCAACTCTCGCCAATTTCGTTTCTGTCATCTAAATGCAAAACGATTATACAAAGAAGACAGTGAGACGATGCAGAGATGAAGTGTTGTGACACGTGGTTCGGATTCTTATTCGACCGCGAAATCTCTGTCGTCAATTATTAATCTCGTCTAAGTGGACAGCTTGATTCGACTCCTAAACTTTGACTCGACCCCCCCCCAGGCTTAAAACTACACTTCAACGTGAACACGAGACAGAAGACAGGAAATACGGCAAAATAACACTTCACTGCAAGGTGTCAATTATGTGCAGGAAACTAGGATATTTATATTATCATAAATGTCCTTCAGGCTTCTAGAGATTTCTGTATCCTACTAAAGCACAGCAGTAGTAAGCTAACTGTCCAATCAGAGATACATCACGTGACTTCCTCATTGGTCTAGAATTTTCTGGTAAAAGCTATCTGCGTGCTGATTGGATACAATTTTCTTTATTGATTTGTACGCCTTTCTGAACTTGTTGCAAGGGGTTTTTTGGCTCTACCCAACATGAATAAATGTCAAATAACTCAACAGTTAGAGACCTCATGAAGTTATTTACTGTATTACTGAGTTATATTGATTGGTGTAGATTGGCGTTCGCTTAATAACGATAATCAGTAGTTAAAGGAGTTGTATTTCATATTTCAGAAGTGGTTGGAATGGATTAGCTGTTCTTGCACTTCTGCTGTCTCTTGATCTTCAGTTTAAATTATCCTATACACTTTATTCTATCAGTTTGCATTTCTATTTTTAATCATATTCTCTATGTCAAATGCTTTTAATTACCGTAGATAGAACTACTGCTTTTACTGAGTTTCTATTCATCTTTATGATTTCACTTTCTTCTGCTGATGTAATGAGGTAATTTGAATTGATGCAGATATATGTCGGGTTCTACGTCATATGTGACCGATTAATTGATTTATAACTTTAGTTAACATTTTAACAAGTGAGACTACATACTTTCAGGAATCTTTTTTTATTCCCCTGAATAGGTTATTATAGTTTTTGGTGGATGGTGTAATGGTGAAGGTCCAAAAGCAGCTGTACAAGTTTATAATCCAAAAACAAATCTGTGGACACTATGGACAGAAGAAGGTCGACAAATTCAAACTTCATCTAATGAATTAATGAGTTTACTTCAAAATTCACAAGTAAATCACAAGCAACTATTTAATGTGACTGATAATTGTAAAAGCTCCCTACCACTAGATGAGTTCAGTTCTGACAGAAGTACAAGTGATCTATCCATTGATAACACAATTAAAAGCAAACAATCCAATAGTTTAATTGGTAAAATTCCTAAACGTGTCTACGCTGGTTGTGCGCTAGTAGGAACATGTGTTTATATAATTGGTGGATTTGACGGAAATCAGGCTTTAAAATCTACCATGTGTTATAATCTTGAAGAAGATTCTGGGTGGTAAGTAATGCAAACTATATGAATCAATATTTAACAAGTATTTCGTATTTTTAAGTTTGATCCTTTTTTTGAATTGACCTCAGACAATCCCTGGGAACAACAAAGTCGATTTGTTGAAGTACCTGGCTTCTTCATATGTGTTCATGTGGAACAACATTTGGAATTAAACCCAGAGCCTTCAGACTTCTCAGTTAGCGCATAACATTCAGACTGCTGAATCAGCATCAAATGATTTACATATGTAACTACAGTCAATTAACAATATTGTGTGACCTTATCTACTTTATTACAGAAATTCTAAACTAATTGGTTACTGCGAAGCCCTATATGTAATGGCACACGCACTTCCAAGGAATCTAGTGTTAGGATAAGCAACTGTTCAGCACTTCATAGTTTCTAATAGTCGTCTAGTTAAAATCAATTATGTTATGATTTATTGTATAACGATCCTATTTAAAGTGAGTGAACGCTTCTGAATGATTCGATCTACCCACTATTGGAAGTGACAAAACTGATAATGACAGTAATAGGATTTGTTGATAACCAAGTCATTAAACAGATATGAATAATTATACGATTCTTCATCACCTTACTGAGTTAAATAGTCATTTATAAACAACAGTAAAACCCAGCGCATAGGCGAATAGGTTTAAGTTACCATACCACATTAGCACGATGAGATCAAATATACAACAATAATTTTATCACACAGTTCAACAGCAAGAAATGAAGCAAACATATGTATAAAAGAGTAATGAAAGTAAAGGTCTATAACAACATAAAGACAGAATATATTTAAGTCACTGTTAAGGATTCTGAACCATATCATCTAGTATCTCCAGCAACTGACCGCGATTATTATCAGGGCTCTAACCAAGTACCTTGGTCCAAATCAAAAATCAAGACTTCATTGACTAATTTCATTCGTTGGTTTCGCCCCTACACCTTTCTTCCATTCTGCTTCTAAGTCCGCCAACATCATGCAACAAGACAGAAGGTGGTTAGGCATACGCAGTGCATTCCCCAACAAACTTATTCGATGAAAGCTTACAACCTCTTTGACTGATTTGCCATTTTTTTCCTGGTGCTCGGTGTTTAAGATTAGTATTTCTGATCCGTCATTCAATGATATACGGGCGATACTTCGTAGATTTCTATGATCACTGACCTAAGAGCCACGTCAAGAAATGTTAAGAGACACGTACTGAAAGTGATCTCTCTGTTCACTTGGTGAAGTTTATATCACACTAACAAGCCAACTCATAGATACATAGAAATATAAAATTAGGAGTTTGTCCTTCATACAACCAAGAATCACTGGGCTTCTGCAAAAAATAATACGAGCATTGTCGGCATAAAACATTTTTCACGAAGATTTCAAAAGTCAAGTTCTCAAATTATCAGTTACTTTATTAATAGTTTTCTGTAAAAATATTCTGTGGATGTGGTTATGATTTCAGATTCTGTTAAATTAACCTACGTGGATAGCTATTTCTGATGAATATTTGTCGACAGTGAAACAGTGTCGTCGTTACTGTATTATTATAGTATAGGGAATAAATAAACTTCTTTCTATTCGATTGGACGTAGTTTTATAAAAGCCGTAATTGATTGTTCCAAGTTATCTTTCTAGTGATGCGTCTTTGTATTGAGCTATCAGGACTTCTTTTCAGTAAGGCATCAAGGAGTTGAAATTCTGAATTCTCCTGTTTTTCCAATATTATCATCATTGACTAATGACAGTTGCTAAGTTTGTCCAAGATATTATTAGGATCACTATTCTTTACCATAGATGAAGAATGCATAATGCATATATCTTTTAAATAAAAGGGAGGTAACTTACGAAGACAACTGCAAACACAGCCACTAAAACAAACCGATTCAATGAGATAATTGAAAAGTTCACGTCTACATGAAGTAGGTACTGATAATGTTGCTGTCGAGAATGATGACGAAAGCCCTATAGTTGAAACATTGCTACTAGCTGTTATGACGCAAGAAATTGGGTGATTGGATGGATGGCCGAGTGCCAAATTTACATGTGCCTAGTTGATTATTGCGCGTCTGCCCTGTGCCCACTTAGTCCCAATCCGAAATAAGAAGAATGCGAGCCAACAGATCAGCCAGACAGAATCGAATCTATATTTCAAGCATTCTTTTATATATACATGAAATCAGATCACACAACAAACCAATTAGAAAATTAACATGAATACAGAAAGAGGGGAATAGTGGTAGTGAATAGGAACAACTTGTACACAACTAATTGACTGTAGACCATAACAAGAGACAATCTAATAACAGTAATTATGCTAAACGGGAGGATAGGGCAAGCGGAGCGTAACAATAATAGAAACAAAATGCTTACATTACAGAAAGTTCGAATAAATGAAATAGTGTTCGAAACCAGAGTTCTGAAAGTTTGTTACGCTTCTTTGTGGTCCGACCTAACACTAGTAAACATTCAATTGAACTGCAAATCTTCTTCGTACGTACATGTGTGTGTATGCTATAAATAAGAAAGATCATTCTGCTCATCTTATGATGTTGACTTTCATAAACAACAAAATTACCACTTGTTCTTCTAACAAGGTGAACTTCATTTTCTAAAAATCTTATAGTTGATGACTAATTGACGTTTTTAATCAACTCATTTTGAAGCTGGATGTCTTATTCATGAAGTTTTTATAGATTTTCTAGACAGAATACGTTTACAAAAGAAACTGGGGCAAGTCAATAAAACTAGCTGTTAGTCCAATGTAGAGAAAACTTGATAATTCATTTCTTCTTGATGTACATTCTAATGATGAACGACAGTAAAAGTCTCACGACTAAATCATTCATCTCAACGAACATAATACAAAAAAAAATACTTTTCTTGAGTAATAGATCTTTTCTGACATCTTAAGAACTCATTTCCTTGAAACTCCTTAGTAATGAGCATCCTAGAAAATTACATTTAAAGTTCCATACCTCAGAAACCACTCCCATAAAACAGCCTTAAAGTTTAATTAGGATCAATCACTGTTATAGAAAATTATATTTGCGCATAGAAGTCAGCAACTAACAGATTGATATTGGTAGGATACCACTGAAAAACAAGAAGTACTGAACAACTGTTTCGTCTTGACTTTGGACTCGTCAGCCGTATGCACCTTAGATTCCACCCCCAAGTTGGTGGACGTTTAACCCTCTACACCACTGGACCGGCCGGCATCCAAACGTAGAATTCGGACTTCCATCAATATGTGATATAGCGAGACGATCATCCTTTGTCATTGATGATAACTGTCTCACTCCCGAAAAATCTGAACTCCGAAAGTCATGATTTCTCATAAAGGTTCACGGAAATCCTGAAGTTAAGCAGTAGTGAGCTGATTATTCTAATTTTCCAGTGCTCCTTGGTTTTCAATGGTACTTTGCCAACGTCAATATGTGACGAATTCAATCAACTAAACCTAATACCAATCTCCGCCAACCATCTTAATTATCGTTATTTTTATGAAACAATTGATGTTAGCCTCATAATTAACACGATCCACTACGTATGCTGTATTCATCACTTACAGTCATTTTTCATCGATTTAGTAGATGAGTGTAATTTTCAATAAAATCCTTATTTTAAGTATCTGGAGTCATCCTCAACTGATAGTATAGCCCAACCAAACACATAGAATGAAATGGACTGTTTAGTAAAAACTACATGCCACCCCTTGCAGATATTATGTGACGCCCACCCACCGAATGAAGGAAGAAATTACAGTACTGGATACAACAAACCTAACGAAGACTGAAAATACTACGAGCAACTTCAGTTCTATTAAGCTCTGTAAAGGCACTACATATTATTGCAGTTAAGTAGTATTGTAGAGTGATGTAAGTGTGCTTAAGGGTAGAATACCACCTATTCACTTTTAGAAAACTTCGATCGATGAACACGTTGTCTTAGTGACAATTTGTAAACAAAAGTAGACTTGTGGAGAGTAAAAGGTGATAATTGAATAACCAGTTTATCCAAATGTCATAAGTTGTATAACTGAGATATGTGCAACTTAAGGAATAAAAAACGTTTACCTAAATGAAAATGTATAAAACTTAACCAATAACATGTTGCGATTCCTCGTTAACATATATTCAGTGGCCTCAGTCATACACAGTGTAGGGCTTGACACAATTGTTTGTTGACTTAACTTACCATACTTACAAGTTAACGCGACGTGATCACATGAATACTATGATATATGTCATTCCACAAAATTGTATTAGAAAAAACAGTATCTGTGAAAGAATACTGGGACTTAAGATCTAAAAGGACATAAAGATTGAATGCATCTATGTCTCTGTAATCACTTTGGGGTCATGTTACCCAGTGTCTACGATAATCACGCTGACACCGACCTAGCATCAAGAACCTACCTAAATAGTAATCAGTCAGTTATTTAGATCCTGGTACATATTTGCATCAGTCTAAATCACTGTATCCCATTAACATACAAAGATGAGTACCAAAGTAGTAGAAGTTGCCGTAATATCAGTGGTAATAAAAATAGAGGTAACGCAGGAATCAATTCATGAAAATATTAGCATATAAACAGATCAAATCGAAAGGATTATGGAGAATACAAGAAGTGAATGGTCATATGTCGTTGCGACGCATTCTGAGACATGTAACTCTCAATCTCCAGTCCTTGGTTATGACTATCGTGCAGATTCAAACCACGCAGTTTGCACTTGCCGACACTACTCAGAACAGACAGTCAATAACTAATTTGCTCACAGGCCTTTGTTGTGACCTTGCCAGTGATGGCCTGGAGGGAGCTAGCCAATCAGACTTACATTAGGACTATTACCTAAGAAACAGTGATTGGTTGGTACTATGCCTGAATAATCGAGGGCTAACAGGATGTATAGATGGAGATTAACAAACACCAATGAATGAGAGGTAAGACCAAGTCATTTATTGAATGAAAACAATGGCTTATATCATTTGCTGACCAAACAGGAATAGCAAATACAAAATACATTCAAGACTGGACCAGGGGGAGAAGTTGTGTACAAAAATCGAGATAATGAAGTCATAATAACATTATAGTAACTAGGGATAGGAAAACAGATATGACAACAGTTAATGAGTATATGAAACGCTTACAATTTAAACAATACAAATAGCATACTTACTAAATATCCAACAAATGCAGTGTAACTGTAGGAGTCCCGATATCACAGTGAATAAACTCTGCAGATTATGATTTTGGCTTCTGGCCCCCACTCAACCCCATCATAACACATTAGATAATAAGCCATCAGATCTGATATGTATACACTGATGATTAGTCCTGATTTTGTGAATCAAACATCAGATAATAACACTTAATGATTTCAATAAGATCTATAAATACATTAGAACATAGGCATTACATCACCTTTAAGTTTTATTAACTACATACCATTTACTTTTATGCATAAAGTGAAATATAACTACTCTTCTACACTTTCTTACTATAATACTTCTTTAGGTATGAAATTAGTTGTATGTATGAGAAACGTTATTATGTTAGTGTTGCTAATATCAATGAGACTATTTATGCTATGGGTGGTCATAATGGTGAAATTCAAGGTCGTTTAAATTCTGCTGAAAAATATGACATACATGAAAATCTTTGGCAAACTATTGCATCAATGAATTATAAACGTAGTGATGCATCAGCAATAGAATTCTATGGTAAAATATACATAGTTGGAGGATTTGATGGACGATTTTATCATGATTCAGGTGAATATTATGAACCAATAACAAATCAATGGACATTAATAAGTCGAATGAATTCACCAAGAGGTGGTGTATCACTTATTCAACATCATAATTATTTATATGCTATTGGTGGAAATAATGGAAATAATCGTTTAAAAACAATTGAACAATATAATGTAATTCATGATAATTGGAATATAATTGGTGAAATGAAACGATGTAAAAGTAATGCATCATGTACTATAATTAATGATGTCATATACATTATAGGTGGATGGTCTGATGAACAAGAAATTGGTATATTAGATTTAGTTGAATGTTATAATGTAATTAAACATGAATGTTATATTGTACAGTCTTTAGTATTTCCAGCAAGTGCTACATGTGCATGTACATTAAAAGGTTGTGATTTAGTAAGAAAGTATATATAATCACTATTTTATTGTATTATGTCAATATGTAGGTAAGAAGTGTTGTGATTTGTTTTTTTTTTCTTCAAAGTTTTATTTTGTACTTTAAGACTGGATTATTACTTTTAAGTGATGTTTAAAATGAATATTTTCTCTCCTTACCCCCATCCCCTTTAAATGTATCTGCCACATTCTAGTTACCTTGATGTAAGACTGTTTGGATTCAGTAGCTCAGTTAATAACTCGATGACGCTTATAGAGAAATAAACTGAGTTTGGAGTTTGATATTAGATAGACAGAAACAACGCAGAACTTCTTACGTACGTACATCAGTTCAGGTCGCCATACCACATCAGCACTGAGACGCAACTGTCAGTTCAAATCCAAGAGTGATAGCGATAGTAGAAGTATTAGCAGTAATGCAGAAGATTAGGGAGCGAAGATATGATTCGAAAAGTATAATTCAGTAAGATAAATTTGAAAGGAGAAAGACAGAGAATTCAGAAGGTTAGATTTTGAAAGAACACAGAGTGGATGCACCTGTGCCATTGCGAACGATTCTGAGCCATGTCGTTCATGGTCACTAACCATTGATGACTTCCGTCTCACGGACCCCAACCACGCAGCCTACATCTGCCAATATGACTCAGTCCACTTGTCAGTGACTTCATCGATTTCTGCCATGTTTTGGTTTGGCCGCCTCTAGCTTTCTTCCAACCTATTCCTACGCCGCAAAACATAGCTCGTCGAGGCAGTCGGTAGTTAGACATGCGTAACACATATCCCAACCACCTCATCTGATGAAGTTTTAATACCTCATCTATTGATTTGCCCTCCTTTCCTAGAACCCATTTCCTAACGACAGCATCGCTCATTCGGTTGTCACACGATACTCGAGCAATGCTTCGGAGACACCTATGATCGAAGACCAGTAACCTACGAATGTCCTCTACTCTTAACGGCCATGTTTCGCTGCACGGTACACTCGTCTTATGGTTAGCAAGCGGATATCTCGCCTGCGCCATAAGTGACGCAACTTGGCAAAAGCCAATCGAGCTTTCTGTATCCGTGCTGAGATTTCGTCAGTCACCAGGCCATCAGCAATGATGAGACTCCTCAGATACGTAAAACGGTCTACAAGCTCGACTACTTCACTCCCTATCACTAGTTTGATATTAATATAAATAATAGGATTCAGGTATATTGAAATGAGGACAGAGTGAGTGTCCTGGATTCAATTTTCTATCCATTCTCTAAATCTAATAAAACTTGACTTAAGACTATGCAGAGACAAACTACACCCGACGCAAATGTAGTATCACTAACAGATAAGTTACACTCCACAATATTAATAACAGATCACAGTTCCAAATAATTATAACAAATATCAACTTCAAATCCTGTTCCTCCTACTTCGATTTGTGAAATCGGATAATACTATTGATATTAATACATAATGTATAGCCCATATGTAATGAATTAAATCAAATTTAAGCTTAGTTACTTTGAATAGATACGCTGAATGTATTACATGAATGAAATAGTATCGCTTAAGTAAACAATACATTGACATAGATATTATATGTTTAGCATTAACTTATGAAGGAGATTCATTCTCACTTATAGATCTGTAATTAATGAAAAATTAGGTGAATGCAATGATCAGTTAACTTTTACCAATTTGAACTACTTGTGACGTAGACGAGATATCTGCCTGCTACTGAGCGTTAATCCATTCTGCTTTACTTTATACTTGCAAAACTTAACTAAAGATACATATAAAACAGTGTGTTCAGTATGCATAGTCGTCATTTATATGGTTGTGTAATGTTGGCTGGTGTTAAACGAGACTGGAAGAAAACAAGGTAAGAATAACCAATCACTTAACATCAATTCATACAATTACTAACTGTTCAGGCTAAGCCGTATTGATATATGCCTACCATCTGGTAAGAGTCTTCAGGGATAAAGCACTGTCAATAATTTGAGATGCTTAGTAACATTGCACTGTACATTGATATTACCATAATTCTACTTCTTTCCTATTCCTTGTGTTAATTTCACCTAACTATACCAATACGATATTGAAATATGGGTCAATATTCGTTTAAGTTATGTGTTTTATTGATTATGATTGACTAGCTTAAACCATATGCCCTGGATACTGAACATGAACTAATAGTTTTTCTCTGTTTAGGTCTACTAAACCAGTTGTGCATGCATGTTAATGGTAATTTTCATTCTGACACTACTAACACATTCATCACTTAAAGCGTTACACAATTAGTCACTAGATTATAGAATCATATCAAACACTAAATGATATAAATCTTACTGCTGGTTAATAATCGTAGTTAGTTGTAAATAATCAGTAGGAAAGCACATTTGACCTAAGTTTTGTGTTAAGTGGACCCTATTCAAAACAATGTGCTATCAATCATAAGACAAATAATGACCTCCGTGGACAATCAACTCCGTACACCCTACTTCGTAGTTTACAACCATGATTGACCTGTAAGAGTGAGATATCTACAGTGACTGATTAATAACTGGTGTTTAGTCTTATGTTTATCTAATCTTCTAATGATAATCGAGTCCTAGTTGACCATGTACATATGTTATTTGTTTCTATTCACCGATGAAGAAGTTGAATTTGTAATTACACTGTATGTAATATAAATTCTCCTCTCTCTTGAATAAGGTTTCTCAATTCTGCAAATTTCATTCTACAAACAAGTGAATAACCATTGATATCCGATTAAAATTCTTTTATTGCAATGCAATTAGGATATAATAAATGTTCTTGATTAATCAATATTATAATACTACTAATTGTTGAATCTATTCGAAAATAGAAATTACTTAACTATATCATTAAACAACCAGTGGGAATTGTTACTGGACAAAATCCGTCAACAGATGAAATCAAGCCTACAGATAATGAAATTGTAGATGTTAAAAATGGTCCTAATGAATGATCATTGTTACATACAACTAGTTCTTAGTGTATTATAATTCATAGCGACTTTTATAATAATAATAGGAAGATTCAATGTAATATCAGTTACATGTTATTTGGTAGTAATCAAAGATCCTACTAGTTATGAAAAACTCTATCAAGAAATAAAAAGGAAACATAATGGTGAAGGACAAGTCCATAATTGGATCATCTGACAGGTCCAGGTGATTTTTCGGTTATATCTATTTCTACGCTTATATCTCGTTGTTTTTATATACTTATTCTATCTATCGATGCATATTATTTACTTGTCCATCTTTTAATGTTATGTTTTCATTAATGAGTATGTTCACTTTTCAGTATTAACTCAATGCATTCACAATATTCAACTTTATTTGTTTAAACTACCTACATTAGTATTGCATACTTCATTGAATCAATCTATTGAATCTTATACTGATTACACAATCTGTAATCTAGTGTAACTTATACATTCTGATCATGTAGACATTCTTTCATTGTTGTATTACTTTAAACTTTTACTTTACTATGACTTCTTGCATTTGTTTTTCTTCATGCTTTCAAGAACTATCTACTGATGCATTCATTCATTTTTTTTACTACTCATAAGGAAATGAAACTAACAATCTACTATTACTTCAATTACTTACTGATGTTGTCCACCTAGAATGGTTACTGTAACGATATTTTTAGAAGACTCTTCAATTATTTTGAAGACTTCTTCACAATAAGTTAATTGTAACATGATTAATTTACTTGTTAGATTCCATTTTTGATGTTACATAATAAGTTAACTTCTAAGTGAAGTGAAAATGTATTACTTTCAAGTATCTTAGTAATATAAGCATTATTATTTACTTGTATAATATCACAATGATATTATAAGTTATTTGTTTTTGTTTAATGTAAATCTTTCGACATTGGGTACAGTAGACTTGTTGACGGGATCAGTAAGATATTTGTGCTATGTGATTCCTACGTATATGCACACAGAAATATATTTCAAGTGTAACTTTAAAACTGACAGTTATTCACTGAAGTTATTCCCAATGTATTTTCTATGTTCACTAACTATATTGTATTCAGTATTTTCAGACAGTTTTTTTTGGTTCATTTAATGGGTTAGTTCTTCTTAAGAGAGTTTTATCCACAATTATCTAGGATGAATATATCAGTTCAGTGTAGTGTGATATACAGGCTAAAGAATACACAATTAGTAGAAGTATAGTACCTTGTCACTTGTTGAACAGAGAAACAACTGAAAATACTAGAAACAAGACAATTGAGAGTGTTGTAATTAGTCTGTCTTCAGTTGTCTATAATAATGAGCAGTAAACTGATGACATAAAGTTGAGAAGGTACATTGTTTAATCACTGAATGGTGACAGACGTAATGCTTATCTAGCCGTGTTCTGTGCTTGGTTGAATTCTGATGGTTACATTGCAATGTAACAGTCACTAGTATAAGTGACTCAAATGGCGTGCACGACGTTACTGATATCCCATAGTTGAAGTTAGTCCACAGATAATACTGTCCCACTTAGGTTTTGTGATAGATGGTATTCGTCGGTAAGACGTACGTACAATCTTAAGAGAATCGCTACTCCCGGAGATGTTTGATTTCGATTCTACCAGTTTCAGTCAGTGATTAGAAACACTGGGTGACATAGATTAGAATCGGTCTTATTGACATAGGTGAATTCACGTTTTGTAATTCCGTACAAAATGATTGGTCTCTTACCAAGAATTTTACCTATCGACTGAGAATATGCACCGATGCAGCCCTAATTGGCAGAGACACTAACATTAACAAGGGAACGATTTTTGAGATGCGTTTCCACCCTCTTAATGAAAAACAGGATTTCAAGACTGTTATGCACCATCATCTAGGCTGATCACGAGTTCAACGAACTAACCAGCGTGCATTACCACACGCATGACGCATGCTCAACCACATTGACAAATGATGTTGACTAATGTAGGGTAGGGAATTAGAGGGAGTAAAGGCTAAACCTAAAAAGCAACATCAACCCATGAAGACGTTCCACTATCCCCTCATGCATATAATTTCATTTTCCATTAATGAATACTATCCTAGTAGTCATCTTGATTTAATCTCCTTGTACTAATATGATAGGGCAGCATGATCTCATCATCTTGTATCGGACCCGATTTTTATGACTGATTGAGTTAGCAATCTTCAAGGTGCGAAAGCTGTATGAATTCAAAGTAGAACGAGCGACAATCGACTACGGTTTTTTTATTTACAAATTTATATGCCGAATACGCGCATATGAGAGAGGCAGTTTACGATGCTATTATTGACATCAATGCATAGATAAGGAATAAAAAGACAGTGTAACAATACATTAATTTATTCTGTTATCTACAGTGAAGTAATTATCTGTTAAAACAGATAACAACGTTCATAGATAGACGGCACTACTACTCATTAATTCGCTCAATAGAAAAGAGAAAAAATTACTCGAAATAGTTTTTTAAGAAAAAAAAGTAATAAGTATATGTATATGTACAATTAGACAGAGAGTACCTATAACGTACACCTAGCTTTTCAAACAATTTATGTATGGGATTGTGACAAACTGGGTTGACGATGCAACTCATCTGTCACATTTATCTACACAAGTCTTAAAGTGTGAGGAGACTAGTAATAGATACTAACTACTATTCTGATCAACCGAGGTGGGACTCAAACTTAGTACTCATCAGTTAGAAGTCGAACATATCATATTAATCATCACGCCACTGACTTCGAAACATTAGAAATAAAAAAAAGCATAATCACTAGAAGGGAAACAACACGATGCACAATTGTTTATTCCACTTTGAATTCATACAGCTTTCGCACCTTGAAGATTGCTAACTCAATCAGTCATAAAAATCGGGTCCGATACAAGATGATGAGATCATGCTGCCCTATCACATTAGTACAACGAGATTAAATCAAGATGACTACTAAGATAGTATTCATTAATGGAAAATGAAATTATATGCATGAGGGGATAGTGGAACGTCTTCATGGGCTGATGTTGCTTTTTGGGTTTAGCCTTTACTCCCTCTAACTCCCTATCGTACACCAGTCAACATCATTTGTAGATGTAAGTGGTACTGGAGCATACGTAATACTCCCGACGCAAACATTCCATTGTTCTGCATGGCGCCAACGTCGCCACCGGTTAGAACTATATAATGTCCCGGTGGCTTTCATATCGTTTATTATTCGCCAATGCTTTGAGTAGTTTGAAAAAGAGAAGTAGTCAGTTTATGACATGGAGCTGTGGAATGAAAGTTATATAGGATTGGCCTCTGTCAACCCATCTTGGTTTCCTGACTGGGGCCTCATAAATGGAGAAAATCGGCAGTACGTAGATCTTATCCGATATGGTCCAGAATAAAAGCCATTGGGGGTCCTGTAGTTTCAATTTAAAATCCTTAAAAAATACGTAATGGTTTTCCTTGATGCGATGAAATCTTGTTCATATTTCTACTCGATCTGTATCTCCTATCTGTTTGCATTGTTATATTTTTCTTTGCTTTGATCTTCATCTGTCTCTATTTTCTTAACAATATTATGTTCCCCATTAAGCAGTACATACATTTTGGTGCCCGTTTGTGTACCAGATATTGTGTTTACATAAATGAACGAATTCGGCGTGAACTGATTTCGCTCGAGTACTTCTAAGAATCAGAGGTCACAGTTCCGTCGTCGTATGAGACTCTTCAGCAGTTGTTTGTCCCTTCGACTCTATAAAGGATCGGACCTTGGACCTTAAGGCTGTGTCGAAGATCTAACTGTTAGCACTACTGAGGTGGCTTTATTTAGTCATTCCAATCAAGTGCTAATTTTCAAACCAGTAAGCATAACCACCTCAATAAGACTCCAAACTGTCCAATTACATATTCTACAAATAACCATCATTCGCAGCTATGTTGCCTTCTCACAATGAAAAAAATGAGTCAGAAAAGGTCGATCCTGAAAATGACACACCTCACTAGCAACGAGCCTTTGAAAATATGGAGTAAACGAACTGAATATTATTTACAAAGTTTGCACTTGTGTGGCACATATATTTTTGGCGCCTTTTTGTAGCAAATTTTGTGTTTAAATAAATAAATAAAGTGTAATTAATACATATAAAAATAAGGATAAAATAAAGATAAACAATAAAACAACTGCTAAGAACTCTCCTCCTCTTCATCATCATAATCTGATTGTCGAGATTGGTCTCGACGAATGTGTTTATTCTTTGATTGTTTCAAACGTGCTAATTGTTGTAATGGTTGACGACTCGATACAACAGCATGATATTGTGTAAATTGAGACGAGGTTGGGATATTTTGTAAATGTGTTACCAATTGTATATCTTTTGACATTACTGTTATACGTCTCGCGTGAATAGCGCATCGTTGTGCACATTCAAATAAGTGAACAATAAATGCTTCAGCAGCTTCTTGTAAAGCCAAAAAACAAACAGCTTGCCATCGAAATGATAAATAACTTGGACCAAGTGTACGTACGGTAATAGAACGTACTAAACGCGCGAATGGTAATTTCCTAATCAATTAAAAGTGCAATAATAACATAACGAATCAGTAAACGTAGAAAAAAGACTTGTAAAATCTACCAGGATATAGACTAGAACGTATAGTTTATCTGCTCTTAATTTAAGCAACCATACAGTATTATTCTAGCCTTTCAACATGCAGTACGGTTAGACGTTGCTTACAAAAATCTGTATTAAGATCAAAAAGTGAGAAATCTTTTAGTTAAACACAGAAAATTGAGTAAGGATAGTAAACAGGTAGATGAATCAACCTAGTGAAGTGTGGTTGTTACGTGTAATACGTATACCCAACTACGCTCACTCGACTATTCCAATAAATACTACTAGTGTTTCGAAGATATCTATGACCGAATATTAGTAGATACGAATATAATCTACTATTAAAATTCACGTTTCACATTTATATAGTAAAACAAAGTAAACTTCTGAGTAGTATACTCGTTCTTTCATTGGCTATAAATTCAGTTAACCTTCCGAATAATATATTTATATCTACAAATGTGACAGTGAAGTATTACTAGCGGAAGAATATAAGTTTAATTCAGAATGAAGAGAAATTTTATTGAAGAAGCGGTGTCAAGTAAGTAACTATCATGAAATACATACTATGTATTCTATTAATAACCACAATTTAAGAATATAATAATACAATAAAATCGCTTGCCTTAAAAGAAGATTTGTGCTACGCTGGAAAGCTCTTATTTCCTTCAAAGCTTTCACACCGATAGGCAACCTTTTCTTCGGCTTCACTTGGTTGTTACTTGGGGCAACTGCTGTTTGATTTGATCGCTGTGTTTGAACCATCTGTAAGTGACGACCGGAGCTTCGAGGCTGTTGATCATTGATTGGTGAAAAACGACGAGTATTTGGTCTGGATGTACTTTCTTTACGATTAACATACATCCAGTTGTTTTGATTAGACTGATTTTCAGCTTCATTATTTTTTAAAAAGAAAAATAAGTAAAACTGGAACCATAAAAGGTGATATGACATGATAATGTTAATCACTAATACCGTTGAACATTAACAACAGTGAGAATAAATTTGATACGAAAAACATCAAAAAATTTTCATTTTTCGAAAGTCATGACAATGATCATACATTTTTAGGAAAAAAAAAACAACTATCTAACGTGTTTAAGAAACTCATTTCAAAGATATATGGATTAATCATGACACCTTTATTGTCTTCCTAAATAGCATCGTCAGTATGTGCTTTAAGAAGAGCGCGAAACACACTGTTAGCCAAGTGTGTAGAAAATCTAATACCTCACTTCTTTTTAGTGTTTTGTTTAGGAAACTTTCAAATCAAACAGTCCAGCCCACAGAATACAGCACCTTCAAAATCCTCATCTTAAGGTCTAAATCTTCATATCGCTTCAAGACCGTACAACTAGTGTTAAAATATCAGTAAATGAATTATGATTAAGAAAATATAATGTCAATAAATGAGGTGATACAGTCATACTTACTTATGTAAAATATATTAATCTGAAATATAAAAATCGAAGAACTATACAAAAGTTACAAAACAGAATTTTACAGTGCTTACCTTATAGTTAATGCAATACCTACACCCGCTAACCCACTAGAAGTTGTTATTACGTTGCTAGAAAAACGAAGGATGTATCGTGTAGGTGCTTCATATTGATCAGGTGAGGTCAAATAAATGACCATGCTAGGGCCCTGTATGCGTGTTTCAGATTCACAACATACAACAATGGCGCGGGATTCTAATGTCTTAGATAGAGAGGCTTGCTGCCCAATTCGACACAGGGTTCGTACATTGGATGCTCCGACGAGAAGTTTGGAGCGTGGTCTCAGTAGACCTAGGGGCTAATCCGTGAACTAGAATTGTTGCCATTGATGATACATGAAGAGGAAGTTGAAGATAGGGATTTAGGTTTCGGAGTAAGGGTAGGAGGAATATTGTGAATAGAAGAAGGAATTTAATCAAAATGACAGTAACCTTGTGTGCTATTACAGATATGAGGGTGGTTATTACGTACCAGTTACCAACACTGTGGAAGGGTTCTTTTTGATGTACTTGCAAAGCGAATTTGGTTAGGGTTGATATTAAAAACCTGGAAGTGTGACAGCATTTCTCAAGGAACAACTTCTTGAGACCGGTCACAGGTTACCTTTCGAGAGAGGTTTTAGTTGTATTAGCTACGTATTTGTCAAGACTTTACTCTAAAGACGAAAATCTGTGGAATAAGGTAAGTTATGTATTCTTCGGGCCGACATTTTCCTACTCCACCCTGCATTTGTAAAAAAGCAGTATCAATGACATGCTGGTTTCCCGGGGGAAATACTTTACTGCCGTTACACCTCTACACAGTCGGCAGTACAACTTTGCCCCCCCCCTTACCGCTTCTCAACCGACTTGACTGGTAAGGCAGGACCACAAAAAGCGATTGACTCAGCTAGTATGATTCGGCTGGTTTATCAAGATGGCCAAACCCAACCATCACGTCAAGGTAGCAGCAACGGTCGGGATTTCGCTCTAATATCAGTCAGCATTGGGTGTCGCTATGCCATCAACTTTTAGGGTAAAAGTGAAATTGAGCAATAGCGATAGCGTATACAGGATCCAAGTACAATCATTCGCTTGGTTTCACCTTGCGAAAATAAAGAACCGGCCCGGTTCACTCTTCGTGTTTTCAGAGACCCCACCGCTACCACTCGAGGCCTTGCTGGTGTAGGTATAGCACTAAGCTCAAAAAATGAACAAGCTCTCCTTGACTGGATTCCAACAGACAGTTGCTTATGCGCTGTCCGTATAAACGGGACGGTAAGAACTTAGAAGGATAGGGACACACGCCGTAGCCTCTTTGTTGTCTCTGCCTACGCTCCCACTGAATGCGGCTCAGATGAAGTGAAAGATAAATTTTACATAAAGCTTTCTGACCTTCTTCGTAAAGCTAAGCGCACTGGTGTAGTAATGGTGGCTAGTGATTTTAATGCCCAAGTAGGTAGACTAAATGAAACCAAAAGACACCTGGGTGGATCTTATAGTGTCGAGGTTCAACGAACAGATGACGGTGACCGTTTACTACAACTATGTTCAGGTAACCGTCTACTTCTCGCAAGCACCAACTTTAAGCATAAGGAAAGATATCAGCTGATGTGGTAACATTCACAATCAACTTAACGCTGGACTCAAATAAACTACATTGCTATCAGCCACCGTTGGAGAGGCTCGATAGAAGACTGTCGCTCATTTTGGAGCACATGTTTAGACTCAGATCATGCTTTAGTAAAAGCGCGTATTATTTTGCGTCCCACTGTACGCAAAGAATCAACGACAAGGATTCCTATCAGAGTTCAACTTAATCATGAAAAAGTCAAGAATACATTTAAGGAATAACTGGAAAACTAATTAGTCAACTATGTAAGCTGTACCTGTCCCAAGTCAGTTTGGAATGATATCCAAAAAGCTGTTGAAACAGCAGTAACGTCTACGAATTAACTAAACCAAAAGGTTAAGAAAACTCAGTGGATTTCAAGTGCATCTACTGAACTGATAGATGCTCAGTAACACATCCCGCCGTCTAGTTCTGAACATGATGATAAACGAAGGCAACTTAAACACAAGCTGGCTACAAGCTTACGCAATGATTGTGAACAGTGGTGGGTGGCGAAAGCTAAAGAGATGGAAAAGGCAGTGGCAATAGGTAACAGTAGGCAACGTTCAGACTTATTAAGAATATGGGTATCAGAAATCCTACTGTAAGTGAAACTATCTCAGAAAAAGATGGGACCACTATTCACTGTCAATCCAGAAGGTTAGGCTGATGGGCAGAACACTTTAGGGAAAAGTTCAACTGGCCATCGGTATCATCCCTGTTGCTGACCATCCCCGAAAAAATCTGAATGATAAATTGATATTGGTCCCCCAAGTCTCAGTGAGGTTGAGAAGGCTATGAGAAATCTAAAGCAACGAAGAGCAGCAGGACCTGATGGGTTAACTCTGACATATTTAGGGATAGTGATCCAGTTTTAGCAGCAAGATTAATTGAGATCTTGGCTAGAATCTGGGAACTGGACGTTATCCCATCTGACTGGTCTCGAACACTCATCGTCCCAATCTATAAGAAAGGACAGAAGTCCTCGTGTGAGGAATCAGCTTAACGAATATAGTGTCTAAAATATTGGCTTCAATAATACTACGACGTCTAACTAAAGCTCGTGGAGAACAGACTCGAGAAAATAAGGGTGGTTTCAGACCTGGATGTGGTTGTATAGACCGAATATTCACACTTTAGCAAGTCCTGAAACATAGGCACACTTAGACGTCCAACAATAGCTGTATTCCTTGACCTTAAGGCGACGTTTGACTTTATCGATCGTAAGGTTATGTGGCAGTCTGTCATTGAAAGGCGTACCGAAGTACATTAACTTTATACAAGCTCTCTACTCTAATACCACATGTCAAGTCAGAGCTTAGGCAGATTGTCGTCGGAATTGATTACCTCAAGTGGTGTTCGTCAAGGTTGTCCGCTCCCCATTTTTATTTAATTTTATCATTGATATACTTTTAAAGTTAACATTGTTGTCGTCTGAATTCTCTCAGGGATGACCTCCTTCCAGGAGATAAACTTACTGACTTACAATATGCGGATGATATAGTTCTCTTGGGTTAAGATGCTGATAAGATGTAGATTATTTTGACTACCTTAAGCATCAATGTAAGCATGTTTGGGACGCGATTCTCTCCATCGAAATGCGAAATGTTGCTTCAGGACTGGTGTAATTCGGCACCGAAGTTAGTATTAGGAAGCGGAGCAGTCGAATGTGTTAACTGCTTCACTTATATTGAGAGCCTAATTAGTTCTGATAGTCTACTGTATGCTGAAATCTTGGCTCGTAAATATTAGGCTCGATTAGCTTTTACCGATTCGCGTCACTTGTGGCGTAGGCGAGACATCCGTTTAATGACAAAAGAACGCGTTTACTACGCAGAAGTTAGATTCGTCTTACTTTATGGATGTAAAACATGGTCATTAAGGATAGACGATATTTGTAGGCTTCTAGTATTCGATCATAGATGTCTTCGAAACATTGCTGGCGTTTGCTGGGGTCACAGAGTAAGCAATGCATGGGTTGGTAATAGAGTACTACGTAAATACGGTAAGTCTATTGATGAAGTAGTACATCTTCATTAGCTGTGGTTAGAACATGTGTTACGTATGCCTGACCACTGTCAACCTTCACGAGCAATGTTGTCTGGTGTGGAAGTAGGTTGGAAGAAAGCTAGGGGCGGCCAAACCAAAATACGGCACCAATCCATGAAGTCATTGATAATTGGGCTGAGCCATGTTAATAAATGCAGGCTACCTGGTCGGGGTCCACGAGATGATTGTAACAAACGGTTAGAGATTTTGGGTGATTTGGCTCAAAATCGTTGTCAATGGCACAGGTGCATCCACTCCTTATCTTACTGCAAGTTTTAAGTTTTTGAGTATATCATAATTTTCTCTTTACTAAATAATACTTTCTCAAATCTTATCTCCGATCTCTATATCTTTCCATTAGTACTTACTCTCTTACTACCTCCCCTACTCTGGGATTTGGTCCGATAATTTAATCTCTATCTGTGAATTGAGGCATGGTAACTTGAACTGATGTATGCATGTACCAAGTTCTACGTTATAACTGACTGACTAATATTCGATTGTATGACTGAGCTATCGAGTATATTTATCCATCATAGTATTTATTGCATATATCAAAACAAAACAAGGGGCTATATCCGTAAAACTTCATGAAAAACCTATATCGTTTTATAACCCAGAAGAAAAAATAGTCACCCTAGTGAGTTGATTTCGCTATTGGGAGTTTTGAAAGTACTAATCCTGGTATTCGGTTCCTTTACTAAAAATGAAATTCTCATCTCAGCACCTTAAATTTTATTTATTTGTCTATACATTTATGATAGGAAAGTTTTATTCAAATCGTCAAGAGGTCAACTTTCTATCAATTATTTAATCCATATTCAGCGTTAACATGAGTCAAAATAACAGGTGACAAATAATCAACAAATAAAGGCGTGATTTAAAGGTTTATAGGTTCCCGTTACCAAGATCGTTTTGCGATTCTTGCTTTTTGAAACAAAAGGATTAGAATACAGACAAGAATGATAATGACTAATTAATTAGAAGAATTATACTGGGATTACGTACTTGCAACGACTCGTCGTGGTTGAGAAAGTTGTTTAATCGCAGAGCGACGAGATGAACTAACATTTGTATTTACATCCGACTGATCATCGGAAGCAGTCATTTGATTTGAAACGCTAAAATAAAAACATAAATAGTGAATTATGCATATGACCATATATACTGCGTGCGAAGCACCTGTACAGAGAACCGCACCAAAAATAACTGAATATCTCGTGTACAAACCGAAAGGTCGACAAGCAAAAGGTTAACAAAAAACCAATTAACGATTTCCAGACGATTCCCAGTTAGCAAGCTTTTCAAGGTTAGATTAGCAACCAATGCAAATTAAGGTAAAATAATTAGCACTTGTCTGGAGACGTAACTTCAAAGAACAGATATTTCAAACAGAAATGGTAAATGAGAGACGCAAGTGTGGGTGGTCTAGTGGGGAAAATGAGTTATTCAAGACAAGGTTATCACTTGAACTTATGTATTTGGGTCAGCGAATAAACGTCAGTCGTGAACGGTATTATTCAATATTTCGGCAATACGGACTTCCATAGAGTCGTGGTTTTCCCTACCACACAACGAACTGGTCATAGTCCACCGTTAGCCAAATCGTGTCATAGAATTTAAACTTATGGAATCAATTCACTTTCGCTTAATAAACAAAGGGTTTAGACATCTATCCAACCAATTTCATAGTGATTCAGAGTGCTGTTAAAGGTACGAGAAAGGGCATATATTTGTCTTAACGTACCCGGTAGTGAAAATGGACCAGAAATGGTCTTAACGACCGAGGAGCATGACTGCAAAGCTTAAGGAAACGAATTGAAGCTAGTAACAATAGGCTTCAACAGTTCTTAACGATTGAGACTCAAACACTTCAAAATTTTACCACCAGGGGCAGAAATTAATAGGATGGAGTGGTGTACAACTTCGGTCCCGACCTGCTGTAACTTTTCCCTTTAGTTATTGTAAAATCATCAGTGCTGATTGTTTGAGGGAAAACACCTTAATGACAAAACACTGAAAATTTGGTAAACATAATCAGTATCAAAAACTGACGTTTTTTAAGATACAATGGGAAAAACAAAAGCGTTGTAAGGTAATGACTGCAACACTCATGTAAAGCTTCGGTAAACTAAAGTCCAACACTTGACTCACAAAAGCTAACTACGGAACAGAACCATATTGTTATCTATGATTGAAAACACACACGTTTATAGAAAAGTGCTTAACTCCTTTAATTAAAGGTGAGGTTGAAAACGTTACGTAGAAAGTTTGAGTGATAAAATTACGTAACCTGATAAGAGAAAGAAGGGATACGAATGGCAGGTTCTGAAAATGACTTGGAAACTAAACGCAATTTAGTCAGGCAGAAAACAAATTATGAGACAAGTTGTTTATTGACTGTCTACTTGTGCAGGTAGTTTTTACATTGCAATTATATATATGAATATTGTAGTGGGATGCACACTACCGTCTGTAAACGACATAATCCATGGATTATGTGCAGATACTTTATATCCAGTTGTATTCCCTATCGAATGTTTTAATAGCCTGTAATGTTCTACCTACCTACCAGAGAAGTACATGACGTTCAGATATAACACTAATTAGCTGTTGTGTATATATCTAGCTGCATTCGTCCACCTCAGTTTCATAGAAATGCTAAAAATCGTTGAAAACAGCTACTTTACACTAATTAATCTACACTAGTAAGCAAACGATAAATGGTTAGTATATAAAATCAGACTACGAGCAATGAACTTGGCAGCATAATTCACTCGCTGACTTTCAGTACCTGATGATTATCTTTACCAATTACTTAAAGACATTAAAATTACAAAGCTATAAAACTGATCATGTGAATACCACGAAATTATGAAATTTGGACCTCTGACTCATGTGAACATCATTATTTTTTTCGAGAACAATCGGCCAGTGCAGTAATAAACAACTGCCAAATGTTGGAGATTACTTACTTCATCTGTTCTATAACTAGTCTTGGCCTTTTATTACCACCACCACCGCCAGCCAGTGGAACATGGGGCGTTGCGAAATTTGCTTGTCGTACAGTTCGTTTACCCGCATTCTTCGGTGTACTTTCGTACGCCGGACCACTAATTTCATTCATTACAAGAAAACAAAGCTAACCAGCCGCCTTGGATGTTATATATTCGTAACTAGTTCAATTAAACACAAAGTGCTGGATGCTAAATATGACTAATAAATTTGTATTTATGTTGTGCAGATTTAATAGCTTTCATGATTTAAGTTTGATAGCCTAAATTCAGTTGTTTCATTAGACTTTAAAGCTGTAGTGGAGATTGACATATTTTGAAACTGATAAGCATGCTTATCTATTGACATTAAAATAAGGTGTTTTCGAATGGAATAAAAAATGTTGCGTCCAACAAGTCTCCGCATCCAGCCTAAATGCATCCGATTGCTTCCTTTTAGGAAATATGCGGGAGGATAATTGACGTATTATTATGTTAAAGAGATTCTGCTTAGGTTTCACCTTCGAGAACTTGGTGGAATTAACTTAAGTTACTTTTCTCAGTGAAGAAACGAAGTGTTAGAATATTTCCAGGGGCAAGTAGAAGTATCTGCCACCCAAGTTACTATATTACATTTGCAAGTTTCCTAAAGTTCCCTTAACGGTTTTAATATCCTTTGAACAAGCTGTGCACTTCAACTTCATTTGAGAAAATTAGCAAACTGTCGTTCATTCAGACCTGTGCTTAGGTGGATGAAGTGTTTGTGTTTTCGCAGAGCATAGCATTAGTTATGCTGCTCCCACAAACTGAGTGAAAAATGACTACATTAAAGATTAAAAATGGAAGTAATCAGGGTGTTGCTCCAACAGTATTGTTCCTTAGTATCCACAAAGTCTAGATATACGTCGTTTATTAAAGACTAAGTGAAAAGTGCCAACTTGACCTAATTAGGTGAGAAGTACAGCAGTTTGCTTATTTCAACCAAAAAATAATTATCCTGAACTTTTAATCGAGCTCTTCCGTGTTTTATCTAATAAGAGCATCCTCCCAGTTTTAGTTTAAGTCTGCATATTATTAATGATTTACTTGGATGAAGAGGGTTATGGGTTGTGATAAATCAGGATCCTGTCTTACCTGACCTTTCTGTAAAGTACTGGATGTAAATTTAGCTAAATATGTTTAACTGTACAGTGTTTTGCAAGTTAGTCCCACCGCCATTTTAGCTGTATGGGGAAGGGTAAATGACTCTAGATTAGCAAGATGATCATTTATAAACAATAAAATAAAAGTGGCCCAAGGACAGGACCTTGTGATACTCCACCACTTATTGTAAACCAGGTTCGACAAAGCAGAGTGAATTTTGAATGCAAGAAAATTACCGCTATGGTGGTCCTCTAACCATTCCGTTGGACACTCACTTGAACCCGTCAATCTCAGTTTCCTTCACATAATTCGCCAACCTGCTATATTGAATGCTTCGTGGAGGTCTAAGGGGGCAGTATATACAAAATAATTGCTCTCTGCTGATAGAATTCGGTTATTAACGCTGTTCAAAGGTTAATGTTTCAGGAACTGTTGGGACGAACGCTGTACTGAGATACACTTATTGAGTATTGTTTCCATCACATTCAGTTTCTGCTAAGAGCAAGAAAATGTGACGATAGTTGAAGGCCTCCATTTTGATATTCGTCTTGTGTAAAGGTATAACAACACCTTTCTTTAACCCAGAGAGTAGCTTCCCTACAGCTGGAGAGTATAGTAAGTAAAAAACAGAGAACATTCATACATTCTGTATATACTGCGGAATGGATTCCATCTACACCAGAAGACTTATGTAGATACAGGCTCTTCATTATCCTTTTGATAATAAGAAGCTTAAACTTTACTTAGGTTGACGTAGGAGAAAGATAGGTTGGTTGACAGTTAATGTTAAGGTATTAGTTGGACAAAAACTGGATTAAAAGTTCTTGGGTAGTGAATCAGCAACATTAGGATAATAGCTGTATACCATCCGATGTCTTCGAGGGTGCTGGACTTTAGCTAGGAGGTAAATGTAGGTTAATTGCGTGGCTGATGGAGAGAGGCATGGAGATAAACAGACTGAGGGAAGGCACCTTGCATTATGTACCGAATTCCCCCACGTTAACAGGGTCTTGTTCGCTTCGTCGGAGTGTTTTTCTTAATTTCAGCATAGTTTGAATCATAGTAATCCTTAAACACTATAAATTCCAGAGAACAGAGCCACCGTATATCAGGTTAAGTCAGTCTGGAGGTCATTCTTCGTGAAAGTAAGTGCAGATGAACAATCATGGTTAGGAGACTTTTATCACTATTTTTAGGAATGGGGTGCACTGTAGTGTTTTAGTTCGTGTTTTTGATATCTTCCGACTAGAGACCACAGGGGTCTTTAACATTTTCGTCGCCTATTCCCCTTCCCCCCGGGGTTAAGTGCTAGAGCTTTCGGGGTCTGTGTATCTTTAGAGGAAGTATTTCGCAGGTGATCCGAACCAGTTGTGTATATTCACCGAGTCCGATCTTATCTACCTCTTTGTAGTTCTACTCTGCTGGCAGAGGTACCAGTCATCTTAGTACTCCGAGTCAATATCTTAAAGTATACCGGTGCTAGTGTAGGATCATAATAGCACTACCTCCATCTGATGAATACACTGCACCCCACTGCTTGATAATTTTCACCCAAACTCTGAAGACAGACTACTCAAATATTATTTGCTACGGTCACTGCAAATAGTAGTAGGACACGACTAATTCTAAATGGCAAATTAAAAACAAACAGTGTGACACCATCAGGATCAAAGGCGTAGCTGTAAGAGAGGTACCATCATAACACTAAGATAGACAATCCACTTGTCACTGGTCTGAAGGGAATATCGAAGCATTCGAAACACAAACCAATCCAGAAAAATTTAGATTGTAACCGTATACTGCTTTGCAAGAGAACTGTGGAACTCAAGGCACTAACCAACACGGAAAAGGACCTACACAATAGTAAGTACATCAAAAATTAATGCTAAAGTCTTTACTTTAGAGATACATCAGTCTAAGGATTTCCAATAGAAGTAGAGTAACAGTCTTGAAGCTGGGGTATCTAGCAAAACTATGAATCCTACAAATAAAGGAAAAGATACCATTAACATTCTTAAATAGAGCGTAGAATAGAATTTTTATTCAAACATTTTGTTAACTAAAGTTGACTCGGAACTCGACTGGATTTGCCCTAGTAAAGTCAGCCAGAAGAACCAGTGTTTTTTGAAACAAATTTTTAATGAGTTACTAGGTGTTTTGAGGTTACCTTCGAGTAGCATTCATCATAGTGAATATAAACCAGTGACCGTCGGCGTGTTATATAGAACTCTTCTCATCTTGAAGTTTAGTTAAATCATCCTCTTATGGTTGTCCTATCCTTCTACAATTTATACAAACCTAGACAATGTACGCAACGATTGATTATCTTCATTACCTTGAAGTGTACTCTGTATATGGTCAACTAACTCTATGGTTTATCCGGTGCAGCATGTAACAATTAAACCCACACGCAGTGATACTGTTGAAAGCAGAAAATAGTGATGAGTGAAGAGGATGATATATTTGATCGTAAGTAGAACGTAAACCAGATTGCAACGTTTATGCTGGCTAGATAGAATAAGAGTTGTTTTCCTCAACGAGCCGTATCACAACCTGGTGATTATGCTTGACAAAGCCCCTCCTAGTTAGTCGTGTCTACTAAAACAAGCATGGTCAGCATCAATGAAAACACCCTACTCAACTATTTATTTTGAGGGATTATTCAACACAACGAGATTTGTAAGTTGTTCCAGTAAACCTCATATTCAATACTCTTACTGGGATATTGGATTTTCTCAGATAGGGTGATTCCCCTGGTGCTTGTTAGATTGATTTTATTTTCGGTATTTGAGTAATATCCTTAAAAGAATTTTTTGTAGTCATTATTAATATTGAACGAATATCGTAATGATAATAGTGGGGCTTGAATTGGCTTAAAAGATTTTCTTAACCAATATGCTTTTAGATAATAGAGCACAGATTCTACAAGGACTATATGGGTCATTAGGGTTAATTGAAATGTTGACAAAAACACGTAATCTACGATTCCGTGTATTAAGTTAGACAAACAAACCCTATGTTATCTTAGTGCACTAAAATTCTACGGGATGTAGAGATACTACAATGATAAAATCTCTCTGCGTCCCAAACAACCTTGATAACTTCATAAACTTCTATTCTTTTGTTTATCTTTCCATTTTTGGATGGCTGAGTCTTGTGTGTCTAAGTTTACAGACATGGCGTTTTTAGATTGTCTGAGGTGATGGGTTTTATGCCTTGTTTTAAAAAGATAAATAAATATATGTTCAGAAGTGTTTGAGGATTCAGGCCAGTTTAACACTATTGTAGTAGGCCATTTCATCTAAGCTCAGGATGAGATTTAGTCGCTTACAATCCAACCTATATCAAGTTCGTGTCATTGACTAGGCCATTTAACATATATTTTACAGAGTTAGCACTATTTTGAATAGTATATTCATCGAGAGTTGTTTCAGGTCGTTATCGAATTTACAGTTTTTAGAAGTAGTTTTTCCCCAGTAAAATGTATTGAAAGCTTTTAGGTGTATTATAAATTGTTAGTTGGTTCGTTGAACATTTATACTTAATAGAGAACAATTTTTATATACGAGTTTCTGAGAATGTTGTTCCTATTATTTTTGACAGAAATTAGGATTTCTGCTACCAGGGAGAAATTGTTTTGCGAATTGAGTTAGTTTGGGGGCGATAGACGCAAGGTAACTTACTGAACTACTTTTTTCATAAGATATGGAAATAAGTATTCTATTGTGGGGAATTTGTCACTGTTTATCATATCAATTAGTACGAAAGCTTCAAACAATTGTGGATAGGATAGAAAAAGCTCTTGCTTTACGGGCTTTTGTGTCTACCTAGCAGTAGATTACTAATTCCACGAGATACCGATAAAATAAAGGAATGTGACATTAATATGAGGGAAGTGGACACTATTTTGTACATATCTGACTAGGTAACAAGCTCTAGTAGGATACTTCACTTCACGCTTCACTTCCATGGCATTAGTAACATTACGAACGTTTGTTGGAGTTTTTTTCTATTCATTAATCTCTTAAGTTGCTTGGAACTATGGTCGGATATTTTCATATTTGACCAGTCGCCTTATCATTATCTTAGGGTTAATTGAACAGTTATGGTATACATTGCATGGCATAATTGCTCTTAGGTGTATGTGGCGGATGTACGAAACCTTCTGACTTCAGGTAGATTTTATGTGGGATGATATTACCACGTAAGGATTCTTTCATATCACGAAAGAAAAATTATACAATTGTTAGGATCAAAGCCTATATTTATTAAGTGGCTTTAAATGTTATTGGTTTTACAGAAGGATAATTACATTTCCGAAACTTAAGTTTTTCATTTTTTTTCTTCCTCATATTTGTACTTGAAGAGAATGACACATTTTGTTAATTAAATTAGACATGCTAGTAATGTTCAGTTCCTTCTCATGCACTTACGGTAATTCTCAGTGAAAAACGTCGTTGACGTAAATAAGCGTTTTGTTCTATAAATTTTTCTGATTCTCTTTTCATATACAAGAACTTGATATTCTGTTTCTTTGCTTTTCAGGATGTCGCAGGAAGCTTACTAAAGCTTATGGTTATCAACAAAGACCTTACCGTTATCTGATTATCTTGTTATTTATGAATACCATAATCAAAGTAACTGTAAATTAATTTTCGTCTCATTTGTTTGATTATTCATTGTTGATTTAAAGGTGATTTTTGAATGTATTTGTATCCAGACGACTAAATGGAAGCCACACTTGAGTTTATAATAGAATTGTTCGACTAATTATTTCAGGTTACCTATTATACAGTTTCCAATATGTGTTTAGACTGTTTCCACATACTTGTAATTGATAAACAAAAGTTCCAAGGTAGCCGGAGTATAACCGCTTTCGAAAACACGATACCAGGGATGTAATACGACAAGATACATCTAATCTGTAAATGCTTTCCTTCATATCTGTTTTAATCCCAGTAATGTTTGACACTTTCCTTTGCTCAATATACAGTCGGTATAGGATTACTGATAATGCTTGAAATCCCACAATTAATGACTTGGACTTGTTAACTAGCCTTATCAGTTTGCGAACTCCATAAGAGTGTAATAACCACTTCCGGTTGCTATTACATCAAGGAATTCATGAGCTGCAACCATTTAAAGAACAGCAATAAATAGTACAGTCTACTTCATTATACCTGTAAGCAAAAGCATCCACCGATACGAAGCTACTTTAGCGTAACAGTATACCTCCTCAAACAGTGTTATCGGTTTTTGCCAAGTTAAAAACTGCATTTTCTGCATAAATGGCAAATTATACTTATAGTAAATCTGCGGGTGTGCGCATTATGAGAAGAATATATGATGGTAATATACAACATGTATTTGGTGGACGTAGCAATGTGCGTTTAGTAGTAATCAATAAATGTAAGCCCAGGACAGAGTTCGTTGGAGAATGCTAGCTGGGGGCTTATGCTCCAAATCGAGTAACAGGCATTGATTGATTGATTGATTGATTGATCATGTGTCCTTGCAACAGAGTTTGTGGTTCATTTTTTAATGGCTGAGATGGAAACTGGAAATACCATATATTCATATCTAGGGTAGCGTTAACTTTTAGATAAAGTAAATTAGTAAGTTTATTGAAAGTCCTATACTCTGATAATTGACAATCCAGTACAAAGGTTCCCTTTTTTACTTACATTGCACATGAAAACTTCAGATTTATTTAAAATCCTTACTAGATCATCTCTCTGTTTTTGCCTAGACCAGGCAAACATTACTAGACATCCACAATCTCAGTTATCTGCTATTAATATCTGAAACAACTTGTGACTAGCGGCATCAAAAAGTTGTGCCTACTTATGTTTTCTTAGTGTTATATATCTAATCAGTACACGTTACTTCCGGAACACGTTCATACAATCACAAATGATCGTAGATACTAAAAGACATGTGATTTATTTAATATACCACGTTTAACGCCTCGTAAATGGTTTATTACGTCACACAGGGTATCAAGTTCTAACCTCAAGTTTAAATAGAAGCAGCGTATCCTTAGCTACTTGATGATGCAGACTTTGTAATCATTAAGGGTGATTGTTTTGTTAAAATTTTTATCGGCATACTTAATGATTTCAGCAGGGTCTGGGCGGATGTAAATCGTTAAGATTAAAATTTTTAGTCGGTCCCCACTAAGCTTCCTATACCGGGGATCGATGGCTAAACGCTTTTTGTCATACGGGTGGTTACATCGAGTCCTGCATGCTGTTATCACGGATTGATTTCACTCATATACAATACAGCTTCACAGCCAGTGAACTTAGATCTACAAAATATAGTTGATTACGACAACAAGTTACCTCTTTACCCTCTAACAATAACTTTCGCTCTACATTTTATAGCCAAAGCAACAAACGTACACGGCCTAATAGTAATATGATTCCACGTTTTCTTTGTTTAACTTGCTTCCCCGTACGGCATAATGAATATGCGTCAACTGTGTATAGCATTAGTTAAATGCAGTCGACTTTCTGTAATAGGTTTATAGCTTCGGCAAACTTTGTTCTGTGTTGAGGAATTTCAATTTTACGCGTTCTTTGAACATGAATAAATTATTGGTTGTAAATTTGAGTAACCAAGGTTGTGTTTCCACCGTATCGCTTCTCATTGTGAAAAACAAATATACATGACTCCTTTATTTAAATGACCAAGAGGAAGAAAGTAAGTACTGATGGAAAAAATCTACAAAGTTAGCGGCATCATATGAAGTAATTAATACATAAACATGTGAAAAGCTAGATGGCATAGACAACACAGAGATTTACAGTAGAGTGAATAAAAGTGACATATTGAAACAAACAGAACACATAGAACCATTAAAAAAACACCAAAAATGAAGCCATCATTCAGTCCATATTACGTTATCTTTACTCCTAGGAAGTGACAAACATACTGTTATTTCTATAAGTAAGGATGTTTCCTTCAGATGGAGAAGACAGACGTTGTCACTAAATTTGGGTCTTGATGTAACTTGTTAACTTTGGAAGCAAATTGCGCTCTCTTGGTTATCGTTAGAGCTAATAACGCGACCAAAACTATCCTTAGGATACAGTACTCCAATAACTGTGAATGGAATCCAAACTAACTCACTTTTCCAGAGAATTTAGGTAAAGTTTAAGGATCAGTAGCTTGCTAGTTCTAAAGTACTTATCACTTTGCTTTCAGATTTGTGGCAGCTCAGGCTTAGCATTGTCATGGTACTAGTAATTCTTGTGGAAAATCATATGAGAGATCATGTTAATAACAGCAGCATGTTAGGTGAGTCACAATATCGTTTCACAAGGGTGGATACTGCACCGACTACTTACTGCTGGCAGGTAGATGAAATGTTGCAATAAGGACATATCAGTACACTTTATTTTCCACTACTTTTTAATGAAAAATTATACGGCTCCACTTAATATTTTCTTCAGCAGGGTATCTCACATTAAGTCCGCAGATCCTTAATTATCCTGGCTCTGGCATTGTCTTATGGAGAGAGACTGTCCTTCACTGGGGTAAACAGTGCCCTTACTTGTTGTAAAGCATCATCATTTGAAGTATAAGAAAGGGCCTTACTTAGGTGAGGCAATGCTACTTCTCTTTAAAAGTCTACCCCATCTGAAAGGTACTTACAAAGGATATGTCCCTAGCCTTGTCACCTGACAGCTTTAAAAGGCGACTGCATAACTCTGTGCTTCCTTGGATTGCCATCATTCACTTCGAATAGCAGTTATTCTTGCGAATCTCTCAAATCATTCCTTATCGAGCTCTATCCATTTTCCAACTCTACCTCCTAGACATAATTCCGTCATTTATCCATCAGAATAACTCATCTGTTCACTGTGTTCTAACTTGAATCATCCTTTCTTTAACGGTTCTTTCATATTTGCGATTTCTTTTTCCTCTTCACTCTTCATACTATTATCTATGAAACTGTTTATTGTTATAACGACCGACCCTCTAAAACAGGTTGTCTAACATCCTTTCACATGTCTTAATTTGTTACTTCGTCATTCTCGTCTTATACTACAACATATTTAGTCTCCGATATTCACTCTAATTCAAATAGCAACCTCGAAAAACCTGCTCATCAAAGGGTTTCCACGCAGATATTACGGTGTTTTTTATTGTTAGTGTGTTTGGCCTGAAATATACTACCGGTAGACGTGTCCTGAACCCCTGAAACCAGCTGTTTTAAAAGTGTGTTAGATAACCGTATCCGTTCTTATGGGAGGCCATCACTCTTCTGAGGCAGCAGCTTGGCAAAAAAGCACCCCATTTCACAAATCACCGACCCCATTGTTCCTCTTGAAATACGATTCTTATCACCACACCCACTTCCCTTTCACCATAAACATACCTGCCTATATCAATTTACTTGCTGTCCATAACCACATCGTCCTCATTTTCTTTAAAATTACCTGAAAAACGCTTTTATCACTCCATAGAACACCTAATTCTAGCTATCTATCGCGCTCCTTCCTACCCCCTGTCTTCGCGACATTAACGTCCCTCCTCTGCAGAATTTTCCTTACCCTTCTATTTTTTACATTTCTCTTATTTGTCTCCACTTTATCATCTTTACCCCTTCCTAAAAACCTGGGATTTTGGACCATGTTGAACGGCATATGTAAACGCACCATTAACAAAAAAATATCAGAAATAAAGTAAGTTCCTACAAAACATTAAAATGAATTACTAAAACAGAAGAAAGTTTGGGAGGAATACAGGAGACAGTGTGGATTATATTATATTAGGTAAAAATATAGTATTAGTAGACAAAACAATAGTAGCAATAATAACAGACTATTCCTCAAGACTTCACAAAATCTAATGCAGTTGGGTTGCCAGACAACCTGTTTTAAACAATACTGAAACTCAGAAACCAAACCAGACGTAAGCTTGGCTCAATCAGTGATATTAGTGTGAAGTCGGTCAGCAAATGAAGGAAGTGATTTATTAGACAGGAGGCAAGCAGTCTACAAGGTAACAAAGTGAACAAAACAGTGATGAATGTAAGCCCAGAAAGATTATTTAGAATCGCTGACATGAAAAATCTAAATTGGTTTTCAAGTGTGACGTACATGTCCTACATAGAAATAACGTTAAGGAGGCGCTAAAAACCAATCAGTTCTTAAGAGTTCACAAAAATATTAGATTGTGAGTTTTCCAACCGTCCATAGTTTTCATGTCAGCTCTTTATTCTTCTTCTTCCTCCCGTTGGAAACAGATGGACCGAGTCCACACGAGCGTGCATAAACTCATAGCAAACCAAGTGAAAAAAAATAAATTTCTAGAAAAAATGATTACAAAGGTATCAATTTTGCTAGGACTAGTTCATTTCTGTAGCTTTCTCTGGATGGCACCAAAGAGCTGAAGCCGGACGTAAAAAATCAAGATTTGCGCCGCTGGAAGCCCACATATTTACATTAGCGCGCCATGAGAACATAGGGTACTTAAATTCAAACATAAACGGTACTGTTAGGGATGACGGATTATTTTAATTTGCTCCCTTCCGAAGTATCAGGACTTGTTCTCGGTTTGCAATATTTTCAAAGTTTATTTAGTAGGTTTCTTGAGAGATAGTAATTGTGTTACCTCCGCAAGTGCTTTCCTTCGAGAAAACATTCACCTGTCTGAATTTCGTTGCCATTATGCAACAGTAAATGAAATACCTTTGTATTTCAGGGAACTGACTTTGCTAGACATCGTATACGATTATGTTCATATTGTGAATGAAGGTAAGTCGATATGTTATGTAATTGACTGTTGTATACTTCATAAATTACATTTTATAAAATTTCATCTCTAATTTAACCGGGATTCTGTCGAACGGGACTTTCCCTTGTGATACCTTTCATCGTGAGGCATGACTGATGATGTCAGGAAACATGTCTAAGTTGCTAGTATGCGAGCAAATAAATAAAGTTGTCCTTGATTAAATAAATATATAGGTGTTCCCAGAACACTACCCATGTATATTATAATTGTCATATCATCAGTGCTTACGGCCAGACTTTATCCTACTCATGGTGCTTATTAATTTATGGTAGTTATACATAATTCCATTTGATTTCCTTTACTGATTGTTTATGGAAAAATTCGTGTCTTCATGTGATATGGACAGAAAGTTCACCTTATGTACTGTAAAATCTTAGGTTGGTGATTTATGAGTGTCGGAATGGAAGTCAAACAATAAGATGTCCAAGGGTGATCATATATAAGCTTTAGTTAAGGACAAGTCAACCCATCGTGCAATATTCACTGCATTTTACAATCCAAAAATTAACTCCAGTCACTCTCTCTATATGCACACACGTTCATAAAAGTTGCTCTTTGTTTCTGTACGGCTAAGTAGTACAATAAATCATTGAGATATACTTCTATGTTTATATATATATATATATACTATATATATATATATTGGAAGATAACCCTAACGGATTTGTTTCATTTGAAGGTAAATTATGTCATTTATAGCAATATTTTAGTCTGTAGGGATAGCAAGTGGGAGCCATTTGACAATGAACCAAATGAAATTAGAATACACTTAAGATAGGTTTTTATTTACAAAATCAAATTTTAATATCCACGGATTTATTAATGCAAATTTAAGATTTACAACTAAAATTAATATTTCTTGTCTCCATGTACTCATAATTTTGATTAATAGACTTTCGTCTGTTTTCCACTATAGTTTTAAAATACCCGTCTGACAGCGTTCCACTTTGTGAGTGCTAAATTATTACCTAGTAAGTGTTTTGGTACATTCCTTTTGCTTAAAATTAGCTTTTTTTTTTGGTAGAATCGACTGTCTACTTTTGACTTAATGTGGAGTCAGATTAGGGACAATCATTTTTAATCCTACGTTAATTATATAGTTTCAGTGAAGATATAAGCTAGATACTTAGTCTTACTTTACGTGTTGGAAGTATAACGCTTCAACGAAGACAGTGCTTCCCTATGTTTGTAGTACCATTATCTCTCAAAGCTGTAGATGTTCAACATCTTCGGTTTGGTGCCAAGGTGATTCTTTCATCGTATTAATCCACAACGCAGACCACTTGGCAATCACGAATCATATATATATATATATATATATATATATATATATATATGAAACGCTATTAGATGGATGTTTTAAAATTATAGTGGAAAACAGTTTTGACATGAAAGTCAAAAATGTGGACAACAAGAAAACTAAACGGTGGTAAAAAAACTGATGAGTTGTAAAACGGAAAATAAGGAATTTAGACTGAAATACCGAAGGGCATTGGGCTTACAAAGAGGCTTATGAAGCGTATTTTAAGTTAACAGGATCACCAGAGGTGAGTACTGTTATATATTCATTTCATCAGTGAGAACATGTCTCATTCATGGTATAGCAGCTACTCTACATCGAATATGATGTACATCTAACGGGACCTAGTAGAAAGTACAACTTAGACAAATGATTTGATTTTGAGTGGGATCAAATCTCTTTTATTTAAGTTTTAACTTATATCATTTAGTCTAACATTACTATCCTTCTCATTATTGGGTGGTTTTCTTATTCGTTTGACTATAATCTATGATTTCGTCCTGTATAGCGCAATGATTTGCTATATTATATAGCTATTGGGTTGTTTTCAAAATTATTTATTGACTATTGCTGTCTGGCCACCGATATCTTTGTAAAGTGAGCCTCTATTGTTTAATAAAGTAAGAAAATTTGGTTACAAGGTTTTCTTAATTATTCATTGTAATATTTAGTAAAGGGTGTATTAACTGAAATTCATTCATTACGTAGATAGCTTTTTGGGTCAGCGGAAATTCCCATCGTTTGCATAAACCAAGGTCTACATGTTTGTGTACATCATAAGCAATGTTCACACATAGTTTTCTAAACGTAATGAATGGATTCGATTTATACAATACAGTAAATTCTTTATTTAAAATTATCCAGTCAGTCAGTCAGTTACAACATAGAACTTTGTACATGCGTACATCAGTTCAAGTTGCCATGCCTCAATTAGCAGATAAAGATTAAATTGTCGGACCAAATCCCAAAGTAGGGGAGGTAGTAACAGAGTAAGTACTAACGGGAAGGCATAGAGATCATAGATAAGATTTGAGATAAAAAGTGATTCAGTAAAGAGAAAATTATAATAAGCTCAAAAATTAGAATTTGGAGGAAGACAAGAAGTGGATGCACCTGCGCCATTGCAATCGATTTTGAGCCATATCACCTAAAGTCTCTAACCATTTGTTACGATCATCGTGTGGGCCCCCCAATCCTCGTTCGGCAAAATCACAGTGAGAGAAAGGAATGGATAGAACTGACAGATAGGAGAGTGTGGTGGAAAAACCGGAGGTTTCGACATAATACACTCGTGTCCATCTGTGACTACACATTAACCCGTATGTTTTCAACATATACACCCCCCTCCCAACCACACATCATTTCAACGCCGCCTTTTGAAATATATATTACAAAATTGGGCTACTGAACATTTGAAAGTAGTATACATCGCATAAGCACAAAATCATGCCCACTGCTCTTTGTGACCATTCTGTTTACTTGCTGCCACCTCCCACCCTTCGATTTTATTATAAATATCGTAAGAAGAAAGCGATTGTAGGTACTCATGAGGGATCCATTATTTAGATACAATTAATAGTGATATACGAACTGATTTCGCAATGATTCTTGTACGTTATATGTATCTGACGGACACTGCGACCTAGGAAGGAATTATACAAAGAAGTATACTACAAACTGCCTTAGTTATCCTTTGCTCCTTGTGATCACCAGCATAATCATGTATGTTGTTAAATCAATATCTTCTGAATTTTCCGTGGATATTATTTCAATTTCTTTGATATCTTTCAATTAGAAACACATGGATTCAATATCAATAAGTGATATATTTGTGCTTGAGCTATAATAATGATTTGATTACCGGTCAATCGCGAATAGCAATCAGTGACGCAGGAAAATGCTATTTCTCTCTTCAGCTTTCCAACCCAGCTAACTAGAGGGAGAAGTTTAGCTTAAGTAGAAGGATATAGTTGACTTGTAACCGGAAAGACGAACAAAACAAGCACATAACTCATGCATATATATATATATATATATATATATATATATATATTACAACAAAATTTCAGGGATTATTAAGAACATTAACTGAAATAAACATCACAAAATTGTGATGATAGATTATTCGGCAAAAAATTAAATTGAATTAATGCACCGATTACAAGTAAATTAGTCTCACTAGATTAAATTAGTTATAGCTGAATTTATTCGGAAATCAACTTGCAAGCATCAATAGGGAGTTTATTATTTGGTTTCCTGAATGAGTGATTGTTTTCGAAATCTGGCATCCCCAACAATAAGTGTTATGATTTCTTTCGCATCGCTAACCTGCAAGATACCTAAAAGATACCTGTCACAAGATACCTATTTGTTTGAAAATACAGGATAATGTCTGAAATGTTACTTACTCTTCCTGGTGTGCCGTTCTTTACGATGGTGTTTTCTGGTGTAATTGTTGGTATTGTGAATACTTATCTATTATAGCAAGTTCCTGCCTATGTTGTATTCTGAATGTGAATTATCATCTGATCAAGGGTATCTCTTTAACAAAAACGAAAAGCAGCGTCTATAACATTTTATCGAATTGGTATGTTGACATCATAGTATTGTTATCTTACAAAGTATTCTGTTGTCTAAGCTAAAACGACTGATGATTACCTGCCACTTCGTGATGAGGGCTGTTCTTCGTATTTCCAATTTTAGCTTTTTGCTTCAACTGTCTCAGTCAAACACAAATGGGAAGCAAGGAGTAGCGAACCCATATTGTGAGTCGATACTGAAAAGTAAACATAGTTTGTTACATTATAACACAGGTTCTTACAGCTTACCATTGTCCATTGACGTGATCCCAATAATCATTATATAGATTCGATATACGGAAAATTCAGGAGATATTGATTGTACAACATACATGATTATGCTGGTGATCACAAGGAGCAAATGATAACTAAGGCAGTTTGTAGTATACTTCTTTGTGTGTACCAATCGTTTATAGGTTAATGTAATTTATCTACCACGTACACGATTATGTACTGGGCTTTCAGATATCTTATGCGGTTAGTTATGCCAATCATCTCAAACATAAATAAGTGAAATGCTGTTTGTACTCTTGACCTATTGAACGAAACTCAAGTCCTTTAATTATTAAACCACCGCGTGACATTTGTCAATTCTTAATTACAATATATACAAATCAGCATAAAGGCTATCTAGAATCATTTCTGCAATAATTTGGTAGTGTATCGCAAATCATTCAAAGGTCATCTAGCTTGTTTCTAAAATATTTTGTGGTTGCATCCTGTCGTAAGCTGACACTCAGGTTTTATAATCCAGTTTTCAGGCTCTTCTAAGACTTGAAACCATTTGGATCACTGGCTTTCAATTACAGCTTGATTTATCTGGCTACTTGAATAATGTTCCATAATGCAAATCACTTTTTACACAAAGAGTAGTGATAGCTGCTTGAATTTTTCAAATTTTCATCAACTGCATACGGTTTAAAATCACGACTTATAGTGGAAAGTCTGATGCCTAAGTCAATAAGTCAGCGTTGCAAACTAAGATCTGTACGTTGGAATGCTACTCTAAAGCATTTCTTTTAATATAGCTGTATTCACCGTAATTGCTTTCAATAAAATACTTTTAATTATCATTTCCTGAAGTTTTATTACACTACATTCCTCTTTTATTTTATGGTGACAAGTAATCTTTAACTGGTATTAAATAACAAATAGAATTCAACCGAATAGCGTCACTAGTCATTGTGCTTGAAATGTGTCTCCATGTCAAGTGTTAGATTATGCACCTAGTAGATGACATGTTACTACCAGTATATATTTTATTTTAAAAAGGAAATATTTTTTGTTCACATCCGTGGAAAACTGATGAAACGTATTAAAGGAGAGTGTGGTTTTGTCAACAAGTGAAGTCATTAAGCTTTGTATATTTGTGTATCTTGGTCTTATATTTCACGCCTCTTTAGCTATATATTGCTGTTTTTTCTGAATATTTGTGTAACTCAGGACTTAATAAACTAACCCTTTTATTACAAATTAATTTAAAACCAAGTTCTTTCTAAACATTTACATGTAGATATATTTTTCCCATATCGATGTATTTCTTTATATTACAGTTATTCCTCATTTAAAGAGGTCTAACATCCCATGGCAACTGGGAAATTTAACTGCATCCATAGCACAACTTGTACGTTCACTTTTGGAAAGTAATGGTTCATCATCAAATTCACGACCTAAATCTTTTCGTTCCATACATCCTGTTTGGATGCCATTAGGAAAGTCGTATGTACCGCCTAGAATAATATCGGCTGATAAATCGTCTGCAGTTCGACCTCCACTTGCTACTGTGAGACCAAATGTAACAATAGCTTCATTGCCTAACACAATAAGTGAGTGCTTTTATTGTCTGAATAATTAATGTATTCATGTTATGCAATATTTATATGTTGCAGCGGTGACTATGATTAGTGTATCCCGGTTACTAAGTTTCAGGTTCGAACTTAACTCCATCTACTTCAGTTTGAGCAGTTCTGTAGTATCAGTAATTCTTGCACTTAAAGTGTGTCTAGAAACCACTTACCTAGCTCTGTGCTTGGTAAATAGATTACTTTTTTCGTTTTTTGTAACTAATTTCTGTTGATCATTTAACGTTGAATTAGTTTATAAACATTTCTCATTAAGTTATTGTTCATATCAGACGTTTATCAAAAAGACGTTTGTGAATATTTTTTATCTTCCAAGAATCATATTTTGCATTGATAGTGCACTACTTTGGAATGTGATCGGAATGAAATGGGATTTTTCTTTAAAAAAAATACAATGACTCAGTGATTTTATAGTGACGATATAATTTTTGCTATTTATGTATATCTTTTGTGATTATTGAAAAACTAACCTTTTTTCATTGTAAAGGAAAAATTATTTTGAAACTCTGGAGGTAAAGGAAAATTCATTATCGATTATGTGTTTGATTATCTTATCCTGACTGTAGCTGCTACCTTGACGTGGTGGTCGGGTTTGCCTATCGTGGTGACCCAACCGAGCTATATTGGGTGGAATTCTTGTTCCTTCAGGTCTTACCTTGCCAAGCAGATCTGTTGGGCAGCAACCTAATGTCTAAGGGTGGGGGGTGGCAATGTTGTACTGCTGATTGTAGTTGGGTGTGACAACAGTAAGGTGACCTTTCTCGGACGGAAGGAAGAGGTTGGAAAAAGTCGATCCAAAAAATGTCACACCTCATCTCACCCCACGGGTTCCCATCTCTAGTGGTATGGATTTCGGAGAGCGGAGCTAGCACTCCAATAACTCCTAAGTTATCTCTAGGACTCTGCGACCATACTCCCTGGTCACAAAGTTACAACCGACGTCATGTCTCTAACAGCGTACAAGATCATCTTGTTCGACGTTAAATCCCACCTTCAACTCTTAATAACTTTCTTATCTTTACGGTATCCTTCTTACATACCATTATCATCTTGCAACCCTAGTGTTAATGACTGGAGTTCACGAAATGTTATTCGTGGCCTCCTGAAACCTCACTCTAAATTACACGCTGGAACTTTTATTGTTCAAAACTTGCGCCGAATATAACAATAAACTTCCTCAGATAGGACTCTAAGATCTCGAGCCATCGATATATGCTACGTCTGCGAAGCGCGTATACGGGATCCACTTATAATCATTCGCTTGACCTCGAAATAAAGAACCGGCCAGGTTTACCCTCATATGTCCTGGGACCCCACTGCTACTATTCAAAACCTCTCTGGTGTAGATATATCACTAAGTTCAAAAGTAAAACAGGTTCTCATAGACTGAATTCCGATAGACAGTCACTTGTGCACTGTCCGACTAAATGAAACAGTAAGAACTCGAAAGTATGGGGACACGCCGTTACCTCTTTGTTGTCTCTACCGACGTTCTCACTGATTACAGCTCAGATGAAGTAAAAATGCGTTTTACAGAAAGCTTTCCGACTTTCTTCAGAAAGCTAAGCGCTCTGATGTGGTAATGGTGGCTGGTGATTTTAATGCTCAAGTAGGTAGAATAAACAAAACCGAAAGGCACGTGGATGGATCCTATTATGTGGCGACTCAACGAATAGATAATGGTGACTGTCTATTGCAGCTATGCCAGATAACCGTCTATTTTTAGAAAGCATCATACTTCAAGTATAAGAAAATGCATCGGTTGACATGTTGACCTCCACAATCGACTCAACGCTGGAGTCAAACAGACCACACTGCCATCGGCCATTGTTGAAGGGGCTCTATAGAAAACTACTGCTCATTCTGGAGTGCATGCTTAGTCAACTATGTAAGCGATGTACACGCAGAGGCAGCTTGCGATGGTACTCAAAGAGCTGTTGGAACAGCAGTAATATCTACTGGTCAACTAAACCAAAAGGTTAAGAAAAATTAGTGAATTTAGCTTCATCTATTGAACTGATAGATACTCAGCAACTCTTCCTCTCTGGTTCTGGATACGATAAGGAGCAGAGACGACTTAAACGCAAGTTAATAAAAAGTCCACACAATGCTCGTGAACTGTGATGAGTAACGAAAGCTAGAGATGTAAAAAGCAGCAACAATAGGTAACAGTAGACAACTGTTCAAATTTATCAAGGTAACGGGTATCAGAAAGCCGGCTGTTGGTGAAACTATCCCAGGAAAAGATTGGGACTATTAATTCACTTTCAATCTAGGAGATTGGACCTATGGGCAGAGCACTTTAGGGGACAGTTCAACTAGCTCTCAGTTTCACCTCAGTTATCCACTACCCCGAGCAATCTGAATGGAAAATTGATATCGGTCACCCAAGTCTTGGTAAGGGAGAGCAGCAAGGCCTAATTGATCAATTCCTGAGATATTTAAGAATAGTAGTTCAGTTTTAGCAGTGAAATTAACCGAGAATTCGACTAGAATCTGGGAACTGGACCTAATTCTATCTGACTGGTCTTGATCACTAATCGTCCCAGTTTTCGTGAAACGATTACAAAGGAATCAGTTTAACGAATATAATGTCTAAAATATTAGCTTTAGTAATACTTTAATACCTAACTCAAGCTCGTGACGAGCAATCTCGATAAAGCCAAGGCGTCTCCAAACTTGGACGTGGTTGTATAGACCAAATGTTCACACTTTTGTAGGTTCTAGAACATAGACATTCTTTTTGACGTTCAATAATAGTAGTATCTTTTGACCTCAAGTCAGTGTTCAACTCTGTTGTTCGTGAGATTATGTAGTAATGTCTATCATTGAAAGGTGTATCGAAGTTGTACATTAACCTTTTGCAGATTCTCCACTCGAACACTACTGCTCGAGTCAGAGCTTATGGAGAACTATCATCGGGATTTATTACTTCAAGGTTATCCGCTCTCCTCATTTTTATTTAGCTGTCATAAACACGCTTTAAGGGTTGACTTAATTATGTTGTATCAATCACTCATAAGCAACATAGAGTCTGCCACAACTGTACGTTAGCACAATTCATCACAGCGTATTAACACGACGAGATTAATTTAACAAGATAAATAGTACTAGCCACAATAATTAAAAAAGCATTTATAATACATTTCAGTAAAACGGAATCGAAACATATGTACGAAGGAATATTAGAACTCGAGATTTGTTGAGAAATAGGTGAGTACATCTTGGCCACAGAGACTGATTCCAATTCATATTACAATATTTTTTCACCCACTTATCACGGTCATCACACATACCTCAATAAAGTAGTCCGCATCTACCAAGACGCCTGAGACCAATAATTATTAACTTCATGGACTAATTTCAAGTTTTGGTTTGTCCACCTCTTGGTTTTTTTTTTCTAATTTATTCCTAGTCCAGCTAACATTGTGCGTCGAAGTAGGCGGTTGTTGGGTATGTCCTATACATATCGCAGACACCTCAGTCAGTGAAGATACATGATGAATGAATTGAAGATATCCAACCCAAGCATGTATTCTGCCTTAATAACCAATGTTTCACACCCATAAAGTAATAAAGTGAGGACTGCTGCACAGAATATTTGTTCTTTAGTTGACCACTGTATTCGACAAAGCTACTTAATATAAGGTTCTTAAAGCCTACTTTTAAATATTTGGACCTCGTACCACCACTTTGGTGTACATAAACTGTTTAACTGAAAATCAAGTTCATAAGCCCTGCACATTGCGAGTACCCTGGTCATTATAAAAGCAGTAGTAATAATGTTTTGGTTGCATTCGTTTTTAGTTGGTTATATCTTCTTTTTTAATTTAAATGTTTTATTACACTTCAGATTTGAATCCAACCAGTGGAGCAATATGTAATACTTTATCTTCATTAGACAACAGTTCAACCGGTTTAAGAACTAATCGACCAGTGTTACGGATATATAGACAACCTTTACCAGCTAGTAAGACATTGCCGAATGTGTCCAATACGGATCCATCTAGTGGTAGTAGTGTGTCAAATTCAACTCCCCAAACATCACAATTCAGCAACGTTGTATCAAATCCTAGTGTTATTTCTGTACAATCTGGAGTTCAGTTACAAAGAAAAATGACAAGTCTAGCAGAAACATTACCCACTAGTGCCATCACTGCTAGTAGTATGAGTGTTCTATCGTCATCAGTGTCCTGTAACTCTGTTACGCGTCAACAATCACCTACATCCACAAGAACTGTGGTGGAGGCTATGAATAGTACTACCACTGTTCAATCTGTTGATGTAATCACTCACAATGAAAATGCTATACAATCTAATGACACAACAAATCTCGAGTTGCCCGATAATTCTTCCATATTCTCTGTATTTTCATTGTTGCCACCACCATCAGAGACATTAGTCACTGATATGGTGATTTGTCCCACCGGACTATCGTCTCAAGAGGAGAATGACTACGTGAATGCAAAGAATGCTGATAATCATCTTGCTCCTACTAAACGGAGACGGTAAGGGGATGATTTAATGTCTACTTTGTAATTACAAATTGATAATCGCACTAATATTATGCATAGACATGCATAGTGAGGTAGCGTTTGAATAGTTTATGTGTTCAGCTTACGGTCATTAAGTCTCCGGTTCGAACCCGCCATACCTACTTTAGTTTTGGGAGGGTAGTATTAGTAGCCGTAATCACATTTAGAATGTGTTTCGAAGCCAAATCTAGTATATCTGTTGAATTATTAGTAAACTGACGAAATTTATTACTGCACTAATTCTCAACGAACGATATTCAATCAGGACTATTTTTAGAAATTTCCAAGACTTTGGATCAGTGATGATTTCTAGTATATCGAAGATCTCACGAAATCTTCGCACAGATTCAGATGTTCTCTTAGCCTTTACTAGCTTACGTCATCCATATCATAAACGAGATAGCCGTCTACCAATTATTGGATGAGTATACTACTCATCATTCCTCTTTGTCTTACTGTGTTGATGCGAAACGTGAACATTAAAAGTAGATAACGTTCGTAGGTTATTTGTGTTTGGTTATGTTTGTCTTCGAAACATCGCTTGCGTTTGTTGAAACCACTGGGTACTGTAATGAGGTGAGGTTAGATGAAGGGTATTTATAAGGATGGTAAAAGACTGGATGACGTTATGAATCTTCATAGACTAGTGTTTTTAAGACATGCATTACGTTTTTCCAACCGCTGCTCAGCTGGATACGCGACATTCACTGACATACAAATATGTTGGGGATTACTAGGGGTGATGAAACTGTTACGTGATATCAATCTATGAAGTTACTAACTGTTGATCTTATTCCTCTAATTGAACTAGGGCTAATTTTTTAATTTGGTCAGATTGTTGGTTGAATAATAACATGGCAGCATCCATCCATCTCATTGGTCACCTCTTATGTAAAAAGGCTTTTTATATCCTCTAAGATTAGCTTTTTATGGGTTTATACACATTTTTCGCTCATCCAGTAATCAACCACCGCGTCAGTTATTATCACCTGGGTCTGGTGGAAGTACACTACTTGGTTCAACTAATGGTTGCGAGGAAGAATTAGATATGGAGGTGAGTTGTCGGTAATAAACTTGTAATTAATGATTTAAAGTGAATTATTATTACGTTAGCCTTGTTGTGATATGCTTTTTTCTTCATAAATTTACTTGCGTACACATCAGTTTAGAGTTCAAAATATCAGCTCAAATGACATAGTCCTATTTTCTCAAGATGCTTCCATAGTACACGGTCTCCTGAATCCCTTAGAATGCACTTATCGCTCTAAATCCAAAATATATTACAGGTCTTGTTCACATTATCGCCTTGATTGATCACGAGATCGAAGTAGCTGAGCTTATTGATTACTTCATTTATCTTATAAATCTCATCAGTTCCTACTTAGTAAAGTTAAGTCAAATGACCTTGAATGGTACTGGTATGAAGACGAGATACAAGACGGCCGAGAAAATATAGCACTGACCTTGGGTTAAAACGGACCAATGGAATTGGCTCCGAGAGTTTATACAACCTGACTACTTAGACGCTGATTGGTTGGGATGGAGCCGATCCGGCTAAGCTTGCCTAGATGTAGTGAGTGCGAGACTAAAACACAAGCAAATAGGAGACAGTACCAAGTGTAAACAAAAGCGTTTACACAGAACATTCTAGACCAAGCCAGTAATAAGAAATACAAAATACACTAAAGACTGAATTTTGAGGGGGGGGGGAGCAGGAGTTTCGTACGGAAAGCCAGATAATAGGTCCATAGTAAAGTTACAATAACTCGGGAAGAGAAATAGATTTGACTATAGTGCGTCTATGAAAAGCTTACAATTTGAGCAACACAAATGGCATAGTTGTTAAATGTTCAATAAACGTTGCAATAGCAGGGGCCCCGATATCACTGTGAATGCACTCAATAGATTATGATTCCGATTCCTCGCTCCGCTATAACATCATGCACTTAGAAAGTTCACGTAGCATTACTCCATAAAGTCGTTAACTGTTAATCCCAGGCATATTTGTAAGTATATACTATCTGGTTTGTAGGCTCTACTCATTTATCATAACCACTGTTTAGAGACTTTAGATGAAATGGCTAAAAATCGGGCATCATGGAGCAAGTGCTTTCACTCTATCTATCCCTGGTTTACTATTTCTTAAGTCATTTTCTCTTTACTACAGACCTTGCACTTGAGTTTATCACGCTACTAGCTATCTGTGTGCTAGTTTTTCAAACTTTGACCCCCGAAACTTCTCATATGTACTTGCATTTTTAAGGTAATTAGAAATCACTATTGTTATTCATCTAAGTTTTCATAATTAATCAATGAAATAATGCCTTGTCAAAATAATTCAGGAACTTCTGCCGTGGAGTAGTTGGATGGAATGTTTTCAGCTCCTTTGAGGCTTCTAAAACCTTTTTCAGGATTTGTGTGAGCTATCTAAAGACTCTAATCACTATTGCTACCGGCGATATCACTTTGGTATTTATCTTACTTTGCTCATCTGATATGGGCACTTGGTCCAGAGATACACATATGCCCCAAGTCCTACGTTGTTCATGATTGACTGAAGGCTAGTGGTTGAACACAGTTGCCTAGACCAAAGTAGATAGAAGTGATTTGAACCTGAGTTTTTTGTTGAAAGTTAAACTTCTTGACTTTAGAGCCACTGTTCCATTAAGAGAGAGAAAGAGTATTCATTCGTGAAGTGTTGTAAGCTATAACCATGTTTTTTTAAAGATGTTTTTAGACAGATATTTATGTTAATAATATCGCTTACATATTGAGTTTTCCCTTTCTTTTCACTCATAACTGTAGCGTTTTTTATCTGCATTATTTAATAATGCTGAACAAGTGGCTTCACGTATTAATGCTGATGTTAGTGTATTAAACCGGAATCATTCAACTTATAATGATAATGATGATAATTCTAGTGAAATAATTTCACAGAATATTATAGATGATATGAACTCTAATTATAATTGGTCTAACAATACACCTTACAAGATTGTTTCTTTCCAATCATTGGATAATAATGCTGTAAAGTGTTCAGTGGATAGTGACAGGTCTCAATCAATCACAGATGCTTATTCTCCTACTTCCTTTTTCTTTATCGTCATCCTCATCCTCATCATTATTATTGTCTACCGGTACTAAACCATGCACAGCATCATTTATGTGTCAAGAAGTTGACATAGATTCTTCAGATAGTATGCAATTATGGAATGATTGGTTTGATGTAAGTTAAAATATATCATCTGATTTAATGCTTTATCATCATTACTGTCATTTTTTTTGTAGTTAAATGCAAAGTATAACCGGTAAGTATTTCAAATTATTCAGTTGACTGTAGTGTAGAATATTTTGTGGAAATTTAAGGTAAATCAGTTTTTTTCCTTTTCAAGATACTCCTATCATTTCTGAAATTGCTCAGTAGTTATGGCATCGAGATTTTAACCACTGAACCAAATGTTCAGACTCCGCTCTACCAGTTTAGGTTTTTTTGGGGGTTGGGTGATGGTGGTGGTTAGGTAGTATTATTAGTCTTCATCACACCTCAAGTGTGGCTCGAAGTTAAGTACATGAGCTTGTACCTGGTAAATGATTTAAAATCAAATTTCATTATCTTCATATCGTCCTAGTCCCAGCCTCATCTAATTATTTTTCATTTTGGGGAACGCTATGAAGTTGTAAGGGTTACTCTTTGATATTTACATTGCCTGATCATTGAGCAATTACTGACTTTATGTTTATCTGGTTCCTTGATATTAATGATCGAATCGTACAGACCAATTTACTCGTTAGTCTTAGTTAATCTACTATGTCTTTATGTTAAGAAGTCGGGGTAGGGGAGTTGGGCAGGTCACTGTTTTGCATGAATTATATTACGATTTATATACTAAGTCAGAATGTATTGTCTGACATTTCTCAACTGACTTCAGCTCCTTGTGTTGTTATGTAGCTATTCTCAACTTTATACTGTCGATTATCGTGCGCTTCTCTATTTCTTACCCATCTCTATTCATACATATTTTCAGACATTAAGCTAGATGTATAATATGTTTTTCTTGTGAAAAAAATTTCACAGAATTTCTTAAACTCAATGCAAACATGTTTAGTATTCATCTTTTTCCTTCCGAATTCAAAATATTGGTTCAAGATTGGTCTGAATTATCTCTTAAATTTATAATATGGGTATGTATATTTATAACGTAGTTTAGTGCGTTGATTACTTCACTTATCTTGGAGGTCTGATCACATCTAGTATGTTGGTGTTTGACTGAATCTCGGTACGGATTCAGAAAGTTTCTTTGACTTTTGCCATTTTGCGTAGATCAGCTATTCGTATGTCCAGAAAAAGGAAAAGTATGTTTCTCACCAGTCTGCCCTGTATTAACGTGTGTATCTGATACATGTACTATAAAAATGGATGTGCATGGACTTCATAATCTTTAATCATAGATGTCTTTGGATATTCTCTGGCGCACCCTGGAACGACTGAGTAGGAGATAGTGAGGCGAAGCACGTAATATTGAACACTGATGGTAAATCGGATGATGAGGTTGTGAGTGCTTGTCGATTGAGGGGGTGGGGTGTTTGAGACATATATCAAACCACCATCCGCTTTCTTTAACGCACCAGTAGTTGAATATGTTGGGTGACATGGCTGAGAATCCAGTCGCAGTGGTACAGGTGTATCCACCTTTCTTCTAGAACTTAGTTTTTATTATGCTTTCTTACGTGCCTTCCCATCCTTTTTCTGTTATTTATATTGTTAATCTGACCATTTTGTTAATGTGGTGCATTAGGGTAGGCGTTCGTCAACCTGAAGCCCCTGGGGAAGAATTTGGGATACTCAATGCTGAGTTCCATACTAGGACAAAGCAGCTGTCTAGTCCTCCTTGGTTTTCACTGGTACTCTGCGCATATGTATCAGGCTGTACGTTATTTATGACTGCTTGTCAAAAGATGAGTCCACACTCTAGGGTATTATCATTTCTTGAGGCATATAATGTATTCATGTTTATTTCATAAGCTATTTAATTCTTGTTGATTGACTTCCATTCATCACCCTTCACTTCAAAACATCCTTTGAATGAAATTCGATTGTTTTACTGTTCCTATAAATTAGTTATCTAAGAGCAATTTTTTATTCAATCGAGGAGTAATATGGTAGTAGTGGTTAAGCCATCATGTTTTAATTCCGATTCCACCTATTTCGATTACAGAAACCAGTTGATATCATTAACCTTAACTACTTAAAATTTAGCTCGAATCTTTACGCAACAGATTAGTTACATCCTCATCAAGGGCTTTTTATCAATCTTCTTTCCTTTCTTTTGTTTATTAAATTATCTAGATGAAAGGTGATTTAGATACATGCATTGATCACTTGTTATCTGATCTTGAATCTATTGAAGTTATTACGACACCAACGACGACCACGGTCACCGATACAACAGTCACCCATCATACTACTGTCACTTCTAGTCTTACTCAACCGAGTCCATTTATCAGTAACGGCAATACTGATCCTTGCTTATCTGTAACGACGCCGTCGTATGAGATCGTCACTCTAGATAATAATAGCGCACATCCCCAATCGGTCTCGTCTCTGTCATCGTCTTCTACAATTCCTTCAATGACTGTCACCGTGAATAGTACGGTAATAATGTCTACTACTGTTACTACTACAACTACTGCTACTTCTATCACAAGCATGTAACTCTAGCATATTTCATTCTAACAAACCATTGATGTCTTTATCATCAGCATTATGTAACAGTTTTGAGAATAGTGAACGTCAGTTGAATGACAGTCTTATTATTTCTAATACACTTGATACTAAACTGATAATGAATAAACCTAGCATTTCTACTAGCACTGTTGATCAAAACAACGTTCATAATGACTGTAATCGTCGATTACTGATTAAATCATCGTCAACACGAGTTTGTCTAAGTCAGTTAGCTAATAACAATAATAATACTGTTAATTCACAAGATTTTTCAAGTAAACGTCGATGTGTACGTCCATCTTCTGATGAAAATATTAATACTAATAATACTATAAATAGTAGTTTACCACCAGTTTTAATTACACCAGATTCAAAGAAAAATCCTATCAATGATAATAATTATGAATTATTTTATGGAAATTCACCAAGTTGTAAATTATTTGAAGGTAAGTTATGATTAATATTAATATTACTGATTGAAATGACCTCGCAGTTGACAGGATTAAATGAGCCGATGAGACTTGTGTTATAACTACGACCTGATAGACTTGAAAACTCTGGTTGGTTGGCACGATGCTTGGATTATCAATGTGTACTTCAGCTTTATGAACAGAAAGGACAAACATTGGTGAATGTAAGTTAAGGCCTAGTCATTTATTGAGTAAAACAATAGCTTTTATGTCATGTGCTGGACCAATCAGTGACAGGAAATGCAAAATAAAGTAAAGGTTGAATCGTTGGGGGGGGGGATTTGTGTGCTATATAATGGGATCATGATAAAGTTGGAATAATTCAGGAAGATAAAAGCATATGACATTAGTTAGTGAGTTTGTGAAAGTTTACAATTTGAGCAATTCAAATATGATGGTTACTGAATGTTTATCGTAATGCGAAATAGCCGTAGGTGTCCCAATAAGACGATGAATAGACTGGTTAGATTGTGATTTCCAATTCTCTTCACCAATATAATACTTCTATTTAGGTTTGTGTTCATATTTATGGTATTTGTACTTTTTAACTTCATTGTTTATGCCTATTTATTTAAACACAAATTTGTTACAAGTAGGCGCCAAATACGTACACGGTACAATGTAATTGAGCTAGGTTGCTGTCTGAACGCTCAGGCGGAAGCAAGGGATTTTTAGAAGGCCACTCTTTGTACCTTAATGCTTAATCCATTATGAAGTGGAACATCATTGAGACGAAGTCCTATGGTAACCGGTAACCAAATTAGGTTATTACACCATTCTTTCCCTCAGGTTCAAACGCAAGACTTTTTCATATATACTTTGGCCTACTATTCAGTAGTATAAAATAACTTCTAAAATATTTTTGCTAGCGTTTGTATGCAATCGACGAGGTATGAGCTTAAGTAATTCTTAAAATATTCACAATAAACAATCAATAATATCAAGTCAACTTAGCATTTAATATATTTCAGTACTTAAGTGAACAAATCAGCGTCATATATTTTACATGATATTAACCTATTCAGGACAATAGTAATTGTAGATGAACGTTTTTTTTTGGTTAAATACAGTAATATTATATATAGGGCCTAAATATTCTACGCGGTCAGTAAACTTTTTCAATGTTTTCTAAAGAGTCTTTCTGTCTGGAAATGGAAAGAACAGACAACTTTTAAACTTATCCATAATTACTATATGACGTTTATATTCCCGAATCGTTGAAGGTACGCAAATAGTTATTTAGGTATCCCTAAATTGTTTTCTGTTAACGGTTTAAAATTTTAAGGATAGGATAGATTCGTGTGTTCATACTATTTATGTTACAGGCTTGATACATTTTTCACTTTCTAGTCTATATCGTCAAGTAATAATCTGTTGTAGTAATTGTAAACTCTCTGAGCATTATACAAATGTAATTACAATGGCTAATTTCTTATTGACTTATTTCAAGTCTTTCTTAAATCAACGTTTCACTGAGTTAGCTAGTTATTTATGTACAAAGTAGTGTGAGATATCGTTGTATCTGTTAGATATGCTCTTGGTCTCTTATACTAAACCAGTAAAGTTGGTACGGCCAACTCGGTGACCTGATATACTGCAAAGTAGTCGATCTACACAGAGTTGTCCCAATAGGAAAGCAAGAAAAACAGTTGGTTATCTTCTGCAGATATTTTACACTTGAGTCAGATTAACTCTTTTATGGAACTCATGACGCTAGTTTTTAGAATGAGTAATGAAAATAATGTTTACAAGTATAGGGAATTAGTGTGCATAAAACTGGGTTGTAGATTAATTTGCATTACCTCGAGAGTGGAGAAAGGTATAACCACAGTGAATAAGTCAGCTGAGAGACTACACTTGATAGTGTATGAAAATATTTTGAACTAAGTGTTTAGCGAGTGCAGTTTGAAAGTATAGGTCCTGATGACTCCGAAAAGTAGAATCCTCATTCAGTTAATTCGTTCATTCATCTTGTTGCAGCACGATGTCTCTGACAGTTAGAGCTCGTGCCGTTTGACTTGCAGCTGCTAAGTCACAGGTTCGAATCGCACTCCTATTTCCGTTTAAGAAGAAAACCTTCTTTAGTCCGAGTATGCTAATTCTCAGCAGCTCACACTGACAACTTTATCAGAGACTAAACCAATGGTTCTCGGCGAGCGCCTGTCTATCCGCATCATTTAGCCGACCAATGCCCAATGGTAAGGTTCCCACTTAAATTAACTTGCGATACAGAGCATCGACCATCCAATATCATTATCAGTAACTGTCTTACTCTCGTTTTGTTTGAACTCCACCAGTCACGAATTTTTACTCGAACTTCGAGAAAGTCTTGAAATAGGTGATTAGTAAGCTGCTTATGATAATTAATCTGAGGTGGTTTTTTGGAGATTGATTTTATTTTATTTTTATCCATCTCTGATCGATGTTGGTCTAGTACCGTTGGAAACCAGGGGGTACTAGACAACTTGGAATGAGACAGTTTTGCTAATTGATTGAAGTAGGAATCCTACTACATACCCTGGCTTAATGGTCCTGGTTGCTAATGCGAATGCTAAGTTCCGTACCTGATGAGTCCCATACTATGATAAAACGGCTGTCCAACGGCTCTTGATTTGTATAAGTATCCAACCAGTATCAATCTACTATGACTAGAAACAGCAAATCAGCGAAATCATTCTCCACAAAATCATTGTAACTTAGCCTTTATTATGTGCTTTAAATTGTATGTATATACATTTTACTTTATTTGTTTATTTCATTTTGTTAATGCTCATTTGATAGCGAGTAATCCCTGTACAACTTCTAACACATCATTCCAACACTATCCTGAAGATCATCCAAGTAATTATAACTGTCTTCCTCCTGAACATCAGCATCCTTCTCATCTATCATCATTAGCTTCATGTTATTATTCTATCCCACCAGGACCACATGCTCAAACTCTTATCAGTAGTGCTACAAACACATGTATGACTGCATATATATTAAGTAATCCCTTACCAGTCATTGATTTACGCCAGATTACAGAAAATTGCCAGAGTGTAACGATCAGTAACGGCAGCAACAACAGCGGAAGTGGTGGCGGCGGAGGTCCAATCACTTTCTACACCACAGGTGCCAACAACAGTAATCTAACGATAATCGGGAAAAATGCTGATTATTTAGATTTATATAATAATTCCTTATTAAATCTTATTCCAGTTAGTTGCAGTTCTAGTTTACCTTACACTTGTAATAATAATAATAATAATAATAATAATAATAATAATAATAATAATACAGGATTATCAACAGTAACGACAGCTGTCACTCCCAATCCCACTTTAACAGCTCCTGCCTGTTGTACTTTTCCTATCACATCATCGACTACTACCGGAGTTGTTGTTACTGCAGTTGTTACTGGTGTAAGCGATAATTGTATACAAACTGTTCACGTTGATAATAGCTGTTATTATTCAAATAGATCATTATTTATTGATGCAAAAGAGAATCATCCACCACAACCTGCACTTATTATCCAAGTAAGTATATGTTGTTTTATGGGCTTCTTTTTATTATGTTTTGTTTCCCCTCATTTCTCTAAAAGTAAATATTAGATATATTTCAACTGAGTAATAGTCAAATCAAAAGGTGTTATTGTTACATGAACACATTGAGGGCTCTTTACTGATACACTTTTGATTGAATCTGAAATTATTGGTAAACTGTCTTTTTAATTAGGATAGTGGTATCCATCATTGTTTCCCATTATCCCCATTTTTATTTCACTTCATCGCTGACTTTTCGGGGATTGATTTCTCACTAGGAAAGTAAGTTACTTGAAATACGCATATGATATAATCCTGTTTGTGAAGACGCTTGCGAAATTCACTCTTTTAATCGTCTTGAGTATCAATGCGGCGATGTTTTAGATACTTTTCTCTCTGTTCAAATGGAAAATGTTGTGTCAGGATAGGTTTAAATCAACACCTAAACTGTTGATAGCTGGTAAAGTAGCTGAGAGCATTGACCATTTCACTTTTCCTGGTTAGTTTGTGCTTGACGAGAATTTCGGAAACTCATCTGGCTCTTGCCATTTTATATGTCTTATGACGAAGGTTAGATGTTCTTTCCCTTTTACTACATGTTTATGATATATGACCTTTAAAAGATAACATTCGAAATCGTAAATGTCTTCCAAATATTACTTGTTTTTGTTGGGACAACTAATCGAGCAATACGGAGGTTAGACTCAAAGTTCTTCACCGATTAAAGTGGTTAGGACATTTATTACTGAGGTTGGGTAGAAGTGCTCAAACCAAGACAGAATGAGTCTTTGAAGTTATTGGCTATTTGTATGAAGCATGTTGGTAGTAGGTATAGGCTAGCTAGTTAGAGTTCGCTATAATCGCTTTTATTGTTCGGGAAAGTTGTGTGTTCTGACTCAAAATCAGTCGTAGCGACTCAGATGCATTCACTTTTTATCTTCTATTTGAATTTGAATTCTATTATTCTTTCATACATGTCTTTTTATTACCTCCTCTGAAGTCGTGTTCTCAGTATCTAGTTCTAGTTCTCACTATTATTGCTACTGCTACAGTATGAACTCCTTGTGTGTATCTTATTAATTTCATCGCATCATGGTAATATAGTATGATAATTTGTATTAACGAATATTTATGCCGGAATGTGCGTTGTTCGTGACTGATTGACTGAAACATCAATCTACTCTTTCACGCTATAAATATCCCACTTTTTTTCACCACGCCACATATACAAATACATATAATAGCTGTGGTTATTTGATAAATCTTTTACTTGAGCTTAGACTACTCTCGTTATCTGCATACTAGTTTTATGAACTCAAACTGTCGAAGCCTTTATTGACATATATGTACAAAAATTATGTGTCTTTATAGTCTTAAGGTGATTATAAATCATTATTCATTCAAACCAGAAGCAAGAAGTTACAAAATTCACCAATCAGTTAATGCCATGTTAAAGAAACTTACTGAAAGTGATTGGGTGGAATGTTTTCAGTTCCTTCGAGACTTTTGAAAGCTATTTCGGAATTCCTGTGAGCCATCATAACACCAAATCTCTTTCGATTTCCTGCAAATGATTATCTCCTTGAATCAACTTTGTCACTGGGTTTTGTCAGCGCTTCATCATCCGTTATGATTAGATCATTTTAGGCGCGGATCATTTAATTATGTTTCTTTTGTGTTCTTTCTACGTGGGGTTTCATTTTGTAAGTGTTATTAGTATCTCAAGTGGAAGTTTCTAAGACAGATCTCGTGTAGACACACCTATGTCATCTTCGCGGATCTGATTTGTGTTTTGTCCACATATGACTACTACCCGGAATCAGAATCCAAATCTTCCTGATTCCAATCATCTGTTATCTTGATACAGTTTAAAAAAATACCTTTTCACTTACCTGAAAACCGGAGGTTGGTGTTTTACTCTCGTTAGTATCCATTTGTTTAGGTAACAGAGCCATCTCAACAAAAAATGACATGGTTAAATACTACTAATGATTAGAAAAATATGGATTCGATAGATCAATCAAGTATCAGTAACATTTAGACCGGTCAGATTTAATTCTTGTGTGACATTATTTGAATACTGAAATATATATTGTTGCCATTATTGTCTTCCGAAATTTCGAAATGTTTCTATGCATTTAATTCAGGCAGTCAGTTATAAGGAATATGGCATCTGATACATTGACATCGGTTCTATTTCCGATTCTACGTTGATTCAAAAAATGGGAATAGTAGTAACACAAAAGATCATGATGTCATTTGTATATTTCGAGCAGAGTGAATTAATACGTGGGAACCAGTAAATAAACTAATTTTAAGCCTTGTAATCTTGGGAGTGGGGGAGACAAAGGACGAATGCACATCTAATCTATCACAACCATTTTTGAGCCATACTAAAACGTCTCCAACGTCTCTAAAACCTCAGTCAGGTGGTTCTAATTTGCCAACAAGGACTTAGATCAACAGTCAGCGACTTCATTGACGGATCTTACGTTTTGGTGTAATCACCTTTGTCTTCCGTTCATCCTACTCGTACACTGGTCATCGTCATGCCTAGAAGTAAGCAGTGGTTCGAGATACATAGTACACATTTCAACCACCTCAGTCGGTAAAGATCCTAAACCTTATTAACTGACTTACCATCTTTACTCAGGTCCCAGTGATAACCCCCCAGCAATGTGTCGATGACACCTTTTTCTTTACAATAAAACATACTACTCATAATAGTAAGTTTTGAAAGCTAATTACTTTTTTGTGATTTCATTTATGTAACGTCTGTGATGCTCCCCGCAAAACGCGGTCATAAGTTTCGTTTTTTAACTATTTCATGTGACTTTTTTCTTTCGATTCTCTTTATTGTAGCGTGGTGTACGCAAAAAGGTGAGTAATAATTTCGAATTATTGTGAGAATTTATTATTCCTCCCCTATATTATTAGTAAGTTTATTTAAATAGTACTTTTAGTTGGGTGTTGTAGTCCGCGCTGATTGATCTCAGCTGGGATGTCATTAAAAATCAGGTATGTACTGAATATTAGGCTGGCAGGTAATTGACGAATGTACTGCTCCTCAGACTTTTCTGCATTAACTTGTCACTGTGTACCTGTGGTTACAAGAATAGTAGACATATATATGCTACAGATTTTTCATCGCTGCACGTTGTTGGCTGTCGTAATAGTAGGATGAAGGAATGGTAGTAGCTCCCTAATCAATGCATGACCTCAGTCGATGAAGTCTTTAATCTGAGCTATGTTGATAGACGCAGACTACCTTGTTGGAATCCGCGTGAAAATCGCGATCAATAGCTGGTGATACTGCATGACATGGTTCAGAATCCGTCAGTGGCTCAAATGTATTCACTCTTCTAGATCTTAAGTTCCATTATTCTTTCGTACATACGTTTACTTCATTCCTTCCTGTTTAGTTATATTATAGTGTTATTTTTGTAAATTTGATCGTGTCGTGCTAATATAGTATGGCAATTTGAACCTATGCATATATGTACCAGGTTCTGTTTTGTACATGACTGATTTTCTGACTCAACCAATGATTGGTGTTGTAGAGATATTTCGATACAGCCAATCGATATTGGTTAGATGACCATTAAAAGCCAGGAATCACTAAATAACTGATTCATCATAGTGCGCTACTCCTCAAAAGCAGTGTCCACCCATTTCTATGGGTTGTTTACCTTTGAACAACTGAGTCGGCACCCAGTGGTTGACATTTCTGATTTCAGTCAATTCGCGTTATATATTGTATTATCTCATCCGTTGTGATTAGTGAGCAACTGTCACACTGATCACATCTTTCATGTGACACTCCAAAATTTGTTCATAAATGTGATCACTTGTAAATAAATGGTTAAGTGTTCTCAGAGAAGCCTAGTGAAAGTTTTAGGCTTGATCATTAGATAAACTAGAATACACACACACACCGTTTCAAAGAATTAATTGTTATAAAATTCTTTGATTCGAATTATTGAGGACTATAAAGTAACATAAACTTTTCTATAACTTATCATATCCATATTTAATAGAAAAAAATCTCCTGTTCTATAATAAATATCAACAAAATCTTTCATTATTATTGTTATTTTTTTCTTCTTTACCTTATTCACTCTAAATAGATCTTAAATTTACAATCATTGGACATTGACAGAATCATATCTCAATCGCATTAAGTTTCTTTTAGCACCAGAAATCTTTTGAAACTTCCCAAGTGAACATTTATAGACAGTTGAGAAATGTTTTATGAATCAATTTCGATTTTACTAATCACTGTTATCATTAATTCCTCGTAGTCGACACATCACAGACATACAGAAATTGTCATATAGCAGCATTTTGTCTCCAATGTTTATTACTTCTAAAGTAGGCATTTATTTATGTTTTGTACTTGTCAACTTATTATTTCTTATTATTATTTACTTTTTTTATTTATTAATTTTTTAAATTTATTATTATTATTATTAGTTTGTATACATGTATGTTATATTTTTCTCGTATTTTGTGTTTTCAATGTAAAGTGTTTATAGGTAGGTAGGTGGTAGTTGACAAGAGATTCATTCTGACTTAAGTTTTGTACTACTTGGCATAGTGATTAATATGGGGTGCGTGGATATTTAATGTGACTACAGGATTTGAATCTGAGTTGTCTTGTTTCACAGTTTAATATGTTAACGATTGAGCTATTCGGTTCAATTGCAAACTTCTAAACGATTGAGTTTCTTTACACTGATTGAATATCGTTTGGTTGTTTTGATCTACGAATCCGTTTTCTTTTGTTATATGTCAGTCAGTCACTTACAACGTAGAATCTTGGTACATGTGTACGTCAGTTCAAGTTGTCATGCCCCAATTAGCAACTAGAGATTAAATTGTCGGACCAAATCCCATAGTAGGGGCGGTAGTAACAAAGTAAGTACTAATGAAAAGACACAGAGATCGGAGATATGGTTTGAGAAAATATGATTCAGTAATGAAAAAATAATTATAAGCTCAAAAATTTAGAATTTGGAGGAAGACAAGGAGTGGATGGGCCTGCGCCATTGCGAGCGATTTTGAACCAAATCATCCTAAAGTCTCTAACCATTTGTTACGATGATCGCGTGGGCTCCGACCAGGTAATCTGCATGGCTCAGCCTAATTGTCAACAATTTCATGGATCGGTGCCTGTGTTTCGGTTTGACTGCCCCTAGCTTTGTTCTAGCCTACCTCCACACCAGACAACATTGCTCGTCGAGGTAGACGGTGATCAGTCATACGTAACACATGTTTTAACCATCTCAGCTGGTGAAGATTCACTACTTCATCAATAGACTTACCGTATTTACCTAGTACTCTATTCCTAACCCACGCATTCCTTACTCGGTGATCCCAGCAAACACGAGCAATACTTCGAAGACACCTATGATCACATGCTAAAAACCTACGAATATCCTCTATCCTTAATGGCCATGTTTCACATCCATAAAGTAAAACGGATCGAATTACTGTTCAGTAAACGCGTCCTTTTGTCGGAAGACGGATGTTTCGCCTTCGCCACAAATGACGCAAATTGGCGAAAGCCAATCGAGCCTTATGTATACGAGCCAAGATTTCAGCAGATAATGGACAACTGATGAGGCTCCGAGATAAGTAAAACGGTTAACACATTCTTTTACTTCGCTTTCTATCACTAACTGCAATGCCGAATGAAGCTAGTTCTGAAGGAGCATTTTGCAGTTGGATGGGTAAAATCGCATCCCAAACATGCTTTCATTCATGTTTAAGATAATCAAATGAGTGCACTTTATCATCATCTTCACCCAAGAGAACTATATCATCTGCATATTCTAAGTCTGCAAGTTTATATGATCTCCTAACGTTGGATAACGTCGCGAATCCACCACCATCTAGTATTAGAAGACTGTTGAGATAAGCAAACAGATCACTGTCGAATATAGAAAAGGGTAATTTGTCTTAATATACTGCGATTCATTAAACCAACAGGCTACCACAGATTTTCAATGCCATTTATGAATATCGTATAATTTGTTCCCTTCAAACATTTAAATAACCCAGAAACGACAATATTTGCAGAATATTCTAAATTCAATGTATTTCGTTGCATTCTCATCAGCTGCATATCTGATATTGATTTTAGATAACTTTTAATATTAACACACATGTCGATTATGCTAATTGAAATGTCTAACAGCTAACAGTAGATAGTCGAAGTAGTAAAGAAGTTGAATTCAGAGTATTTGTATATAAATTAGGTGAATATTTCAAAGTTTGATTGCGTAATAAGAAAGAAGCGTTCTAAAGAATTCGAGTTCTAGTGAATAGTTGAAGGGGTTCGATTATGTAATCATAACTACATTATTGTTATGAATATATGAAGAAAAGGAGTAAGATAGGAAAATAAAAGTATAACTCACCGACTTTCTGTTATCTATTGTTAGAAAACGAAACTAAGCAATCGATTGAATGTTACCAGGACAATTGAAGGCTAACTACTTATTCTTTTTGAATACAAAAGTCAGGTTTTAATCTTCTAATTGCAGTGTTCATCAGCAAATTTTAGTAGGATCCATTCATGTTTTGTTTTATCGATATCATATCCCGTATCTGCCAAATGACGTGTGATTTAACTTCTAAAAGTGTTTGCTAATTTCAAACATAAGTTCTCCGGGTTCTGTTCAATAAATCGTAAAAAGACCTGTTTTTCTGTCCTTTCAATGTGTCTGCTTTTGGAAGTACATGTAAACTGGTAAATACATTTAGAGGTGACATGTGACGGATATTTGTCGACTTTATTTTGATTTATTAAACATCGTGTTGTGTATAGTGTCAGTAGTTTAGCAGCTGGGAATGTTTATTCAACAGTCGTTCTAAGCTTTTGATTGCATTGTTTAGCTATTTAGTCTCTTTTGAACACCAAATGAATAAATACACTTTTCTTTTCGGCTACAACTGTTGCTGTATTTCTGAATAAATGTTTCTGGGTATCCATTTTTCGAAAGATTCTTTTATGATTGTAATTTCATCTTCAAGTTTATCAATAGGGCACAGTCGTCTAGATCTATAGTAGAGTGATTTCATTAAACCACGTTTATAGCTGATTGGACATAATCTATGAGATTCTAGGCATTATCCTTTCTGTGTATCCTTCCTGAATATAAATCTTTGTCAGGTTCCATCATCTCTTCATGCAATACCTAGATCTAGGAATTAGAAGGCACTGTTCTCTTCCTAATCCATTGTGTATTTGATGTTGGGATGAGCTGCATTAAAGGTTTCAAGTAATTTTGTCTCGTAATTTATGTCGTCGTTACATATAACATTCATTGTTGTGTTTCATACTCATATTACTGTAAGACTTTATTATGTCATACGTCTGATATACTAACTTATCAGTAGTTTCAGGTGTGTTCTTTTATCATTTCAGTCACAAGTCTGAACTTAGTTCTACTTCGATTTTCGGCAAATAGTATCAATAGCTCTTATTTTACGAAGTGTAGTGCTCATCCTTTTACAGGAACCTGTAACTAATAAATAAATTTCTTCTAAAAATTAATAACTTCTTATCTTGAATTTCATAGTAGAACTGCTTACTTTAATTTGCGCAATGAATTAGGGCATAACTCAATGCTGTTCGAATAAGAACATGTTACCGACATTTAGATCCATAAATTTGCTCAGATTATAAATAGAATAACAGAGAGAGGGAGAGAGAGCCAACTCCATCAAGTACAAATTGGATCAAAGTAAAATATTTAAAGTAACATTTAATGAATATCTGAAGGATTTTGAAGTTGTGTTCTAATAGTTCACAGAATTGAACATTTACATCTTCCGACTCATATTTCAATTTTGAAAACTACAACTCTACATTTTCTCTTCAATGTATTTTCATATCTGTCAGTTTTGATTTAAAACAAGCAAATATATACCACATTGAAGTACTCAATGTACGACAGACGTATATATCGCCTACTAATTAATCTTATTAAGTAGTAAATTGTGATAAAGTAAGGCTTAAGTTAATTGCAACATACACCTAAGCGTAGCTATGGATTAGATCAAATTACCGTATCACATTAGCACAATGCAATCAAATTAACAAAGTGAACACTAAGATATATTTGCAACAAGAAACAATAAATGGGTATTTATTGGTGAACAATAAAACTTATAATCTAGAAGACTAACTGATTGTTAGCATTGTCAAGCAAAGTTTGCAACCACTGGTTTCAATTGTCACACAGACTTCAATGAGGTAGTCTACACCTACCGATACAGTTAAGATCATCAGTTAATGACTTCATAAACTGATGTTGCGTTTTGATCTGACCACTCCTACCTTTCTTCTATCTCATTTGTACACTAGCTAATAGTATGCATCGTGAAAATCAGCCATATGAATAAACATCAGAAAGATACCTGGAATGGGCAATAGCTACATTTATATTGCTTTTAGACACTAAATTACACGAGTTTTAGTGTGATCGTTTTACTTTAGAGCTAAAAGGTTATGTTCAGTTGATAAACTCCTTGAGGAATTAGGAAGAATTGAAAATATCTTCGAGAAAATAATTATGAAGAATTATAACAGTGAATACTATTAGAAAATTGGATTTTATAAATCTGAGAGTAACTGGATATTTATCTTAAGGATAACCATTCCACCAAATCAGTCAAAGACTCATGATAACTATTAACCATGTGTTTTCTGTTATCAAACATGTTCCAACATACCCAATGCAGTATTCACTAATTCAAACGTGATTGGACTTGTTTTACGCTGAGCTCATTGAATAAGTGTTGTCTTAATTTATTGAACACATCTCGAAGAACCTACGTCTAGAATAAGAAAGCCTTCGTTAAAGTTCGTTTGCACACCGATTAATTAAAAATGGGCACATTTAAAGCAATAAATAACACAATTCGACGAATCCGTCGTAATTAGAGGACTAAAATGTGATGTGTGCATCCATCAATCCAAAATGAAGTGGTTAATCTGGTCAATTCAACTTTTATTACCTATTTCATAATTAGGTGCATAGAAAACATTGGTTGTACCTGTCATACATTGAATACTTTAGGAATTACTCTGTGCAATATCGCAGAGGTAAATAAGAATCCTGCCTTCGGATACTGGCCGGTTCAGTATGTACTCGTTGCAAGACCTTAATTTGGTCAGTTCCTAATAAAGTTTTGTGTGTGCACTGTTTAGAAGATAAAGCATCAGTCCAATGCTTCTCTGTTTTCAATGATACTCATCAAAGATCAATCTGTGATGATTGTTAGGTGAATAAAGTGTATTTAATTAATGTAATCAAATACTTATCTATTTACTTTTTCCTACTGCTAGTTGTTAGGATCGTTTGTGTATTGATTCGTTAGTTTGTTTATTCATGTGTGTACTGATTCATATACGTTTGTTTTATTTGTGTTAAATCGTTCTTTTTGTTTTTTTCTTCTACACAACAATCTTCATGTCATTTCAATCTGTTGATGATTGTGATTTTTCCCATGAATTTCTTTAATTTCTAAGTAATTTTATTCTAGAAATAATAGTCAACTGTGTATGGAATAAAGTAGATCTTTGTAACATTGTGAAAATGATTCAATGAGTTTAGCTACAGGGTATTTAGTAAACATACTAAATTAGTCGATGAGCTTGTGAACTTTTATCATGTGAGATAATTAGAATGTGTATAAAGCATACCTGACTATAGTCTATATCAATGCACTGCGTTGGCTAGTGTAGAAGTAGGATATCAAAAAATTATAAGGAGCTAATATAGGACGTGGCGTCAGTTGATGAAGTTACTAACTGTTGGTTTAAGCTGTGTTGTTAAATGTAGGTGGCATCGCGATAACTGTAAACAGTAGTTGGAGACATCGGATGTGTTTCATAATCTTTTGTAGTGGCACAGGTCCACTCATTCTGTATCTCTCATCAGATACTATTAACAATGTTACCACATTTCCATTATTCTACCTGTAGATTTGATCTCGTCGCGTTAATGTGGCATGGCAACTTAAGTTGACACGACGATTAATCTATGGTTTATTTACTGACTAACTTATTCAACAAACCATTTACGTTGGATGAAATGCTTTATTATTACTTTAAACTGAAAATTTCGGTTGAGGCTATCCACAATCTCTTCCGTGTTCACTAAGTGTGTCATGTACAGCATTTCCGATTATTATGCTGTTCATTTATTGGGTGAGTACCGGAGATTACAGCTTAAAATTTTATTTCAAGCTCTTTGAGCATTTTTGCTTATAGAGTATCGGACTGCCCTACACTGACATGTTGATAGATGGTAGTTTTCCTAAACATTATGATTAATACTTTACTTATCCTATCAATTATCAAACTCAGACCTTTAGGTCAGGCATCGAATGCATTTTTTCAAATTGTACAGTCCTTGATCTAATGGCCTTTGTTCTTAACTTTAGTATTTTTAGTAGTACAGTTTCTATGGCATAAATGTAGGTTGAGTACAAGTATGCTGACTGAAATAGTAAATTAATAGGATGAACCATGTCTTGTTATCAGCCCATAAATAATTGACTGTTGAAATGATCCGCATCGTTTGGTGAAGATCACATAATGTCGATTCTCATGATTACAGCGATCAGTGCTATTTATTTTGTCAGTTTAACCTTTTTGTATTTCTACTATGATATAATAGCTTGGGCGCTGGATTGACGGTGACTAACGTTTTCGAATTCCTCACATAGAACATCACAAATATAATCAAAATTAGACAATCTTCAGCAGTTCTTTAGTTTACGGCGATGAATTTAGTTGCATCACATCAGTGTCGACATAACTAGACCGATTTTATCCATTCAAAAAAACTATTTAAATGGATATATTGTGAAAACAGATGATAAAATATTGCAAAGAGTATACAGGTTTCACATTACCAATCGATTTACTTGAGTTGTCTATTGGTTTCTCCGTAGAATAACTGAAAGGTAACATAAACTAGTCCATATAGCTTTATTACATACATCTTTCTGAATCATTATAAGAATGCACTCTTCTAAGCAAAATTTAAAAGTCCCGGTGTAAATACCATTACTAGATTGCAGGTACATCCAGCTAACGAGTTTCTTACGTTTTGGATTCCGAGCATCAGCCACAATTCAATTTAGTCTTCTAAGCATGTTATAATTGAGATGGTTATTTTTGTAGAGATTGGTGATTTAATTGATTGAATACGTCACAGATTGATGTTAGCAAGGTACCAATAAAAAACCAGAGAGCACTGAACAGCCGTTTCATTCTAGTGTGGAACTCCTCAGCAGTGAGCACTTTGGAATTTCAGGTTGACGGCGAATCGTTTGCGTTTGTGGTTGGAGGGGAGCGGGAGTAGGGTTGATTTTCATGTGAAATATCAACTACTTAACAAGGACCTCATATTTACTACGTTTACCACTACGATTCTTCTATGATGTCAGCAAATAAATTTCGTTAATAATTATGAACTTACTGAGCATTACACAACTACTTTCTGATTGGCTGGGATGGCTATTCCAAAACCGATGTTTATTAGTTAAGTAAACAATTTAGTGAAAGCATTTTGAAGAACTTACGGGCTTACTCTTACTCTTAAATATAACCAGAACAACAATCTATTTGCTGAATACATTGAATTTGCTAGTCACTTCATTACATTCTCTTCTGTTATATAGAATAAGCAATTAATTGTAACTAATATGACACGTATGTATCACTGCAAATTTAATGAATGCGAATTGTGATATGCTGTGGTGGAATAGAGACGAATTAAAGGAGGAAGAGGTTTCAATAGAATATTAAAAAGACAAAAGAGAGTATTAGTTCTAGAAATAATTTGAGTTGAATTGATTCTATGTTATGACGCAAGAATTTGGTTGATTGGATGGCCGAGTGCCAATTGCAAGTGCCTAGTTGGTTATTGCGCGTCTGCCCTGTGCCCACTTAGTCCCAAGCCGAAATAAGAAGAACGCGAGCCAATAGGTCAGCCAGACAGAATCATATTATATTTCAAGCATTCTTTTGTATATACATAAAATCAGACCACACAACAAACCAATTAGAAAATTAACATGAATACAGAACGAGGGAAATAGTGGTAGTGAATAGGAACAACTTGTACACAACTAATTGACTGTAGACCATAACAAGAGACAATATAATAACAGTAATTATGCTAAACGGGAGGATAGGGCAAGCGGAGCGCAATAATAATAGAAACAAAATGTTTACAGTACAGACAGTTCGAATAAATGAAATAGTGTTCGAAACCACAGTTCTGAAAGTTTGTTACACTTCTTTGTAGTCCGACCTAACATTCTAAGACACCCACTAGACACAAGATATGCAGTGAACACATTGTATTCATTTAAAACTGCCAAACATGGAAATCGCTTCTATAATAGTAAGATTTGTTCAAGCTGTCTCAATAAGAAGGCTAAACTCTAATCTATGCATTCAAAAGGAATTGGTGATGAACCTTTAGTTGCTTTAGGTAAGTGAACACTATTAATTTTGTACTTTAGCTGTATTTATCTTTCATTATTTCTTATGTAATCATGTCACATTCAATTTATTCAACATTGAACATTTATGTGTTAAGCTTTAATCTTTTAGTATGTCCGTATTATATAATTAAATTATCAATATCTTAGCAATTTATCAGTTCTGACTTCTTATCATTTTTTGATTAATAAATCTTTTTCATATTACGTAAGCGATCGATTGCGAATTGTTTCTACGATAATCACTCTGTTTTATCTATAAATACTCTTTGGTTGACATTGGTACCCTACCGACATCAATCTCTGACTCAACTAAACTTAATACAAATGTTCATGATACCACCTCAATTCAATTACAATAATCAATTGACTAGTGACTAACTGCTGAATGTTTCTGAAGTTCAAGTAAGAAGTTGTGACTATTGGAGTTAAGAGTTGTCAGAAGTGGGACAGTTATCACCGATGATAATGGATGATCGTCGCGCTTATATTCACGAATTGATGGAAGTGGGAAATTTTATTATTAGATGTTACCCTAGTGGTGTGAAGGGTTAAGCGTTTGCCAATCTAAAGGCTCTGTATCCGATTTCCTTAGCGGAATTGATTGTGCTCAGTCGCTAAAGAGTTTCATGCTTAGATAAAACAGCTATTCAGTGCTCTCTAGTTCTCAATGATATCACCTTATTTCAATTACAACCACTTTATTGAAAACACCGTTAATTCATCTTTATTCCACTTGTACATATCATGATTCATATCCATTAAATTTACAATCGTACATACACATTATGCTAATTACACGTGATTGTTTATTGTATGTAACAGAAGAGAATGCAATGTAATGACTAGTAAATTCAATGTATTCAGCAAACAGATTTTCGTTCTGGAAATGAATTATATGGAAATTATCCCTACTCTACTTTTACAATTTCTTCTATATACTTAACTCCTAATCAATTATTGATATGACCTTGTGTGGATCAGACTGCAGAAACAAACACCAATGAACATTTAACTGGTCCCTGTCTGTTTGCCCAATATACAGTCCCAAGGTGAGATAAGAAGAATAAAAGATTTATAAACAGTCAGGCAGAATCAAATTCTACTTCAGACAATCCTTTATGCATGCATAAGACCTGAACATTCAATAAATCAATTAGAAAACTAACATTAATTACAAAATGTGAATAACGTTGACTATGAACTGGAGCAACGTATATACAATCAATTAAGCCGTAGTTCATAAATGGGAAATGACACTAACAGTTAATGCGTCAAACGGGAGGCTAGACAAAAGGAAATATAGAGATAATACAAATAAGATATTCACTTTGGATATAATCAAAATAAATGAAATAGTCTACCGAAAACTGTCCTCAAATATAATTAATCTTGTTTTGGTGCCCGACATATCAAATGGGTAACTGGCATACAATGCTGTTTGATTTAGGTTTCATCTTAGTTGACATTCATCAGTAAGTCATATCTAAACTTTTGAAGGAACTGACATTTTCCCTAGATTGATTGATGTCTAAATAAGATCCAAAGTCATATTTCCTCAGTTTTGAGTATTTATGAAGTTCTTTCAATCAGGTTGCAAATTGTCTACAATTGACTATCAACTTTTGAACTATACATTGGTACTAATCGACGATCATTAGTAATATATATCGACAGTCTAATAAATCGTATATTTCAACGTAAAGTATCGCTTACTAATTCGTTTACTCGTTTTTCTCGGAAGTCGATTCTGCGAAAAACATCTCACAATTCTCAAATCGAAAAAATGAAGATCAACATAGTGAATGAAGACTTTTTCTCGAGTGAATTACACCTTTGTACCAAAAATCTGATAATAGTAATTCCTTCCAATATAATAGATAGTTCCATGTGAAATTTGTGATTAGACGGGAATACTTCCAACTTCTTCATAGCTTCTCAAGACTATTTCAATGAGTGTATTATGCGACTCATCGTTACACAATCTTCAACGATATAATCTCTCTATATCTCTCACTAATATTTACATCATTCATAGAATTTCTTTCATATAGAAACCTACTTTCTTCTATACAGTTACTTAGAGATAATTTATCAGGTGTTAACATTCTCAATAAGTTTTCATTCAGTAAAATTTTGGCAAATTGAATACAATAACACAACAGTGTAATTATCCTTTTCCCTGTTTTGTGTATACGTTGGTGTGTGTGTGTGTGTAGGTATCTGCTTGTTCATGTTCATCTTTGATGTTCTATTGTGACAGAAAGTGAAAGAATTCAACAGCGGAGCAAGCAGCGACATTATCTAACTAAAATAACAACAAAAAAAGACATGAAAGTAATGCATAACTTTTATGTGAAGTTGACGATACGATGAAATAATATTTGTTAGTAGTATTATTCTATTTGATGAAAAGTAAAAAAAAAACATGATAAAACCAAACAAAGAATCAAGAAGTTATATGCTTTATTGAAGTATTACTTTATTGTTAATTAATATCAATGGAATGAAGAAATACGGAAGTGTACACTTTCAGAAGGCATTTCGGTTGGCTTTCTTCATTATTACTACCATTATTATTATTATTATTATTATTATTATTATTATTATTATTATTATTATTATTACTATTGTTATATGCTATTTTTGATATTATTTACTTTCTTATTTAATGCATTACTCTGTCACTTGGTTATTTTATTAGTTAAAGTGAATTCCTAATGACATAATCTCCCCCCCCCGCCACACTTGGTTTTTTTTTAAATTTAATTTTTGCGGTATGTCAAAATGCAAAAATATCAAAGTTTATTTGCTTAAAATAATGTTTACTTGTATTTGTTTGTATTTTAAAAATTTAAGTGTTGGCGCAACTTCCAGAAAACTGAACAAAGCATCTACGATGCTTCAAAGAGCCGACGTTAGTTCATTCAATAAGTGATCGACAGAATCACGATGTGCTGTGTTCTGATTGGGTAATGATTAAAACTTATTAGTTCGAATGGAATGGATTATAATAAGGATTTTATTGTTTTCAGAAAACTATAAATATATAAATACTTTGTGCATAACCGTTATACCGGACCAGTAAAGAAGAGTAACAAACTCTCAGAACTGTGTTTTAGAACATTATTTCAATTATTCTAACTGTGGGTAATGCAAACATTTTGTTTCTATGATTGTTACATTCCTCTTATCCTAACCCCACAAATAGTTTATTTACTCTTTGTATATTGTCTCTTACTATGAACTACAGTTGATTGGTTGTGTACAGGTTATCCTTATTCACTGCCACTATTTTCCTTAGTTCTGTAATAATGTTGATTTCCTGATTGGTCCGCTGTGTAGTTTAGTTTGATATATATATATATATATATATATATATATATATATATAGAGAGAGAGAGAGAGAGAGAGAGAGAGAGGGAGAGAGAGAGAGAGGAATGTATGAAATATAATTCGATTCTATTTGGTTGGCCTATCGGCTTGTATTCTTCTTATTCTGGCTTAAGACTCAGTGGGCTTAGGGCAGACACGCAATTATCGATTGGGCACAAGTAAATGGCACTAGACCAACCAACCCCCGAATTTCTCGCGTCATAACAATTACTAACTATCTTACTGAAATAAAGATTTTCGCCAACCTGGCTTCTGTCTTCTGATTTGTGTTTAGGAGGTTTCAAAGCATTTGAGTGTTAAAGTTGTCCGTGGTTAGTCAAGCTATCATCCATCAGTTATAAATCTAAGTATGATTTAACTATTGTTTCTCTATAATTATATTGAAGTATAGATCTATCTTAGTGAAGATCTATAATCGAAAAAGTTCAATCATAAGCTGGTGCATAATATAAGGATCTTGAAATGTTTTCCTTTAGTTTCTGAAGTAGACAATCATCGTTTCCGATTTATTAACCACTTTAGGCCATTAATTGAATAGTTTGTCAGAAATGAAACAATTGTATTATAAAGAATATAAATACTTTAGATGGTGACTAAATCAATCATAGTTTTTTTTAGCGACGTCACTGCTAGTAAACTACAAAAATGACTACGGAGGAATTCATTTCTGTAATTGAAAAGTAGTTAGGTCAATTTTGAAAGAAATCGAAATGAGAACTAATTACAGTGTGCCTCAATACCCCCCTCTACTCGGAGGTATCCTTTATGCTTGACTGATACTTGTTTCTACAAAGCATCCAAGACTAAATGATTTATTATGTAATTATTGAGAATGTGATAATACTGTTAATATATGGTAAAGTAAGCTACTAATGATCAAAGTGTGAAAAAGATAAAAGTAAGAAATGAAATTAGTGTGAAAACTAGTAAACTTCCAGACACACACACACACACACACGATCCTGTCAGTTAGATCACTCAACAAGAATAGCAGTCATTCATAGTACATTGATTGTAAACATGAATTTGGTGGGAATCTTTTATCGAGAATGTAACAAACAGTAACATGTTAGATAGACATAAACATGTATAGAATGATGTTACGTAATCATCATTTATTATTAATAATTAGACAAGAATACAATGCCTTGTATATGTTACACGTCTAGTGTAATAGACAATATACTACTAGTATGATATGATATACAAACAGATAGTAGTATATTGAATGCCATTTGTTTATACTTTAAAAGACAAGAAAGTATTTGAAGTATTGAATAATATCAGAGAAAAAATAGAATAATCAATTCAAAAAGATGACTTCCATAGACAACTAAAGCAAATGGCTTAAGGCGATATAATGCGAAAAAGTTGGAGTTATGCAAAATGGTTTCATTGAGTGTTTCACTATTTTCAATCATTTTAGGATGAATTCTCATGTTCCCAATGATTTATCATGGACTTAAACTGGATCAGTCTCTGTTGCTATATGTGCACCTCAAGTGGATTGCCTTGATATTGCAATAACCAGTTGCACAAGTGTTATTGTCTGGACTCAGTGATCTAGTGGTGAACGCGATGGCGTTTGGCATGAAACGAACTGATTTAATATCCCAGCGTAACAATTAGCATTGGGATGCATGTACATCCAGCTGACGAGTCGTCGAAACATGTGTCCTAGATTCCACTTGTCAATCACAATTCAACTTAAACAATCAGTTTTTTTTGTTTTGTTATGCATTTGAATCGGACTGAAGTTATCTAAAACTGTCTACTACTGTAGTACAGTCCAAATGATGTTGATGATAAACACGAATCTAGTCAAAGTTTGAAACGTATTCTTTCCTGTACTCATGAGTTAAATCAACAGTAAAGTAGTTGAAGCATATCGAATTAATGAACCAATGCTTCTTATCACACGTGGAGCATAGGACTGCAGACCAACATTCTCCAACAAGCTGTCTTGAGCTCTCCTCTGCAGTTTTTCCACGTAATGTTCATTCTTTTCATGTATACCGCCGATTCCCTGCATAATTTTTTCTTTGGTCTCCCTCTTTTCTTTGGCCTTGAGGATTGTAGGTAAGCGCTTGTCATGGGACGCAGTTTAGTAATATCCTGTGGATGACATTCACTGTGATCTTCTCCTTCCTTGTCTCGAAAAATGTATTGATGATCCTAGATCCATGGAATCTCAATCCTATAAGTTTTTTCCATGCTTCTTGGAATACCATTAGTGCTACTCATTTTGTGAGTACGGAATTTTCTTCTTCGTAACCCGAGTATAACAGTACTTTTCCTAAGGATAGTCTTTGCTGTGCAGCTTGTAACTAATGGGCTTCAATTATTCCAAGCATCTCCAGTTCGTATCTTTTCATTTCTTCAGCTTCTTCCTGTATCCCACATCGTTCGAATATTCCAAGTATCTATGATAATTGTTGCTGTGGTTGTAAGAAGGGGCATCGGCCTCGCTACTTTTGAAGAAACTAGGCTTCACCAAGAGGCGTCATAACTCTTCGAATTGAAGTCTTTTCAACTCTCAGGGAAGAGTTAAAATGGCTTTTATCCGGTCAGCATTTTCTTAACAAGGTCGGTTCTCTACGGGATGGAGTTGTAAACCCCATACCCAAATTTTCTTCTTTATCTGGGCTCTGAACAGGTAGCAACACTAAGGGGGATTCCACGTGGAGTTAGTTGAAGCATATACTTCCTGACTGTTGAAATTGTTACTGACATCATAAGACAAATAGATTAATATATGAATTATTATTAGTTTGAATACATAGATTTTAGTATGAATAGGCACCAAATATGTATATGCTACACAATTAAAAAACGTAATATCATCAAAAGCCTCAAGACGGAAGGGGACTGTAATCAAAAAGATTAGATTCAGTAAGACAACAAAAAAATTACAGGATATGAGATATAGCTCAAATAGAAATACAATCAAGTAGGACTTCATCCCTTTGATAAAAGTTATCATAGTGTTATGAAAAGGTTAATAGTAAATTGTAACACCACTGACTTCTATTCTAGGGTATATTTAAAATTGTCTTATGCCACTGAGTTGTACTATTTCTGACACCTTCAACTAAGAGGTCTCTGTGGACCGACAGAAGTCAGTCCTATGCAATTTCCACAATGTAATATCATAAACTGACCACCTATCCGGGTTTACTAATAATTCACAGCCTTGGGAAATAATGCACAGTAGGGAAGGTGTAGAAACAATTTTCATTAATCACGACTAAGCTAGTGTTTTAAGATGAGTTGTCATCACTACGCATGAGCACACAATACCAAACCTAAGGATTAATAACATGATGCTGATACCAGATTTAAACAATCCTTCGGAGACAAGAATGTCTAGAGATGAAGACGCAAAAAACACAGAAAATCCCTCTGTTGTTCTATCTGACTCAGTGTTCATATTTAAAGGCCGGTGTGTATGGCATAAGCAGTTTCAGAAAAGTTTTTTTACGTTTCTACATCATTAGCATCAATTAGAAATTCTGTCATTTAGTGACTGGAAAGAATATTCACATTGGTCAGGTTTCTATGTGAACTGAACAAATAGTAAATATGTACCAGGAGAGCAAAGTAATAAAGAAAAGGGAAGTGATACTAAATAAGTATGTTTGCATTAAATTAACAGCAACTAACGTTTGAGTTGGAGAGGCAATAAAGCTGACAGGTCATATTCTTCATGAATAAGAATCCCTTCTGTGTGCGGGCTGTGAAGTGACCCAGTTACCTAAACCGAAGTAGAAGGTTTACTTTGGAGACCATTCTTCATCAATAGTTTGAAATCAAGATTTTCGGACTCCTTCGGTTGAACCTTCCGTTTCCATTGAGTCTGTTTAGGCGATGAATGTTTACTGCATTCTCACATTTTTATAGACAAACCATTTCTGCTACGAGAAAAAGATAAGTAGGATTTCTATAGCGGACACTATAAATACCTGATTATGTCGAAGCATTTCAAGAAGGAGAGTGACCCTTGACCACATCAGGATATTTCCAGAGCATTAACACACATTTACACTTTTTATTAATTTTACTACATTGGACGATTTAGCAAGAACAACTAACTTTCGAAAATGTTTTGAAGAAGACTATTTCAATTACTTTAATTGTGTGTAAAGTAATCTACTCTATTCACTCATTTAACCCCTTAACTGTTAGTATATCATTTTCCATTTATGAACTACAGCTAACTGATTGTTCACACGTGACCTCAATTCAATATCACTGTCTCCTTTGTTTTGTATTGATGCTAATTACCTAACTGACTAACTGTGTAGTCTGATTGATGTATATTTTAAGGGATGCTTGAAATATAATATGATTTTGTCTGATTGATTCATTGGCTTGTGTTTCTTCTTATTCCGTCCAGGGTCGGAGTAGGCACTAGGTAGATATGCATGAACCGACAAGTTGTTCTGATTGACGTTAGTTACTGTAATTTTATGCGCATAAGGTCGTATCAGTTAATTAATCATACTTTACAGTCATAACAGTTTAACTTCACAACAAATGTATGATGTGAAATGTGTATTTATCTTTATGTTAATGTTATCAAAGGATTAGAATTGATCAGTTTGTGTTTTGAAGTATGAGGATCCTGAAGATATTTATCAAAATAGAGTTAAATCGTAATTATGATTAAATTTGAATCATGTCTGACATGTGAAGTTGAAGTTACATACTTCATCTTATTTGGATTTCGTCTGTTGGATCTACTTTCACCCGATTGTTGATGTTCACTTAGTGCCCAAAGCACAGTTCATTCATGTAAACCGCTATCATATTTTCTATTGAGTTGATGAGTTTCTATCTTCCTCTTGAGTTTCATTGTGAACATCAACGATGAAATGCAAGTACATCCAACTAGAAATCCTTTAATATGATGAAACTTATGTACTAGATTTTATTTATCAGTTATATTTTAACTTTAAGGATACTAATGTATGAATTTATTTGTAAAAGAGAATGTATTAAGACCATTAATTCTTTTCATATGTAATTAGTTACTATCAGGAAGTTATGTAAGATCCTGGCTTCCAACTTATTGTAAAACTCTAAGGAAATGTATTTCTTCTCCTAAGAAACATATGTCGTCACCATTTATAGTTAGTACTACGATTACGTAACAAAATTTTTATCTATCTAACTTTCAGCAATAGATGAATACCAGCAAACTAGAAATATTTGATACTACTTTACATCAATCTATTTCTACATTAGCCAGTCTTGATTTGCATCAAACAAATGTATCATACGTAACTGATGTGCCCAATGTATAATAGCAGCTAAATTTCTATTAAATAATGATATCCATCACTTACTGATGATTCCTATTAAGTACGAAACAATTATCAATTAAAATATTCAATTGATTATTTTAATTTAAGTTATTCACATCATGTTTACTAAATACTGTCAATTGTATTATATTCTCTGAGTTAGTTGAAGTTTTAAGTTAAGCAATCATTGAAATCGTGAAGTACTAAACAAATGTGTAGAACTCTTCAACAGTGCTCACCTACAACCCCACAATGGGATTGAGCTCAGGACCTTCAGGTTCACACTGAACGCTTAACCTTAGACCACTGAGTCGGATTTTAACTTAGTGAAATTTTTTATGCTCGTGTGATCCCATACATCGGTATCGGTGTGTAACTGCTTCATATACGACATGGGTAAACTCTACTGTTTGCGTCTTCTTACTAGATGAGCTTTCCAGAGATGCCTGAACGTTCTGGTCCTGATTTCTCAGTGGAATCGTGGATGCAAATTACTGAAGTGTCCCATACTAAGATAAATACTCGTCCGATCCTCCATGGTTTTCAAGGATTATTTAACTCAAAGTAATTCCTGATATTAACACTGCATATAAGGAACTAATTCAAGCAGATAATGTTTGTATATCATTATTTAATTACCAGTAAAATGTTCGTTTGTTATATTAATAAAGAACAAAGGACTAATTAGTGAAGTCATCAAACAGCTGTGTTTTGTTCAAACTAATTAGTGAATTGAAACTTTTCAGATGATGATTTCCTACTGTCTTCAATTGAAATAGAGTACCTGTAGTATTGTTTAAGTTTGATTGTGTCTGGCAAACAGAATCCAACATGTCCGATTTTATATTTGTCAGCTGGGTATACCTGCATTTCAGTGTTGATATTCATTACGGGATTCGAACATAGGTCGTTCAAACTATACTTGTGAACTATCACTATATTGATGCAATCCACTCAGGATGCACTTATAGCAACAGGGACTGATAAGTTTCACTATATAACAAATCGACAGGGAAGATCCAAATACATCCTAATTAGGTTACTCGTAGTTTCGCATCACGGACTAAATTTAGTTATAGAACTTACAAACACTAAATAACACCTATTTTATCTTAGTTTAGTAATTTCTTAGAATAATGCATCGACAATAAAGGAAACGGATTGAACACTTCTGGCTACAATGTGAATGATTAACCTTCTTATTATTTATGTAACATCTATTCATGAACATTCCCATTCAGATGTTCAGTGTATATTAGTTTACAATGATCGTCCAGTGTAGATTAGTCCACGAAAGTAATCGATAAAATCCCATTTTTTTTTAATATCCCTAATCAGAATGTTAAAACTACCATTTTACTCATTCAATATGACTAGATTCGGTTAGTGTAATTATTCCTTTTCTAATTGATTTCATGCATTGGTCCTGATGTAGTCAATCACTGGAAACCAAGAAGCACTAGATGCTTATTCCTTCTTAGTTTGAATTTCTATTACAATCAGCATGTATGAATCCACAATGAGATGATGCTCAGAATTTTCAAGTTTCGCATAATTTCTGCAGGTCGCATTAGAATACGTAGCTAATAGAGTTCAAAATTTTGGTGAGTAAAGCAGTTATTCACCAATGGTAATGAATGAATCTGCACAGATATATCTTACGTTAATTGACTGTTAGAATTAATAAATATTGAGTAGTCTCAATGGTCTCACGATTATTCCTTTGTTGCAAATCCTGAAGGTTCTGGTTTCGATTCTGATGTGAGATATTATAATTAAATGTTACTACAGAGTCCTAAACGAGGCCAAAAAGCTATCTCATAATGTTTCATTGTAATTAATGCCTCAGTAACTTATTTTAAAATTCAAGAATCTTTAAAGTACATGGTTACTATTCTACTTTTTATTATTCAATAGTTATCCGCAACGTTTAACTACCGTTCTTCAAGTATCATATTATTACACATTGTTTTCCTTAGTAGTTATAAGTAATACATTCACTATAACATTCAGGCAAGTATTATAGATTTGAATAGAACCTTCAACAACAACAACGACAGCAGCAAAGACATTCATCGTTTTCACCGAATAATGAAATGCATCAGTACAATATTGAATTGAATACTGAATTAGTACTTAGATGTAGAAGAAACCTTACAAGTTTTGATACATTCCCTCCCTTGAATGTTTCAAATTGTTTTTCTTTTCTTTTAATTTAGTTAATAAGTTACATTTGAATTTGTAGGAATATTTCTTTTCAATAAATAAGAAACTGTAATAATCTAATGTTTGTATTTGTTGATTTGTTTTAGAGTAAATGTATGGAATAGATTAGAATTTGCCGACTAATTATTCGAAATTTTATTATAAATCTGATTGAATTAGATTGTGGTTAGTGAATAAACCCCAGAACTTAAGATTCAGTTTCGTTTAAGACTCGTCAGGCTGATATATCTGCATCCCATTGTTGATACTCACATCATGGTTCAAACTCAATTGGTTACGTGTCAAACGTCATCGCGTTCACCATTAGACTACTTAGTTTAAACAGATACACCTTCGCAACAGATATGTATATATAATTGAAATGTGTTTGGATCTTCATATTGATTTGTTATGGAATGAAACTGGTTAGTCTCTGTCGCTATATGTGTATCTTGAGTGGATTGCCTCAATATAGTGATAGTTTACAAGTATAGTTTGAACGACCTGAGTTCGAATCCCGTAATGAATATCAACACTGGAATGCAGGTATACCCAGCTGACAAATATGAAATAGGACATGTTGGACTTTGTTTACCAGTCACAACCGGACTCAAACAATGTTTTTTAGCTATGGTTAAGTCAAGGCAATCTATTCAGAATGTAGATATAGCAACAGAAACTGATCAATTTAAATCCATGACAAATCTAATAAAATGCCCATGTTTCACTAACAACAGTTTAATGTATCATAAACGCAACAATTTCTACTATTTCATAGATAAATTTTTCCCAATGATGTTTAATTTAATTCTGTGCCTTGGAGATAGTTAGTCAGTTAGTTAATCAGATTGTAGAACTCGGTACATGTGCACATCAATTCAAGTTGGCATCGCCCAATTAATAGATAGAAACGAAATTGTATGACCGAAACCCAGAGTAACGGAGGTAGTAACAGTGTTAGAATTAATAGAGAGGATATTGATCAAAGATAAGTATTAAGAAAATATAATTCAGTAAACAGAAAATTAGGAGGGATTTAGAAGCTTAGAATTTGGAGAAGGACAAACAATGAATGCACCAACACCAAGAGTTGTCTGGAAGATTGCGGAAATGAATATGACCGCTTTCAATAAAGTAACTATAATAAATAAAGGAATATAAACGTAGAATAAGTAAGTGGAAATTTCTTTGACATAACTGGTACTTGATCGGAATATGTATCAGAAGTCTATAAAGACGCTAGTTTCAATACGTTCAAAATGGACGTATGCTCACCATGGAAATTACTATTTATACGGTTAGTAAAATTAGGTTTCTGTTTCTTAGTGTCATTTAGTCAGCGCTTTAAATGATGAGCTTAGGATAAAAACCTCTCTTTAGTTATAAGAAAACTCCACAGGTGGTTGTTTAATCATCAGTCAGTATGAGTGCTAGCCTCCCATACCCTTAAGGAGTTTTTTCGCTTGCACCTAAAAGAAAAATAACTGAATTACGGTTAGTCTTAACTGCCCCAGTGTTTAAGAGTTAATTGCTTGAGGCCGGTCACATATGGCCTTTTTGTTACTTGATTTTGTTGCCTTAGCTCCTTAATTGTTGAAACCTTACAGCTTTTGATGGGAATGCATGAAGTAAGATGAAATGTACATTTTTAGGGCTGACCTTTCCTAACCTCATCGTACATTTATGATAGCAACATCTCCACAATGCTAGCTTTCTGTGGAAAACAACTTACTGTCATCGTATTTTTATGCAGTCAGTAGTACAACTTTGTACTCAAACCTAACGTATACTACTTTTCATCTAACGGTTCTTCAAGCGACATGTTTGACGTGATAGGATCCTAAGGAATAACTATTTCAACCGGTAAAGCCGATCGGATTATCACGATATACAAGTCTGAACATCACGTCAAGGTAGCAGCAACAGTCAAGTGGCGAATCGACCTAAAGTTATATACATAGTTTTTTTTTGCATCGTCCCTACTTTGATCACTAAGAAACTAAATAAATTTGTCCTCCTATGCAAAAGGACTGATAATTAATTCTCATGTTTTCTAAGTTCTGCTTAATTAATCAATAGTATTAGCATTCTAATTAGCTTATAACTGAAAATAATTTTACCATGTTACACAAAGAGCCATTTAACATCATCCGTAAAGGATGATTACTTCAAAGTGTGTGTATTACATGACTGTAATGAAATATACAGAGGATATGTGTGTGTGTTAGTGTGGGCTAGCAAGTCATAGGATTATGTCTTTATCGTTATTTACGTTGTGACGGGTGATTTTGATTCTTTTATCGACCGCGAAATCTCTGTCGTCAATTATTATCTTGTCTAGGTTGACAGCTTAATTCGGTTCCTAAGCCTTGATACGACCCCCTAGGCTAAAACTTCATTTCAACGTAAACATGAGAGAGAATGCAGGAAATACGGCGAAATGACACTTTACTACAGGGTTCAATTATGTACATAAAACTAGGGTATTCATAGTGTCATAAATGTCCTTTGGGCTTCTAGAGATTTCTGTATCCTACTAAACACAGTAGTAGTAAGATAACTATCCAATCAGAGACATTTTAAGTGATTTCTCATTACCTAGAAGTTTCTGATAGAAAACTATCTGAGTGCTGATTGATCACAATGTCTCCTATTGATTTCTACACCTTTTCGAACTTGTTTCAAGAGGTTTTCTGGTTCTACCCAACAATTTGATACTAGCTGATATCGAAATTATATTTATAGAATACTGAAAAGTCTCGAATACGGATAAAGCGGTTATTTAAAAGTAACTGGTTTCAAAGAAGTTAACTAATAATTCAACTTGACAATGAATGACTGTTTAAATCTTATTACTACCTAGAATGTTCTTCAGTGCTAATTAACAAATAAATGTTAAACTGAATAGAGCAGAATATAAAATCTTGTCATTTGAAGTTAAATTTCATCTTTCGAAAAGTAATATTAACAGAATTGTTATTGAATTACAAGTTGGAAGTTTATTTAAACAATCAGAAGACTTGTATCCAGTGAATGAAAACATAATGAGTAAATTCAAATGAGAACTAGTTGACATCGTAAATCAACACTTTATATCATCCACCATGGAATTGAGAATATTGTCTAAAGAACATATAAAGGCTTTAAAGAATTTAAAGAAAAATGACTAGTTAGTGATATTACGTCTGGATGAAGACACTGGGATTGTCTTAATTGTCATATCTGATTATGTTGCAAAGATAAAGTGACAAATCAACATTCAGAGTTGATGTGTTAAACAAAGATTTGACTGATTTGACAGAGAACTGAATCACAAACCTACTGAAGGAAATTTTGGAAAGGAAACTAATTGATAACACGACGTTTAATAATTTAAAGCCTTGAGGGTTTTGATTGACTTACATGTATGATCTACTCAAGGTTCATTAAGAAAATACTCCATTTATACCTATTATGTCAACGATGAATTCACCTCAACATACAATGGATTGATGGTTAGTAAAGAGACTTGAGCTTGCGACTCAACTATCAGATGCATGTTTTTTTTGTTAGAATCCTTCGACTTTGATGAAACATTGAATCAAATAAATGCCCCTAGTAAATCTTTGATTTCCTTTGATACAACACCTCTATTTACCGAAATACCTTTTCTTGAAACAATTATATGCAAATCATCTGTTTTACTTCGTCTATCAATGTCTATTTTTTAAACTGCTTAGATCTTTGTGCATAAAGATATCTAGTTCTGGTTCAACATCATGATAAATTGTCGAATTATGATGTAACAATGAGTAATTCATTGAGCTCTATCCTGGAAGATGTTTTGGTGGACAATCTTGAAAATACAAAGCTCAGAAAAATGATTGAAGGAATAATACATTACTGCATGTATCCTGGTGATACATTTATCGTCTATGATAATGAACAACATGAAAAAAAATCACTTATTGAAAGTTTTCAACAGAGCCCATAAAAATGCTTAATTTATTATGGAGTTTGAAAAAGACAACAAGTTTCATTCTTTGAATATTACCATGCAGCAAAGAGAAGATGGCTCAATACAACGATCAATTTATAGAAATAATTACATAGAATAGAGTGTTGCTCTTTAGCTTTGACAGGTTTTACCCTATTCATTATAAAAAAGCCCTGGTGATCATGTTGTTTCTCAGTACAGACAATTATCTGTACTTCAGATAAAATGGATGGTGAACTTGTAAACATTAAATAATGTGGAGGAAACAATGACAATCTAGGGAGATTGATTGTTAAATACAATAAAAGTAAAACAGGTAAATCTAATACAATCATAGTCTATTGATAAATTAACCATGTAAACTCTGTATACCCTTTCTAATATTACCCCTTTCGCTTATGTAATATTTAGTCATATTTACTATCTCTGGTTGGATAAGATTTGTGCTAAGGATTCGCAAATTAAGGTGAGACCTTGATACCTGCTAACGAACGTGAGACCAGTGATACAATAACAGGGAGATAAGCTATTCCGTAGCGCCTAAGCCCAGTTTACTAGAGGAAGAAGTGCAACGTCAGCAAGAAGTGTTTAATTCCACAGGCATCCTGGTAGACGGATAATAAACACACATTTCATGAGTATATATACAAATAAAAGAGAGTGTCCTTGAACTGTCACAAATAGCGTACTAAAATAAACAACGAACCAATAAGATTTAGTATCTTACCAAATGGGAAACACGAACTGAAGGTGAGACAGAAACTTTTTGGCGCAAAAACAAGAAATTTTCATTTATATAACTAAATCACAGAAATAACAGGTTTGTAGAGAGAATTCTGGGGATCTAACATCCTCAACAATTTGTCGTATATTCTTGAAGTTGATTAACTCATTTGTATACTGAGACTTCTAAACTGTATACTAATTGATTTAAATGAACATTCTTAGCAGATAATTTAAGAATCGCTTAAGTCCATCCCTTTTACTGTATGCTAGTTATTTAATGGAATTTAATTAAATATTTTCTATTCCGTTACTATGATACTGTTATACGAGGTGGGGGGAGGGGTAGAGAATTGGAAATCCCAATCTATCTAGTGCATTCTTCGTGCTAATGGGACCCTTATGAGTAACCTATATCTTTTTAAACATTCAGTTACACTGATATTCGTATTGCTTAAATTGTATGCTTTACAAAGACTCAATAGCCACTGTCATATATATTTCCCTTTTAGAATAATTCTAGCCTTATTCTAGCTGTATCACTTCAGACTCTGTACACAACTCCCTAATTCAGCTGTCATTATATTCAGTATATGATATAGAAAAGCCATTGTTTTTACTCACTAAATGGTTTGCTCTTAGTTCTCATTCTCCAATGTTTGTTCTTTCTATTTATACCACTTGAGAGAGTATAGGTCACTCAATCATCGTATCAACACCAATCATCAAATCTAAGCCTCTCAGTTTGTAGTCATAGCACTAATCCTATTAGCTCGTTCCATACCCAACAACTACAAAGTTATTTCACATATTATTGGTCGTCAACTCTGATTAATCAAATAAAATCGTCTTATTAACCTTTTACATATGCAATAGGATTGTTTAGAAACACAGTCATCAAAAAACGATCTGTTAGTTAGATTGAAATTCATATTTCTCAAATTTACATAATGTTAACTAATCATATCAATCAACAATTTTCTTACCTAAATGTTCATAATAAACGTTGAATTACTCTGAGAACAATATCACTGATCATGTTCACTTTCTTCATTCTGAACTCTGATACCATTTCCAAGACTGTTTACTAAATAAATATACTGAACTGTTATATGTTCATATCCGTGAATTGTCTAATCAGTTTTTGAATTGAAATGGTCTTGTGAAGTTCGGTATTTAGTTGATAACCTGTATTCATCAAAGACTGATCTCAATGGAGTACCATTTAAATTATTCTCCATAAACTTGAATGATCTTAGATTGAATTCCTATGTAGGATCACGAGTGAGTATTACTAAACAGTTCGACGCTAAAATGAAACACTTTTCTATTTTCCAGTTGTTTTCAATCATATTCTTCCGAGACCTGTAGATAGGGGAGTGTGAACGCTGAACTATTGTATATATTAACTAGATTTATGTACAGGAACTAAGGTGGTTGGATCATAGTTACATCAGATTCCGATAATTAAATATCTTTAGTGTATGTAATCCCACTTATATAGCTTTGGGTTATTGCCCATATGCTACTGATCAGATGCATAAAATTTGAGAAGCGGTTAGGCGACATTGTATTAATCTATATTTTGAATCAGTTAAATCCAACTAACAGTACGATTTCAATCAACCCAGCAAGCATAAAGAAGGTGTTTCATGGATGGTGATTCAACCATACTACAGATCGTACCCCAAGTAGAAGTTGCTATGTTCAGGACGGTGGGTGGATGGGGATGCAATCAGGTCTTCTATAGAACAAGCTTTGACAAGTCAATCAATTAATGCATGTTACCCTATGTAGAGTATAGGCTACCAACCAACATTTTTCAACCAACTCTATTCTGGGCTTTCCTTTCCAGTTCTTCCCAAGTACTGTTCATTCTTTAAATGTCTGTTTCCAATTCTTAAGGAAATGTGTTCATGGATCTTCTTTCTTTCCTTTTGCTTTAACGATTGTAAGTTAGTGCTTGTCTTGTGATACAGTTAGATGATTTCTTCATTGTAAGTCCTATCCACCCCCAGCAATTTTTCTTAATTCTTTTTTTCCTAGATGTAAGATAGTTTATTCTCTGCCTAAGTAGGTTGTTGCGGATGATGTCTGGCCAACGGATCCGAAGTACCTTGCGCATACTATTATTTATGTATACTTGTATCTTATGAATGATACTTTCATAGTTTCCAATACAAGTTTCAGCTCCATGCAACATAACTAACTGTCTTGAAGTTTGTGTTGAAAATTTTGGCTTTAATGTTAACTGAGAGTCGGTCTGAGTTCCAGATGTTTCTTATGTGTAGAAATGGTGCCCTAATCTTTTCAGTCCGTACCTTCATATCCTTGTTTATCGATGATGCTGCCCATGTATGCAAAAGTTTCTGCATCTTTTAGAATTTATCTGTCAAGTGTAATTAGGTTAGTGTTCAATGTTTTGTATCTGAGGATCTTGCTTTCCCTTCGTGTATATTTAGGCCTACTGCTGCCGAGTCTGCTGTTACGTTATTTGTCTTCACCTGCATTTGTTGTCGTATGTAGGATAGAGAGGTCAAATCATCTGTAAAGACCAAGTCATCTAATTACATCCATGTTGTCCACGGTGTTTCGTACTTGCCTTGAGACAATGCAGTTTTCATGATACAGTCAACTACCAGCAGGAAGAGAAAATGCGAGAGTCGGCAACTCTATCTTACACTGGTCTTCACTTTGAATAAACCAGTGAGTTGTCCTTCATTCACAATTTTGCAGTGTAGTTCATCGAAGAATCTTTGACAAGTACGAATTCAAACTTTTCTTATTAATATTCAATTATCTCATAAATGAAGTATTCATTAAGTGAAACACAAATACATAAACCTAAAAGAAACACAATTAAATCAAAGTAAATAGAAATAATTGAAAAGATTATGAATTTGATGGCTGCAATCAATCTCTTTGTTGATTCTTTTGATAATGTTAAAGAAAATTACCCTGAAGGTTTAATGATTGTTTAATAAACACTTGATTGAAGTATGTTTATCTTATAGCAAATTATGTGAACTGTGTAAATGAGATAGATAGATAGATCAGAGATAGATAGATAGATAGATAGATAGATAGATAGATAGATATAGCGTAGATAGATAGATAGATAGATAGATAGATAGATAGATAGATAGATGAATAGTAGATCAGATAGCTCGATAGATACTAGATAGCTAGCTAGATAGAGATAGATAGATAGTAGCTATCGCTAGATATTAGCTGTAGTAGTCGCTCGCTCGATAAGGCTCGCTCGCTGTAGATCGCTCGCTCGCACGCTCGCTGCTGATACGCTTCGCTCGACTCGGCTTCGCTCGCTTCGCTCGCTCGCTCGCTCGCTGCTCTCTCGCTGCTAGCTCGCTAGCTCGCTCGCTCGCTCGCTCGCTCGCTCGCTCGCTCGCTCGCTCGCTCGCTCGCTCGCTCGCTCGCTCGCTCGCTCGCTCGCTCGCTCGCTCGCTCGCTCGCTCGCTCGCTCGCTCGCTCGCTGCTGCTCGCTCGCTCCTCGCTCTCGCTCGCTCGCTCGCTCGCTCGCTCGCTCGCTCGCTCGCTCGCTCGCTCGCTCGCTCGCTCGCTCGCTCGCTCGCTCGCTCGCTCGCTCGCTCGCTCGCTCGCTCGCTCGCTCGCTCGCTCGCTCGCTCGCTCGCTCGCTCGCTCGCTCGCTCGCTCCGCTCGCTCGCTCGCTCGCTCGCTCGCTCGCTCGCTCGCTCGCTCGCTCGCTCGCTCGCTCGCTCGCTCGCTCGCTCGCTCGCTCGCTCGCTCGCTCGCTCGCTCGCTCGCTCGCTCGCTCGCTCGCTCGCTCGCTCGCTCGCCTCGCTCGCTCGCTCGCTCGCTCGCTCGGCTCGCTCGCCTGCTCGCTCGCTCGCTCGCTCGCTCGCTCGCTCGCTCGCTCGCTCGCTCGCTCGCTCGCTCGCTCGCTCGCTCGCTCGCTCGCTCGCTCGCTCGCTCGCTCGCTCGCTCGCTCGCTAGCTCGCTCGCTCGCTGCTCGCTCGCTAGCTCGCTCGCTCGCTCGCTCGCTCGCTCGCTCGCTCGCTCGCTCGCTCGCTCGCTCGCTCGCTCGCTCGCTCGCTCGCTCGCTCGCTCGCTCGCTCGCTCGCTCGCTCGCTCCTCGCTCGCTCGCTCGCTCGCTCGCTCGCTCTCGCTCGCTCGCTCGCTCTCTCTCGCTCGCTCGCTCGCTCGCTCGCTCGCTCGCTCGCTCGCTCGCTCGCTCGCTCGCTCGCTCGCTCGCTCGCTCGCTCGCTCGCTCGCTCGCTCTCTCGCTCGCTCGCTCGCTCGCTCGCTCGCTCGCTCGCTCGCTCGCTCGCTCGCTCGCTCGCTCGCTCGCTCGCTCGCTCGCTCGCTCGCTCGCTCGCTCGCTCGCTCGCTAGCTCGCTCGCTCGCTCGCTCGCTCGCTCGCTCGCTCGCTCTCTCGCTCGCTCGCTCGCTCGCTCGCTCGCTCTCGCTCGCTCGCTCGCTCGCTCGCTCGCTCGCTCGCTCGCTCGCTCGCTCGCTCGCTCGCTCGCTCGCTCGCTCGCTCGCTCGCTCGCTCGCTCTCTCGCTCTCGCTCGCTCGCCTCGCTCGCTCCTCGCTCGCTCGCTCGCTCGCTCGCTCGCTCGCTCGCTCGCTGCTCGCTCGCTCGCTCGCTGCTCGCTCGCTGCTCGCTGCTCGCTCGCTCGCTCGCTCGCCGCTGCTCCTCGCTCGATCGCTCGCTCGCTGCTATCGCTCGCTCTCGCCTGACGTTTCTGCTGTGTTGATCTTTTTTGGTGGTTGTTTGCCGCGAGTTGGCAATTACTTTGCCTAGTCGGTATGGCTAGTCGGTAATTGTGAGTCTGCCCTACGCTCCCTGAGTCCCAAGCCGAAATAAGAAGAATACGAGCCAATAGATCAACCAGACAGAATACTATTATATTTCAAGCGTTCCTTTATATATATACATAAAATCAGACCACACAGCAAACCAATTAGGTTCATAAACAGCAACAAGTTGATTTAAGCTAATGTAACATTCAACAATTGACACTTTCATATCTTATCTGAAGGTATTTAATAAACTGATAGGAATGTGTTGGGTTGGCTCGCAGTTTTGGCAATGACTGAAATTCCTTAGTCCTATCTGGATAGATTACAATGAATATCTTTACCAGAAAACTATAAATATATGAATATTTTGTACATAACTCACTCTCTCTTACTGAAACAGAGATTTCTGCAAATTTTTCTTCTCGTCTGTGAATTGCGACTAGAAGATTTCAAGGCGTCCGAGTGTTGAAGTTGTATGCGGTTTATCAAGCTATCAAAAATGAGTTATGACAGAATGCAGAGTAACATGAAAATCAGAAAGAAAGAACAACAAAAAAAATTAGCTATCAACTCAGTAGTCACATCAAATAAACTTACGTTTAATAGTGAGGGAAATAAGGAATGAAGCTTTACTTACTAAGTTAAGTGCGTTACCCCTCCTAAATGAGCATAGGCCGCTCAAAAGTTTTCTCCATTCAACTCCGTCCTGAGCAATTCTTTCCAGCTGTTTTCAGTTACTGTTCATCCTTTTGATGTCTGCTTCCAATTTTCAACGCAGTGTGTTCTTCAGCTTTCCTCTTTTCTGTTTCACAACAGCATTCCAAGTTAATGCTTGTTTCCTGATGCAGTCAGATGATTTCCGCAATGTATGTCCTATCCATTTCAAACGTCGTTTTCTAATTTCCTCTTCAGCTGGAAGTTGGTTTGTTCTCTTTCATAGTAGGCTGTCGATAATGGTTTTGACCACCTGACATTCAATAGACAGTTGTTTATAAATATCTGTATCCTCCTGAGGATGTTTGAAGTAGTTCTCCACATTTCAGCTCCATACAGCAAAACTGTCTTGACGTTTGAATCGGAAAGTTTGACTTTGAGGTTGATCGACAGTTGTTTTGAGTCCGATATGTTTTTCGACTGTAGGAATGCTGTCCTTGCTTTGCCAATCCTTGACCTTACATTTGCATCGGATCCTTATTGTTCATCGATGATGCTTCCCAGGTTCAATTAGGTTGGTGCTCCCTGTGTTGTATTTAAAGATCTTGCTCTTTCATTCATGTATGTTCAGGCCTACTGATGCTGAGGTTTTTGCTAAGTTGGTTGTCTTCACTTACATTTGTCGATGTGTTTGGGCTAGAAGAGGTAGATCATCCGCGATATCCAGACCATAGAGTCGCATCCTACTTGTCCATTGAATTCTGTGCTTCCCCCCAGATGTAGAGGTTTTCATGATCCAATCAACCACAAGAAGGAACAGAAGAGTCTAGAGTAGGCAGCCTTGTCTGGTCTTCTCCGGGAATGTATCTGGCAGCTATCCTCCATGCACGGTTTTGCACTGTAGTCCGTTTTAAGAATTTTGGATAATATTCCCGAGTTTCTCTTGTAAGCCGTAGTGTCGACGAAGTTTCCATAGTGATCTCCTGTCTACGCTGTCAAACGCCTTCACATAGTCAATGAAGGAATAAAGCGATATGATGAAACAACAGCAATCTGACAATTGAAATTAAAAGTTGGTAGAATTCGGGTTTTGATACTTTACAGCCAGTTTGTTGAAATTAATCACCAATTTATTGATTATGTTATATTGGGTGATTCTAGGAGAACACCTAACTTTAGGGATTGTATTTTAGTGGACTACTTCAATTGCTTTAGGTATATGTAATGCAAACATTTTATTTCTATTATTATTATGTATCACTTACTTTATCCTACCATTCAACCTATTGATTAATAGTATTTAATCCTCCAGATTTGTAAACTATTGTTACTTAATTGTGTATACCTTACTCCAGTTCACTACCACTGTCTCAATTATTTTATATTGATGTTAATTTTTTAATTAGTTGACTGGGTGGTCAGGTTTTGTGTAGATACAAAGGAGTGCCTCAAATATAAGTGGTTGATTCATTAGCTTGTCTGGTTGATTTATTGGCTTGTGTTCTATCTCATTTATGACCTGGGACTGAGTGGGTATTAGGAAGATACTGGGCATCGGTAAGACTGATTTGTTTGTTCGCGTGTACGACGTCATATCAGTTAACTGGTCGTACGTTAGTACGTTATAACAGTTTTGGTGAAATAGCAAATTTAAGCAAAATATACATGTGACTTATCAAGATTCAGTAAACAATTATAACGACAGATAACGTTTATTAGCTTAGTCGGAAGTCATTAGGTGGATGTACCTACATCACAGTGTTGTTTGTGTGTTTCGTGAATCTAACACATTTCTTTATGAAAGGTCAACACATTATTCAGTGAGACAATGAGCCCAGGTATATAAACACCAACGTGTTGCTAGACGGTATTTTTAAGGAGATCGGCTCAAGATAGACAGAGACCGTCAGCAAGTGGTTGGTAGCTAAAGTCTGGGACCTAGGCGTAGTCCCGTCTGACTGGCCTCGACTGGTCGTCCCAGTTTATCAAAATGGATAAAAATCCCTACAGTTTCACTAACATAGTATTTAAGACAATAGCCTATGTATATAAGCCGATACTTTTATGACGCTACAGAAGGGCAAACTCCGGAAAACCAAGTTACTTTCAAACCTTGGCGGAGATAACCAGATATTTACTATTCTCCAGATCCTAGAACATCAGCTTACCTAGTGTTGTCCGACGACAGTAGTATTTATTAACTTGAAAGTAACTTTTGGCTTGGTAGATCAAGCGATTCTGTGCTAGTGTTACTTAACAAAAGGCATACTTCAAATGTAGATAAACTTAATGTAGGCTCACTTATTGAACACGACTGGTCTAATTAGAGTTTATGGTGAACAGTTACTAAAACTGTCAGCTTCAAGTGATGTTCGTCAGAATTGGTCTATATCCCCACTGTTTATTTAATTTCATCAAAGATATCTTTCTAGAAATTAAACTTTCATCATTTAATATTTCAAGTATTGACTTCCTTTAAGAAAGCCCATTCGTCGACTCAGAACAGGTACACGATATAGTCCTATTAAGTGAAGACGCTGACAATATGCACAGTCTTCTGAATACCTTGGGTAACAATGCAAGCTTACATGGTATGAGTTTCTCTCTCTTTAAATTCAAAATATCACTTGAGAACTGGTCTACGTAATCTCCTAGAAAGGTCATAGGGAGTGAAATAAATGAGTACGTTGACCACTTCACTTATTTCCGAAGCCTTATCACCCCTTGTGGGTTGGTGTCTGGCAAAATCTCAGCACGGATTTAGGAAGCTCACTTGGCTTTTTTCAATTGGCATCACTCGTGGCGTAAGCAAGATATTCATTCTTTGATGAAACTTGAGTTTAGTGCCCAGTAGTTTATGCCGTTTTAACTTAAGGATTCGAAGCAAATGCTTTGAAAATAAAAGGTACGTGTAGGCTTCAGGTCACTGTTCATAAAAATATTCAAAATATCGCCTGTATATCATGGAGTGACCGAATTATCAATATTGGTGTTAGATTGAGAATACCAGGAAAAAATTGCAAGTCAGTAGACTTAGAAGGTTAGGATAGGTGTTAAGTATGCCTAACCACTATCTAACTAGACACTTGATGCAAACTGATGTTGATATATGGTGAAATAAAGTTAGTGGTGACCAAACTCAAACATGGTATCTGTCTATGAAGTCAATGACTGGTGATCTAAGTCATGTTGATAGATCCAAACTATCTGGCTTGGGTCAACTTGATAATCACGATGAATGGCTGAAAGACGCTAGGTGGCATGATTTAAATGTATTCATTTTTTGTGCAATTGTATAGATTACAAATTTCATTATTTTTTTCATGGATAGGTCTGCATCATTCTTTCCTGTCGAATTATGCTGTCGTATTCATCTTCCATGTTTGATCGCTTCATGTTAATGTGGTATGGTAACTTGAACATATGCGCATATCTGTCAAGTTCTATGTTGCTCATAAGTGATTGACACAATTGGTCTCTTTCAGTACTTAACGCAAACAACTGATAAATAAAAACACTTGACATATAAATTTATGCCCATTAAATAAATGAACAGCTATCTGAACTTATAAGTTCACTGAACATTAAGTTGCCATTTGAAGCGATGAATATTCGATTCAAGTCACAATGTGTATATCAACAAAAGAATAAAATTATACTTATCTAAGTAGAACAAAATAAGCGCTATGCATTTCATCTTTAGATACAATCCAACATTTACAATGGACAAATAACTTGACGAAATGATGACAGTTAAGTAAAGAAAACTGTTCTTTTCTCCAGTATTATTTAGTTACTCAATTAAAGTATATTCCAAGTATACTAATTTATGATAAAATCTACATATAAACTTACTGTATACTGACTTAATGGCTTATGAATTGACTGATCATCATATGACCTGATTATTGTAGGGGCCACTGTTGCCCCTTATACCATCATGTTTGTATTGCATATTTCTTTATTGATATTTGTACCATTAAGTTAGACTGCATCGTTCAACATAACAGCGTGTTGTACAATTTGTAACGCTGGATTCGTTCCGTACAAATATAAATCTATCGCAACTTCCTTCCAGACTTCTTGATCATACTCGTAATTGGTGATTATTGTGCGTGTATAAGTCTTGTTATTGATGAGGGCGAAATTACTGACAAGATACATAGTTATTGAATCTAACGAGGTTACAAATCCAGCAGTATAATTTGATCACAACAATATTTCGGGTTCTGTTGAAGAATTCACTACTTCAAGTAATCAAACATAAAACTTTGTATTGATGTATTACATATGTTTAACTTGTTAAACTCACATTACATTTTACATAATTTAGTATAAGTTGTTATCTTTATCTAAATCTATACAATTAATTGAGTTAGGTGGCTCGTGGAAATCAGTATTAAGTTATAGTTGATAGAATTCGTCACAGATTGATGTTGGTAAGGTATCATTGAAAACCAAGCAACACTGGACAACTGTTTCCCCTCTTGCTTAGGTGAACGATATTCTATGATCCTTATTACCGACTACTTAACATCAACTTCATGTCATACCTACCGGTTAGCAGATATATAAGTTATTACAACAGGGAGCATCACAGCTGAACTCACTTCCACAAACTTCTTTCAGTCACACAAAGATATAGAAAATCGAATAGATAATGACTACAGTTATGTTGCACCTAAATAAATTTGGAAATAGAAAAAATAACTGCTTTTTCAGAATAAGATAACGATTGATTTTATTTCTTCTGAATCTCATCAGCTGCATACAGTTTACAGAATTTAAACTAAGTGTACCATATGCATATTGTTGAGTTTGGTTAGATTTTAGATGGAAGTCGTATTAGTATGTTGTGAAGCTAATATATCTAAATAAAAGTTGATCAAAATATTGCAAATATAAGATGCTGAAAAAATCCTGGAGAATCAGTCGTTGCTGTACTCAGAAGCAGGAACTGAAAAAATTCCAGTGTATGGTAGTTCTGTTGATGGTGGTGCTGTTAGGATGCAGGGGGGGGGGTAATTTTACATCAGTGAGTTTCACAGTTTGTAACAGTCAGTATGACCATATTGCCCATCTATAGGACTAAGATGCATACATCGATTAATCACTGAATAGTAATAATTGTCGAGTCCCTTGTACAGTTAATGAAATTCAATCAATTATCAATTCGCTACATGGCCAGTAGTAGTCTAAATGATTCAACATCGCTAACACTGATGAGATAGAAGGTGTTTTAAGGATAGTCCTTATCACTATTGAGGATTAAACAAATAATGTACTGATCACTACTTGGCTACCAGTCATTGTACGAAACCGAATGATTACGCATTGATGAAATAGATAGCAAGTTCATAATAATTAAGACTGTTATGTACTGGTCATAGTTACTTAAATTGTATTATGTTAATGTAATAAAATGAATCAAACTTTTGAAATCAAAGAAATCATGTAGCAAAAGTAAAATATAAGCGAATTGCTAGAATAAAGAAAGGCTGACAACTATTTATTTCTGGAAACATAAATCTAGTTCCAACCGTTTAGTAGCATTAACTGCAGTGAATTTTGATAAATGGAATATTAAAAGATTACAGGGTATTTACCTCATAATGTCTGTCACTGAGGTGTCTTGAGATCACGTTGTTGAAAGTTTTCGTCCTTTTAATAATGACGACTTTTGAATAATAGTCACTTTTTCCACCTCACCTTTTTGTTAATCATTCACAATTATCTTCATGAACACATGGGTACTTGCTTTTTTATCATAATCTGACACCACCACTTGAACAGTATGGAGCTTATCTTCATTATAAATTACATCCATGTGTATTAGTATACAGTTTTAATGAAAAACTAACTGAAAAGAAGTTTCTTCGCTTAGTTGTTTTTAATGAAAAATACATTCACTGTACCACAGATCTGGCATCCAGTGGTAGAATTCCCGCTTCTATCCATTTATTATATATATATATATATATATATATATATATATATATATATATATATATATATATATATATATATAGCGTGACGATACCTGTCTCACTGCAGGCAAGTCTAAACTCCACCAGTTATAACTTCTCACTGGAGCATCGGAAACATTCTGAAGTTAGTCACTCGTAAACAGATTAGTGAAATTGAATTAAAGTGGTTTCATGGGAATCGGTATCAAGTTTTATTTGATTGAATTCATCATACATTGATCTAAGGTACAAACTCCTAAGAAGTTCCATACTCAAACAAAGCGACTGTCCAGTTCTCCCTGGCTTTTAAATTGCACCCTACCAATATCAATATTTGACAAATGCAATCAATTAATACTTAATACCAATCTGTACAAACCATGTCAATTCATTTAATTTAAATTAGACTCTTCTTTCATTTCTATCAATCTAACACATTTAGTAGGATAAATTTGTATATTCCCATGGATTTGTTATGGACTGAAGCTGGTCAGTCACTGTCGCTATATGCGGGAATATGCAAATTCATCCTACAACCGATTCGCCCATTGGACAAATGTGACTGTCTGAACTTAATAGTCTAGTGGTAAATAAATTGAGTTCGAATTCCACTGTAAACATCAACATTGGAATGCAGGTAAATCCAACCGACGAATCACAAATAGGACAAAACGAGTCTCCTAAATTCCACTTGCCAGTCACAATCCAACTTAAATAACACATTTAGTAAATACATGCCATTATGCATAAACACATTTGGTAATAACATCAATTGTATACTTTAACATGAACATTAAAAATGAAAATGTTACCGATTACTTTAACTTTATTGTTATCACATTATGTGTTTACTGGGTAACAGTTGAATTTTTCTCACATTTTCTGATTACGTAACCAAACAAACTTACAATGATTACAAGAAAGTGAAAATAGAACATGGAAAAATTGTTTTTTTTCTCATTTTCTGTCTTCTTCTTTATCCCAATTTGATCATACTTAGTTTCATACTTGTTTTGGCTTTTTTTTTGTTTTTCTTCTCTATTTTTCTTTTATCCATTAATTGTAGAAACATTTTTAAATGGATACTTTAATTAGGTTTTGTTTTAAAAATGGTATTACTTGGTTACCTGATTAAATCGATGAATTGATGTTTAATTGATTTATTAAATTAGTTAATGAAAGTTTACATCATCATTTTGTTAATCTAACAACAAAACTTGTAATATAGTTGATTGAATATAACACAGATTGATGTTGATAGGGGGCATGGGGGGATGGGAGACTATTGAAAATCAGACAGCATTGAACAGTTATTTCACATTCTAGTTTGGAACTGTAATACATATTTAATGTCAGGATTGACAACTAACTATTTCCACAACCTCTAATTGTAACTAAATATCAGCTCACTATTGACTAGCTCCTTGAGGTAATTCCTGGAGTTCTAATGTAAAGACGTGACCGGCGGAGTTCAACCATGTCGGGTGTAAGGCAGTTACTCACTGATGACAATGGTTGAGGTCGCGGAAACGTATCACGAATTGACTGAATCAGAAATATCAACCATTAGGAACCATCTCAATGGTCCAATGGTAAAGCGCTCGTCGTGGAGCCTCAGGGTCCTGGATTTCGATCCCAAACGGGCTTGTGGATCGCACTGCTGAGGAGTCCCATACTAGGACGAAACAGCTGTCCAGTGATTCCAGGTGATCAATGATTGTCTGATTCAGAACAATTCGTGATATCAGGATTAACAACTTACTATTTCCGCAACCCCCAATCGTAACATATTTAATACATGAATATAAAGTAAAACAACATTTGAGAATAACATCATATCTACTACTAATGGATTAATAATGTTGAAGAATGAAATATTCTATTAGTTTCTACAGTTAATGTTAATGTTAATGTTCTGTTTGTTTGTTGCTTTTTTTTTTCTCATGTAATCACTAAGATGAATTTTCAATTTCATTTTTAAATGTAAATGAAAGTTTCAATGAATGTAAATTGTTAAGAGAAAAGAAAAAACAAACTAAATAGTGAATGTATGAAATAGATCATTATCCTTGTAAATAGATTCAATGAATGAAATACATACAAATTTCAATGTTTCGCATGGTAAATTAATCTGTGATTCATCAGCAACATGACCAAAGTTTGAAAAAAATATCAAATATTGATGTAAATAAGAGGTTAAACATCACTATGAATATCCAATCATATGTTGAGTATGAACATATTGACATAAGTGATCATAAGTGAATCAATGTTCAGAATGTTGTGAATGAAAGAAAGTGTTCATGTATGGAAGTAGTTTACACATTCAAAAGAGAGTCTATGCACATACATTGTCCCTGACTGGCTATGACAATGGTAATGAATAGACGATTTAACGCTTCACTTGTCAAATTGTGTAAACATGTGTAGTGATGTAATCATCAAATGTTTAAATAATCGTTGCAGATTTGTTAGTACATTTACTGAAATCAAATGCATTCTCAAATTATGTCGCTCCCCACCCCCACCCCGAATTCTGCATACGGTAAAAAGATGACCACACTTAAATCCAAGTTGAATGCATGGGACGTTGACATTACAATATTTTTTTGAAAACAAAAGCTGTTATGTTCAGTGATTCGCAAAGAATAACTAACTTCCATAACTATGTTTTAGAGGACTGCCTCAATTGCTTTAATTGTGTATAAAATAAGCATTTTATTATGTTTATATTGTCCTATCCTTCCGTCCAACATAATAACTGTTAGTATATCATTTTACATTTATGAACTACATTTAACTGATTGTGCACATGCTACATCGATTCACTATCACTGTCTCCCTTGTTTTGTATTGATGCAGATTTTCATTTATGAACTACACTTAGTCAATTATGTAGAAGTTATCTCAATTAATTGCCACTCTCTCTTGCTTTAGATTGATGTTAACTTCCTAATTATATGACTGTGTGGTCTGATATATATATAAAGGAATGCTTGAAATATAATATGATTTTACCAGATTGATTTATCGGCTTGTGTTCTTCTTATTGCGACTTGGGACGGAAGAGAGCCTCGGGCACACGTACCGGGACCGACTAGGTAATCTCGTTTACTTTTTTCACTGTAGTTTTGTTTACACAACTTAGCGTCAATTAATTAGTCGTACCTTCCCATCATAATAACTTTTTCGATGTTTTAACAGATACATTTGATCTACCATTTAAAAGAATTTTGGAATTCTTCGAAAGTACCCTACTAACATCAATGTGTAACGATTACAATTAGATAAATTTAAGCTCTTGTGTTGGTTTTCATAGAAACATAAGTTTATACTGTCATAAATCTATATGAACTGAGTAATATTTTATGGTAAAGTACATTGTATTACTTTTATTTATTAATCATTAATCGTAAGTACGATTAATTCCTTACTTTCATGTGTATACTTCTCTTAGATAAGTAAATGTTTATTTATGTCTCCGATTATTCCTTACTGCATTGATTCCATAAGTTTTACAAGCAAATTATAGAAACACTGGCGCATTTTGTAAGGATTGTGGAATCATTCTTTTCAATTATTGAAAATAAAGATACCCCAAACTACTTTAATGGATTAAAATGAAGATGTTTTGTTATTGGTATCGTTTCATTTAAACTAAGAAACGTTGAGGTGCATTTGCGTTATGATAGCCCCTCCCCCTAGTAATCTCAAAGATGTCTTCAGAAGTTCAAAAGTGGCCAAAGATATTTCATTTAATCACCTTATTAATAAAGCCTTCTAGAATCTTGGATAGCGGCTGATAACTTACTGCATGCGAATTGGATGAATTGTAAATATTATTTCATTTACACAGAAAACGATGAGTAAGCAAGTAGTTTGTATTCGACACTTAGTGTAGTGAACATTTCTTCCTGCTTCCTTCTGTCCTTCTGATTTGTGACTTGCATAGTTTAGAACCTCGTAGTGCTGAAGTTGTGGGCAGTAATTTAGCCCAAGTCATGTTATTTTGGAATTGACGTGTATTGCGTGACCATTAATAGGTTATTTGCATTAATGTATATAAGCAAAAAGAAGAGACATCGGAATCATCTATCACTTAATTGAAGATCAGTCTATAAATGTATATGTTTATTGGTACATTAGAACTAACTTTTGAACGAAAGTTTGCGGCAACTTCAAGACTAAGATACCCTTCGTAGTGAGAGGTGGTTGGCTGAATTTATGTGTCCATTTAGCAGGTCTTTTGTTTCTGTAATTTTTTTCCTTTTATCTTGTGATTACATTCAGGTTGTCTTCCACTATGTATTCAAATTAATTATTCATGTGTATGACTGAATGATAGAGGATTAGAAGGTACTCTAGATGTATGAGATTCGCACTTGTCTTGCGATGTTAACTTAAGAAAAGAGAACATTCAACTATTCTTGCTTTCTCTCCACTGAGGGACAGCGTCAAATATGAGACAGTTGTAGAGACTACATCACTGGATAAGCTGGCACAACACGTCGTGAATTAATAGATGTTAATAATATAAACTACTGGACACTGACTTTCTGGTCTAATGTCTAAGCACTCTATGCATGGGCTAAAGATCTTTTATTCAATCTATAGCGGGATAGTGAATTTGCACTGTCACTTATTATTTCACACTCGGACGAAATATTTAATCGATTCATCATGGCTCTCGATATTTATCTAGCAAACATTTGCAGTTTACAATTCAAACTCATTCATTTATATGCAACTTATGAGTATAAATTTAATGGACAATATTAATCGAGCGCTGACTGTAGGTTATTTAATCGATAGATTGTGTGATTGTGATCATATTTTACATCCCTCGAAAATGCATTTAATACATTTCAGCAGGAACACATAGTCTTACAGATCTGAAAATAGTTTCAATATATATCAGAAACATGATCATGAATTAATATAATTCTAGTTTGTTTTCATACATGAATATTGAGTTTTTGTAGACCACTATATTCATCAATATCTTTCATGAATATCTCCTTCTTTCTAGTAAGGGTTTACTTAACAGCATTCACTCATGACGACATTTATAACTAAATTCAAAGAAAAATTCAGTGCTCGAAACCAGCGTAACGCTGTATCCCTTTAAAAGTAGCTGCTCATCACTGGTACTGAGTATCGCTCAAACTCTCTCTATTACGAACTAATAAATCCCACAAATATAAAATATACACTGCTGTCTTAGTGATATAAAGGTTTAAGACTCTTCATAAAGTTTGAACACTTTGAATCATGATTTCTAGTAATTTTTCCACAAAATCTTACAATCTTAAAACAATGTTCACTTCTTCTTTGAAGTTCTATAAAGATAACTAACTTTTCAACAAATTTATCAACCTTTATTTGACATGATTTACAAACTTTTGATAATGATAATGTAATTACATTAATTATAAATGAATATATAGATGTATCAATCTATGTATAAGCACATGTCATGTTACATAGATCATATTATTAAACTAAATTATATAATTTAAACGTAGAATTAATAAGTCTTCATCACTTTTTCCAAATTGTTTTCTTCAGTTGGTTTTTTTTCTTTCATTCTTTTTTAAGAGAAATCTAAAATGTAATTAAAAAATATTTTTTTTTCAGAAGAATAAATTTACTTTTCAGTTAAACCATTAAAGTAGATCTAATCATATGATTATGTATCATTTGGATCAAGAATTAATGAAATATCCAATCAAAAATCAGCATGCAACTGACCAATCATAGTCGAAATGAAACATGATGAGTCAAAGCTGATTTCTCATTGGTGGACTTAATCACTTCAGTCAAATATGTTTATTTACTTATTTTTCACAATAAACAAACGTCAATCTCAAATGATCTATTCAAAGTGATTATGTAATAAGTGTTACATTATGAGTAATCCTGTGATTATCAATTAAATATTGATGAATCAATTTGTTTTGGATATTGATGAAATAATTTGTAACTTGTAATATATTTCATGGTGGTATTCAAGAGCATAAAAGTGTTACGTAAGTACTCATTTATGTTGAATGCTTACTCTTTTGTTTTACACTTCATCCTTCAGCAACCATCTGTAATTTACCCAGAACAAACAGCAATGATTTATTATATTGTTTGACATCTGTCGAATACTGAGGTTATTCGTAGTGTTATTAGTGTTTGTAAATATGTTTAACTTAAAAGTGCTGATAAGTTTAGTATCCATTTGATGGACAAGTTACTGTATATTAAAGTTTAATGTTCAACAATGATTTCATTTCGAGTCAAAACCTCTACTATATTTTTGTTTTTATTTTGTCTATTGGGTTATACTAGACTAGTAGTTTCATACAAGACAGTCGTGAAAAACTCTAGATACCTGCTAATGTGGAGAATACCATATTGGATGCACGACCAGACGACTAAACCAAACGGTTAACCTAGCATCTGCCATCTTGGTATGGATAAGGTTTAGTGAAATCCATACGCAGTTCTATTTTGTCTTATATGATAAATAATAAGAATATAACAGATAGAATTAAAGGACTCAAAGTAGCGTATCATATATCACCACCGTTTTCATGCAGGGTTGGAATGTCATCTGCTACATGTAACAAGGAGCTCTTAGAACTTGAATTAATAAGTTGTCCTATGTTGTAAAAGAAATGTTTAACACCCCTATCCCATATATGACCTGATAAGCAACTTATCCAATTCTCCACACTCCTTTTTCTGTTTATATTCATACTCCACCCTTTTCATAACTCTTCTTCATCCTTAATGTATTTGATAGAATTATTTTAACTTCTGGGTTTTGACCTATTTTTTGTGTTGTATTGGTTATCCATACTATTATTACCATTATTCATTTCATTTTAAAATATGAATTCATGTTATCATTAATCTGTATCATTATTAGTTGCACATCGGGCATCCTACAACAACTTCGCAACTTTCACTTGTGCATAGTTATATTCATTTTTATCACAGACTCACAAATTGATTTTATTAATTTAATATCTTATGTAACTACATATAAATATTGCTGTGAATTCGAGTGATGTCTGATGAAGACCTGTTAGACGAAACCATGTGTTTTGGCAATTTTATATGCCAAGAAGGAATATAATAGATTCTTATAATTAAATTCAATGAAGAGAATGAGACATGAGAAATCCCCAGTTTAATTTTCCATTGTACCATATGAATTATACATAACTTCGGATTTGAATTCTTATTTGATCATGCAGTGTAGATTACTTCTTTACTAGTTACTTCATATGCATAAACGCTTATGTTTACCTAACCACCACCACCACCGCCACCCCAGTCTAATCTGATTCATACATCACTCATTCATCTATGCAGGAGAAGATTACGAGTGTGTAGGAATCTTTGTTTCCGAAATTGAAGTAATATGCAAATACATTTAATAGGTGAGTGCTGATGTTAACAACATCATGAACCTATCTAGTGTAGCGCTACCCAAGATGCCATATGAAAAAACACATATCTTTAAAATTACCGCTTGAAATAATACATTTAATCGAAGAAAAAAACATTCTAATGCATAGTACTCATCCATCATATGAATAGAAACATAAATGGATCTATTGGATGTATTTCATTTATTACATACGGAATTAGTTGAATATAGCGCCAGTCTAAATAAACATCAGTTAAGCACTTAGTCAACTTAAAGTTTAAATAGTTATAATGCAACTTAACGAGGTTACCATTTTTAGTGATGTTAAATCCCAGATTTTCAACGACTCATGGATAAAACAAGTTGGTGATTACATAACTCTATGCATTGAACTATACATTGTGTCGCCACCTATGTAAATAAATAAAAGTCAAATGTTCACCTGTAATTAACTATGAAATGATAACTAGTCAACGATACATTCATTATAACTGACAGAGTAATTCAATGATCTTAATAAAATGATCAAACATTCTATGTACCTTATCAGTCTGTCTCAATTGCCTTACCACTATCATTGATTCGTATAAGGCAGTCTAGGGTTCGGGATCAGAAATCTTTTATTTCGTCCAATAGTTTTAATGTTTATGCATAACCAAACTACATAGTAGCCCATTTATGTTGGTAATACCAATAATAATTGAATTTGTTAACGATCGAAAATCATAGTAGTCAGGAGAGCTTAAAAATGATAAATCGGGCGATCTAAGATGAAAAATTAGCATCTGAAACTGCTTTCTCAGAAAACTATTTCATTTATTTTAAGTATGTGTAATTCGATTGCTTCATTTCTATTAATGTCATGTTCGCATAGCCCTAACCCTAACCCTCAACCCCACCACCACCACTAGATTCATGAACTGTTATCCCATCATTTGTTATTCAGAAACTATAGTTAGTTAACTGTGTATCGGTAACCTCAGTTCCTAGTCATTTATATTCCCGTTTATATAAATGTTATTCTTCCTATTGGTGTACTGTGTAGTCATGATTTTATATGTATATAAGTGGATGCGTGGAATATGATCTGACTATCTTGTAGTTGGCTCAGTTTTCGCTAATTCATAATTCCGACTTTCAAAACTAGTAATGACAAGACGGACGTTTACACATCCTGACTGTTTCTAACGAGCTAACTGTTTTCCCACATACTGTGTCTGACCGAATTCTCAAGATAAACCAGTAATAATTAGAGGTCTAATTAAACATTTGAAACAAGGATAATGTGGCAAGTGTATGAGCAAAGTATGCAATCTACAATCAAAATACTTATAATAACCTACTGGAACATAGTTCTGGAAGTTTAGTCGAACTTCATAACTTTCCATCGTTGATAGAGATCGATTACCTACATCCTTATGAATTTGATAGGCCATAGATATAAAGTAACTCAGATTCACATGATTTCAGTTCATTAATTTCTTGTTAAATATCCTTTAACTTCATTATAATGCATCTTTCTGTCACTTCAATCGTATCTTTCATCGTAAGATTAATCAACAGCTTTGATTAATCAATTAAAACAATATGAAACTTATTAACATATTTGCTCTTGTCCAATATGATTATTCCAAAGCCTTTATCACGTTGAAGAATGACACTACTTTCATTGTGCATTGAGTTCTTTAAAGGTACTTTTGATAGAATAATCTACTGTGGAGCTTGTGATATAATCCAACGATTTACTTTATGGACAAATCAAAAAGTCAATTAATGTCGTTCGCCCTTATCACTTGGTCTTAGTTCAAATAATTAATGATAGTAGCATAGATTTCAAGAATGATTCAAGTTCAAGGTGAATGTTGACATTCTTTGCTGATGAAGGTACAAAATATATTCAGCAGTTTGAATGTACTTAGATGATCTCCCATTTAATAAACCTTGTGAATTTTATCCGTGAAGACAATTTTGACACACTGTTTATACGCTGACAACGTTTAGGAATGTCTTGAATAATAAAATCATTGATAGATCTAGTGTATTTGATAAAGGGATAAGACCTAATTACCGTCCAGTGTATACACTGTAATGTCGTGACCTCAATTCTATTAATATTTCGTGCATACGTTTAGTTACCTTCCTGTCTGTTGAATTAGACTGTCGTGTTAATTGTGTACATTTGCTCTTATCATCCTAATGTGGTATAGTAGCTGTGACCTATGCACATATGTACCAGGTTCTAAGTTGTTCATGACTGACTAAATGAGACCTCAATTCGTGCAGTTAAGTAAATATTGTATTTCACGTTATCCTAGTTTTGTAACTCGTCACTTTCTAGTCCTGAATAACAACAAAGCACAAAACAAACATAGGAATCTAAGATAATTAGTTCAGAAATAGAACCAATCATCCAATGGGATTATTTCTAACTATGTAGTAACATAAGTTAAAGCACAAACTTCATTTGTAAGTCAACAAACTAAAATATTCAAATATACCTGAAGTGAGACAGTTACCAACAATGATATTGGCCAATTACCAAGTTATATCACAAATTGATAGAAATGAGAATTTCACGATTGGACTCCGGCCTAGTAGTGAAAATAGTTTGGGCGAGGATTGAATTCTTTGTTTAAATCGAAGGTGCGTACTGCCAAGGAGTTTCATGAAAAGACGAAACAGTTATCCAATACACATCTGATCTTCATCCGTACCTAACCAACATCAATGTATGATGCAAACAATCAGTTACACTTATTACTTATCCACAGAAAACCACCTCAATTAAACTAACATATTGTTATCTAGTTAAGTTACTTCTTACTGTTCACCAGTGGATAACAAACACGGTGGCACCTTATTCATAGTGAATTGTTTTTCAATATCTACAGACATCCATTGTTGATGAATATGCAATTCATAAATAGCTAATCTACTTCATAAAACTTATTAGTAGTATATAAATGTTCCAAAAAAATCGTGATTATAGCTGCTTTTTCTACATTTTGTCAGATTTTTCTTCCCTAGGAACTATTCAGTAGAACAAAACCACGTACATAATGATAGACGATAGTGAATATATATTTTTCTTTTTCTTGAAATTACTGACATGTCACTTTGTCAAAATGATAATCAATCATCAATTCAGGGATTAGTAGATAATTTTATGGTGGTGATGTAAACTTTTCTTGCGTAATCATTGATTAATATGACATAATTAATTAAAAAGGACAAAAACTAATGATTCTTATGCCACTTTAATCTCTAAGTAATGTATAAACACTGACGAGTTCTTTTGAATCGAGTTTATGCTGACAATAGTTATCTGTTACTATGAAATGATATAAATTGAAGTGAAATTATCGTTGTTGATAACATTATAAGTAGTATATAATTGTGATTCTATATTATAGATCTAATGGTGAAACACTAAACTTTAATGTATTGATAGGAACATGGATAATTATTCATTGACTTGTAACTATTCAATGTAAATATCTTAGTTTTACTAGATTTCATTCACAGCTAGAATGACTTAATGTCGGAGACTGACGATGTATTTTCATAGATAATATGGAATGTTAATTCACCGAAGATTGTATCTACACCTTGAAGACAATTAGTGATTAACATGAATCCTTAGTTAATCCTCTCGACAACTTTTAATTGTCTGAAATAGTTATTCACTTAAACTAATAAATAGTAGTATGTTCATATTACAACACACTATTATGAAGATAACAGGTTTGTCAAGAGAAATAAATTCTTTGAGGTTAAAGTTGTAGATGAATTCATAGTTAGAATAATAAAGAAGCTTTCAGAATGATTCTTCAAAAGATGTCATTTCTTGATGTATGTCAATTTTTCAAATTGTTAGTTATCCTCTAAATAATCAATCATATCAGTATTGGACACTTCAGAAGAAGATAAAATCCAAGATCTTCAAGTGATCCAGACAGCGATTAGCTATTAAACTAGTGAATTAGTATCTAATAGTTTTCATATCTAAATTTAATTAATGGATGATGTTGTGCCACTGCTATTTACTGAATGCTCACTACTGAACAGTCTGGTACTAGAATGAAACAGTTGTTTACTGCTTAATAGTCATGTGATTAGTTCCTGCAATTTTGATGGGAAGACGGAATTAGTAGAGGATAGCAAGATCTAGTATGAAACAATTGTTTTTAGTGATGTTAGATAATAATCACGTAATGCTACAAATAACTGGATGCTGACTCATTTGTCTAAATAAGTAAACTTTTATTGTGAAGCCTAAGGTCTTTGTTGAGCATATTGATGTAGAATCTTATACTTTGATGAACTAGCTGGTAACAGTTCATAATGCAAAATTACAATCACTAAAAATTAGGCATTACGAAATCACTTTTGAATACTAAGACTTGAATTGTTGGCTTGAATTTGTCTACAATTAGGTATATATGTAAAAGAAAACATCTAATCTTAAACAAACAAAATAATAAGCTTACTTACTTAAGCCCGTTACCCCTCCCAGAGGAGCATAGGCCGCTCACCACTTCTCTCCGTTGAACTCTAGCATGAGCAATTCATTCCAGTTGTTTCCAGTTGCTATTCATCCTTTTGATGTCTGCTTCCATTTCAAGACGCAGTGTGTTCTTCAGCTTTCCTCTTTTCTGTTTCACAACAGCATTCCAAGTTAATGCTTGTCTCGTGATGCAATCTGATGATTTCCGCAATGTATGTCCTATCCATTTCAAACGTAGTTTTCTAATTTCCTCTTCAGCTGGAAGTTGGTTTGTTCTATCCCATAGTAGGCTGTCGCTAATGGTTTCGGCCACCTGACATTCAGTATCGTGCGTAGACAGTTGTCTATAAATACCTATACACTCCTGAGGATGTTTGAAGTAGTTCTCCACATTTCAGCTCCATACAGCAAAACTGTCTTGACGTTCGCATTGGAAAGTCTGACTTTGATGTTGGTCGACAGTTGTTTTAAGTCCGATATGTTTTTCAACTGTAGGAATGCTGCCCTTGCTTTGCCAATCCTTGACCTTACATCTGCATTGGATCCTTCTTGTTCATCGATGATGCTTCCCAGGTTCAATTGGGTTGGTGCTCTCTCTGTTGTATATGAGGATCTTGTCCTTTCCCTTACGTATGTTCAGGTCTACTAATACTGAGGTTGTTGCTAAGTTGGTTGTCTTCACTTACATTTGTCGACGTGTTTGGGCTAGAAGAGGTAGATCATCCGCGAAGTCCAGATCATCGAATCGCATTCTACTTGTCCATTAAATTCTGTGCTTCTTCTTAGATGTGGAGGTTTTCATGATCCAATCAACTACATGAAGGAAGAGAAGAGGTGAGAGTAGGCAGCCTTGTTTGACACCAATCCTCACTGGGAATGCATCTGTCAGCTGTCCTCCAGGCAGTTGACAAATCAATTTAGGTTATTCAGTTCATTTAATCATAACAGAATTACGGACCAAAGTATAACAAGGCGACGTTCCGTGCTATTGCTGTTCTATTTGTTTTTCTCCATGATCAGAGATATTTGTTAAAGTGTAATCTACATAAAAACTACTAAACTGTTAAATATAGACATTAAAAAACTATATCACCTATATTTTAGCACGATCTATTGACTAGAAAAATGTTAAGTAGAGATTCGTTACTTCAGATGATGGTTGCATGACTCTTGTATAACTAACAGCTATGTTATTATTATTATTATTAAGTTACAAACTGCCTTAGTTGATGTTATCAATGAACTCATCGGGTCATTGCATAACTTGTTGACCTTTGAAGAGATAGTTAAACAACACTGGAATACAAGTATATCTTGCTGACATGTCTTATATATGACGAAACATGTGGCAAATATAGGATTAGTAAATGCAATCCATCATTAATAACTTAAAACTGCAAATTATATCATGATGCAAATATAGCAACAGAAGCGAATCAGTTATTATTGGGGGGGGGTTGTAGAGATAGTTAACTATCAGCATTGATATTACGAAATGATCTGAATTAGACAGCCATTGATCACCTCGAAGCACTGGACAGCTGTTTCGTCTTAATATAGGACTCTTTTGCAGTACCCATCCACGACCCCATTGGGAACCGCGGAGAACACTTTGCCATTAGACCACTGACAGTTGACTATCACCACAACTCTCGATTATAACTGACATATTAGTTTACAAGTGACTTACTCCTTGAGATAATTCCTGGAGTTCTAGTATTAAGACGTGACCGATGGCGTTCAACCATGTCGAGTGTGAGGCAGTTACCCACTGATGAAATGAATGAGGTCGCGCAAATGTATCACAAATTGACTAAATTAGAAGTGTCGACCGTTAAGCATCGACTCAGTGGTCTATTGGTAAAGTGTTCGGCACGGAGCCAGAGGGTCCTGGATTTAATTCTTGATGGAGTCGTGGATGCGCGCTGCCAAAGAGTCCCATACTAGGATGAAACAGCTATTCAGTTCTTTCACGTGATCACTGGTTATCTAATTCAGATTGATTCGTAATATCAAAATTGAAAGGCAAATCAGGTGTAGTGAATAATATCAACAACTCTGTCTTATCACTTAAGGTGTTTTGTTTGATCTTATCATCTTCACAAGATATCACTAGTGATTTTCTTCATGTTTAATATGTTGAACATAAGAAGTGAATGATTTTGCTTTGAAGTTTTACGAAAAGACTTAAACAACAAAATTTTTTTCATCATTGAAATATTCTATGTTCAGTCATTCTCTAGGCGCAACCCTATCCACCCGTAAAAGTGAATGCTAACAAAGCAAAATAGGATAACATTTTTATAATTGCCTAGCTATATTCAATTTGTAATCTATATTAGGACATTTGGAAATCTTTAAAAACTCTCTAGTATTAATCATGTGCTTGAATAAGTTATTGAGGTAACTCCTAGAGTGATCAGTATAGAGTCCAACCATGTTAAGTGTAAATGATCTTAGATAATGATTGTGTAACATCGCTAATGGACTGTAGATAGAACTATAATATAGTGTTACAGTCATCTACTTCTATCACTGATTACTGTTTTACTTATGGTGCAGTTGGACACCATTCAGTCATCACTTCTTACTAGAGCTTCAAGAAGATATTGAAGTTATTCATTAATGAGCTATTTATTGTAGTCAACTTTACTTAATTTTTTTTGAAGATATAGTTTCATTTGATTGTATTATATTAATTTTAATTGTTTGTATTGTTCACAGATTGGTGTTAGTTAGGTACTTACTGGTTTACACTAAGGCGAACTAGACAGTTATTTTGTTCTAGTATGTAACTCTTTAGCAGTTCTTACCCTCAAATCCACCAGGGAATTTAATCCATAACTTTCAGATTTCACGTCTAACTGCTAATCATCTGTACCACTAGGTTGGTGAATGTCCTGTAGTAGAACTTCCACATCCTTCAATTTGTGACATCAATCTATGATGAACACAAAATAACTAAACTTGATACCTACTTTCATAAAATCATCTCAATTCACTTATTTCATACTAAGTAGTAAATGCAATAAATAGGAACAAAAGCCGATATGAACATATACAGAGAAAAAGAAGGAAATTATGTAGTTACCAAGTGAGACATGTTTTGTTAAATATAATTTGTTTCCTTGTAAATTAAGTTTGAATAAGATGAATAACCTTATGATGTATCCATATCTGAATTAAACTCAATGTAAAACTATGAGATACAATGAATGATTAAGTGAGTAGATATTGTTCATTTTACAATTGTAAGTAGTAAACAATTGAATGTATTTGTTTGCTTTTTGTATTGATTGAATATTACTGTAAACTAGGGAGTCAGTTGTGTGTTCTCCAAGGTTTGATGGCGATTGTCATTTCCTAGCTGTTAACACCATGGAAGTATATCGTTTCTTGAGAGACTGGAAAATAAAGCTGGGTTAGTGTTGATCCTAATGACCAGGGAGTATGATTGTATAGCCCTAGAGTCGACTGAGGGAAAGTTCTAGAAGTGTTAGCTCCGTTCTTTGAAATCCTAACTGCTGTAGATGCAAATTCGTAGGGGGAAGGTGAAGTGTGACAATTTTAGGATCGACTTTTTTTTAATCCTTTCCTTTCTTTCTGAGAAGGCAGTATTATTGCAGATACTGGTTATCCGAGAGAAACACCTTACTACTGTCACACTCCACTACAGTCAGTATTACGACATTGCTCTTCCCGTAGACATTAAGCTGACGCCTTTAGTCTTATCGCTCTCTGTCAGGTAGGATGAACTTGTCTCTCCCTGTTGATTTATTAAGGACTGAAGCTGGTCAGTCTCTGTTTTTATATATGCATCCTGAGCGGATTGCCTAAATCTAGCAATTTTTCATAAGTATTATTTAAGTTGGATTGTGACTGGCAAATGGAATTTAGAACGCTCATTTCGTTCTATTTGGGACTCATTGGTTGGATGTTCTTGCATCCCAATATTGATGTTCACAGTGGGATTTGAATTTAGTCTGTTTCGTGCCGAAAAACACCGCTTTCATAACTAGACTACTGAGTTCAGACAGTCACACATGTGCAACGGGCTTATAGATATTAGGATGAACTTGTATCTCCCCATTGATTTATTATGGACTGAAGCTAGTCAATCTCTCGAATCCCAATTTATTTTGTATGAATGTAAATTTTTTTCTCATCCAACCCAATGATTTTCCTAGTTCATTTCCATGTTTCAATTTGTCCTTAATAAGAAAAACAACAATTAACAGTATTCGGAATCAAATGACTATTCACTTCTGTTTAAGTATTATCTGCTTGCCTAATAACAAACAGTAATCATCATGAAAGGGAATTATTATGTAGGTTGATTTATTTGTAGTTACATCAACTAAGAACTTATTCCAAAGTAAATTGACATTTGGTTACATAATCATCATAGACATTGACTACTTGTAATAACTAAAATTATGTTAATAGTAAAGCGATTTATAAGTAAAGAAAATATGATATTACATTGAAATATCACAAAACTGAACATTTCATAGTAGGATGAATTTGTATATTCTCATTGATTTGTTATAGACTGAAGCTGATCAGTCACTGTTGCTAATATGTGCATCCTGAGCCGATTGCCTCGATATAGCGAATATTCACAAGTATCATTTAATTTGGAATATACAAATGACAATATACAAATTCATCCTACTACCTATTCGCCCATCGCACAAACATGACTGTCTGGACTCAGTAGTCTAGTGGTGTAAGCGGTGGCGTTTGACACAAAACGGACTGAGTTCGAATCCCACTGTGAACATCAACATCGGTATGCAGGTGCATCCAGCTGATGAGTCCAAAATAGGACGAAACGCGCGTTCTGAATTCCACTTGCCAGTCATAATCTAAATTAAATGTGCATTTATTACTTTTTCATTAATGAAATTTTCTTTCTAGACCATATAAACTAACATAATGGGGTGGTATAAAAATTTCTTAAGTATTTACACTATGTGTAAATTTCCCAGAACTTAACTAACATATTGTAGAGTAATAATGGATATCGGTGGTTGATTTACTGATAAACAGAACAATAGACAGTACATAGTGTTAGATAGGATATTTGATGGTGGTTTACAAAGATTGAATCTGTTTTTCCCTTTCAGAATATGTTGTAATACATTCTGTAAGTTATCAAACAGTGTATATTGTATTGCATCATCTTCCTATTTCATAGTGATTGATACTGGCCGAATAACTCACTATTACTATTATCTAATCATGACACTAGACGTATAAGGAACCATAAGTGAAATGATACAGAATAAACCTAATTATTAAGCATTATTATAATGAAATTTATTCTAATGGTAATTATACAAGTCAGGTATTCAAGGTAATATGGAACATTCTTTTCTATAAACTATATTCAAGTTATGTACTTAGAAATTAAAGTCAGTTGTTAACCTTGAGTGGCATAGTATACGGGAAGAGATCACTTCTAAAGACTGACAGAGTTCAGGATGATTAGTAAAGTAAAGCTGTTAGTGACGTAATAAGTAATGTGTCTATAGACTTAACTTCAATAAATCTATAGGTCAATTGAAATGATCAATGAAATAAGTTGAATACAAACCTGGTAGAAGGTTATGTGATGGTATTAAACAGTAACATTCTTAATTAATTTGATCTCGTTATTTGAGTGGGATTGTAACTGGATAAGCGGAAACCAGGACGCATGTTTCGTTCTATTTGAGACCCGTAAGTTGGATGTACTTGCGTCTCAGTGATGGTGTTCACACCAGAATTCGAACTGAATCGGTTTTATGCCAAACGCCACCGCATTCTCCACCAAGCTACTGAGTCCAGACAACCATGATTGTGCAACGGGTATATATATGTAATGAGAATGTATTTGGATCTTTCTGCTGATTTGTCACCTTCTGAAACTGGTTAGTTTCTATTGCCATATATGCATCTTAAGTAGATATAAAGATAGTTCACAAATATATTCTAATCTGATCTCAATAGTATGTTTTCAACCAATACAAATTCTCTATCCATCAATGAAGTCAAATTACACTTCAAGTAATCACGAAATTTACAAAATTGATATGCTATGTACAAAATGTCAATCCATTTTGTATTGGTGGTAAGAGGGGCAATCGATATCACAAGTTACTAACCTGATATATATGTAAACAATGATAGTGTAACGACAAAAAACCCCCTTTTGATTGCACTCATTGTCTCAAGCAATTATGTAATCATCTCCCTCTCACCCACTTAACTTTCATTCGTTCGCAATATGTAGTTACATACTAATGTTAAATCGGATGATCCAAGAAGAAAAGCTAACAACCTAAACTGGCTTTCTCAGAAAACTATTTCATTTATTTTAAGTATGTGTAACTCGATTGCTTTATTTCTATTATTGTCATGTTCCCATAGCCCTGACCCCCAACCCCCCACCCCAACACCACTACCAGATTTATGAACTGTTATCATATCATCTATTATTCACAAGCTATAACCAATTGAATATTTGAACTACTAAATAGTCAGAGCATATTCCACACATTCATTTATATGCATTATAAAATCATAATTACACAGTACACCAATAGGAAGAATAACATTTATATAAAACGGGAACATAAATGACTAGAAACTGAGGCTACTGATACACAGTTAATTAACTATAGTTTCTGAATAACAAATGATGGGATAACAGTTCATGAATCTGGTGGTGGTGGTGTGGTTGGGGGTTGGAGTTGGGACTATGGGAACATGACACTAATAGAAATCGATTTACATATACTTAGAATAAATCTAGTAGTTTTCTGAGAAAGCAGTTTTAGATGTTAAATTTTCTTTTTGGAATCGTCCGATATAACACAGATCGATAACTATTGACTAATGATCATTTCTTTATGTGATGATTCTAAGTTCATTTATGCACAGTCGAATGGTTTATTCAATGAAAGGTTGAGTTTAACAGTATTATTACGTTCCTGCTTTCGATTAGAAGATGATTGTACTTCAATAGGGTTCAATCTAAATGCATATATATAAACATTAGGCTTCATTCCAAAAGATTTTTAAGAATAAAAGCAATACACTTAAACGTCATACCAAGTTAATTTTACCTGTCTTTATGAAGAAGATATACATCATAAGTAAGTGATTTTTTAAAGACTAGAAGCTACGTAGTAATTCGCATTAGTCAATCAGTCGTGTTGTCAGCAATTTGAATGTTCATTCACTGTTGAATCAGTTAGACTGAGTGATTATATTAAAACATGATCGACAGAATTCAATCAGCACCATATAGGCATTAACAAACATTCATTTGGTCACTACACAGTGATCCAACCAACGTGTACGTCATAGTTCTACGAGGGGAAAGGGGTCAGTCGCGTCCCAAATTGATCACTGTTAACTGTCGCAGACTCTGAAGCTAAGAGACACCAGATTGAACCTACAGCTGGACATAAGTTCCCTCACTGATTGGAGGTATGCCTTGCTGATGAGTGCCAAATAGCACGGAACATTAGTTCAGGATTTCCTGTTGACTACCTTCAAACTAACCTTCCATGTGTAATACTTCATTGGTTATTAGCTCTGGAAATGTTCTTGCAAATTATAAATATATCGATAGTAAATTTTTTCCTCTTTACTAAAAAATACTAATAAAGTCTATAAAGAAGACATTAACAAATGATACAATAGATTAACATAACAGAAAGTTGACGAACATCTTGACAGTGATCTCTCAATACGCTTAACACCTTAGAATTTTGTTTAACTCCCCTAAAAAATACATAAGAAAGACGACAGCTAATACATTTCGAAAGCTATTGAGTAGCACTTGAAACTTAAGCCATTTATTCTTTTACAGTTTTAGACTAGTACTAATAAAGTCAATGAAATCAAAGAAGTACTTAAACAGAAAGCTTTGCCACAGGGTTCATATACAGTGATGAAAACCAAAACATCACAAATAGAATACCACTATCAATTCATAGACGCAACACTACATGCATAATCAATTGAGGTAATTGCAATAACTTCACGATTTTAAAGCCAACCAGTACTTTACCACCCATAATTTGACATTATGAACATTGTTATATAATTAAACTTTTGTAACCTACTTGTTTATAAAACTTTTATTTTATTTATTTCCAGGTAGTAAATTGACATCATTATTATTCTTATTAGTTAGTTCGCTACTACTTATACAAATATTAGTAGTATCAATCAATGCTACAAAACACTATCTAATAATTCATGGTCCAATGCATACAAATGCTTCAATCAATTCAACTGTACGATTAAAATGTCGTGTTCAGTTGTTAATTCAGAATAATACAACCGAATTAAAAATGAATTATTCGAAAACGATAGAACAGAGTATGTTAAATAAAAGAAATTGGTCAGAAATTTCGTCGTCATCATCCATCATCATCAACAGGATTAGGTTGGCATATAATTAATCCACATTTGTTACCCAATAAGTTGAAAATTATCGTCCAATGGATGAAAGATGGTTTCGGCTATGATCAAGATGCGTTGGAACAAACATTCAATGGAAGATATACATTGATTGAATCTAAAGAAAAAGGTTAGCCTATTACATATGAGATTCACCTCTAACCTTCCCACTCCCTCCCTCCTCTACCTTATCCAACATAATTCAATCTTAAATTATGGTGGTTTTATAGAGATTGGGATCTAATCTGTTCTCTGTATTCAAAATATAATAAATCTGACTTGGAACCATTAAAATCTAGGGAGAACTAGGCAAATATTTCACCCTAATATGAAACTCCTAAGCTGTACTCACCTTCAATTTCACCAGGAAGGTTGAACCCGTCCACCTGCATCTTCGTAAACGTCATTAAGAGTACGCACTACTAAGAAGACCCTTACTAAGTAAAAACGGTTGTCTAGTTCTCTTTGGTTTTCAGTGGTATTCAACCAACATAAATCTGTGATGAATACATAAAACTATACTTCAATCTTGTTGTTAAGTAAATATTAACATTTATGCTTTTGTGTTTACACTGAATTTGCCTTATAAACTTTTTAAGTAACCTTTAGATACTACTTAAACATATTACTATATACATATTCCAAAATTAGTCATTCCAATCCCCACCAGTTTCAAGATAGGATTAGATAGCTCGAACAGATAATAGGCACATTATTTGCAAAAGATATGACTGGTCACATAGTACAAGGTTGGTATGGATTTATATTACATAATTCACATAAAATACATGATGAAGCTATTTTCAGAATCACTTTTATTGCTTTTAATAGGTAGAGTAAGATGGTGTAAGTTCATATGGAAAATGTCAGAGCTATAACTTCATGAGTATTTTGAAATGGTAAATGTTTCATTGAATTGAGTGATTTTAAACAAATGGTTTATTATTAATCAAATCATAGTGCTATATCTTTGAAGCGGAATAATATAGTGCAATTTAAGATTATGTCAGTCCCATAGCAGGACTTAGATGATCATCTGTAATCGAAGAAAAGTAAAACATAAAATAAAACATCACAGAACAACAAGCAAGAACATTGTAATTGAGTGTTGTGAAGACTGATAAATGGGAATTCAATATACTACGAATTAATCTGAGTTAGATAGCCACTGACAACCAGAAAGCACTAGACAACTGTTTTGTCTTTGTATAAGGCTCTTCAACAGTACGCATCTTCAACAACAATATGAGTTGAGCCCAGGATTTTTAGGCTTTGAATGCTCAATCAATGGACCATTAATCCATCTCTCAAAGGTTGATACTTCTAACTTTTGTCAATTCATGATTTTTATGCGTGACCATATTCACTACCATCAGTCCGGGATTCGTATCATACTCGATAGAGTTAAATTATACTAATCACATGACATCAAATTAACATAAATATTATATGAGTAATGAAGTAAGCGGTTTAAGTAGGGCACAATTCAAGTGTATCCAGGTATTACTCAAAGATTTCAATGAAATCAACTTAAGTTTAATAACTGTTCTTATAAATCAGTGTACATCATACATTTAAATTTCCTTATGATTTCGTTGTAATCGTTAAACAATCGAAGAACAAAACTTAACTGTATATCACACATATGATGGTAAAGAAGTTATTTTACTGTTCTAGATTCCTTCATTTGTTACTAAATGACGAAGTTTAGACCTTTTTTAAAAATTTAATATCACTGATTATTCTAAGTTAAAGAATTAAAGAAAATAAGAAATACAATGAACGATTGTCTCGTTCTGATATGAGAATCTTCAATACGTATAGACGTTAATTTTCCTAACAAAATAATCAATCCCAAGATTTTCAGGATTTACAATGAACATTCAACAGTCAAACTATGGATTCGGTATTCAATAGTTAAATTTCTTTGATTTTAAACAATTCGGAACATATTATGGAGCCTCATCCATTTCAATTGGTAGGTAACTCATACACGTCCAACATGGTTATTAGCCTATTTGAAGTCACATATTGAAGGCGAAATCCAAGAATAGGCTTAAGTATATCAGATAAGGTTTTCATTACTAATTCTTTGATTCATGACGAGAAATTTCCAATTCTGTGATTTTATATTACATATTAACTTTTGTCAAAGAACTATTGAGAGGTGAAAAGCACCAAACAGCATATATCAGCATAAATTTTCTCATTGAAAGTGTTCTTCGTCAAAGATCAAACCTAAAGACCTTCAGGTTTGATTTTCTAATGGTGCACTATATGATGTTAGTGAATGATATACAACTACAAAGTCATATAATTCCCTACAATCCACTTAGACTGTAAAAATTGATGCGAATCACATGATAACACTTATTATCGCAGATTATAATCACTTATTATCCATTGTTTAGAAATCAATCCCCAATTTATACTAACTATGTATCTTCGATTAGCCGACTAGCGACAAATATCACGAAGATTAGGTGAGGCAACATTTCTTTCTGATTCCCTTAACCATCCAGCATCTCAGATTAATTCGACTGGTAACATTTGATCAGAATCACTACTCAGCGATCTAAGAAATATTCTCTGTTCTATAGAAGATCAGTCGCTGCACAAATATGTGAAGGTTAAGAATAATGACTATGATACTGAGTGATGTAAGTTTAAATTCTACGAGTGGCATCACTTCTTTAGAACCTCAAATAATTCTTACTAACAGGTGCCAGATAACACAAAACCAGAGTCCGTAGATTCTTAGTAACTCATTTCAGCCATACAATATCGAATTTCCATGAATTTCTAAACATCTTACGACTAATGAATACTGTTAACAAAAATCGCGAACTGAAAAGTAAATCCTCATGTTATTCAATGATAATCATGATGACTGGAAGGGCAATCCAAGTATGAAACCACCATTGACATCTACTGATGACGTACATATCAAATGACTGTGATCTTTTGTATTCTATATTAACCATTTCATTGTCAAGATGATTACAGATCTATTAAATTTAAACATATTATTCGTAAATCACAATGCTTACAACTACTCAGCCTTGGAACATAATTCCTAAAACTTTAACAACACCATAAACAGAGATGAGTCGAATGTATCATCATAATCAAAGTATACTGTGAATTAAGTGTAGCCTTTGTTAGAGAGGTAACGTTAGCAACAACCTACTATAGTTGAGAACAAAACAATCAGCTTCCAACTCAAATAGAAATTTGGAAACAACACTGGAAATGGATAGGGACGCAACATTGAAAGAATCATATGATGCTGAGGTTGCTGCTACTTTGGTTGTCTTCACTTGCATTTGTTGTTGTGTATGGGATAGAAGTGCCAGATCATCCGCGAAGTCCAGATTATCAAGTTGCATCCTACTTGTCCATTGAATCCCATGCTTCTCCCCAGATGTAGAGGTTTTCATGATCCAATCAACCACTAGGAGGAAGAGGAAGGGCGAGAGCAGACAGCCTTGTCTGACACCGGTTCTTACTGGGAATGCATCTGTCAACTGTCCTCCATGCACAATTTTGCACTGTAGTCCGTCGTAAGAATTCTGGATGATGTTGACGAGTTTCTCTGGTATACCGTAGTGTCGAAGAAGTTTTCATAATGATTTTCTGTCTACGCTGTCAAACGCCTTCTCATAGTCGATGAAGTTGATGTACAATGACGAGTTCCATTCAACTGATTGTTCAACGATGATAGAACACACATAGAAGAAATCATAAAACATTGTCATAAGACAAATACTAACTTGAAATCCTCAACATCATAAAAAAACAGAAAGGCCGAACAACACATTGTTCCTGGAATTAACGGCAGACATGAAAATAATGAAGTTCTTTTCTTTTTTTTGGGTAAGTGGGTGGGTGGGGGGGAATTGAAAAAGAAGACCCAGGACAGAATTGGTTGTAGAATGTTAATCGATATCCTATGCCCCACATGAGGTTATAGACATTTAGAATACACATCAATTGATGTAGATTTTGAAATGTTGAAATAAAATCATTTCATATATTATCACAAATAAATTACATAATCACATCTACTTTACTAAATTTACTCTAAACATCATTATTTACTTAATATTTCATTTAAATATTATTCTATTTGTAAATACTGTAAATTATATTTAACCGGAACAACTAAAAACAAAAAAAAAAGAGAAAAAAACAAAAAATGGTTTTGGAAAAAAAAGTTTTTCTGTTGATTTTTATTTATCAAGAGAAGGAGGGAGAGAGGAAAAAGTTTAAAAAAATGGGCCTAAAAGAAAAACAAAAAGAAAAACATAACAAAAAAGAAGAATAAGAATGATATCAAGTATAATGAGATTAATACACTTACTTGTTTACTTACATACAAGATTTAAAAAACGATTTCGTATTATTAAATAGAGTAGATGAATAATTAAAATGTTGAAAGTAATTGATCAATCAATCAATCAGTACCTACCACCTTGTGTAGAGCATCGGCTGCCGACCAGTATTCTCTAATCAACTATGTGCTGAGCATTCCTTTCCAGTTTTTCCCAAGTGCTCTTTATTCTCTTCATGTCTGTCTCCAATTTCTTATCCAAACAATGTGTTCTTGGGTCTCGCACTTCACATTTGACCTTCAGGATTCCATGTTAATGCTTGTCTTGTGACATAGTTTGGTGATTTCCTCAGTGTGTGTCCTATCCACCTTCAGCGTCTTTTCCTAATTTATTCCTCGGCTTTAATCCGGTTGATTGGTTCTCTACTACAGAAGGTTGTTGTTGATGGTATCCGACAAAAGGATTCTAAGTATGCTACGTAGACAGTTGTTTACAAATACTTGTGTCGTTTGAATAATGCTTTTTGCAGTTCTTCGTACAAGTTTCAGCTCCACACAACAGATCTATCTTCACATTTATATTGAAATTTTGACTTTTATGTTGATTGGCAGTTGGTTTGAGTTCCAGATGTCCTTCAGTTGTAAAAATGCTGCTCTTGCATTTCCAATCCGCACATTCACATCCGTATCACACCCTCCTTGTTTATCGGTGATACTGTCCAAGTATGTAAAGGATTCTACATCTTCTAGAATTTCTGCGTCAAGTGAAATCGTGTTAATGTTGGTTGTTTGTATCGGAGGATCTTGCTTTTCTCTTTGTGTATGTTGTGGCCTACAATTGACTGCCGTGGTTGCTGCTACATCGTGCATCTTCATCTGAATTTGTTGTTGTGTTTGGGGTAGAAGAGCTAGGTTGGTCATCTGCAAAATCCAAGTCATCTAGTTGCATCGATGCTGTCCCTTCTTAAATGAGTAAATGTAATTAAAATGTGAAAGAAGAAGTTGATCGATTAATCGATCAATCAGTACCTGTCACCCCAAGTAGAGCATAGGCCACCAACCAGTATTCTCCAATCAACTCTGTACTGAGCTTTCGTTTCCAGCTTTTCCCAAGTGCTCTTCGTTCTCTTCATGTCTGTCTCCAAGTGAATTCCATTCACTTGACTGCTCAACAATGAACCGTAGGGTAGTAATTTGGTCGATACACGATCGGTCCTTACGAAATCCGGCCTATTGGTCTCGAAGTTGGGCGTCGGCTGGGTCTTTCATTCCGTTCAACAACACTCTGCTGAAGATTTTTCCTGGTATCGAAAGAAGAATAATACCTCTGTAGTTTTCGCAATTGTTGAAATCACCTTTCTTTAGTATCTTAATGAGGTATACTTCTTTCCTGTCTGCTGGAACTTATTTTTCCTCCCAAATCTTTCTGAAGAGAATCTTAAGTATCTTTGCAGATGCATCTATATTTACCTTCAGTGCCTCAGCTGGTATGTTGTCTGGCCCTGCTGATTTGCCACTCTTGATTTGTCGGATGGCCATTTTGACTTCTTCAACTGTCGGTGGGTTGGTGTTTATGGAAAGATCCGTTGCTTCTGCTTAGATGACTGGTGGGCCCAGTGGTATTGGCTCGATTTAATGGCTCTCCAAAGTGTTCTACTTACTTGTTTCGTTGTTCATTCACTTCAGTGATTAGTTTGCCAGTCTCATTCTTGATTGGCTGTTCTGGTTTACTGAATTTTCAGCTAGCTTCTTCGTTGTATTGTATAGGTGCCTCATGTTTCCTTCCCTTGCATCTTTTTCCGCTGTCATTACTAGGTCCTTAATATATTTCCGTTTATCTGACCTGATACTTTTCTTCACTTGGTTGTTGACTTTTGTGTATTCTGCCTGTGCCTTGGCTTTCTCCATTTTTGTACGGCTGTTATTAATTGCTATATTTCTGCTTCACCTTTCTTCGATCTTGTCTAGAGTATCGACAGAAATCTATTCCTTATGGTGTTGTTTCTTGCAACCCAAAACCTTTTGACATGTTGTAGTTATTGTTTTCATAATCTATTTTCAGTTGCCTTCCATATTAGTTCCACCTTTTTCTAGTAGATCACGGAATGCATGGAACTTATTGTTAAAAGTTATGTTGAATTCATTGCGTTAGTTGTATCCCGGAGAATGGCCGTGGTAAACTTTTGCAAAACAGCTACTCCACTTGTCTAGTGCTTTTTTAGCTTCAGATTTATTTTAGCCATCACCAGATGATGATCTAAAGCTATGTCAGCTCCTCTTCTTTGCTCTTACATCTTCCATGATCTTTCTAAACTTCTTATTAATGCAGATGTGGTCGATTTGGTTCTTCGTAACCTGGTTCGGTGAAACCCATGTAGATTTGTGTATACGTTTTTGGGATAATATGGTGCCACCTATAATCATTTCGTTTAAGGCACATTGGTTTACGAACCTTTCGCCGTTTTTGTTTCTTTCTCCCAGTGCATGTCGTCCCATGATGTCTTCATATCCAGTGTTGTCCATCCCAACCTTGACGTTGAAGTCTTCCATCAGAATGATTAGGTCCTAGGGTCTCAGCTAGGAGCCCTTGCCGGGATAAAAGAGGAATGTTGGGGATAGGGTAGCTAACCCCATCTCGTAAAACAACAACCTTGCGAAAAAACACCTTAACCAGGATTATAATAAGATCACAATAATGTGACGAGGAAAACACATGACAATCGTTAATGATTATATGTTATGTTTACAATTTGAGAAACGCAAGTATCAGAGTTTCTAAATGCTTAACATGATGCCAATCAACTATAAGTATCCCAATTATATGATGAGTAGACTGGATAGACTGTGATTTCTGACTTGTTGCCGCAATTTAGTCAAAATCTATCCAGATGTTTTCAATAAATCTCTACATTTATGTGTGCATTTTGCTTTTTTTATGTAAACCTCACAACACTTTCATTTACTTTATCTTATAGATATATACGATTTAATGATTAGAAATATACAATTCGAAGATGAAGGTGAATACGCTTGTCAAGCAAGACTTATTGAAATGACGAATCCTCATCATAGACTACATTATCATCATCATTATCATCAGTTTGTTAATTACACAAAAGTTTATGATAGATCGATAAAGGTTGATCAGATCAATAACCTTGATACATCGATTCATCAGGATTCACTTGATTTACCAATGAGTTTAATTAAAAGTAATACAGCATACTTAAATGTCATTGGTAAGTGATTTAACGAAAATTTAAAACATGAATCATATTGACAGTTTATCTTAAATGGCATAAGTGATAATTTACATTGACTGATCAATAATGAATGATCAATATGGTGTATGTTTAATCCTTTATGGTGATGACCGAATTCTAGTATTAATCTTGATATAATTGACTTGACATCAACTACACATGTTGAAATGAGAGGTGATCGAGAAAGATATCTAACATTCATCGGTAAAATGTACCTACTGCTAACTATAGATTTAATGTTCACTAGAGGAATCGAACCTGGGCTATTCAGTTTTAATGTGAATCAGTGCTATTGAAGGTCTGTCCGTGATCCAAATAAATCAGTGAAAATGATTTACTAACTGCGAAAACCAAGTAAGCCATAATCCAATCGGCTATCGTAGACCACTTTTCTCATGACTAAAAGTACGCTATGTTAATGAGTTCGTGGTAGTGTTATGTCAGTAACTAACTTTCAGAACTATGCTTTAGATCAATATTTCAGTTATTTTCATTGTGAGTAGTGTAAACATTTCATTTATATCATGGTAATGTTCTTCCTACCCTATCCTTCCGTTCAGTATACCTACTGACAGTATATTCTCTTATTATAAACTACAGTTAATTGGTTATGTACAAGTTACGCCTATTTACTACCATTACCTTCTTTGTTTTGTCTTAATGTTAAATTAATAAGTGGTGGACTGCATGGTCTAGTTTTGTGTATATATAAAGGAATGCTTGAAACATAATATGATTTTGGTTGATGGTTGATTCATCAGCTTGTGTTCTTCGTATTCCGGCCTAGGATCGAGTGAGCATTGGGTAGACATACAGGAACTAGCTAGACACCAATTGGCGTTTGTTATTATGACCAAGTGAGCACATACATCAACCAAAGAGTATATTTTCTAAGTCATAACAGGGTTGGGCCTAAACATTCTGTGGTCTGAATTTTTAATTCCTTGTCGTAAATAGTAATTAATTTGTTATTGGCTGAAAACTGAAAATAAGTGAATTTTCACCGTGATACTGTTCTCATTTGTTGTCCCCTAAAATCATCGGTTGGTGTAATCTGATTAGTTAAATGAAAGGGATCGTAACTGCTTTGGATTGGTTGCAAAATGTCATCATAAATTCACAAAAAATCAAATTAATAAAAGTTTAGATGGTTATTTTGTAGTGATTGGTTATTTAGTTGATTGAATATGTCACAGTTTGATGTTAACAGGGTACCATTGGAAATCAGGAAGCACTGAACAGCTGTTTCGTTTCAGTGTGGAACTTCTCAGCAATGTGCACCCCAGATTCTGCACGAGGGGCTTCAGAATGACGACCAACGCCTAACCCCTCTACTTCATAGGGTTCGCATCGAATGGTAGAATTCTAACTTTCATCAATTTGTGATATATATAGTGTGATATTCATCGATTATCATTGGTGCTAACTGTCTCACTGTCGACTATTCTAAACTCCGCCAATCACGACTTCTCGCTAGATCTTCAGCAACATCCTGGATGTTAGTCACTAGGGAGCTGATTATTATGGTTCAATTTATGGGGTTATTTTTGTGAAGATTGGATTTTCAGTTGATTGAATATATCACAGCTTGATGCTGTCAAATGAATTCAATTCGAAGTGATAGGCCCTTTGGTAACAGTAAGTATATGATGACATGATAAGTTGTCAGCAATACGTTTAATTGATCTATATTATCCACAATATTTACTCATAGTTTACTGATTTGGAACACAGAATAATACTTTATTTGTTTTCTACTAGCGCCGATAACCATAATTGAGTAATCGATCTAACTAGTAACGTGTACTTATTTAGTGGGAAACTCATTCATTTAGAAAGAAGATTGAAAGACGTTTTCAGTAAAAATATCGTATTTAAGGTTTCAAGTAAGTACATAATTGTGAATCAGCTTGATTCTACTGACAGTATTCACTTTCAAAGGACCTGTTGATTTGTCATCGTCTGGAAATAAGCATAAATAACTTTACATTAATTTTCCGATTTTCACTTTATGAAATTGTATGAATAATTCTCAGCGTTTTTCAGATGAAACCTTTAAAGATAGTTAGTAAGAAATGTGTCTGTTATACGTCACTGAATTGCGATGATTTTGCTGCTGCAGTGATCTCCGTAACAGGCAAAAACTCTATTCGTCTATACAAATGAATGAATGAGTGACTGAATGTTTCAATATCAATTGAAATCTAATCTTTTATTAAAATGTTCAATGCATGGAAACACAATGAAATAAGAAGTAAATACAAATGTGAATCTTTCAGTGTCTTAATGTGTGTGTGTGCTTATTCTAGTGAAGAAACCAGTTAACTAACTCAACCAAAAGTGATAATGATGGTAGTTCACTGATGAACATTGAGTTAATTGTTCACATCAAATAAAAATATTGTCCACTGGGTGTATAGGTGTATGTGTGTGTGTGCATTATCCTCATGAGACTAAACTGCATTTACATTTTGTCTAATATTGGTCAATTTGAATTCATCATCAACATCATCATCACCATCACCAAGTCAGTCAGTCAGTCAATCAGTTAACTAAATGTTTTAATGACCTGCAATCAACTAACCTGTAGGATAACTCAATAACAAATTATGATTCATAATGAGACAAATAAATGTTCACACTATACAATGTTCAATATTCCAATTTAACATTAGCAACTCAATCAGTCAGTCTCAATTCACACATACAGACACAACACACACAGGAAGGAGAGAAGAAGATTAGGTCAATCGAGTTCAAATCTATTCAATTGTGTGTTGTTACATTACCTTAGAAATAAACAACAAGGTGTATCAATTTTCCCTGAAGGAATACATTTTATATTGATAGAAATACATCAAATTCAATTAGTCACCTAAACCACTACTACCACCATCGCACTCATCGTTACTGGAAATCATTTACGCCATCATCGGACACATGAATCCAGTTCTGTTTAATGAATATGCAGAGAGAATGTTGTATAGATCTTGTGACTACATGTTCAGCATCATTATCATTAAACACTGTAACTAATATCTCTGTATTACAATTGATTACGATTGAGCTCGTTCAATGAAATTCAGGTTTCGTTAAGTAGTTATCAACCATAATTATTGTATTGATGCGAATGAGGATGCCAACATCTGGATTTGAGTTGAATGTGAAAATAACACACAATTAGTTGGGATTGTGACGGAGCCTCTACTGACCTTAAAATGTTGAATACACTCAATTTAATTACCACTCAATAGATGCTTTCCGATAATCCGACTGGTTGTCTGAACAACTTCATTCTCTCGGATTGGATGAAGTGCAATGGAGATTTCGAATCACATTAAAGTTATGAATACATATGACTTTTTGTACATGTGCAACAGTTACTGATGTAAAGTTCTCCTTCTTCTCTTCTGTTTTCTGATTTGTTTTACGTTTCAGCAGGAGTTAAAGTTTGAAAAATTGTGGCACTTAAAAATAAGTCAGCACTCTTAGTTGAATTACAAGAGTGATCACTAAATTCAATCACTCACTAACTGTATGTGCGAAAATGACCGTAAATTTTGAATGTATTACATTTAACAAAACGTAAAATCAAATGTGAATAACTAGAGCATATCAATATTTATAGTACATTCTACTAAGTAGTATCAAATAGTTAGAATATATAAATCTATGGTTACCTATCGATTACCACTTCAACCATTTTATTATGCAATAGACTGTATTACTTAATTTTGGTCACTTCTCATTGTAATCACTGCGATGTATGATGAATACAGCTTGATTCATACAATGATTTAGACAGAGCATATTGGTTACAATTATTCAATGACTGATCAATTATGAAGCATAAATATTATCAGAATTGGTATGAACACGCTGAGCGTATCTTTTCCACAGTGAATTGCCAAATTTAACCTTTTCATGTATATTTAAGTTATTAATAGGAAAATAGAAAAGAAAACAGATTAGTCAGTTTATATTAAGTCATGAAATTCAAAATGTTCGCGTCAACAAATTTTGAATTTGTCAGTCTAATGAAACTAAATCAGTACTATTTAAGTTAGTTTGTAACTGGTAAGTGGAATCCATGACGCGTGTTTTGTTCAGCAGACGAGTCCTAAATAGGATGAAACGCGTGTCCTGGATTCCACTTGCCTGTTATAAACCAACTTAAATAATACTTCTAAATAATTGTTATATCGAAGCAATCCGCTTAGGATGCACATATTAGCAACAGTGACTGACCAGTTTCAGTCTATAACAAATCGATGGGAATATACAAATTCATCCTAATGAAATCAGTACTCATTGGTTAAGTCGTCTTACGTGTTCATTGTAAAGTGGATATATATATATATATATATATATATATATATGCATTAAAATGAATTCTCCTATTGCTGATGTAAGAAACAACACTAAGATACTGGTACATCGAGCTGATGAGTCTTAAATAGAAAGAAAGCTTTTGATTTCATTTAGTTGTTGGCTACAACCTAACTTATATTTGTAAAGTAGTATTAAAGCAGTCTGTTTATAATTCACACATATACCATTGAAAATAAAATCATATTCAATCCTTATCATGAACAATGTAAAATATCAAACAATAGAAGAGAGTACTTGACTTTCAACTGTCTTCTTATTACTATTATCATTTGTTAGTAAAAATTGTAGTACCAGTAATAGCAATTATTATTATTATGATAAGCTTGTATCTTCCCATTTAATTTGTCATGGACTGAAACTGGTCAGTTTCTCTTACTTTATATATGTACATCCTTAGTGGATTGCCTCGATATAACGCTGAATCATAAGTATTGTTTAAGTTAAATTGTGACTGGTAAGCAGAATCTAGGACGCACGTTTCTTCCTATATGCGACTCATCGGGTGGAGGCAGTCCGCTTAAGATGTAACAGAGACTGACCAGTTTATGACAAATCAACGGGAAGATATAAATTCATCCTAATTACATATATGCTCGTTGCATAAGTGTCACTGTCCAGACTCAGTAGTCTAGTACTAAATGCGGTGACGTTTGTCATGAAACGAACTGGATTCGAATCCCTATGTAAGCATCAACATCCAACAGATTAGCCCTTAATAGGATGAAACACGCCTCCTGGATTCAGCTTACCAGTCACAATTTAACTTATTATTCAATATAGATCTCCATATTTAGCTCTAATTAACAGTTTATGTCTGTGGACTATTGAGATTACATAGACTGTTGAAACCTTAAACAGATTAGAATTCTTATCTGAGTAACAAAATATGTTAAAATCAATATGTAGTAATCATTCAGTTAACAAGAGTAAATATAATAAACACAATACCTATTTTCATTAAACTATATTCTATCAACTAATTTTACAGACTTCAGCTGGTAATCCTTTGATTTTAGCATGACATTCAACTATCAGTCATATGTAGTTTATACTGTATACATGGAATATAATGCAGTGTAAATAGGATGAATTTGTATATTCCAATTGATTTGTTATAGACTGAAGCTGGTCAGTCACTGTTGCTATAAGTTCATCCTGAGCGGATTGTCTAAATATAGCGAATATTCACAAGTATCATTTAATTTGGATTGTGACTGGCAAGTGGAATCCAGGACGCGCGTTTCATCCTATTTGGGACTCATCGGCTGGATGCACCTACATCCCAAAGTTGATATTCACAGTGGGATTCGAACTTAGTCCGTTTCGTGTCAAACGCCACCGCGTACACCACAAAGTGTAAATGTTGATTTCTTTCTAAGTTTAGTCAAGAGTAGTTGAGAGTTATATCAAAATCGTATCTTAATCAATATATATTAAGCAGAAATTCTCTAGGTTATTAGTTCCTTAAAGTTTAATTATTAATAATGTAATGTACTCTATAGTCATTCACATTTGTTGGTAAATTTAAATATGATCGAATAATACAAACTCAGATATGAAGACACAGATCGGTAAGGTAAAGACAGAATTTCTACAACTGAAAAACGTTTTGGACTTAAATAATCTCTCAGTCAACTTTAACATTGGAATATATAATACAAACGTCAGAATAGATCTATTGTATGGAGCTGAAACTTGAAGAACTTTGAAAACCATCATACAAAAGATACAGGTATTTGTAAACAGTTTTTTCTCAAAATACTTCAAATTTGTTGGCCAGATACTATCATGAACAAGCTGCTGAATCAGAGAAAAAGACAACTAGCTTCCAGCTGAGGAAGAAATTGGAAAGAATATATTGAAAGTCAATAAAATATACATTGAGGAAATCATCAAACTGCAATAAAAGACAAGCATTAACTTAAAATCCTTAAGGCCAATCTGAAAGAGGAAGATTAAAGAACACATTGCTTTGGGAATCGGCAGTAGACATGAAAATAATGAACAGTACTTAGGAAGATTAGGAAAGGTGAACTCAAGACAGGTGGTCGGAAAATGTTGGTCGGTGGCCTATTCTCTACGTGGGGCAACAGACATTGAGTGATTGAAGGAATGCCGATAAATTTCAATGATTTCGAAAATGACCTTAATAGTATAAAGTTGAATTTTAACCAATCAAAACAATGGTCAAGTGAGAGGCTGACAACTTTCCAATGTTATTTCAAGATAATTGATATATAAAATCAAGGAACAAATCATATGACTATTCATCAATAGGTTTACTTACGTATCCTACCTCCAACATAAATTCTTACATCCATCCTTATTTCATCTATTCCGGACATGTAAATCAATTCTTTACCACAAAACTCAAATCTACCTCCAATCATTCTTGAACCTAACACTACCTATTCTCGCATTTTTATTAAATTGAGCTTTCGTGGAGCTACAACTGTCAGTCACTTGAATAGCAGTGCATTGATTTATTTTGTATAATTAATTATATTTTATGTTCACTTGTCTATTTCCACCTTGGCGTTTTCACCATCCTTTACCCCCCTCAGACCACATTATCTCCATACAGTCTTCTTCTGGTTATCTTCTTATTTCCTATGCAATCTGGATCACTGTTACTTCTTCCTTCATCAGTTGTCCACTGTTGTCACTTTATACGACGTTTCTTAATACACTACTTATATGAAATTATGCAAATTGATATCCATCATAGTACATCCTTGTAGATATATTATCATTTAAATTGTACACTATGAATTTTACAATTGATATTCATTACGTAATCATCTCATTTTCTATACTTTCATTTTTACTTTTCTTTTTTTTTGTTATTGTTGTTTTTCTTTGGTTTTCTTTTATAGTTCCACCAAAATCAATACATTTAAATATATTAACATATAATAATTCAAAATTTACATTTTTATATAATTATATTAATCAATATAATAATAATAATAATAATAATAATCAATTATTAAATCAATCAATCAATCAATCAATATGGTTACATATAAATCAATCAATTCAATTAATATGTAGTACATCAACATGGAATAAACCATTCAATCAATTATTATGGTTAATCAATAATGAAATTTTATTATTTCAAATTGATAATGAAAAATCAATCAATATCAGTAATGAACAAATTGTATCCTCCTTCACCTCCTCCTCCTCCACATCCTCCACATCCTCCTCCTCATCATCATCGCCGTGGTTGTCATCATCATCGTCGTCATCATTATTATTGGATCAATATAGAATTGATTGGAATAAACAACGTTATGAATTATTTACATGGTTAAATATGATATTTTGTGATAGAAAATATAAATGTCATATAATGAATAAAAAACAAAAATCAATAATATTACATCATTATTCATGTATAGGACAATTGATTGAATTTATACAAATAAGTGATATACCATCAGGTATACAATTGTAAGTGTAATTGTACAATTGATACTTTATATTCTAGTCGATGAATTCCCAACAGAGTGTTGTTACTTGAGTACTATTAAAAACCATTGGACAGCGGTTACGCTTTAGTATAGACGTTGTGTTGTACAGCGAATTGATGAAAATGGGAATTCTACGAATGGATACAGGCCAACCTAGTAATATAAAGGGTTAGGCATTGGTCAATTTGAAGTTCTTGGGGCGAAATCGGATGTGAGCATTGATGAGGAGTCCTATTTTACGACTAAACAGCTGTCCAGTACCTCCTGGGTTTTTAGGGTGCTCAACTAACATCAGTAATAATCTCCATAAATTACCTCATTTTAATGCTTCATATATTAATTGTATATAATGATTGAAACACTAATCTCTCATTTGTTAAGTCTCTATTCTACTGATTACACAATATACATGTTACATAATTCCCATCCTTTCAATTAGTAACTGATTATATGAAAAGTAGTCAAAAGATTTCACATTACAACTAATCACCTTCTTATAACTATACATTGATGGATAACTTATTACATACATGGATACATATAAACATTAGTTCACTAAGCCACACCTCAATTAACATAGAGAGATAAGTTATCAGACCAAATCTTCCAGTAGTAGAGGCAGTGACATCATTAGCAAAATTGGAGAAGACTAGGGACTAGTGCCATGTTTTGGTTTGGCTTTCCCTAGATTTTTCCCATCTAACTGCTACACCATATAGCATTACCCGTCATGGTAGGCAGTGGTTGCGCATGTTACACATTTCCTAATCCCCTGAGCTAATGAAGATTCACTGTTTCATTAGGAGATTTACTATCTTCACTTAGTACATTATTCCTAATCCATGTATTGTATACTCAGTGGTCCCAGAAAGCATGAGCAATGATAAAAAGAAACTTATGATCTATTACTGGTAACCTACGAATATCGTCTATTCCTATTAACCATATTTCACGTCTCTAAAGTATGACGGATTGAACTACTGTCAGTAAACTCATTCTTTGGTTGGCAAACGGATGTCTCACCTTCACCACAAGTGACGCAAATTTGGTAAAAGCCAATAGGGCTTTTTGTATTCGTGTTGAGATTCCATTAAACATCAGCCAATTAGAGTGTTTTATATTTATGGTACAGTGATCTTGGTCGGGTTCCACTGAAAATCAGCAAGCACTGAACAGTTTTTAAGCCGCAAAATATGGCTCCTCATCGACATTACTCACATGCAATTAAGTGAAGGAACGAATCCAGGACCTATAAATTTCGTAGTAAACATTTTATGATCAGCGCCAGTAACGCAACTAGTATCCAATGATAAGATTACTCTTTAAGTAAATTTACTATATAGCACGGTAATCATCCAGTACCTCTGATGATGACTATCTAATATTTCACCAGTGAAAACTGTATATTAGAAATTGAAGCAGACCACCAGTAAAGTAACTATTTTAGTTAATTTAATGTATTTTTGTAAAGGTTTGTTTTAATTTAATGATTGTATTTGTGACTACAAGCCTGACAGTAAAGATTATCCTCAGGAAAAGTGTTTTAATACTCCGGTTACGAAGAAGAAAACGCCTCACACACAGAAAGAGTAGCACTAATGTTGTCCCAAGAAGCATGGAAGGAACTTATAGGATTGAAGCCTCATGGACCTACGATCATTAAAGCATCCTTCATGACAAAATAGGAACGGATTAAAGTGAATATCATCCAGTTCTAGGCTCCCACCAACAACAGACACGAAGACAACAAAGATCAGTCCTGTGCGAGGCTGCAATCAACCATCGATAAGTGCTCAACCAAAGACATGACTATTCTAATGGGAGACTTCAACGCCAAGATTGGAATGAACAACACCGGATTTGAAGACATCATTGGACGACATGAACTGGGAGATAGGAACGAAAATGGTGAGAGGTTTGAGAACCTATGTGTTTTCAACAAAATGATTATATGTGGCATCATATTCTCTTACAAACGTATACACAAAACTACATGGGTTTCACCGAACACATTACGAAGAATCAAATCGACCACATCTGTATTAATAAGAAGTTTAGAAAGATAGTGGAAGACGTATGAGCAATGAGATGAACTGATTTATTGATTGATTCATGACTACACACTGTTAAAGAGTCCAATATGCAAACTAAAGAGTCATCTATTTCTCCTTGGTTTCATCTAATATTCAATGAGGATTCATTACTGTAATTATTTATAAAGAAATTTCTTTAACCAATATATATAGTATCTAATGTGCCTTATTTTTTATTTTCAGATTTAAAAGTTGGTCAATTTTAAGTTTAACTTTTCATGGTACACAAATTGATCAAATACCAATTCAGTGTTCATTAGATAATCAACATGATTACGTAACAAGTAACAATGATAATAAACATAATAATAATAATAAACTATGTGAATAGTTCTTATGTGAAAGAAATTGCAAGCAGTTCACTTAAATCTGAAGTTATTACAATTAATCTGTTATGTAAGTTGTAATGGCACTATTCATTTACATGTCTATCTTTATTATAGACTTGTTACTAGGACTAATACATTTTCTATTGTGATTATTTTTTGAATTTTATTATCCTATGTGGTGGCCTTCATGTTAATACAGAATATGTACATGATAAAGTCTTGTTTAGTGAATAAATTGAGAAGGTACTGAATCTTATGTTAACATTGATTAACAATCCAATCTCAATTGGAATGTGTTTTTCTCCTTCTAAATACGAATTGCTCTTTAAAGGGTAGGTCTGTGTCATTACTCGATCTAAAAGTAATGTGTGAAGTAGATGACTGCATACTTGGGAAGCCTAATCACTTCTGGTAGGTTGCTGTACATTGATACCTCAGTACTGGCTCATGAAGTTTGTTTCCATTTTGCCAGGTTATGCTCTCAATGGAGTAAGCATACCAGTGTAATACTTAAGAGTTCATGGTGTTTTACTATATGGATGTGAAACATGGCTATTAAGAAAACGATAATATTAGTTGGCCATTTGTATTTAATCATATATGCCATTAAAAAATTGCTCCACTTTGTTGGAGCCATACTTTTCGATTTAGGTTATTAAGGTAAGATAATAATTCAGCTGATATAGTTATAAACAATTATTGACTGCGGTCGATACGATAAGTATTAAGCGCGAACAGACACCGCCTACACTGACGCTCAATTTCAACTGACTTTACAGAAGATATGAAGAAATTCAAGAATGGCCAGACTAAAACGTGACATTATTGATTCACTAACTGTTGATTCTGAGTTTTCTTGCCTAGCATAAACCACTTGATTGGAGTCGGTCTGACTTTAATAACTATTAACTGAATACACTGGCTACCACAACTCCTTCACAGTGGCGGCGCCGCATTTACTCTTTACTATTTAAACTTAAAACAAAGAACATCTACTTTTGAACTGAGTTGTTAACATTTTCAACATTGAATAACCAAATGTTTTCTTGATAAATTTTATTTCAAGAAATAACCTGTTTTCTTTAACCCTGAAAATTTTCACTGTTATTTTATTAACGTACTGTTTTAGATATTGACAAAGTGTATATTGAAGTTTATTCAAAGATGAAATTCCCTACTACATCTGTTGAACAACCTGTGATACTGTTAGAGAATCAACCTGTTCAACTTGGATGTTTTTATCAGAAATCACATGCACCTATTAATGCGATTTATGAATACACGTGGGTAATAAAATTTGTTTTTCATTGTTATTCATATTATTACTGATGATAGTATTGGTATTAGTAATAGTATTCGTAGTAGTAGTAGTAGTAGTAATAGTAGTAGTAGTAATAGTAGTAGTAATAGTAGTAGTAGTAGTAGTAGTAGTAGTAGTAGTAGTAGTAGTAGTAGTAGTAGTAGTAGTAGTAGTAGTAGTAGTAGTAGTAGTAGTAGTAGTAGTAGTAGTAGTAGTAGTAGTAGTAGTAGTAGTAGTAGTAAGATGTACTATTTCATTAACTTACTGTATTTAAACCGTCAGTGTGAATCTAGAAGCACTTGGCTATTATTTCGATCTTTTATGGAACACTTCATCAATTCACATTCATGGCCTAACTAGATATAGAACATATGATTTTCAAGCTACATAGTGAGTGCTTAACATTTAGATTATTGCTTTAGAGTCTAATGATTTATATAATTAATTAGAGTCAGATCGCGATAATATTTATCTCACTCTTAATATGGCTGAAATACATTAGTGGAGGCTTTTCATCGGAACTCCCGGAATTACTACTTTCTACAATGGATTAGCAAAAATTTTGTTCATCGGACTAAAATTTAGAGAAATTAAGCTAGCATGAACTGGCAAAACAAATTACAATGTCATATATTAAAGTAGGTATAAATAATAATTTGATATAACGAATTAGCTTTTCCATATTATGAACTCTTCTGCAGTGTCAATCCACGACTCCGTCAAGGCCTTCAGGCTTGTCAGAAAACACTTAACCACTAAACGACTGGACTTGCTAGCTTTCAATATTTGATATTTTTAACTAAGTCAATTCAAGATATATTTGCTTTACTTCATTCATTGTCATCCATAGGTAACTGCCATACATTCAACAATCAACACTAATGGTGAAGTCTTCTAGCTAAAATTACCTTGAGAAGTTAGTTACTAGTGAGCTGATATTGGTTGTAACTGGGTGTTGTGGACATTGTTGAATGTTAATTTGATTTGGTGGATTGATATACGTTAAAAAAAAACCATTGATTATTCTTAGACCGAACTATTCCAGACATGCCACAAGTTGCCATAAAATCAAACAAATTATACATCATAGAATGAATAAGTGAAGCATACAAGTATGAGAATGTTTATGCAAGTACATTGTTTACTTACCTAGAATAATCTCTTACATATCTTTGTAAAAATCGATTCATAAGCTAATGCATTAAGACATGATTTCATTTAGTTAGGGACTCAGATTTTAGTCACCATGTTAATCTATGCTTAGTTGTATTCATGGTCAAGAAGCATGTATTTATGACTGAATCATTCACTTTTACCATATGTAAATGCTGGGAGTTGTAGCAGGTTTTATTAAAATTAGATTATGACTAGTTAAGGGAATGTAAAACATGCGTTTGGTTCTATTCAAAACTCTTCATTTAAAAGTATTTACTTCCTTATCAATGTTTATACTCGCACTTGAATTCATTTTATTCACTTCAAATAACATTGTCTTGTATAAGTAGTATTCTGTTAATTCACTAGATTGGTGAATAACGTTAGAGTATTTCAAGTAAATGAATTGAGTTCGAACTCAAGTATGAAAATCAATTCTATAATATTTTCACTTATTTACTTAAACACTTAAAAATTCGGTACAATGAGCAATAAATACATGTATACCACAGATAAACAAAAATAATACTATGAAAAAGGAAACTGAATGATGATTAATGAAAAAAAGGAAAAAACGATAAGAATATTATGAGGCAGTACTCCTACAAAGAAGTTCAGTATGAACCGGTGAATTCCAGTCTTACACAGCTTTTCCATTCATTCCATTACACCATGTCACAAACTGATCATCTCTTTTACTTTTCACAATTAGTCCCATCGTCAGTAAATAATGGACAATATAGAAGCCTCTAGAATGAATTCATAAAACATAACCGAAGCCGGTGTATCAAGTTAATGATACCAATTGAATTGTCATCACACAATTCTAAAACCACAGTATTAATAGCACGTTGTTCTTACCAGATTTCTGCACTTCTTCATAGTCACTAGTGACTTACTTCAGGATATTCCTAAAGTTCTTGTGAGGTGTTGTAACTGACGTAATTTAAAGTTATCGACTGTGATATAATTATCACCGATGACAATAGATGATTGTTGTGATATGTCACAAATTATTAGAAGTAAAGATTCTATCATTAAATACCTGCAGAATAGTACATTGGTACTAGTGATGCCCAGTTTTCAATGATACGCCACCAACATCAATCGGCGACAATTTCACTCTACTAAAATCATTGCTCTATTCATCAATCTTAATTCAACTTTAATTTATAATGTTTATTCTCATATTTTATACCTGAATTAATAGTTAAACAATAACTATTTATTTCATAATATTATGAATATACATGAAATAACATTATAAGTAATAAGTATTCAGTAGTATAAAAACAAAACAAAACAAAAACATCAATTAACACGGATCATTGATCCGTTATAATTAATCATTAATCACACTTTGACAAGACCTCTTTGACAGTAACATAATTCAAGATTATCTATTACTGATATAATTAGTTAGTAATATGTTAACTAATTATTCAATTATTGCATAACCTTAAATGTAGTGATTATGTCATTAGGCATAATCCCGATTACAATATATAACGCTTCAATAATTAGGACATAATATACTTGTTTAAATGATTTCATTAAAACAATATTACCTATCATTATCATGTATAGTCACGTATTTGATACATAAATCCATGTAGCGTAAATCATTTCAGTCGATTCATTAATTTAACCTACTGCATTAGAATGTTATAAAAGTATCAAGGTATTAATCTTAGTTTCATATACATTGTATCTTTTATTATTACCGAAAGAGTAAAAACACCTATTTGTTCATAATAAGATGATAATCCATGACCATGTCAGGGATCAAAGCCAAGACGCATTTGGATCCGTAGCAAATGTTCTACTATAAGACCAACGGTTGGTATTTTTAATTTAGTCGGGGTGGTAGATGCGCACTATTGAATGGTTTCATACTCGGATGAAACAGATGACCAATGCTTTCTGGTGATTAGTAGTTGTCTAACACAGACCAATTCGCAATATCAATTTGATATTCAACAATTTGCACAACACCCAATTACAATCATTTCATTTCGTTGGTTTCTCATCAGCTGCATATCAAGTAGAATAATTTCTAAAAAATCAATATTTGTGACGAAGTTCAACATACTTATCACAGTGGTTGAAGTTGACTAAGATCACAATTATCTTATCTTTGGTAAACATATAAGCAATTAAAATGTTGGATAGAATATTGGAAATATATATCTAATGCAAAGTAAAGAACCAGAAAAACAGTTTATAAAGTTTTGATCAGAGTTGAAGTGATTACATAATAAGAAACAGTTGATAACACTTGACAATGATATGAAATAGTGATGTAATCAACTGAATTTGATTTAAAGAAAGATGATGATGTAATATAATGAATTAAATTTAAGCAACAATACTAAACAATAAAGTAATGAAATATGATTTAGATTGCCAAAGTAAAGTAAGACTAATAACTGTTTTCTTTCTTGGATACAGAAGTTTAATTTCAAGAGTGTAGTAGCAACAGCTTAAGCAAATGTTAGAAAACTTGACGTTTTCTGTCTATTCAACACTTTCCAGGATTCCAAAAATAGAAATTTGATGTTTTGATGATTGTACTATTGACTGTTTATATTTCTCTGAAGCATAGATTTTTGATAAAATGTTTATCAAATTGTAGGTAAATTCGTTCTTTTCATTCTGTCAATATAATGGCTATTCAAGTTGCTTTTACGGGTATGAGGGCGGTTGTCACTTCCCGGCTGCCCACACCGTGGAAGGGTGTTTCTTGAGGAACCTGAAAAAGAAGGTAGATTAGTGTCTGTCTTATAGACCTGAGAGCGTGAGGCAGAGCCCAAGGGACAACTGTTTGAGGCCTGTCACGCACGGCCTTTTTATAAAAAGTTTTTTGAGTATTAGCTCCGCACTTAAAAGCCCTTAGTGGGCACCCATACCGCCGGCGACGGAAATCCGTGATGTAGGGTGAGGTGTGACATTTTTTAGGGCCGACCTTTTCTAACCCCTCCTTCCTTGTAAGAAGGCAGCATCGCTGCAGATGCTAGTTGTCCGAGGGAAACACCTTACTACTGTCACACCCCTCTGCAGTCAACATTACGACTTCGCCCTCAGACCTTGAGTAGCTGCTTTTGGTCTCATTGTTCTCCAATCGACCTGCCTGGCATGGTAGAACCTACAGGAACATATATTCCAGCCAGTATAGCTCGGTTGGGTCATCACGATAGGCAAGCCCGACCACCACGTCAAGGTAGCACCTATGGTCAGCTACGGACAGTTGCGTCTCTGTGCTAATGTGGTATGGCAACCTGAACTAATGTACGTATGTACGAAGTTCTGCGTTGTACCTATCTATCTATCTATGTATCTCTATCTATCTATGGCTATTCAAGTACATGTTAATTTATGCCAATAATTCATAGTAACATTGAAAGGATACCTGTCAACTTTTGTTTGTCTCAGGGAACATGTTGTTTTGTTATTCATAGTACTTGAAAAAATACCCCAATAGAATATATGATAAGGGAACTTTTATATTCAAAATTCATTTGTTTTGATGGATATCACATATTATGTCTGTTTAAAAATCATTACATTTACTAATTAGTAATACATAGAGAGTGGTATAGTAATTGTTACTTAAGCTTTGAGGGATAATTCAAGACAATTACAGAAAGAATGCATAACCTGTTAAGTCGAAAACATAAGAAATATTACCATTGACAATAAATAATGAAGTAGGATGAGTTTGTATATTCCTATTGATTTATTATAGACTGAATCTGGTTGGTCACTGTTGCTGATACGAAACGAACGGAGTTCACTGTGAACATCAACATTGGGATGCAGGTACATCCAGCCGACGAATTCCACGAAACGCACTTCCTAGATTCCGCTTGGTAGTCATAATCCAAATTAAATAATAAATATTCGTTAAATAAAAATTAACTAAAGTTTAAAGCTTAATTCATTGAATAGTAACTCTATGGTTTACAGGTTAAGTGCTTACATTGAGAGGCTTAGATGCTATGAATTCGAGTCAAGTTAAGCCATTGGTTATGTGTCGTTGATTTCTTTGTAAAATAATTTGCTATTACGAATATCGGTGACAATCTGAACTAACAGTACATAATAGTCTTTTTAGAAATTGATATTTCAGTTGATAACTCAAACTTTATCAAACTACATAGTCATCATTATCTCATTCATTTCATATACTGTCACAATTATGAACAACAATTTAACCAGAGAAATGCCGACATTCAGGATTGAGGAAGGTGTATATTACAGTATATGGTTGCAGACACTAATCGCCAATCGATTAAGCACGATTTAGACGGCTTATTTGTTACTGCATATTATAGCAGTATCATTGGATACTCAAAGTTGGAAAGTCTTTCTCCAGGTTACAGATCCACACTGTTACCACGTACTTCGGAGCAGTAACCGAAATGGGGTCGATAGCAATGTTAAAGCGCAATGGCAAAATATGACAACCATGACTGAATTGGAGAGATGGAAAGAGGAATGGTTGCTTGACTTCGTTCTAACAACTGAACAGATTACCTAACGAGGAGAAAAGAACGCGTTAAAAAACCAATCAAAAACAAAATCAGTACATCGAATTGTTGCTTCACTTGTGAAACAATCCTAAATGACTGATTTTTATATGAAGCAATAAATGAACAATGATAAGAGTTAATTTTAAACACGTTGATCAGCTGTTGTTACGTTCATTAAATTGGTCATAACATATAAACATTATAACACCTCCTGCAACATGCTGCCTAGCCACTGAAAAACGACTATCATGTCATAGTCTAGTGCATCTTAATTCACATACTTCTTTAATCTTGTTAACCGAAACACCCAATAATAGATTAATTCACATCAGTCTTTATTATTCATAACTCATAGGATTATATAGATGACTTTTATGATTACATCATACAGCATAATAAGAATTTACATGTTATACAAAGCCGGTACATTAAAGTAAACAGAATAACTAACTAGTATAAGGAAGATCATCCATAACATAGTAACAATAAAATGTACGATGATAGTTAATAATAGATTAACTAAATGCGATTGATTTAAATAACAGAAGATGCCCAGTCATGTAATTGAGAAAGACCTAAATGACAATTCACTGAAGAAACTGTTAACTTTTCAATGATGTTATCTACTTGAAACTGTACAATAGAATAAACTTATATCATAAAGGTATATAGAAATTTCGAGTAACTAAAAGAATCACCAGAATGTTACATAATTGTTTAAATACTGAAAAATTATTTTTAAATTAAATTAAATTACACATTAGAAGGTTGAATGATAACCGTCTACATGACAAAGAAGGAAAGCGACGTATACCGAAGATCCTATGAGTCAAGAGAAGATAGAAGAGATTTATCAAACTGATTATAAAGTAAAAACAAATCGAAGACTGCATCAAATCAGAACAAGTATAACAATAAATCAATGAAGAAATATTAGGGCCAGCGTAAATTCAGGGACTGCACCTACTGTTTTCGAACTCAAAGATTAGGAATCAAACTTAATTCATCTGTACTCCCTCCCCTTTTGAACTAAATCATTTAAGAACATAGTCGATACTTTAGGACAATATTTGAGTAGGGAGCAGTGAAGGAGTGATTCGAATTGATAAAGTGTTCTTGTATGAAAATTAGCCATCCATTTCCACTCACCTTTTAAGAGCCATATAGCAAAATATTCTGAGATGCGATTGAAAGCAGTTCGTTTTCTCTTGCCAATAGAACATGTTTAACAGAAGCAAGGAAAATTTATAGATACACATGAATATGACCCAAAGCAAAGGATTATCCTCGAATCATAGTGTTACTAAGAAAACACAATGCAAAACATCTCATCATAGAAAGTCTTCCTTAAAGATTTTATAATCTGATGTTCAGAAATTTTAGCCTCCTATATCTCCTTGAAATCATCTGGGACTTTTTCAAGTTGTTGTTCACATTTAAGTTAGTTATCAATGAATCGATGTTTGCCTAGTTTTTCATCAATGATACTATCATTACTTTATGGTAAATGAATGGATCTAGTTATCTCTACCTATTCAATGTGAACCTAATGATGAAAATATGTTTATCGTTCAATTGATGTTGCAATATTGAATGAATCAATTCATAGAAGTTGTTTTTTTTTTTAATTTAAATGATTCGAATTCTTTGTTAATTTTTATTTTATTCTTTAGTTATTTCATTCAATTATCACAAAACAATAATAGTACTTTCTTAGAAATAAATTCATTATCATCTAGTTACCATAGCAACTATTACAATAATTCATCAAATATACTACTATTAACTAATCGATTAAAATCACATTTAATAGAATTTTTACCACAAAGAAAATTTCATAATGGCAAGAATTTATTGTCAAATATCAATTAAATTAAAAAAATATTTAATCAATACTAATAGTTTCATAGTAAAATCATCTAAGATACTATCAAGAAATTGGAAAAAACAAAGTTATCATGATGACGATGATGATGACGCAACAATAATTTCATCTATGGGTTACATTGATCTAAATATTCATTGTAAGTTAATAAACATTCCATTTATAGTATTGTATACAATAACAATGATTTTGATAAGATGTTATCATTAGGCAATTGAATATCATTAAGTATTATACAATAGTGATTCATTATTATTCCTTATTTAGGATTCTTCTATGAATTAAGCTTTAGACTAGTAATTATTTTATGTTAGAGTTTAGAATTATTCAATCATTAAATTGAAAGTTCGATTCCATATTGAAAGCAAAAAGAGACATTATTCATGGAATCTAAAGTTTTATTGTGAGATTTAAATCAATCAATCAATTAATGAATTCCTGTTACCCCATGTGGAGCATTGGCCTCTGACGAGTATTCTTCAACCAACTCTATCCTGAGCTTTTCTTTTCAGCTCTTCCCAAGTGCTCTTCATTCTCTTTATGTTTGTCTCCAATTCCCGATGCAATGTGTTCTTGAATCTTTTTCATTTCTTTGGCTCTTCAGGATTCCATGTTAATGTTTATCTTATGACACAGTTTGGTGATTTTCTCAATATGTTTCCTATCCACCTCCAGCATCTTTTCCTAATTTCTTTCTCTATTGTAATCCGGTTGATTAGTCATCTACCACAGAAGGTTGTTGTTGATGGTATCTGGCCAACGGATCCGGAGTATCCTACGCAGACAGTTGTGTATAAATACTTGTTTCTTTTGAATGATGCCTTGAGCTCCACTAGGATCGCTGCCGGTCTCATGTCCAGATAAAGGAGGAGAGTTTGACATGGGGTTAGCAACCCCATCCCATAAAACAACAATCTTGCTAAAAAAAAGTTAACCATCGAAAACTTTTATAACCACTTTAACTCTACCTTGGGAGTTGGAAGGTCTGTTATAACGCCTCATGGTGAGAGCCGAGATTTTTCGGAAGCCACGAGGTCGATGTCATTTCTAACAACCAGAGCAACCATTTATTTAGTACATAGGAATGTCTGCACGATGTGGGAGACAGGGAGAAGCATGCAAATGGCTGTGGGATTGAAGCGTGGTATTTTTGTGAATATAGGTGCTATGCTCAGTTTTTTGTATTTGTTACAGATTGATGTTGGTTGTATACCATTGAATATGTTGCTAATGAATTAACCTACAAATAAAAATAGCTTAAATTGATTGAATTCGTTGCAGACTGATGTTGGTAGGGTATCACTGAAAACCAGAGAGCACTGGACAACTGTTTCGTACTAGAATGAGACTCCTTAGTAATGAGCACCCTAGATTCCTTCCCTGAATGTATCATGCAACCAGATAATGAATTGGTGTTGATCTTTCGTGAAAATCGATCTATAAAATAACAGCACTTCATGATGCTTAACTCGAGCATATTTTACTTGCAATGTACTTCGAGACAATAAGCAACCTTGTTTCGAATTGTTTGACTTATTATCTTAGCTTTATGATATGCTTCCTACTTAACACTCTCTAGAAATAATAACAGATCACTACGGTAGGTGTTTTGATTAAGGAGATTTCTTTGTCATTCTAGACAACAATATTAATCCATTGCTTCATATAGAAGTGAGCTTCCTGAGTATTCCGCAATTAGTTAGATTGATCTATTCTGATGAACTTAGTTTCGACTGGTTACGTACGTATGTATATTTTTATCGTTTTGTTTAACCATTTAGCTTGTTATTACTTAATTTGTCCAAAAGTAGATCGTTAAATTGGATCCTTACCAGTTTGTATGCTGATTTCAGAGTAACAGGGAAGTTCCTTGATAATCTCAGAATTTCTTATATAAAGAACTTTAATACTTTCCTAATCGAATTCATATTTGTATTTTTTGGCGTGTTTTCTTGAAGGTTGTTTGTATTCATGTATATGTAAGTAAAGAATAGGCTCAAATTATCTACTATAATCCTTTTCGTAATTGATGCGATTTTCCATGAAGTTATTGTCGTATATGTTCAGCTTTGTTATTGATGCCATCTGTCACCATCATGGTGAACATAATCAAAACAGTTTTAATTTTTAATGCTATTGATCCAAAAGAAGTATAGAAACCGTACACTGATGACATAGTAACATAACTCCTTATTTCTAGAATATTCCTTGTAGAATATATGTGTATATTGAATGAAAAACATTTATCTTTGGAATTATAGATGGACCACAGATTAATAATCCTGAAAATCAATTTTATGTTCTTTATCCATGTTCTTCATATGGACAAGAATTGAAAATATTCTGTTCAATAAAATCTTCAAATGATTGGTATATTACAAATAATATTACATTATGGGTAAGCGAAGAATAAAGATTTAATTGATTGAATTCATTACAGATTGATATTGGTAGTATACCATTCAAATCTAGGAAGCACTAGACAGCTGTTTCGTCTTAGTAAGGGACTCTGTAGCAGTTTACGCCAATGGAGATTAATGTTATTGAAAGCCGAATTCAATGCTTTAACATCAATTAAGAAAAACTGAAAATCATTCTCTATAAACCACCTCATTTTAATTTAAATGATGATTTGTTTCGAACGTTATGTTATGATGCGAGAAAATTGGGTGGTTGGTTTGACCGAGTGCCAATTACTAGTGCTTAGTAGGTAATTATGCCTCTGCCCTACGCCCACTGAGTCCTAAGCCGAAATTAGAAGAATACGAGCTAATAGATCAACCAGACAGAATCCTCTTATATTTCAAGCGTTCCTTTTGTATATACATAAAATCAGACCGCACAACAAAACCAATTAGGAAATCAACATGAATACAGAACGAGGGAAATAGTGGTAGTGAATAGGAACAACTTGTACACAACTAATTAACTGTAGTCCATAATAAGAGACAGTTTAATAACAGTACGTATGCTAAACGGGACGATAGGGTAAGAGAAACATAACAATGATAGAAACAAAATGTTCACATTACACACAGTTAGAATAAATGAAATAGTGTTCTTAAAACACAGTTCTGAAAGTTTGTTACACTTCGTTGTGGTCCGGCATAACACATTACTGTAATAAATTCTGAAGTTATCAAAAACTTTTTCAATATTCAGTAAATAAGTTATATCCAACTCCTGTCGTTGTTTTTCAGTTCATCTAAAGATTCGAGATCACGAATTCACCTGAGTTAGAAAACCATTGAGAACAAGTATCTGGTACTTAACAACTATTTTGTTCTAACGTAGGACTTCATAGAAGTGTGTATATATGACTCTAAAGGCGAATGGAGCCTAGGTTTACAAGGTTTTGCTACAAATAGTTGATTTTTTTCTTACTTCGGTCATTTAGCATTGTCTACAGTGTTAATATTCAAAATATCATTCTTTGAATAATAAGCCAGTGATATGACATTTAAGAGTTCTCCATCAAAACTAATAATATTGAGTTCAATTTTGTTGATAATGTCGTGGATGTGCTTCGCTAAAGAATCGTATTCTTGAACAAATAACCTGTTCAATTTTTACTGGCTTTTAATTTATATTACTAGAAAGTTCATGATATCTAATTCAAATATTCATTACTTGAATGAACTTGAATTCCAGTGATGATGTCTATGCAAAGTGTTGAATCTAATAGCCTTTAACGTAAGTGATAGAATTTAGTTGATGAGGCTGGAGTTGAAAAAAAAGTGAAAATTAATGCATTTTAGTGCAAATTATTAACTAAGTTATATTCAAGTATACATTATCTAGTAATAATTTAGCTTGGTACTTCACTTTAGTGACTAAAACATTTCACTTTTAGACATTAAGTTACAAGTTTTCAGGAAAGTTCAAGTTTTATATCATCAATAACTGAAGAATGATACTATCTCAAATAGTTGAATCAAATGAAATCCCGTTAGATTGGAACGGATTCCATAAACAATCTTGAAATCGACCTTCGGATTAGCTAAACGATTATAATTAAGAATTTAAGGATAAAACTCCTGATTACTTGTCTTTCACTCTCAAAGAACCAAGTTATGATTTGTTCTCGTATTCGTGTTGAAGGTGACCGCTAGCTACAAGCAATGTACCAGTGCTCTACAGTAGCTAGTGAACTGATAAATACATATTGAGGCGACCAAACACTAGAGCTTATCTTTTACAGATATTCAGAATATTTCTCACTGATAAAGGTTAAACGTAGTTTAATAGCATAAAACTTCCTATTGATTGTTGTAGACAGATAGCTTCTGAGTATATTGGAAATATGTTCCAGTTTTCTATTCTAAATTCATTTTTAGATCCAACTGTACAGCTTTATAATGAATTTATTAAAAGGAGATTCCTTCGATGAAATTTACGTTTTCAAAAATGTTTTCTTGGGAATTAATCAATATTATGCTTTAACAAAATTATCTAATTGAAGTTTTACAGACTTAGATTAGATAATCATTGTGAACTATGAAACACTTACACAATTAGTTCTTGCTAGTATAAAACTCTACACTATTAATAATAATATTAGCTTTATTCAGTAGTATGTGTAGTACAATATGAATTTTCAGTATACAGTGTTTCAACAAGTTACCATTTAACCGTGTACATGTCTTTTCAGTAGCCATATTTAGCTAGAGAATATCGATGTAAACAACCAATTGACCAGTTACAACCTTCTTCAGAACCATAATCAGGTGCAGTCTTTTTCACAGCAACATTTGTCAAATGTATGTAGAATAGATTCAAATGAAAGTCGTGTATTGAAGAAGCGAGCAAATTCATTTCTGTAAACCCACACTTTGATATGATTGAATAGAACAGAGACACGTAAATAAAATTTACGTACCCCTAATAAATATGGATTAGATATATATTGTGAGGCAACATAGATTTCAGGTAGTTCTCGATTCACCGAATCACCAATAATTTGTTGTTCACATTTCATTCCGATACGCTTCTATGTCGCAATGCCTTTTAATTCACGGGATTGAAATATTCCTTTACCCTGTGATTTAGCAACAGGTTTCATTATCCATATATGTTACTAGCCATTATGATTATTTTCGTTTAGATCTAACTGAATGTTTCATGATAGATTGTAAACTTTTATAAAGGCGCGGGACTACACAATGCGATTTTAGGAAATGATTGGGCAATTAAAACAAAACAGAAAGTGAAAAATAATCTATTGAGATTTCGACAAAATGTAGTAGCTCATGATTTCAATCAAGCCGCCAGTGTAGGGAATATAATTCATATTCATAAGGCTACATTAAATACACTTAACTTTTGATCATTTAATCTAATCATAAATATTCACTTTTGATATGTTTCATACTAAGATAAACCAATATCTGCATTACATTCACCTAGTTTAATGATACTATCATAATGTAAAACTTCAAATTCAACTATCTCTAAAATATCTTGTAATACTATTTCAACTGTATGTTTCATTGATTTCCTTCTTCTCTTTCTCCTGTTCCCCTTCCCCCCCCCCACCAACCCACTTCCAACTATTATCCCTTTCATAATAGTGTAAAACAGATTTTAATCCATCTGGACAAATTTTCATGGTATATTTGGACATCAAATAATACACAAATCTATTTATCAAATGGTTACAGCTTACAATTTCATATTGATTATCTTCAATCTTCATTGGAAATGTTAACAGTGAATTCAAATAATTTATGGATTATTGATAATCAATTTTTCAATAATTTCAATGATAGTAACAATTATGTTACTATGGATATAGATTATATGAAATTGATGAATGAAAATTTACAAATTAAATTATGGAAATTTACATGTATTGCTAGTTTAACTGGATTTAATAGTCAATCAGCAAATCGTTTTATTATACAAGCAGGTATACAAATATTCATTGACAATTATATCTATGCATATTTCTGTTTTTTTAATTGATTATTGAATAGATAAGTTTGAAGCTAATTAAAAAAGAAAAACTGTTTCGTTCACTTTTCAATCATCAATTAATATGATTTAAGTTAAATTGTGTTTGTCATCCAACTGACGAGTCTCATATGGGACGAAACATGCGAGTCATGGATTCTACTTGCCAATCACAATTCAACTTCACTCTTTATATTTTATTGAGCACAGTATAGTACGAGGATAAGTTTAAAGTATTCTTAAACTTTTTTTGTAGATTAACTACTAATCAACGATGATTTAGAGAAAAAGTAAAGACAATCAGAAATTACTTAATGTAATACTTATGCTTAGCCAGAATGTATTTAGATCTTCTCATTGATTAGTCATGAAGTGAAGTGAATTAGCTTCTGTTGCTATTTGTGCATCCTGAGTGTATTGCATCGATATAGCGATAAATCACAAGTATTGTTTGAGTTAGATTGTGACTGGTAACTAGAATTCACGACGCGTGTTTCCTTCTATTTGAGGCTCATCTGCTGGTTATACCAGCATCCTAGTGTTGGCATTCATAATGAGACTCAAGCTCACTTTATTTCGTGCCAAAAGCCATCGCGTTCACCACTAGGCTACTGAGCTCAGACAGCTACATTATAATTATATATACATACTCGTTGCACAAGTGTGGCTCAGTAGCCTAGTGGTTAACTCAGTGGCGTTTACAATTAAACCAACTGAGTTTCAGTATCGATATGAGCATCAACACTAGGATATAGGTATATCCGACTGACGAGTCCCAAATGGAATGAAATACATGTCCTGAATTCCGCTTACCAGTTATAATTCAACCTAAACGGTACTTGTGTTTAACGCCTAAAAAGTGAAGATTTGCTACGAGAAACTCATTTTTAACTTTATAGGATAATAGTTGTAGAGTTAAATGTATCAAATACTAAATTCTTGCTAAACAAACAATATCCATAATATTGACTATCACTAATTTTAATCCTGGACCTAAATAAGGATCAGTTTATCAGTAAACACATGACTATTTAAGTAGATATGAAAGGTTTAACAGTCAAAGTGTCATGTAGTGATATGAACGAGTTATGATGTTGTTATTTCTTTCATTTACAAGGAATATTTACAAAAAATTTATTGTATAGCATTTTTAATAATATTTTCTTTGCTGTATTACAAATTGATAGGAGTTGGGAATTCTACTATTTGACAGAGCCACAATGGTACAGAGGGTTAGGTGTTAGCAAGCCTGAAGGCCCAAGGTTCTATTCCTCTGAAGAAATTGAAGGCCCGTATTACTGAAGAGTTTTGTTTTAGGATGAAGCAACTATTCAGTGCCCACTGGTTTTCAGAAGTACCCATCTAACATCAATCTGTGAAGAAACTAAACTAAGTACCGAACTCCACAAAAAACATCTCCATTCGATAAAATATTCACTTAAGATTACTGGGTTTAAAATAGCTAAAACCTGTTTTGAATTCGTCAGTCTGACTGACCCATTTATTAATTTAGATATCCAAGATCCATGGTGATAAGCTAAAGCGATTACTAATCGCGGGCATCATAAGGATTTTTAAGATAGGCCCCATACTGTACTTGTAATGATCTTCAATAATCGATTCATGCGAACCTAGACAATCATTCGACTTAAGTGTACTTCAATTCTTGATGTTTTTACAGGTATATTACTGTGTTATATGATTTATGTCTTCCTTCTTATGTGTACATGTGTTTGTGTGCCTACCTACTCATTTCCTTTATTACATTACTTTGGTACAGTATGCTAGTCTGATCTTCATATTCGTTACATGTTGATTGTCCTTCTGTTCTCGACCCCCCCACTAGGCTAAGCTGAACTTAAGATACCAGTATTTCAATATACGATGATATATATTCCTGGTCAGGCTGCGTGATGACTAGTTAGTGTTTCTACCAGTACCTAGGAATATATTCAAATCCCACTAAATACTACTGATGAGTTCTTACTGAATTACTACCTTACTCCAATTCAGAAACAGAAGTCTTAATAGTAATAGCAAGCAAGATCCATTGTAAGATAATTATTACATTCTAAGATTAGTGCATTCTAGTACTGTTATAATACTCTCGCCTTTCAGTTAAATGAAACACTCGTTCTATAAATAAACGGTAAAATGAACTGAGGTATTAAGCTCTACACATTCACCAAGCAATTAAAACATTGCGGGTAACCATAGATTAATTAAGGAATATATATCACTATTAAAAGCAATGTAAAGGTATTTGCATATTCCTGTTGATGCTATTATAGACTAAAACAAATCAATCCTTGTTACCATATGTACTTCCTGAGTAGAATGTAATGTAAACATCAATGCTGTGATCTACCTAAGTACAATTAAGAAGTTGCAAACAAGACGAAATGAGTGTATTGGATTCCACATTGCAAGCTCAATCCAACTGTATTCGTTACTATAAACAAACTTTGTTATTTGAGTTATCTTCAACGGGAGAAAAAATAATATCCACAAATCGAATATACATACTAAAATTTAATCCATGTTACTAATACGTTCATTTGGATATAACAAAACGATCTAAGTTAGGCCATACAGTGACAACCATGAAAGGATTGATTAACCGGTTCATCCTGGAATAGGCCTCTTCGGCAGTGCACCTCGAAGATGCAGTCAGGGATCAAGCCCAAAATCTTCAGATATCGTGAAAAACTGTAACACATGCATAAAGAGTCATATGTATTCATAACTTTAATGTGATTCAAAATCTCCATTGCAATTCATCCAATCCGAGAGAATGAAGTCGTTCAGATAAACAGTCGGATTATCGGAAAGCATCTATTGAGTGGTGATTAAATTAAGTGTATTCAACATTTTAAGGTCACTAGACGCTTCGTCACAATCTCTGCTAACCATCCCAACTAATTGTGGGTTATTTTCACATTCAATTCAAATTCAGATGTTGGCATCCTCATTCTCTCGACACAATAACTATGGTTGATAACTACTTAACGAAACCTGAATTTAAGCGAACGAGCTCAATCGTTATTAATTGTAATACAGAGATATTAGTTACACTATTTAATGATAATGATGCTGAATATGTCTTCACAAGATCTATACAACATTCTCTCTGCATATTCATTCAACAGAACTGAATTCATGTGTTCGATGATGGCGTAAATGATTTCCAGTAACGATGAGTGTGATGGTGGTAGTAGTGGTTTAGGTGACTAATTGAATTTGATGCATTTCTATTAATATAAAATGTATTCCTTCAGGGAAAATTGATACACCTTGTTGTTTATTTCTAAGGTAATGTAACAACACAGAATTGAATAGATTTGAACTCGATTGACCTAATCTTCCTCTCTCCGTCCTGTGTGTGTTGTGTCTGTATGTGTGAATTGAGACTGACTGATTGAGTTGCCTAATGTTAAATTGGAATGTTGAACATTTATTTGTCTCATTATGAATCATAATTTGTTATTGAGTTATCACACAGGTTAGTTGATTGCAGGTCATTGAAACATTTAGTTAACTGATTGACTGACTGAATGACTGACTTGGTGATGGTGATGATGATGATGAATTCAAATTGACCAAAATTAGACAAAATGTAACTGCAGTTTAGTCTCATGAGGATAATGCACACACACACATACACCTATACACCCAATGGACAATATTTTCAGTTGATGTGAACAATTAACTCAATGTTCATCAGTAACCGCATCATCACTATCATTATTGTCACTTTCGGTTGAGTTAGTTAACTGGTTTCTTCACTAGAATAAGCACACACACACACACTGAGGGAAAGATTCTTATTTGTATTTACTACTTATTTCATTGTTTGTCCCTGCATTGAATCTTTTAATATAAGATTAGATTTCAATTGATATTGAAACATTCAGTCACTCATTTATTCATTTGTATAGACGAATAGAGTTTTGATTGATTTTACTTTGGGTACCATTTCGCATTGGAAATTTATTGGTAGTGCTAAACAGCAATGGTTTCATTTTTATCTGTTAAATATAAATAATACCATTATGTGCTAGCTACACATTTGTTGTTAGTTAGTAAGTAGTCAATTACAATTCTTACTATTTGGAGATATTCATTTAGAATGCAAGTATATATTTATTTGTAGGCAGTTTGCTACAGTTTGTGCTTCATTTTGACTATTGAGATGTAAATGGCATTAGTAACGTTATTGACATCTAGAATTAATGCGATTATTGTCAATTTATGTTGGACAATTCAATTTCTCGTTGGTATGAGTTAGGTACTTGCTTAAATCCTGTTTAACTGAAGAGTTGATTACAATTCGTCAGTTCACTCCTCTTACGCTTACCAGATAAATATTGACGAAAAAATTAATATCATTTCTCAAATACGCTGAATCTTATCTATAGTTAGTTGGTATCCTATCGCTTACATTTGTATTCATAACTGACTATGTCAAACTTAAATACCACTAAATCTAATGTATGTAGATCATGCAATAGCATAAACCGATTGACACTAAATTGTATTCCAATCGAATGTCAACTCATTATTCTTATTGTTGAATATTCACCACAACATTTCAAAATTTTCACCTTCACTGTATAGAACACAGGATAATCACTGTTGAAGTATTCCATGCAAATACGTAACATTTCCTACAATGTTAATCAATCATCAATGATTATCTATTTCAAGATGGTTTGTAATGTTACAATCAATTGTTCAAAATTAACTTCATAAACTCACTATGTATATAAAATGATTTGTAAGGATTCTATCTTCTTACCCCCCCCCCTCCAACCTCTTACCTCTACTCTTTACCCGGTTTTTTTTTTGTTTTTCAATGTTTACACCACATATTTACCTATAGATCATATTAAAATATTCATTCTTGTTCCTATCAACAGGTAAACCATATGTATACTGTAAATCAGATATTCATGGAATTCTAGGTCAATCAATTAATCTTACTTGTAATGTAATCAGTTATCCAGAACCAAATTTTACACAATCAATTTGGTTACATAATAAACAATTAATAATATTCAATAATTGGAATATTCATTCATTATTATTAATGAATTCAATTAATTATAATGTAAAATTTCCTATACTACTTATTAATCAAAATTTAACATTAAAATATAAAATTATTCATAGAAAATATTCATTTGGATGGATTATTATATTACAAATAAATAATTTAGTATTCAATGATGAAGGAGTTTATCAATATTCAATAACAAATTTAATAGGAACTGGATCATCTATAATTAATTTGAAGTTAACACGTAAGTTATTATCATATAATACTTTATCTACTTATTTTTATTATTTAAGTAGTACAGCTCAATCAATCATTGATTTATAATCTAGAACATGATAGATGCATAGATCAGTTGTTATGCCTCAATTAGTAGATAGAAATGAAATTATCAGACCAAATCCTACTGTAGTGGAGGTAGTAACAGAATTAGTAATTATGGAGAGGTTTAGATATGAAGAATAAGATTAAAGAAATTATAACTTAGGTGATAGAAAATCGTAATGAATTCAGCATTTGATTAGAGACAAGGAGTGGATGCAACTACGCGAATATAAACAATTTTAAGTCATGTGACCCAAAGTCTTTAATTATTGGTGGCAATCATCAAGTGCATCTTATCCTACATAAATAATTTTGTAGAATATCGTGTGTGTTGAATGTATTATGTTGTCAACATTATTCATGACACTACAATTCAAAGATGAAGCTGTTAGTAAAAAATTAATCTAGAGATTCAACAGGATGATTCAGAGGAGTTATCCATAAAGGTGATCTCATTTTACATTTATCATATTAGTTGCTCCAGTGGAGCGAATTACATTAGTTTATGTTCTAGGAATTTACATCTTTGTGCATGTGAACATCTTGCAATGAAGCTGAGAGAATTCCAATGTAGCTTTTGTTTCTGTGAAATTTGCGTTATACTTCAGGAACTCGTTGAGTACCTTCAACGCAATGGGTTTATCACATGATTTCAATTATTTAAAAAATTCCCAAGTTTATCGAAAACAAAGACGTTCGAACGAAGAATAGTCTTCTTTTCGATAAATGCTCATCAGGTTCTACATTTAGTAGTTCAAAATTATTGGTCACAAGAATAGCCAGTTCTGAGGCAAGTAAAACATTATTTAGCTATCAAGGATAATTTTTCATCGAGTTATTTATAAAATACGAATGTTAATGTTGAAATAATAACCATCATTATGTAACTTGTGAAACGTAAACGACATTTGAGGTAAACAAGATTATTAGTCAAATAAGTAAATAGGTATCTCTGTATATGTGTGACATAGGAGATGGGATTGTAGCAAAATACGATTCTGTGTGTGTTGTCAGAAGTATTAACAGTTCAATACTAGATCATTTAATTCAAACAGGTCATGTAGCGAGCATAAACCAGTCATTCACAATAATATTCTGTGTAAACAGTTATCTGCCAAGATCGGTTAGACTCAAAATCCTTAAGACGGCAGAGGCGATAGCTATATGGGTCAAGATGTCAGACTTGTGCATACAGAAGAAGTACGTTCAACCTCTTCTCCTGCCATGGCCGACGCAAGATCCACTAAACCAATCACCATCTTAATCATGCGACGATTTAATGTGATTAATGCATATTTATTCTCCCTCTGGATGTGCATTTCCATATTCTTCTTCTTCTTCTTCTTCTTCTTCTTCTTCTTCTTCTTATTATTATTATTATTATTATTATTACTATTGTTATTATTATTATTATTATTATTATTATTATTATTATTAATCAAAGTACACAGAATGAATTTGAATATCGCATTTTAAGATCATACAAATGAACTGAGTGTAATTATGTCTATTATTGTTATTTGTTACTATGGGACAAATTTTGATTATCGTTCACTCCATTTTACAAACTCTTACCCATTCGACATATGAATAGAATATATTTGTTACCCATTCGGTTTCATTTTAAGTAGGATTTGACCTTTGTCTACAAACACTTGACCAAATCGTATTTTGCCACCACCCCATCTCCTATGTCACGCCTATACAGAGATACCTATATACACATATTTGATTAATAATCTTGGTTATTTCGATTGTCGTTTGCGTTTCACAAGTTACATGATGATGAGTATTTCAACATTAACATTCGTATTTTATAAATAGCTCCTCGGTGAGAAAAAACTTTCAATTAACCAATTCTCCTTGATATCTAAATAATGTTTTACCTGCCTCAGAACTGGCTATTCTTGTGACTAATAATTTTGAACTAATAAATGTAGAACGTGATGAGCATTAATCGAAAAGAATATTCTTCGTTCAAACGTCTTTATTTCTGAAGCTGAGTGAGTTAATAGCTCCATACTTATCTGTTTAGTTGAAATGTGCCTTACTGTTACTACGAATCAGTCGTTTTTGAAGATAACTGTCTACAGAAGTTAGTAGACGGAAGAAGTAATAAATATTTAGATTACAAAATGAAAGCTTATTGTTCATAGGAATTTGATGTAGCTGTTTTTTTCTATCATAGCTAACATCAGACCAAAGAAGTTATTAATCCAAAGTTAATCCAGTTTACATAATGTCCATATGAAATGTCACCATTTGTATTTTACTTAACTTTGTTTCCTCTCATCATAGATTATAGCTACTACTTATCATATCTATGTATTACTGATATTCGTCCGGTAGTTACAAGAACAACTTTAATGAACACTCATTTCTTATTTTACTATTTCATATCATTCGATGCATTATGTTTAGTCTTAGTTCATCCAAACATTCTATTTTATTTGGATTGTGATTGGCGAGTGGAATCCAGGACGCGCGTTTCGTCATATTTGAGACTCGTCGGCTGGATGTTTTAGTTTATATGCACATGGTTTATCCAAATTTAGTCCCTTCCTTTCCCCTAGTAACACACATTTATTCGGATGATGATCACCATAACAAAAATTTAAATGGCACTTAGACTGATTGAATGGTATAAGTATAATTGATATGTTTAATACATTTTAGTGATTCTAACAAAACCGTCATAGATCATATGAAGTTCTTTATTTCTGTATCAGTTCTTCACTAATTCTAACTATGAATTAGTATATAATTTATTGTTTGTATTCACCACAGACTGATCTCAGTTCTTGATGATCTACTAGAATTTCGTGAATGGTGTAGATAATGTTATGTTGGGAGTAGGGTAGTCATCACTTATACAATTAGTCTCATTAAATCACAATTTGATTGAATTGTGAAACTTATCACTGGAAGCCATTTAGCTCAGTAGTGTCGATGGTTCTTCATAAAACATGAAAATCTTGTGTCTTGTAGGAGCTTCATACTAGGACAGAACAGCTGTCTAGTGTTCCATGGTTTGCATTAGTATCCATTCGAGATCAATGTTTGACGAATATTAACAAGGAAACTAAAATCAGAATTCATTCAATGAAAACAATACCTGTCTTCAGATTAGAAAATGGATTAAGTTAGTTGAAAATTTCACAAATAATGATTGCGTTATTTAGGCAAAGAATTAAAAATCCCAGTCTATCATGTTTATTCTTCATGCCATTGGGATCCTTTAGACTAACTTCCATCTCTTATTTAAACATTCAGTATCTATGGTATTTGTATTGGTTGCATTGTAAACTTTCCAGAGATTCATCAACTTTTATCATGAGTTTTCCTTATCGAATTATTTTTACTTCATTATAACCCTAATATCACAAATCCTGTACACAACACCGAAATCAGCCGTAATCGTATTTTGCATTTTCTGTTACTAATTGATCCAATACATGATACATGGAAGCGATTGAATTAACTCAATCAATAACTTAATCATGGCTCTCATTCGTCAGTGTTTATTCTTTCTATCCAAAACTCTAGAGGAAAGTTTTCGGTTAATTAAGTATCATGTCAACTAAGCATGGTTTTCAAGTCTCTCTGATTGTACTCATTGGCTTGGTTCCCTCGCCTCCTTGACATATGCTAAATCATTTTAATAATAATAATCTTTTTATGTGATAGATAGTGTAATCGAGATCAAAAGAGATCAGAAATAATAACAACACGTAGGTAAGAAACATTCTACACAATAATTATTACAGATCTATTTTCATACTATTCCAAACGTGTTTAGGTATTTTACATAACTTAAACTAAAGTTTACACTTTACTATTAAGAAGCGTTAAATAAAAGATAATTACGACTAATCTTGATATCACGAATTGATGTGAATCAGACAATCATTGATCACCTGGAAGCATTGGACAACTGTTTCGTCCTAATATAAATTTTTTCAGTAGTGCGCCTCTACAACCCCATCGGGGTCGAACCCAGGATCCTCTAGTTCCACGGTGGATGCCTTACCATTAAACCACTGAGTCGGCTTCTAACGGTTTATATGACAAATTCAGTCAATTCGTGATACTTTTGCGCGAGCTCATCTATATTATCGGTGGGTAACTGCCTCACACTCAACACGGTTGAACTCCACCGGCCACGCGTACTGCTGAAGAGTCCCATACTAGGACCAAACAGCAGTCTAGTGCTTCCAGGTGATCAATTGTTGTCTGATTCAAATCATTTCGTGATATGAAGATTGACAATTAAATATCTCCACCACCCCACTCAATTGTAATTACAATTACGCTGGGTATTATAGAAAGATAGTAAACCAATTTATGAGGTAGTCGGGACATATGTTGTTTGTGTCTAACCACTGTCTACTTTGACTCACGATGCTGGCTAATATTGGAGTAGGATGGAAAAAAATTAGGGCCATTTAAATCAAAACGCAGCATCAGTTCATGAAATAACTAACTGCTGGTCCGAGTCGTGTCGGCAGATATATATTACCTGGTTGAGGTCCATGCAGATGCCTCAATGAATCGCTGGCGACTTTGAATGACGCCTCAGAAACAGTTACAATAAAGCAAGTGCAATCAGTATTGAAATTATTTGTTTCCTCATCGCAAATTAAAACTTTTCTCTAAACCATATTCTATATGTCCAATCTCTTATTATTACCATTATTACTATTATTATCACTGAACTAACTCCTTCTTCCATTGGTTTGATGCTAAGGTGTGAAAACTTGGTTCGATACACGCCTAATCTTATGATACACTGCAGTACCTTGGCAGCTTGAACTGACACACATAAGTACCATCAAGGTTATTATGTGAATGTGAAAGGTAGACACGAAAAGTGGATGATTTTTTGTAAGTCAATAGCATTTAATCAGCATAATTAATGCTGAGGTTAGGTACAGGTTACTATAAACCACTATGAGTTAGTTGATCCTGCTGCAGATCTTCACCAGTTGTGGTGGTTGGGACATATATTCCGTATGCACAACTATTGCTAACGTCGATGTATAATGTTGACTGGTATTGTTATGAAATGGAAGAAAGCTAAACGGGGTCAAACTAAAACATAACATTAGTCCATAAATTCACCGATTATTGACCTAAGTCATGTTCTGGGTCCAAGCATTAGTCATAATCAATAATTGGAGACTCTAAGTAACATAGTTCATAACTGATCACAATAATATTGGTGCATTAACTCATTATCTTCTCTTAAATCCTAAACATATCATCATTTTATTACCTTTCTTTTTATGAATTCTATTATTGAATACCAGCCTAAAAATGCCAAGAACTAGACATTCTCCAATTTAAGGTCTCTGGATTACAATTCCTTAGTAGAATCATACTACTAAGGTATCCTATACTGGGATAAAACAGTTGTCGAATTCACCCTAGTTTTCACTATCACCTAATCAACATCAACCTGTGACTAATACAAATAACTAAGCTTAATATCTATCTGTAAAAAAACCATATCTTATATGCTCTATGTAACTACATGAGCGGACTATGCTTCTCTGGAAGGGGTAACTGGCGTAAGTAAGTAAGTAAGTAAGTAAGTAAGTAAGTAAGTAAGTAAGTAAGTAAGTAAGTAAGTAAGTAAGTAAGTAAGTAAGTAAGTAAGTAAGTAAGTAAGTAAGTAAGTAAGTAAGTAAGTAAGTAAGTAAGTAAGTAAGTAAGTAAGTAAGTAAGTAAGTAAGTAAGTAAGTAAGTAAGTAAGTAAGTAAGTAAGTAAGTAAGTAAGTAAGTAAGTAAGTAAGTAAGTAATGTAATGTAAGTAATGTAATGTAATGTAATGTAATGTAATGTAACTACTACTTCTACTTTGATAATTATCTTTCTATCCTCATACTATACATGATATATTGGTTTCTATTGTAGATACATTTACCAGGAATGAAATCATACCTAGAATCATTATCTGTTTAATATCTCTACTAACTATTCTCTTGTTGGTCACCAGTATATTGTATATACAAAGAATGAAATGGTTTAATCAATGGTTTTGTACAAAATATCAATTTATAGTGAGCAAAATAAATCATAGTAAACATGTTAGACGGTAAGTGATACACTGAGTGTTTTGTTGTTGTTGTTGAAGGAAATTACATAGATTTTCTTGTTACTACACAAAATTGATCAAATGTATTCACTTTGTAATTTTTGTATTGTTTCATAAGTTCTACTTGAATGTTACAAAAGTAACTTTAGATACTAGAAACAAGCATTAGATAACAATCTTATTCTAATATAGAACTAATTAACAGTACACATTTACAATCTTATCAAGGAACTGAGCTGATTGATATTCAAGTTTTGCGATAAACATTAGACTGTTAGATAAGTGAACTGGTTAGTAACTAGAAGTTGATATTTTTGACCTCAGTAAATTCATGATCTATTTGTGTTACTTTAATAGTTTGTAACTATCGTATACTCGACATAGTTGAAATTCACTATTAGCTTCTTCTTACTGTAAGTCTAGAAATTACCATCTGAAGTTAGTCACTAGTGAGTTGATATTTATTATAAACTTAGTGGTATTCAAATATGTTGGATGTGAAACAGTTACTCATTAGCGACAATGTATAAGCTTGTGTATATCTATGGTTAATTCACGAAAGTTTAAAATGTCAACTTCTGGATGTCAGCTGGCCTAGTTATTTAACGGTCAAATGTATACCGTAAAACCTGAGAGTCTTAGATTTAACTGCCTGATGAAATCATGAATACGCATTGGTAAGGAGTCTCATGTAAGTATGAGATAAACGTTTAGTGCCTTTTCTAGTTTTCAGTGATGGTCTAACTTTGGCTAAACTGTTTCATACATAGTTATAGCATTCCATGAGTATTAAGCATTACTTTTTCTATAATTTCCAGTAACATACAATACATCATAAAGATTAAAAATATGAAAAATGATAGAGGCTTCACCGATTAGTTGTAAATGATAAATGTATGTGATATGTCTTGAATTCGACAGGCTCGTAGGTTCTTATTAAATGAGTACAGTTCTCAGTGTGATACAGCTAATAGAACTAGAGTAACCGGATTATATATTTTATTTACTCCAAAGTCGATACAATTAATGCGAACGTTATCTCTAATATTTGTACTTCAGATCGGATACCACGAATTATTACTTCCAAACACTACAACTACTCCAAAAGACTAGACTTTTAGGATGATTGTATTATGGAGATCGACTGAAAGCAGACGATACAAGCTTATTCTAAATACATATTTCCCCTTTGCACAACTGTGACTGTCTGGACACAGTAACCTAGTGGTGAACGCGGTGGTGTTTGACACGAAGTGGACTGAGTTTTAATCCCAATGTGAACATTAACATGCAGGTACATCTAGGCGAAGAATCCTAAATAGGCTGAAACACGCGTCCTGGATTCTGCTTTCCAGTCACAATCTAACTTAAATATTTCAGTATGAGACCTACTTCTGAGTACAGTTTTGCAACATTTAATTGTATTAATGAAGTGTCGATGATTTCACTGTGATGAATAAACACTGTAAATTTATTTGATGTAAAAGTCAATGCATTTATGTGAGGTTACTTGTTAGTCTCGTCTTACATTTTGGCTCCACAATACAATCTTCTTACAAGTCTAGTCCGTTGGAGTAGTTGTGGGTTGGGAAGAAAGAAGTCATGGTAACCGATCTGAAGTACAAAGGGAATCAGATATATAATTTGGCTACTCTAGATCTATTAGCTGTATCATATCGCATACAGTACAAAAATCAATAAGAACCTATGCCGTGAACATATCAGCTTGATTTACTGAACAACTCTGTTTTCGAAGACCCTGACCCCTTCCCATAAACAGCTTGCGACATCACAAATTGATTCAGAAAAAAAGATGTTTTCATACATTTTTCTTTATAGCAGCAGTTCATTTAAAGTCGTTCCATCATTATATAGATATATATACATGGTTGAATACGTCACAGATTTCAGGAACACACTGTCTAGGAAATCCATACTAGAACGAAACAGCTGTTCAGTTCTCCCTGGCTTTCAACGGCTACACTGCCAACATCAATCTGTGACGTATGCACTCAAATAAGAACGCTAGTCTTCCCAGAAATAACGGTTTCCATATAACTATATATATATATATATATATATATATATATATATATATATATATATATATATATGGAGAGAAGAGGATTCGGATTATCACTGGTTGAGAACCAAAGTCATGTTCGAGGAGTCCTTAATAATTCTAAATTATTTCTTTCAGTGATTAAATTGTATCACATCCACTATTCATCGTAATTGATCATCGATAACATTATTATGTTGGAATCAAATGTGATTTGAAGATAGTTGACTAGAAGTGTTGAATCAAGATGTTGTATTATGTGTATACATATGTATTCTCTTATGTAGTAATCAACAAATTTCAATAGTCATCAATTAATGTATCTTGTATTTCATTTGATTTTCTTTATTGAATATAGTCAAAAGGTAGATGAATGTTTTACGACAGTAAATGTATCAGAAATAATACAAAATTCACTTAATGATAATCATGATGTTGTTATGGAGACCAGTCAATTATTTGATAAACCTTATATGGTAGGTACTTTTGAAGTTTATGTTAGTATTTAATAAATTCAAATCATTTTTCTACCGATCTAGAGTTGAAGAATTGTATGTAGTTATCTATAGAGATGATATTTTGGAAGCATCATCATACAGAGTATGTTAATGATTTTTATTTTGTTATGATATTGATGTATTACTGATAGCTGTTAGTTGATGATAACTTTAGATGCTTGAAATGAAATCTTCAATGAAGATTAAACTCTATTACGTAACACTTATTGATTAAATGAACTGATAAAATAACTGACAGTATCGTTAATCATATACATATGAAAAATAGGAAACATTGTAACTAGAAGATAATTTTTAACACAATAGTTATACTACTTAAGTAAATTATATGATTGCATAAATCACACTTAGAGTAAAATATATTGAATGATTTGAATGATAGTAGTAGATTATTAGCACTTTGAATTAGATTTATTTTAAAGTAGTATCTGTAATAGCATCAATGAAAGAAATATTAATTGTATTAGGAATAGTAGTCGTGAGGACAGTCGTCGTGATAATCGTCGTCATCGTAGCAGAAACATTTCAATTATGATTGCTATTTTCCTGGATTTGATCGAATTATAGTCATTACGTCATAATCTAACTGCTGATTTATGTAAACGTATTCCATTTACTGTAAGTTGTAATTTTTATATTATTTGAATTTCCTGCTAACCATCTTATCTCGAATATTCTGAAACTGAAGTATTATGAATGTATTCATTTAATAAGAGATCTTTGTACAAATTGTCGACAATCAATATTTTAATTTATTTTAATGATATTAAGGGTGATCCTATGGTTCCTATACAGCTGTTCAATGATTATGCAACAAACGATTCTATTTTATATGAACATCAACCTGTTGTAGAAGGGAAAACCTATTATAAATATAAAAGTAAGTAATGGTAAAGATTAAATTACGATTGCATTATAATAACTTTACCAGTCGATTATTGTTCTTCATTCCTAATCGGTGAATTCATCCTCTCCACTTCAACCGAGTCAATTTATTACGATAATTGTATGAACCTCCAGTTTCTTCGTCTGCATCTACTGATATTGTTCAAATCAGTAGTCATAAACGTTATTGATTAGTGTTGCACATCATTTTTTTCACCCTAGCATTCTTCTATTTAATTCTTAAACTAATCAACATAGCAGACTCCTAAGTAGCATACTCATCTTCTTGTTAGCAGACAGATATTTTATCTAAGCCATAGATTATGTAATTCGGTAAAAGTTAAACGACTCTTTTGAATCCGTGTTGAGGTTTCTTTAGACACCAACCCTGTTAGGAGGTTAATGCGTAAAGCGTCAGACAAGAAAATAATTGCTTCGAAAACTGTGTTTATGATTAAGTCAAATAAAAATGAGGATAGTCTATAGTTCTGACGAATACTATCTTCTGAAAAATTTGACTAACCGTATTACATTAGACAGCTTATGATGATCATTTTAAACCATGATGGTATTAACATGGGCATAAATGGACAAAGAGTTCTCTAGACAGATGGCAGTGTACTCGATGTAAGTGTATTGTGGTGTAATTGTAGGCTATTTGATCATTATTCATCAGTTTAAAGATTGTGCAGTAATCATACAAACTGAATATTTTTAATTTAAATCTATGAAGAAGTTATGGATGTACACTGTTAATAAGTTTCATACTAAGAAGAAATGCATCTTGATTTTTTAATAGGTTATACCAGGACTCGAACTCACTGTGCTTTGTATCGAATTCCACCATATTCACCACTAAGCTATTCAGTTCAGACATTCGTACTTGTGTATTGAGCATCCTGAATTCCATTTACCAGCCATAATACAGGTTATGTTTACTAAACGGAAAACAATTTGATAACAGTTCATGGGTTTAGTGGAAGCAACATCATAATAAAAGAAATGAAATAATCGATGTGTATGTACTCAAAATAAATGAAATAGTCTTCTACAACATAATTCCAAAAGTTAGTTATTCTTCTTGGATCACCCTATATAACAGATACAAATAAGTTAGGAACTAAATATCAATAAGGATATTATAACATACTCTTCCAAGACTTGGCTAGGTTGGAGAAGGCTGGTCAGTGGCCTATGCTCCACATGGGGTAACAGACTATTGATTGATTGATTGCAAGAATACTAAATAGTCTTAAACTGAATCTCTGATAGGGTCATAAGTACTAACTAATAAATGAAAAATCTTTCAAAATACTCAAATTTTTCTTAGTTTATTTTATCAAAAATCAATTAATGATGTATAATTATTATCAGATAACTTTTGTCTACTTTTTATTGAATTCAGATTACTGTCAACATCAGTGTAAAAGTTATAATCTTTTAACTGGATCCAACTGTTCGACTTGTTCACATATGAGAAATATACTTTCACTTCATAATAATAATAATAATAATAATAATAATAATAATAATAATAATAATAATAGCAAATGTGATAGTGACGCTAACAGTTGGATGTCCGACTGTTGTCAACTCAAACATACTCCTTTTCTTTTAAAAATAAATGAAGAATGTTGTAATGTAACGCCAAGATGTAAAACGAAATTTCTCCATAATACATTTAAATATAAACATTTTTTTATTAATAATCAATATAATCTTGATGATGATGATGACAATGATGATGATGATAGTGGCAGCGACAACGACGACGACAACTGTAACGACAATATATCCACGAAATTTAAACATTTGCCAATATTTAATTTAAATGATGTGTGTTTAAATGAATTCATAGCAAATTCAATAATCAATGATCAGGATACAGTTTGTTGCGATTGTAATACATATAATACTTCATTGAAACAACAGTGTTTCTCATTATCATATCCCCATGTATTATATACTAATCTTTTGAATACTGCTACTACTACTACTACTACTACTACTACTAATACTACTACTAGTAATAATAATAATAGTAATGATAATATTAATGAGAGATCAAATAAATGTGTTTACTGCACAGTGAAACCAAACAGCTTACCAGATAGAAGTAAATTAAATGAAACTACGATTTATTGTAATAATAATAATAATAAAATAACTTGATATATATTCATCTATTAGAATGTACACTTGTAATGGAATCTATTCGTTGAGTAGAAAAGGAATTCTCTTTTGTTATTTATTAGAACATTTCTGTGTAAAGCTGTTTGGTAGTATGCATTGAATGATTCAATATATTTTCATAATTAATCTGTTTTGTTTAGTGTAAATATATTAAATTAATACAGGAGTCGGGAAGGGAGCGGTTGTATAGATCAATAGTAAGTTTAGTTTGTTTATATTCATCAAAGAATGTTGTTAGTTAAATAGGCATTAAAAATAAAGAGTATATTTAATAACTATTCCGTTCTAGTATTAGACTACTCAATAGTTTTAACTGTCGATTCTATATTTCATTATGTGAATCATTGAATTCCTTGGTGCCCAGTGGTAGAATTTTCAATTCGATCAATTTATGATATAGGTAAATGATTAATCGATGCCATTGGCGATAACTCACTTACTCTAGAAAAATTTTGTTATTCACCAATCATGACTTCTGGATGATCGCCGTATTTTATCGTACATTGATGTAAATCAGGATTCTGCTATTAGATGAAAGCCTAGCAATTCAAAACTTAAAGCTTTCACCATGAGATCAGAAGGCCATAAGTTGAATTTTCGGGTCCTAGAAAGAATGTACACCACTGAGGAGTCTCTTACTAAGACAAACGACTGCCAAGTAAATGATGGTTATCAATAGTACGCGAACAAACTTCTGTTTGCAGAGGACACAAACAGGCAAAGATATTGCTTACAATCTCGGTGGAACAAAAATAAGCAGTTTGATTTCAAAACTGCACCGAATAGGTTAGTTAAGGATGTATAATCTAGATAGCTTGATTGATGTCTTTAATGAAGACGTCATAGTTAATAATCTACAGTAATCGAGATTGCTTGATTCCTAGACTGATTATGACTATGGGAAACAGATGATCTTATTTTGGTTTACATGTAAAAAAAGCAATCAAGGTGAAATCATTCTCTACATGTCAAATTTATGAGTGTCTGTTATAATGTGAGAAGAATGCATATGCCAGTTAATATGACACTCGGTCGATGAAATATTCAGCACTCAATTCTATCAATAACGCATGTGATGATTCTCCGATAAAACTATTAGTGAATACTCAGAGAGTACTAAAGGATTTTAGATACATTTAAAGAAATCTCTTAAACTACATCACATTTCAATGAATAACATGATTTAGAGTCACGTAAAGGAATCCTAATATCATTCATATTATGTTTTCAAAATAGGTAGAGTGATATTAAACCTTCATACATTTATTGCTCAAGTAAAGCATGCAGCGTTCTTACTAACGTGGTTTTAAACAACTGTATTCTGATTGGCTATAAGTATTTTTCAAGGACATTTAAGTAGTTCATGTTCAAAATTATGTTTAGTGAGTCCCCATTACTTATAAATATATGATCAAATTGTGTTCATTAAGTAACCAGGAACAAGTTAACTGTTTATTCGCTGATGATGACAAAAAGTGAGCTAATTAATTCTTCTTGAAAAAGTTGTCATTGTTACTACAAAGTTACATGAAGTAGTATATTTATATCATATACATGTCTTAAAGAAGTTGAACATTGATATCACAGAATGTTACTTGGTTAAAATAGAGTTTTATTGTTAGCAGTCATTGGTTCTGGAGCGATTGGGCGAACGTTTCTGTAATTGTTAGAGTCAGTATTATTCAGAAACGTTTGTTTATTGCTGTTACTGTTATCATATACGGTATATTTTTGCCATAAGAAGTTGGAATAATTAATTGTTTTTCGACGACTAGTCGTTATTCCATTGGATTGTGGGCATAATAATCAAGGTTTATACTCGATTAACTAGAAGCACTTGGTCGGTAGGAGAAATAAAGTAGTATTCTAAACTGCAATAACCGCTTAGTCGTAACAACTCAGTCGGTTGATTTGAAACGTGTATTCCTAGTTTAGTCCAACTTAAGCCTACGCTTAGATTCTTTCACTTCCACAGTAAAATTAGATAAAAAATAATAGTTTACTAAGATTATTTTTATCTAGATACGTAAAGTCGGATACACATTTCAACGAATCAATGAGCTTGCCAATGTTTTGTATTATTGCTCATAATGTGTTTAGATAAACTATTTGCTCATGTTGAATACCATATTGAATGCATAAAATTAGTAATCAGCCTCATTATTAACTGCATATGATTTTTTCATTGATAACGCTGAATGACAGAATAATTCAATTTCAATTTCACCGAAGAATCAAGAAAAATAAATTTTGAAAGGCTTCTTTTCCCTCCCCAATTTCATTGGAAATGTAAATGGCGACTGAACAATCTTCAATGATTTAGCAGACTGTTGATGTATCAGATTCGTGGTTATCTGGAAGCTATTTCAGTGCGACGATAATATATTTATGCTTAAACAGTTACGAAGACTAGAACTACAAGCCTTTCACGGAAAATACTTAACTAGAAACAAGTAGTCAAGATATTCAGTCGTTATGATTCAGGATAACCGTTTGTTCTAGCTTTGTCATTGTTTTCCACATCTATTAGTTTATTATAGATACTATAGTTAAACTATATAAAGAGGAGAATACGAGTAAAATTTTAACGTGTTGAGTATATTTACCAAGTCTTATGACGAAATTCTCAGTGCCGTAGCAGCTTCTGATAACCCTGGTGATAATATCTTCGTCGAATGTGCATTCGTATTTCGTAATGCATGTTATAGTATAAGTGAGCAGCAGAACTTCCTTTGACCCACTGATTTTTAGATATCATTTTTTCTTGGTTATGAGTTACTAAAGTAAGTTATTTCGTATCAACTAGTTTTTCATCTTTAATATTACTCGTGGAACCCAGTCGACTATTTAAATGTTGGTTAAAGACAGTTGCTAAGCGATTTAGTTACATTTCATTTGATGAGTTAAACAGTACTGAGCATTAATCTAATCCTCGGGTTTATTAAAAATTACAACCAAAGGTTTCATGAGTCAAACGTTATTGATTCTTTAGTGTTCCATTCAACCATTCGCCTATTCTAAAATCCACAACCCAGCACTAATGTGAATATGCACAAAAACATTTAATTTTAAAACAAATGAAGTATAAACAATTGTACAAAAACGCTATATCTGGAATCTAGACTACAGGAACCAAAGTGAAACAAATTCAACACAGGCAACACTCTCTTAATTCTTTTGCAATGATTTTTTTATCAGCAAGTTATACTGTCGAGTACTGTCCATAGAATTGGTCAGCAGTATTGGCTAAACAACCATCTTGAAAATAAATTAAAATCAACGGCCAATTTAAATGACATTTCGGTGAGATTAATGTATGTAATTTTAATTTAACTGTGATGTTTTTACAGAGATATGCATTAGGTTTAGTTGATCGGATTTATTATAGATTCATATTAGTAGAAAGTATTAGATAGCTGTTTTGTTTCAGTGTGAGGACTCTCAAGAGATGTACGACCTAAACCCCACATGGGAGGTCGAATCCAAGGTCTTCAGATCACACGACGAACGCTTCGTTATCTTAACTTCTATTCTAGTAGGCGTCCAATGGCAGAAGTTACACTTTCATAGATTTTTGATACAGTTCAATGATCATCATAAGCTTTCATTTAAGGTTCAAAACTTTTCGTTCATAATTCTCGTCGTTTTTATGAATAATTAACACTATTTCATCATATTAGCGGTTACTGTCAATGTAAGTTATATGCTACTAGATTTGGGTATTTTTTTCACAGAATGGCCGGTGTTTAGCTTCAAAGCAGGTATGATAGCTGCTTTCTACTATCCGAAAAGGGATACGATGGCTAAAGAATCAGTGGAATAACACTGAACGATATCGTAATTGTCATCATCCTTCTTTACATGATTTTTGAAATTAAAATGTTTAATAAGAATCAGGTTGTTTAAGTACAAGAGGTGAAAAACGAGGAAAAAGTTAGTGAAACGACTAATTGATTTCACTAAAGAGACATATATGGAAGTAAAATATAATTTCTGCTGCTCAGGTATACTTTACTATTATGCATTTTTATTAATTAAAGGATTATTCATGTTTAAATACCCGACTTTCTGGTTAGGGTATGACTTAGCGATTCAACGGATAGCATAAAATAGGCTTATGATTATTCATCTGACATAAGATCATATAGTTACTGTAGTATGGATCCACCTGTTATTATACTTAAAGCTCAAAAGAGTTCAGTTGAATTGCTTATTTGTAGATGCGACATTAAAATCTGGTTGCTTATGAATCCATAAACTGAAAAAGGACAGCTTGTACTACAGCATTGCGAACCATCTGTTACCGTCCTCTGAACAATTAAGTCATCAAAGGCTAATAAGGGTTGATATGTGGGATACTTTTGCGATAATTAAAAAACTCGATACTCTACAACATTGAGTGGAGTTGTATTCAGATTTTTCGTACTTCATACTATATGTAGTTGATAAATACTCAGGTTGTAGTTAAGGATAACAAATTGAATAAAACAATAACCTGGAATCGCACTATCATCAGAACATATGCAATAATGACCTCTGCTGAAAATAAAAAGGCAATGGTTTTAATCAGATAGCCTAAGGCTAATTTAATGCAATTATTGCCTTAAATACTGCAAACATCAGTTCACTGATTGTAAAGTTGCGTTTTGAAATGGATATTAGTGTGACTGATTCATGAGAAAAACATTATAAAGTTACGTTTCGGACTTGCTATGGAAATGACTCAATTAAATTAAAAGCGTTATATATTCATCCGTGTGACAAAAATTATTGAACTGTTGATTTAAGCAAGGGGGCCTTCATAAGGACTAATTAAAAGTTATCGCCACAATGTTTCAAGTCGGCTACGGACATGATGACAACACTTTTTGATTTAAGTTCTTTATGAAAATGAATTTGGAAATATACAAGAAAGTGAACACTTTTAGTAGGCTCGTTGGCATATAAATTGCTAACAAACGTCTTGAAGCCATACGACAACAGACCTTACTATGATAGTAAGTTAGGTAAACTTGACTGAAACTAGCTTTTAGTAAATCAGTGACTTCCTATGCCTATTGTCCCGGTTGTCTCCTTAAATTAAATAGCCGAAATTGATGAAAACATTTTATAAATATGTTTCCACTTCGAAATTATAACGCCAATATGAAGCCTTTGATACTATTCGATAATAAATCTCGGTTAACAGAAAAAAGATTTTGCGGTGAGTAGCATCAGATAAATATCATAAGAAATGGTCGAAGATTTTCGCTGAATTCATTCGGCAACTGTGGAAGCCGCAATGAGCTGGGGTGAAACCAGAGAGGCTGTAATTTATAGGAACACGTGATCCGGCGAATTCGCCGGTGACTCAGTCTCAAAGTTGTTCTAGTTTATATAGGGCGTGTCGTAATAATTGTCTCAAAGGTTTTTATACCAAACTCACATGATTCTTTATTATCATTAATGACATCATTAGCTTTAATTCTGGACAAGTATATACTGAACCTAAGTCGATGTCGTGATCTGTACCTTTCAAATGATGTCTATCCACATGTTCCAACGTCTGTGCAACGGTTTCTGCAGGGAGTATAGGCAAACGTTTATTCATTGAGAATGAATCTGCTCATATTAACTGCCGAACCACCTATCTTAACTAATAGAAAACTTCAGACGTTGTACTTTGTTCTAACTAAATTCCAATGTCATCCGCTGTTCATAACAGCAGCTATATCGCAGATGAAAGGACTCATAACATTTAAAAGATCCCTATTTTTTAGTTTGAAATTAACTAAGCTGAACTTTTACGATTGAGCCGATAAGTGAGCCTCTGAATTCTATGCGAGTTCCGTTCTGGACCATAGTCATAAGATACTATTGACCGTAACAGTATTATTTTCAATAAATAAGTTGTGATATAAGACACACCACTGCTATACAATTTATGACTCCATCATTACTAACAGAAACGCATGAAGTCCAAAGTTGCACGATAAATTATACACATAATAAATAAAGTTATACTTCTAGAGGGTTTCAGCGACTAGTAAAAATCCTGACACTTTGCTCAGTAGATTGTAGAGTGAATATCAGCCCACGATGAAATGTTGTTTGGCTTGATAATGATTTGTAGTACCAACAGTATCTTATCCTTCTTGACAGCAAGCCAATAGAGCTTTTTCTTATCACTGCGCAGACAAATATAGTGGATTCTACATTGACATAGATTCCAGATTCTTTACGTTTACCTGCATGTGATAGTAACGACTCGTGCTCTTCAGTGGTGGATGGTCTAATCTTTAGACACCTGACGGCCTTTAAGCTTTTGGAATCTGGTTTCGCCCAAAAATTTTAGAGTTTGCGTATACTTATCCACATAGATGTTTCCTAGATTACCTTGTATAGTTCTGGCTTAGCGAGGTTTTAGTCATGCGCTAACCTGGTTACGAGTTTATTTCTAAAGGCTTTCACGGTCTGTAGAAAATAATCTGTCTGTTCAATAGATCTAGTTTTTTAGCTGATGAGAAATATATTTGTTTGCAACTATAAGCTACAGGCAACTGTGATTTCTCTATGTGGTTTTGTTCACCTTATTTAAAGATTACTCTAATCCATTCACTTACTTCTCTAGTTTTAAACACCTGATTTTAAGATTACAACTTTCCGATTTCCAACTAAGACATTTCGGTGGAGCGCCGAATTACAAAGACTAATAGTTTCACCACAATGTTGTTGTGAAAATTCTCCATTTAATAGACTGCAACATTTTAGAGTTCGCTTAAACTCAATGCTTGTACTGAACTCACTTATTCATCTTATTACTCATTAAGAGATTTTCGAAAAACATTCGGTATCCTTATAACTTTCAGGGTGATAATGGATTTGGTAGAACGGTAACATTTTCATAATAAATGTGACTGCTTGAAGGTAGCTTGCTAACATTGCTATATATTTTTCACTGTCACCATGTTACATCTTCTCCCCCATAAGAAAGTAACAACCTGGTCGAATTCGGCGACGATGTTTTAATGCCATTATATTGTTGAGCTATAAATAGTATAATTTTAAATCACTTGCCAAGTTTAGAAAGTGTAGATGTTAAATCAGTGAAGGTGGATTTGTGAAACATTTGGTTGTTGCTTCCTCCTACTTCGATTCTTAAATAACTCAATAGACTAAGATTCATGTGTATAGACTCCGAGACGTTATCTATGTTGGACGTGACTTAAAGATATTGTTAAGGCTTGATGTTACAAACATTAAAAAAAATGGAGATGAGAATGATATCTAAAAATGTACAGCACATAGTTGTTCACAAGACGAACTAACTTCATCCACCAATAAATTATTGAATAAAGCCCAGTCACTATTAATTTAGTCTGCTTCGCTTACCTGATCTGTATGATAATCTGGAGAACATGAAGACTGTATGACGTCCTGGTTTAACAAGACCTGTATCACTGCCTCTTTTAAGATATTTAAAATCCGCTTTTAAAATATATCTATTTAGTATTCTTTCTGAAATCTATTGTTATAACTAGCCATGTAAATGGCGAAATTTTTTATAATACCACAAAAGTCTTCTTTGTCTTTTGTGAACAATGATCAATAACTTCGCAAGTGACCTTGCAGCTTTTAATAAACTACCATTTGTGCGCAGTTATTCGTTATATTTCAAATAAGTTTGCAGAATGCGTGACAAACCTAATGATAACAAGCAAAATGTTTGGTAAACTTTAAAATTCTGTCACACTATTGTTGCGATAAACATATATTGTTGATTAATGTTGAATGATAGATTAGCTAGTAGAAACTACCAAGTCTCTAGCGTTGGTTTGGCTGCCTTATAAAATATATATATATGTATATTGCTAGAATAAACCATATGACTAGAGCCGAAAGCAAGATACTTTGTAAATGTGCGACAAATTACACCTTATATTTAGCAACGTACAAACGTTTCATTCGTGATAGTTATTACTTTAACTATGGTCTAGACTTTACAGGTCAAGGAAATTTGGCACCTATGAATTTGTGACTAAAATATCACTCAAAAATAATGTAATAAATAAAAATAATATTGAAGTCTAAGAATTAATTTTACAGTAAAGAATCCTAGCAAAGGTGGCGCTTAATACACATTTCTTCGTTATTTATTGCATTTTTCAAGCTACTGAATTTTGTTTTGTTCATCCATAGATTGTATCATAAAGTTTGTATCAGGTTACTTTTGAGCACCCTAATGTTTTGAAATTCACAGTTTACTATAAACATGTCACAAATATGGAACATTAAGACATTAGTATTCAGTAATATCCATAATCACTTACGTCCTGACGACATATTAGTGCTCGTGTTTTGACGTTACCGGTTTTCTTACGGGTCTTTTGTGTTGTCATGCAGTATTTATCTAGCTGCCCGACTTCACGATTAGCATAAAAGTTAACACAAACATAGTAAAAGAATCGTCTTGTATGCGTGATGTTGATCTTAAACAATTCGTGTAAATCAGTAAAAACCAGAGTTCAAGCGTTTATTGAAAATATTATTTCCCTGCATATAAAAGTTGGTTTGTTCAGGTTACAACTGTTCACTAATATCCATGAGGTACTCCTTTTTAAATGTATTTCAATATCGCAAAGTCTAAATTTGTTAATCATAAAATGATATTTAGGAGAGAACATATGTAGGTGGATGTGTATCTTTTATTTACCTTGTACCACAGATTCATCATACTTTAAATATAAAAGACACATCGCCATCACACTTGATTAGACATGCTAAAGCTTTTATAACTTGACATATTTTGAATTTACACGAGATATATGATATGTCACCAAAAGGACCAGATAACTTTGAAATTGAAGACATACTGTGTATATTGAGTGGGTAGCTTTAGATAGTGTATGCATTTAAATGACCAAATTTAGATCAGACAAATCCATAAACAGAATACTTTATTTGCTGAAAGCTAATCTTAGTAACAAATTCACTAACTTACTTAATTAAACAAGATATTTATTGGTTGTCATTTGCACTCATTATTTTTTGAATTCCATAACCTATGTAAGTTATATTCCTAATAAGTTAACATATAACTTCATTTTGCGAGTATTTCTAAAAATGCAAATGAAACAGCAGAGCCATTTTATTCTCTCATTGTTTTGGTTTGGTTCCATATAATGGTTTGCTTAATTAAATTTCTTTGACTTACCAGTTCTATTTTAATTGGCTAATAATGTGTTATTAAGTAAATATATTATCCATAGTATTTATCTAATTAATAATGTATTCTGTTTAGCAAAGTTTAAAAATTATAGTAGTATCTATATTGTGTGATTTCTTAACAAATCCTAAAGCTGCCACCATTAATTAATCCGGTCAAAATCTACATCCATACTGATAGAAAGAACATATGCATTACATACGACAAACGTTTACTTACTAATAATGTTTCAAATGCTTTCACGTCGTATGCCTCATACACTAGTTAGGAAGTGTCCACTACAACTCCTTGTATCCACGTAAATAAACATTTTTCGTGGTGTAACATCTGCTTTGTAAGATGAAGCATCATATTTTGTCAGTATCTACATAACAGGCGATAAATACACACCGCGGTCTGTTTCAATACAATAGGGTGCCGTTTGGGATAAAAACCACCCTGGCTATTTTTCAACAGCTGATGGACAGGATTTTTTTTTGATATCAAAGGAGTTGCAGTATATTTAGATGATATTTTGGTTATCAGCGAGTCTCCTGCAGAACTTCGAAGTCAAGTGGAGGCAGTTCTACAACGAATCTCAGAAAATGGGTTCGAGCTCTGACGTGAAAAATGTCAATTTTTCTTGAGGTCAGTAAAATACCTAGGATTCATTTTTGATGAATGGGGACGCCGACCAGATCCGAAAAATATTCGTACTATTCAGCAAATGCCAGCACCTACAGATGTCCCTTCACTTAGATCCTTCCTTGGAATGATCAGTTACTAATCAGCTTTTGTTCCATCATTACATCAGATATGTCACCCACTAAACCACCTGCTTGGAAAAAACATACCGTGGACTTGGACGGAAAAATGAGATTCAGCTTTTTGCAGACTGAAGTCTGCACGGAGTTTTAACATGCTACTAACGCACTACGATCCAAAATTGCCAATCATAGTAGTGGCCGATGCTTCAAGTCATGGAATAGGCGCAGTCATATCCCACGTATTTCCTGATGGAAAAGAAAAAGCAATCATGCATGCTGCCCGTGCACTAACTCAAGCTGAGAGAAGATATGGCCAAATGGAAGAAGAAGCGCTAGCTTTGGTGTTTACTGTTCAACGTTTTCACAAATATGTATATGGCCGTAAATTTACTCTTTTAACGGACCATAAACCACTACTTACTGTGTTTGGATCAAAATCTGGCGTACCAGTACATACAGCTAACCGCTTGCAGAGATGGGCATTAATTCTATTAGGATATGAATTTGAAATACAATATCGTCGAACAGAAGAGTTTGGACATGCTGATGCTTTATCAGGATTGATAAGCCAACACCCAACAAACACTGAAGAGTCAGTAATTGCCACGTTATCCACTAAACATTATGCTGTAAATTACTTATCCAGTGCCATTCGACAGTTGCCAGTGACCGTGTGCGATGTTAAACAAGCATCTCTCAAAGACCCCATTATTCAGAAAGTTAAACAATTTATCACAACCAAGTGGCCAAAGAACTTAGAGGATGATGAGAAAGAATTATTTTGCCGACGACACTCTGCATTGTCGATGACTGCCTAATGTTTGGTGAGCGTGTGGTAATACCGAAATCTCTGCAAACCAAGGTCTTGTGTCAATTTCATATCAGACATCCCGGGGTGTGGCGAATGAAATCCATTGCACGAAGCTTCGCCTATTGGCCAAAAATGGACAAGCACATCACCAACTTCGTAAAAGACTGTTACAATTGCCAGTTAGCTGCCAAACAGAGTAAACTAATAGGCCCAGTACTCTGGCCAGAACCAGAAAAACCATGGACACGCTTACACATAGATTTGGCTGGTCCAATAAATGGTGTCACATATCTCGTACTAGTAGATGCCTATTCGAAATGGCCAGAAATTGTTCCCGTAGTGCCACCATCTACTAATAGAACTTTGCAAATATTGACGGAGATTTTCTCGCGCCATGGATTACCAGACACAATGGTATCAGATAACGGGTCTTAGTTTACGTCGGAACAATTTCAAGAATTCTGTCGCCGTCATGCACTTAACCACGTAAGGTACCGCCGTACTATCCACAGGCTAATGGACAGGCTGAGCGTTTTGTCAACACATTCAAAAGGGCACTGTTGAAATCAAAAGGGGGGGTTGTTGGTAGTCTACAAAGCTTCTTGTTGGTTTATCGCAAAACACCAAATGATGCTACTCTTAATAAGGTATCAACCACCGAAGCCTTGATGAACCGACAGTTGAAGACAACTCATTACGCCATGCTACCACAGAGATACCCGATAACTCGCACAAACTCCCCAGGGTTCGAAATTGGTACGCCAGTATTTGCTCGGAATTACCGGCATCAAGAGAATTAATGGGTAGAAGGATATGTGACAAGAAGGCAAGGGACAGTGCTGTATGAAGTGATCGTGGGAAAAGACAAATGAATGAGACATTTTAACCAATTACGCAAGAGAAAGGTGTCCGAACGGAGTACAACTACAACAATGCTGATGGATATTTTATTGGATACTTCTAATTTTCCCAATTACGAAAACAAGCAAATAAATAAGACGCAAACCAAAATTACTACCAAGAAGAAAGTTCGAACGATGCCGGCGGAAGACAGTGTGGTTACAAGTGAATCCCACAGCAATGCGCTACTAACAAGGGGGAGGTGTTATGGATTCATAGTCCCTAAAAATACAATGGTTGACTAATTAGATGAAAGAAGTTGTATTGATTTTTTATAAGACTGATTTGTAGACTTTCATCAGTTATTTTTATTTCAATGTGAGTTCTACTACTAAATACAGTTTGACAGTATTTCATTGTATTAATTAAATGTTAATGATTTCACTTGATGAATAATCATTGTAAATTGATCGATATAAAAATCGATGTATTTATGTAAATACAATTCTCTGGTTCGCTGGTTCACTAGTCTCGTCTCAGTTATGCTCCATAATACAATCTTCCTACAAGCCTAGTCTTTTGTAATAGCTGTGGGCTGGGAAGGGAACAAGTTGCGGTATACGTCTGAGGTACAAGTATCAGAGATGGCGTTCGCTCACGCAATCCTCAAATTTCTAGCGACATAACATAATCATACGTACAACTAATATAAAATTCTTACTACGAGAAACCATGGTACCAAATAATCACCTGTTTTAATGAAAATCCACTGAAACGAAAATGGCTTATCGATGACAACTCTGAGTTGCTAAGTGATATTGAGAGACCCTTGTCCCATACGGTTATAGTTTTCGACTTGTATTTTTGGCATGGAAAATCTTTATCCACCACAATTGGTGTCTTCATTGAACCAATTTACACCAGTTTCGTTTTATTAACAACGTGTGACACTTGACCTCGGTTTTATCTAAGATCAAAAGTTATGCAGTTTTTCCTACAATACTACTATAATATGTACTACGTAGTTCTTTAATAAACGACATGCAAAAAATTTCAGTGAAGTATTATTAAAAAGATTAAACTATGCAAAAATACAGAATTTCCGGTTATTGATTGTTAGTTTCAGCCCTACCAGATTTTATTTTACACATAAGGAGTATTGTGACCTTGTTTCTACTTTCGAGTTACTGTCTTAGTTTCTTTCTAACTAATCAATAAGTAAAACAGCATAATAAAGGAATATTGTACATTAAAAAAATGTTTATGTACTTGATGGAATAAATAGTATTTTATATTCGACTACATGAGAAGTGAGATTCCCAGCCATGTAATGAGTCCCGTTTAACTCTTAAGATCATAGAAATGGCTAAACTTTGGGAATTTTCATCATAGATTTACTTGGCTTGAAGATTAAGCAGTCGTTAAGAATTGTGAATACTGAGTCTGATCTTGTATCAGTTCACATACTCGTACTGTTGGTAACTTTTATAATTGGCTAAAAACCTTACCGACATTTCTCAGTTTTCTACGGTTGTTTACACAGATTTGTCACTTGATGAGGACTGTGTTATTTGGTAATGGTTAACACTTTGCTATCAACTTTTTGGAGTTTAAAATGTGGATTTAGTTTCAATAATCGAACAGTATCCTATTAACAAGGGTACCTTAATGTTATGGGTTAGATCTTATGTGGAATCATGAGTAAGGCGTCCACGAGGTCCTAACACAGAATTATTCGACGCTTATTTTTCATTGGAAATTAATTATTTTCATGGCTCAAGTTTTGGTTAACAAACGTTTTGAAAGGGTTTTTGGGGTTTATTTTAATTTATAGGTTATATTCAGTGAAGACTAAATACTAATTAGATGCCGCATTTACTCATCTATCTAAAGCTCCCTGGTTTCTAGCGATACCCTAACTGAGATTAATCCGAAATAAAAATAGTCTGCCAATAAGTGTTCAATTCGTTATACCATACATTATAACTAATTCAAGATAGAAGAAATAAAACAGCATCTGGACAATTTAAAAATCTTGTTTTCTTGAATAAAGTTGATTTAGAAGAACTTTAACCCGGAGACTTTAGTCACATTATTTAGGTTTCAGTAGTGTAGATCGAGTTAAAGTTTCAAAGTACATGTAGATGAATAGCTATCATACTTTCTTACAAAATCTTTTTAGGATATCCTTGCTTGATGAAGTTCAGTTAAATAGAAGAAATGCTTATGGAACTATTGAGTTACCTGAAAAACCGCAATTAATTATTTTCGGTAATGAATCCACTGATAAAAAACGACTTATTGAATGTATTAATTCGAATAAAGAGATTCATTGTGGTATTGGCTTAGATTATCAGTTTCTAGATCTTCATGAAGATGGAAGCGAAGGTTAGTGATAAGGCAGTGTTTATTGTTGCTTATTCAATAATTATTTTATTCTTATTTTATGTATTTCCCTGGGCTACACCTTTTGCATCTTGAGTGGTTTCTACAAGGGGAAATACGTTTAAGGTATTATCTCCAGATACCTTGACGAAGTTGTGAAATTTCAAACCACCGGTTGAAAAAACTTAAACAGCAATTAAAAACTAAGGCAGCTGTTTTGCTGTAACATACCATCTATACATTTTGAACTTCAAGGCAAAAACTTAACCTCTAGATCACCAATTCAGCATCCAGCAGTTTGCATTTTTAACCTAAATCAATTTGGTACATTTCACAACCTCGTACAATGTCACTGGTGAGTGACCGGTGCCACGAGACATAAATGAACTCCATTAGTTATGCCTTTTCATCAAAGATATGGAATTTACTTCTGAAGTTAATCACCAGTTGGCGAATTATTGTCATGATTATTGGGTGTTGAGGTATTTGTTTTGTATAAAGTTTCGTATCACAGATCGGCCTTACTCAAACAACCATAGACTTAAATTAGATAGGTAAATCGGTGAATACTGGCCAAATGTGTCTGAAGGTTATGCAATTTCTTGGAAACTCAAAAGTTTTGGGTTAATTATTTAATGAAGATATGAATGTACACTGCTTACATGAAATCACATACTTGGACGAAAACCTAAATACAGTACTTCCTGATTTCTAGTAGCTATCTAACTGAAGTTATTCAGTGACACAAAAGTTTAAAATCATCAAACGCTATGACATCCAGTAATGTAATTTGAATGATTCCTTGATTGTTGTTATCTGCAACTTCTTCAGCATGCTTGTCTTATCTTACAAAAAACTAATTTGACCATTTTTTGATACGTTTTCAGACCAACCATACAAGAAGTATTTATATAAAAGTTTAAAATTATCACATCATTTCAGATTCTTTACATATGGGTGTTTGGTGCCTTGATGGTGATCCACAACAGTGTAATCTATTGAAATTTGCTTTAAACAAATCAAACATTTGGCATACAATGGGAATTATTTGTATTGATTACACGGAACCATGGTCATTAATCAATAATTTGGAATTATGGTTACAAGTAATTGAACAACATATAAATCATTTAAAAATTGATTCAGAAGAGATTGATAACTTAAAATTAAGTAGTAAGTAGTGAACTCTTAATTGAGAGCATGTCTTTTTTATATTTTCTTTTGGAATATTAACAAGTTTCAACAGTTTCTCAGTGGTGGCTTCTAACTGCTAGTTTGTACAAGGTTGAACTGTTAGTGTAGGATGGTTTAGTAGTAAATGACAGGAAAGTCTGCTCAAACTAGGCTCTCTGTTATATGACACTCACAAGGAAGGCATGTGTGGGATCATGAGGGGGCTGATGCACCTTAAATTGTTTGAATACGAGCTATTCAGTTTAAGAGTCTATGAAAGTTTCTATTAAGAATCTTCTGCATGTTCGAATACACTTGGAGACATCAGTTTCCCTGGTATTATCAGTACATCTCGTTGGCGAGTGCAAGGTAACACTAAATCTGGGCTCACTGATTTTCGAGGATGCCTAACACTTCAAAAGTATAGTTCATTCAATGTCAATTCCTTTAAATTTGTGACCAAATCGATGAACCTGATCTTCAAAATTTGTTCCACACTGAGGACTAGGCAAAGATGATATTAGTCAGTGAATTGTTCTCCAGCTACACTATAGTTTGTGCAAGGTAAAGCAACGACATTATCATTGACATAAAGAGTGCACCATAAAGTTGAGTATGAGGATATGAGGTAGATGATTCAGCTGCACTAACTAATTTTTATAAATTCACGATATATCAATGGAAGTAAAAAGTGATCATTTAATGCTGTAATTAATGTCTATGACGTAAATGGCTACCTTAAAACTCTTCTGCTTAAATTTAGGTCAGTTGTAACTAACGTAAAGTCTAGTGCACATGTACGTAAGCTAAATTTTCCATACCATAAAAAAATGACGAGGAAAAATTTAACACAATTAGTAGAAAATGGATCGAAGAAATGGAAGTAATTGAAAGGTGAGAATGACTGTTAATTAAAAACACAGTTCGAGAAGACAGCATGAAAAACGTATATATGAAAGAATACTGGGAGTTTGTCATCTAGATGAGATATCTATGGTTCATTAGATAATGACTCCGACCACTTTGGCTGATGAAAATTAACAGCGACAACACATGATTTGTTCTCACTGTTCCTCATTCTTGTGTGTATATAGTTAAGTTCAATGGATATGATAGAACTGAACATATTAATTGACCAGTTACATTATGTTTGACTGCAGTAGCAATTGAAAAGGCTCTAGAATATGTGACAAAGTATCACTTTACAAATGAACATAGTTGCTAAGGCCAAAATTAATTTATTGTTTTCTACTAAATTGCAGTAGAATCTGGAGCACGTATTACTCCACGCTTAACAGATCAAATATTAGTAGAAGTAAGCTTAATATTTAGGTGTGATTGGAGTTAAGAATATCTTTAATAAGTTGAAAATATTTATATTTTCATACCAATGTTGAAGACTTAGCAGTAAAAGCAGTGGTCTTACAAGAGTAAATAGAACTGGATTCCTGGTAAAAATGTCATTATTAGGGTGCACCCAACTGACGAGTCTCAAACATTACGAAACACCTATTCAAGATTTCACTTGCCAGCCATAATGTCGTTAATAGAAGACACCGGAATACAGGCTAAAATTAGTAACTCAGATGGTTGGTTTTAGATGTTTTGCATTTGTTAATTTTGATAGTTTAAGTGAAAAATATTTCACTGTCGTTCTGAAATGATTATATCACCAATGCTTACTTCATTCAAAATAAAATAGATTAATTATACAACAAGCCGTATATCAGCCTAATATAGTGATACTGTAAGTGGCCGTCTTTGTAGGTCTTGTGAGCCTCATCAGACTTTGTGTTCTTTTTGACAGTCTTATTTGTTTAACCTCTTGCCACATGACTGACTCATCGTTCTCAACAAAGTTTAGTAAACAGTGTCTATCTCGATATATTTTTGGTTGACTATTGGACGTTATACTTCCGAAAACCTTCTGTCAATCGTTGAATCTCCTCTTTTTAAGATTCAAGCAAAAAATGTAACTGCACTTCCATTTCAATAATTTTCATCTTATTTCTTTAGTTGTTTATAGTTTTAAAATGTTCACTGATCCGTCTGCAGTCAAAGACGATGTAACAAAATCTTCCATCAATTTACGTCATCAATTAAGCCTTCAGTCTCAGAATATTGCTAAAGATCAGTTAGAAAATACTAAGTGGTCATATAGCCCACTACATCCAAAACCTTTAGGTCGTAATGATGGCGTCTCATCATCATACTCTCAACAACATTCAGTACAAAGTGATGAGTATCAACTTGATGGTCAGGATGATCAACTGGAACAAAAATCAAATGAACAGAGGTCCATTAAATGGCTTAAAAATGTTATTACTGAAGGTGTAATGAGTAAATTACTGCCTATTCCTATTATGGTAGTCATTACAAAGGTGAGCGTCTTCAGTATTCTAATTCTACGTTTTAAACATTTTTCAGACAACTGGCATTTTAAATAATTCCTTCGTCTCATAACTGAAGGATAGAATCGGAAAAAATGTATTCTAAGAATAGTATATTATATAGTATATATATATATATATATATATATATATATATATAGTATATAGTATATATAGTATATATATAGTATTACATATTTTCATCTTCGATGAAACAGAAGCTTTTCAAAATGTGTCACCGAGAAGTTGCCCATGGGGTTCTGTGGTCACCCTCCCAGGTCTACAAAATCACTACTATCAATTATGTTTTCTTATGGTACCTTGAGAGGTTACAAAGTCAATTGAACTCAAACAGTACACTGGGAGCAGTTGATAGATAAATAACCTTAGTCCTCTAATTTCATATATGACTATAGATTAACACCGAATAGGCCTTTTTAATTAGATTATTGTTTAAAATACCTATTGAATAAAATAATGGATTTTTTAATAAATCTTATTTTGTCATTTGATTATTTAGCTTTATCAAAGAAGTTACATAAGCTGAAGTGTTACGTGACAATTGGTTTTAATATGTCGTTTGTATTCGTCACTAAATGTTCTCGGTTGGGTTCCATTAAAAATTAGGGAAAAGTGGACATCTGTTCTATCCTAGTGTTAAGATTAACTGTAAATACTTTCCTCGCAACCCCTCTGGGGATCGAACCGCGGGCTATTAGAAAAGTTGGGAGTGTAGCTCATCGATAATAGCACTACGATACTAATTCTGTTGGTTAAGCGTTTACCACGAGACCTCAACATGCTAGATTCGATCCATGGTGAGACCGTTTATGTATACTGTGGAAGAGTTATATACTATGGCAAAACAGTTGATGGTGTCTTGAATATTCACAGTTGAGGAGCCCTGTCTTAGTACGAAACATCTGCTTATTGCCAGTTCTTAAATAAATTAGTTGTCTAAGTAAGGTCAGTTCATGTTACTGAATTCATAATTATTTGTTTTGTGTAATAAATTAAAATCATTTTATTGTCACTATCAGGTTAGACCAATGCAAACAATAAATAAATTGACTAATTTCCACGAAGCCACTGCAACTTAAATAAACTAGTTGTTTCAAATTTTATTTAATTCTGTCATAAATATCCTTCTAGATGTCATATATTCGTTTGACTTTTCACGGATGGACCTTCTACCAGGAAGCTCACTTTCGATTTAGAATACGCACAGGATATAGTCGTATTCATTGAAGACATTGACAATACGCAATCTCCTAGGCTTTTCGAGTGACATCAAAAGCAAATACGGGATGCGTTTCTCTCCCCCCAAATATAAAATGCCACTTCAGGATCGGTCAACATAATCACCTAGATTGGTCAACGGGTGTGAAGTAATTGAGTGCATAAACCACTTATTACGGAAGTCTCATCAACCCTTGTTGATTGGTGTACGACTACATTCAAAAAGCTCGCTTGATTTTTACCAACTAACGTCACTTGTGACGTAGGCCAGATATCTGTTTCTTAACGAAAGCCCGAGTGTACTGTACAGTAGTATTCTCTGTTTTAACCTATGAGTAGAAAACGTGGGATACCATAATATAATATACAAGTAGGCTAAATGTATTTGATTATAGATATATTCGTAGATTCTGTAGCAGATCTTGGAATGACAGAGTCAATAATATTGATATTAAGCATAGAGTACTACAGAAAAATGGCAAGTCAGCAAATAAAATTATGAATCACAATCGGCTTGGAGGAGGGTGGTTACGATGTGGATTATTCATGCCCAACCACTGCCTACTTCCCAAGTTGCTGTTGGCTGGTCTAGAAGTAGGATGTAGGAAAAGTAAGATAGTTCAAACCAAAATATAGCATGAATCAGTGCAACCCTTTGCCATTGATATAAGTCATGTTGATAGATGCAGACTACCTGGTTGGGGTCCAAATGATAATCATGATCAAGGGCAGAAGACATCGAGTGACATGGCTCAGAATCGATCACAAATGGTGCAATGCATTCATCTTCTATGTTATTTTAGATCTTGTTTTTCATTATTTTCTCACAAATATATTTGTTTTATTTTTTCCTGTTGAATTATATGGTGGGATTAATCTTGTAAATTTAATTTCATAGTGTTATTGTGGTATTGAAACTTAAACCTATGCGTATATTAGCCAGGTTCTGTATAGTTAATGACTGATTGACTTATAGAAATATACCACAATACACACTAAATGGAAGAAGATTTAACAGGAAATACTTCATACAACACAATAAATTAACACTGAAACATTTAAATAATAATCTTAGTCGTTAATGGTATAATGTAAATTACAATGAAATACGGACAAGAAGTTCATTACATTTATTGATTCACTTATATTTCTTTGTCTCTATAGCGTATTTCTTAATTGATTTCCTTTAATTTTCTTGGGCGTTTTTTTTTCTTAACTTCATAAAGAAAAAAATAACACAATTACCTGTTTTTGTTTCCCTTCAGTTTACAAATCATGTTTTTATTCACATTTTACATAGATTCGATTTTTTTTTTTAAATGAAAATTACCATTATGAAGTCAATTAATCATTGGTGAAGTTACAATATTAGAGTAGTTGAAATAGTTTAAGCTTTATTCAGCATTGAATAAGCTTACTTTTCATTTTCTAGGCATTTACTGTTATTACTTGTTTAGGCACAACTCTGATTACTTAACATGCAACATAATCATCTTCTTTCAACATAAGGTAACTAACTAACTAAAGTTATCTAGAATGTATTGAATATAGGCCAGGTGTATGACATTTAAATTGTTCACTTATTTTTCGATTAGTTCAGTGAGTGAGTACTGTATGCTAAAAAATGTCATACTTGAAGCAACCAGAGTTATATGTAACTGTTTTCTGTGAACATCTCAGTTTAATGCAGCATAACATTATGGAATAAACTGACAAATATTATTAAAGTTGGAGCTAGAAATGAAATCATTCGTTAACTTTAAACTTTGATAAATCTAGTTATTCATCGAAAGCACAGTAAATTTATCCGAAAGTACTAAATACAACAAACCAGTAAGTATTTTTGTTTTAGTTTCCATCACGAATTGATGCTGGTTGGGTGGTCTCAGAACCTTCAAGTCTCATTCTGAACGCTTAATTGTCTGCATCATTGGTGTAACAGGTATGTAACTGTAGAATTCTCACTTTCATCAATTTGTGATATCAAGCGGTAATTAGTTAGTGTCGTTGAAAATAACTGTCTCACTCCCAACAAATCTGAACGTCACCCCTTTGAAATTTCCAGATAATTGTCGCACTATATGGCGAATCGATAAATGTAGAAATTCTACTTATGAATGACTGTCTGTTGGTTTAGAGGAATAGGGTTTCGTCACTCTGGAAGTACTGGATTAGATTCCCTGGATATGCGTAATATCCCTTAATATCAACCTGTAACTAATGCAAACAACTAAACTTAATACTTATATTTGCGAAACTATCTTGTGTCAACACCAATAAATCACTCGAAGCTTTATGATAATATCAGCGTTTGACTAATGCAACGAAAAATGATTTAAAACAATTGGTCTGTCTCGTAAGTATGAAGACAGGTATGACTTGATAAAGGGTGATGCATTTTCACGATGTTTTCTTCGAACAATTTGAATATTTATTTACTTATCAATTCATTTAAACATGAAAGTTAATGAAAGTCAAATTAATATGAATCGATAGCTGGGAATGTGTAATAGAGAAAGTGATGGCATAAAGTGGTATAATCAAGAGATTGTCACATTGTAACGAATTACGAGGGCAGATTCAAAGTTGGTTAAAAGTGTTTTGGTACTTACAAGCACGCACAGAAAAGAAAACTGTTTAAAGGACAAAGACTTCACAAATCTAAGAATGAATTGTTGATACTTTCTATTCATAAGTTTAATAACTCTTATGCAGTCCTGCCAATAAGATGCTTCTGTGACGTGTTTCTATCGGAATGGCTTGCAGGCATTCCATCTAAGATTTATTTAGTAGAATTCCTAAAAACAGTTACAAAAATCAATTCTTCATTCCAGATTGAATGAGTCCGTAATCAGTCATGAATAACATAGAACCTAATACGTATGCTCATGGGTCCTAATTGCCATACTACATTAACGCTATAAGATCAAATTCACATTATTATTATCATCATATAATTCAACAGGAAGAAAGAAAACGAATATATTTGTGAAAAAAAATGATGAAGCTTATGATATTGAAAAATATGACTTAAATCGATGATAAAGGGCTTCATTGATTGATATTATTTTGGTTTGTGCTGCATTACTTTTCTTCGACCTTAATCCTACACCTGCCAACATTGTGTAACAAGGCCGAATGTGGTTGGGAATGTGTGACATATATTTCGACCATTTTAGGCGATGAAGGTTTACGACCCTTTTGACTGATTTACCAAGTCAAATTGAGTGAAGTCGGAGATGCCTAGATTTGGAAACCGATCAGTTAGCTTAGTGATATAACGATCAAGCATTTACCAAAAATCCTGATTGTCCTCGGTGTAATTTATTGGCGTATTCGTGAATGAGCGCTACTCAGAAACCCCATTGTTTAGGAAAAACTATTTAGAGTTACCGGTTCCTGGGCTTCGGATATAGATTGATTCAGTCTATGAAGAAATATAAAATTCGTATATGGATATATTTTAGTTTACGGGATATCCAGCCAAGCAGACTGACGGTCAAACTGCAGTCTGGACGATAAAATTCGGTTTTCACTTAGGCACTGAACAAACACAACGTCGGTCAAAGTCTCACTGACCAATCAGTGTAAATATTGCACTTCCACACAACAATAGTCAGTGTATAGATAGCGCTTGTCACTTTTAAATTGAAAACTGAACAATATGAATTAAAGTTTCAATTAGTTACATTGTTAAACATTATCCAGTTCGAGAAACATTCCCGTTAGAAAGAACATTATTGATAATTAATTTGGAAGTCTTTTTATTTGGTGTTCAAACAATACAATGCAAGGTAATGGGGTGATAAATACATCTAAATGAATTTAAAATCACTTATTTTTATGTGCACTCCTAAGCACCAGGAGTAAGAATCTGTACGAATCGCCGCCAGTGATATATCATATAACTGATTGATTGACTAGATCTTATTATCTACGCTATAGTGTCCTAACTCTGCTATTTAATACTTTGTGGCTTTTAATGGTTATCCAACTCTAGTTATTTATAAAACCAAACCCAACAGTCTCCACGACACCAAATTATATAACTGAATCAATCACAGATGAATTCATCCAAAAATCCCGCCGACAGTATTTCAGATCTGAATGCTATAAACTGAACCAAATTAGACAACTATTGCAAACCAGTGAACATTATAGGAATGTTTCCTCTTAGTATGGAATTTCACTGCACTGCTTATTTCATGTTCTCACTAGAGGTGGAGACTGGAAACTTCAGGTTTCATGTTGAAAGTTTAACCCTTAAACTACTGAGCTAAAATAGAATATTTGTTATTTTTAACATCAATCGGTTTGTGATATTATACTGCACTCATTTTTCATCTTATCACTAATAATATTTTGATTTCTGTAGACAGAAATAACAGATACCCTTGAAAAAGATTTTGGTTATACTGATGAAAAATTCGATTTTATTTTATATCATCTACGTAAATTATGCCTTGAATGTATCCTTTCTGTAAAAGAAGCAAGTTATGTGTTTTATTTACTCGTTGTAGGGTTGATATTAAGAAATTAAATTAATCACTATTTTGTTATCATTTCTAAACAATTGACAAACTAATATCCATTGGTTACAACACTTTTTTTGTGATAAATATCGATTGTGGCTTGCAGTGGAATTCAGAACTCATGTTTCTTCCTATTTAGGGTTTGTTAAGTAGATGTACTTGGGTTGCAATATAGATGTTCATACAAATATAAGAAACTAGTATTTATAGCTTTGAATAATAATACGTTATTCATTAAGTTAATCAGACCGGTTAGTCATCAACGTATATATGCATTTGTAATTTTTGGCAACTTTTCACTAATGTCATTCAGGACTTCAGATAGTAAGTTATTACTGGTATGTAATTTCTAAGTGGACTGGCTTGATACTGACATTTAGTCACAAATTTTTGATGTAGTTGGGTTGTGAATAGATTTAATTTTTTAAAGCAGAAATTATTTTAAGGCCTAGTAAAAGTCATGAAGTACTAATTAGAAAGAAAGTCTTGAACTAAATGACACTTTTGTATCTTCCATATTGAGGGAAATGGGATTCATCATATGCTACAAATCTGTACCACATTGTGTTACAATCAGAGAGCCTACTACTAGATTATTTTAGTCTTTGGCTGACCTCTCTCCACAGTCTAACATGAGATAAAACCTTAGTATTTCAGATATTGCGGACATGATACTATTAAAGTTGTGAAGTCTAAGCTTAATGTTTTACCTCAGTTAATATGTGATCTAATCATACAATGAGCTTTTTATTAGTTTGAAGATGAACATTAATATGAAAATATAGTCAACACTAGACGCATGCCTGATTCTACCAGTACATACTAATGACTGAAATAAAATATCAATTCCAACACATCTCATATTCCTAGTGTTACCTGTAAAATATCGTGATTCCTTAAAATACCCATGAGTGTGTATTTCTGAGGAATCTAACACTAAGCAAAAATATCTACCCATCACTCAATTGTTTTCAATACTTACTGATGTAAATTCTCTGCTGTACTCCCTTAATTGCTTATGATATATAAAATAACAAAAAAATGAAGATGGAGCCGCTTTAATTTACACATCAGTCAAAGAGGCCATCAATACAAATACTTTGGTGAATTATATTAAACATCGTCTGTTTGATTTACCGTTAAAATATTCAGCAATGCTTATTGATCCAAAAGCAATTTTTATGTAAGTTATAGATTTTCTTATCCAGTGTATTATTATGCAGTTACAAATGATAATAACATATCTTTAGTAATTTGCATCAGGAATCCAATATATCTAACCATTGTCCTAATATATTACTTTCGTTAGCTGTGCGAACTCGTGACTCTATAAGGTATTGGACTTGGGAACTACTGGTCTCGTAAACCGCTTAACTTTCAACACCACTTAACCAGCGCCCAATAAATGAATTCCTACACCCATCAATTTATGATATATATTGACTATTAAACCGCTCCAGCCTAATTGTAATAATCGACTGATTATCGGCCTACATCAATGCACTCTTGTGAGGAATCGTGACTGACAGATTTTAGACAAATCTGAAATAAGAGAACTAATTCAAATACTATTGAAAGAACAACACACTATATTACATAACGATCAATCACACTAATCTGTAAAATATCATAAGACAAAAAATTGACCCAAGACTTCATAGAACTAATTTTTGGGCAAAGCCCCCAGATGTTTTTAAAGAGTTGAATACATTTAATCTAGCAACTATTGAAAAACATTTTTGTAGGCAAAATTAAGTAGTACATTTGTAATAATCCAATGAGTAGAAATGGGCATTTCCGACATTTCTCGATTTAATGTAAACCACTTCTTCAGAGAATAATAAATAACTGCATTGCATTAACATAAGTTTTAATAATACAATGGAACAAATCAAAATCAAGATATTCAAGACAATCGAATAATCATTCTGAATGTGTTATGTGTCATGTTAGTCTGGGTGTTTCATAGTGAATCATGTTCGTGTGTACTTTTAAAAGTTTGTTTGTTAATTGTGTGTGTATCAAAAATGTGGTTTGTGAGGTGAGTAAAATTTTTGACGACATTCTATGTTTCTATCCTATGAGAAATACAATTCATTTAATTATCGTTGTTTGGGTAGATAGACTTTGTTGGATGGATGTAAAGGTCTTGCTTTCTGTTGAATTCAATGGAGCTTAACAACATATGAAATGCTTCAGTCACACGCCTATCTTTGAAGTTCAAGAAACATTTCTGGATGATTTCTAGAAGCTTTGACATGTCAGCTGGTTGGTCGATTAAGTAACTTGGCTTAGATAAATTAGTCAGCTTAATATTACAAATACACAAGTTTTTCTGTATACATTTATTACCGAAAGAGAAGTTTACGAAAATAATTAAACTTTAACAAAGTTTTCTTGTGATGAGGGGGAGATTATTTTATGTATTTCGATTGCTTATGTATAGAGTATTTTGTTACTATGGTTGTTATACTTCTGTCGTTGTAACCTCCCACTTGACCTATTAATTTTTATCAAATTTTTTTCCATTTATTAATTCAATCGATTAATCAATGTATGTTATCCCATATGGAGCATAGGCTACCGACCAGCATTTTCCAACCAACTCGTTCTTGGGCTTTCCTTTCCAGTTCTTCCCAAGTACTGTTCATTCACTTCATGTCTGTCTCCATTCATGAATTACAACTAATTAATTATGTACTTACTATTTTTGTTTTATATTCCCTTTAAGTCATTGACGTTTACTTAAGTAGTTTTCAATCTTCTTTAATCGTTTGATTTGTAGCTTTAGAGTTCGAGTAACTTGGAAAGCCTAAGCAGAATGACAAAATTTATGTTGGGAATGTATTACTTTTTATTTGTATTTATAAGAAATGAAAAAATTGAAATAGATGAAAAGTGACTGTATGTAGTTTAACGTTGATTTATTCAACACCAACAGAATTAATAGTTCGGTTAGGCTTATTCTGACCATGTAATAGAACGAATCAAATAAAAAATTTACCATATTTACTGATGGATAACATAATTTGTTAATTCCTACTCTTTGACATTCTATTACTATCATATTCATCAATACTCATCTGTCACAGGCAATTATTCTTCGATATAAGACTAATATTAGCAAAAGATGCATGTTTAATGCCAAATTATCTTTGATCTAACTATTCGAAATGAGAATAAGGTGACTAAACTAGACCGTGGTCTTAGTAGTAGATAGTTGTATGTGATGGTTGAAGCTTAAAATGAAAGTACAGTTTAAGAAATTGCACTACTCACTGAGTAAATGAATTGAGAAGTCACCTAAGAAATGGTTAAAATAAATATAACTTATTTATCAGGTAGTTTTTTATTTTTGTTTCCATTGTACCTTGATAAGATAACACCAATTAATTTTTATTGAGTATTCAAGTTTCCAAGTTTTTTTTTTATTTTTAACTTTGTTCATTAATTGAAGACCTGCTGGTTGGGATAGTTTACATCGATTGGAATTATTCAAAAAAAATTTATCACCTAATTTGATTGATAGTAATTATAATCAAATTATTACGAAGCCATCGAAGTTTAGAAGAAAAACATCCTCTGGTATGTTTGGTTTGTTATATACATTAATCTATTACAATTCTCGATAAAATTTGAATTTGGTGTAGCAACCAGTAGGTAACCATTAAGAGCCAGGAAGCATTTAACACTTGTTTTCTCCTAGTACGGAACTCCTCAGTAGAACACACCCTATGTCTTCATACTACATCAGGCTTTGTAACAATTGTTTGACTTTTAAGCTACTAAACCGGCATTAAATGGTTGGTATTTCTGGCTACAGTTATTTTGAAATATATTGCGTAACCATATCCGCTACAATTGGTAATGTTTGACTCATGTTTGACATGAATAAATGCTACCGATCATGCCTTATAACTATAGTTAGTTGGTTAAAGTTACAAATGGGAACTGTTAGATACTGGCCCAGTGATCTATAGGTAAAGCGTTCTTAGTAAGTCCTTAAGATAGTTGTCTAGAATCTATATGGAGAGTCACTGTGAGCGATATGCCGAGGAGTCTCACTTTATCACGAAGCAGCATTCCGACCACAGTCCCCAGGTTTTAGTTTGTGCTTAACCCAAGTCAATTCGTGATATCATACTCACTAATCTCCGCAACACTAAAAATTTGTATTATTACTAGCCATAGTACTATTATAAGTATAATTATTATTATTATTATTATTATTATTATTATTATTATTATTATTATTATTATTAGTAGTAGTAGTAGTAGTAGTAGTAGTAGTAGTAGTAGTAGTAGTACTAGTAGCAAGAGTATGAATTATCCCTCTCTGTCTCTGATATTCACTACCGAATTTTAGTCACTTTTTGTTGGCATTCATACCTCCTAAATAGATTAATGCTCAAATGTTTAATTTTAGTAAAACTTGGTTACGGCCATAAATTTTATGTATTTAGGATTCGAAAGCCATCTCAATGTTGATGTCCATACCAAGACTGGAACCAAGTGCGTTTTGTGGCATCCATCTAACGCACAATCGCTAGGTCATTGAAACCGAATGGTCGCTAGTTTCCTCTGTATTCGTTTGTCAATCAAGACTTGACAAAATTCCATCTGGAGTATTAACATTGGAATAATTCAAACCTTTGCCTGCAATAATATAGAAATCATGCTGATTGAAAATGTTATTCGGCACTTGGACTTAATTGCTTGGCACCTATTAGATAACATTGTCGACATTTAGGGAGATATCTATTTGTTTCGAGTTCCATTGTGTACACCAATATTGAAATTCGGGTATGTTCATCTAACAACTTTCAATGAGGACAAAACATGTGCTCACTACTAGCCACAATCCATCTAATGATTATTCATGCTGCTACTAAAAAATTATTTCCAGAAACTAAGAACATCAATATTGCACAGTAGTGCAGCCTTTATTAAGATATTTTCAATAAATAAACCAATTTAGTTTGTTGAGAGTCATAGTCGTTGATTGACATCAATTAGAATACATTATAATCTGCATGATACTAGACAAGCTGTTTCGTCATAGATAAGAACTTCTTACCGAAGCAAACACTCATTAACCCCCCCCCACCCTGCTAAAGAATCAGATCAGAAACCCTCAGTATTCTTGATGAGCTCATTATAAATGTAATAGTCCATACTTCTGATTTCGATCAGTCATCCAATGCAATTGATAAAAGATATATCGCTTCTATTATAGCTGAACTCTATCGGTTACAACTTATCACTAATACTTTGATAATCTATCTCAGGGTAAGTTATTAATGGTCATGTTTATGGAGATTATTTTGCTTTGTAACTTCTTCAAGTTACGAAGTAACATCGGCAAGAGTGCTGTCAAAAATCAGTGTATTTGACTCCAAACTCATTCCAGTAATGTAACAATTTGTTACATCCATTTCTCTGTAGAGTTTAAATAACTAACTTTGCCAAACATTTCAGTGCGGAATGGTTTATACATAGTCGGTTGTTTTAACAGACCAGAGTTTTAGTCGATCTAATCCTTTTCAGTTGATAGTTTTGAAAATAACATCACGAACATTATTTTTGAATACGGATTTTACTCTACATGAGTGCTATTAGCTAATTGCTGTTTAGTAAATGAAGATACCGGAGAATAGTTGACAATATGTGCTTCAGGATTTTCTGATGATTTGTGCTGAAATTTAGTGGTTTTCATACTGTCTGTAAAATTTGTGACAAAAGACTGCTTACGTTTTTCACTAACATTCTTCATATATTCCATGAACAATCCTTATTCAGATAAAAGCTCAACCTAATTTTTATTCAGTAGTTGAGAAATCACATAGTAAATATGATCTTTTACCTATGCTCTAATAAAGTTTGGAGATATGTGAGTTAATACATTCTGAAGTGTTTTCTGTATGACTTCCAAGAGGCTTCAAATTAGAATTGATGAGATTTTGCGGTTACATTTCCCAGTTACATTTCGGATATTCATAATCATTAATACAATTAAATAGAAACTAAATCCTCGCTTTCGATTCAACAAGTTTGGCAGAAAAACATAGAAACTCATTGAGTTCCTTTACTGTCGAACACCCAAAATGTCACAGGAACATTTTATCAATCCCGATTTGAAGTCACTTCAAAATCTATTTACTCACATATCTCCGAACTTCATTAGAACATAGCTTAAAGATCACATTTAATATGCGATGTCTCAACTACTGAATAAGGATTGTTCATGGAATATATGAAGAATGTTAGTGAAAAACGTAAGTAGTCTATTGTTACAAATTTTACAGACAGTCTGAAAATTACTAAATTTCAGCACAAATTCCCTGACAATCCTGAGATTTATTAGCTAAGTTTATTTGTAAACATTGAACAGATTAATAAATTCGGGATTGTCAGGTTTGCATCACGTAACCACCTGGACATTCACGAGATGTTGAGTGAGTTAAACAAATGGAATAAAGACTGAACAAATATGACATTTATTACTACTTAGTGATTAAGGAGTGAATATATATTAAGCATACATGTGTTTAATCACATCCAAAATAATCCGGTGTTAATGTATCAGATTATGAAGCTCAGTGACATAAGTTTAAATCCTTTAGCACTATTTTCTTGATGTCTGCAGAATCGCATTGTTGACGAATGCCAACTACCACACAACCTAGGTAAAGTCAGTGAATCTTCCTCCTACTTTCAACCAATTAACCGGAACTATCTTCACCACCGAGTTTGTTTATATGTGGTCTGATGAAAGTAAAATGATTAAACAACACATATAACTGTTTTATTGAGCTGGATAAATATGGTAAAGTGTTTCATGAAAATCTATTGTAATAATAAAATAACTTTTATTTTCTTTAAATTTAGCAACTAAAACCATTGGGGCGGATACCACTCCCACAGAAGAAATAAACATTTTACAAACTGTTGAAGATGATCAGCATTTTTTACGAAGGATGCAAACTATGTTAGCCAATATGCCTATGCCTACAGTTACAAGTTCATTACCAGGTAGTTTAAGTAACACATCGTCAGCTGGTTCAACGATAAGTAGTAGCCAGCCAAGGGAGACCTCGGTAAGTCATGAGCGTTTTGCATTGAAGATATTATATTATACTTACTGTCAGAAACTTATGTGATCTGGGAGTTTGATATTCCACGTAAACCAGTAACGTTGCCTAATTCAACGGAATATCTATTATGTAAAGTGAGGAGACTATCGAAAAAGGCAGGAAACTTTATTGGCAGAACACAACCAAAATGTACCTTACATTTCTAAGGCGTTTATAGGCAAATAGGCTATGACCTTTGGTAGGTCTTTTTTATCAATAATAAGCATTCTTGTGTTAATTTCTCATCTTCCTAAATGACATTTATTCAATGAGTTCCTGGAAGGCTGATTTATTAGAAGCCATCAGTATCTCTTCAAGTGATTTTTCACAACCCCCAAAAGACATTTCATCTAATCACTGTTCTTTAGAAAATACGATGATAAATCTAGAAAACCAGTAGATTTAATGCTTTATTGTAACTAGGTAATTATTAAATCTATCAGGTTATTTAGAAGATTTCTAAATCACAAGATTCATGTTTAATTCATATGAACTACTCATTAAAGTAAAACTACTTATCATACTTACTGGCTTTTAGTCTCTTATTCTGGTTTCACGTGGTGGAGGTATTTTGTAGATTATAAAAGAAATTGAAAAGTCAGTGTTAACTATTAAAGTGTTGGCAGTATAACTGACTTTAAGAAATAAAATCTGTAGAATAATATCAAAAGTTGTACATGTAACCTTTAATGATCATTTCTCTTGAAAAGTTATCAAAACACTTTTATTTCCTTGTTTTTTTGTAGTTGTTAACTGAAAGTATTCCATCCAATATACCTAATCAATCAAAACCTGGTACAACAACAGATAAAGAAGCTGTTTTAAGTAGTTTCTTTAATTCATTACTTTCACGAAAAAGTTTAACTGAAACAACTCCACCGAAGACAATTCAATCAACCACTGGAATGACATCAAATAGAATTAATCCATCAACACAAGACACTGATGTAAGTTTTATTTTGAAATGATTATTAAATTCAAAGTGGTTTTGTATTCAGACGGATGTCGGATAAATACTTGCAAACCAGATAATAGTAATCAACTGAAATCGATCTTTGACAATAAACACACCACAGACAAATGAATTCGATAGCATAAATTACCCTTCTCCAGAAGTTCTCGTTATTTGGTCAAAAGACATTACAAGATAGTGAACAGAATCCACCATTAATATGCGCCAAATAACATTGCTGTTTATTAGACGACGGACAGTGTTTACTTAAAAGAAGTATAAGTTTCATAGATTCGCCTCCACTAAGTGCCTATATCAATTTAGCCAATGTATTAAAAATCATCTTGTTGTATGCTTCTGTAAAAGTCAAAGAAAGTGTATAAGTATCTGAACTTCATCTTGTTTGGTAGATGTCAGCAAGTTTTAGGATAAACTAAGTCATTTAAGGTAATTTACCGTATGCCAACATATACCAACATAGTTTCTTAATTTGGTCCTAATTTGTTTTTCAAGCTTAGAAGAAGTTAAGGAGGTTTCCACCAATGACCTCAGTCTGTGAGTTAAGAAGAAATTTATAAAACCCCATGTCTGCTTCTTGATCAAATGAAATGTAATAAAAGATTTTCTAAACTACACACACTTCTTTTTGTGTTGTTTTTGCTCACCCGCTCCATTTACATTTATCTACACTGTCTATATGATTTGAGCTGTTTATTAACATACAAATCAAGTTGGTGAAACAATATCGTCTTCTTGTGTGTGTTGTCTAAACCTGAATTAAACAACCATTGTAATCCACAAACTAGAACTGGTTAACAATTTAGTACTAGTTTAGAACTCATAAGTTATACGCAACTCTATAATATCCAGTTAAAATAATTGATCATTTTACTAATTCATTTACAAGTAGTCTAGTTATATTTTCAAAATTATTTTTGAATTGTACAGATTAAATGATGTGAATCATTTTGATTGAATTCAAAGACATTGAACGATGAACAATGAATTCTATGCATGGTGAGCAGATTGAAAATGGGTAATGGTTTACATTTTACTTCTACTTATCAATTAAACGTCAATATGGGGAGTCGGAATTTTTTAAAAATTACACATTTATTTAAAAATTTGTGGAAATTAAAGTTTTTTATTTATTGATTGATTTTCATTACGTAACAATACAGAATTCATTTAGTTCATGATGACTTTCATATTGTTCTAACTGTACAATGAAACATATTCCCAACAATCATATGTTTTCTCTTAGTATTGTGAAGATTGACAAATATGAAGGGAATATATGGGCAATCATTTGATATTACGAAGTGACAGACAGCTGTTTCATCCTAATGTCAGTAGCTTACATTCGCGACACCACCTAGAGTATAACGTAGAGTTTTCATAGGCCTTAAATACAGCATATCTCTCAGGTGGATTAGTTGATTTTAAGTGATAAGCATTATTAACTTCAACTGATTCGTAACAAATTGCTCTATATCATTATATGATGCTATTAGTAGGCAGCTAATATATGTATGATATGGTGAAACCCTACTGGTCACGTTTTCTCACCACTGCTTCCGAACTACCTTCGTAAGTCAAGCATCCACAAACGTGTGGTGATTGTTATTACTAGATATCATAAAGATTTTTGAAATTGAAGTGTCCTTTTATGAACCAACTTTAATGAGATAATCACATTACTAAGATGAATTAACTGTGCAGTGCTTCCTGGTTCTCGATAGAATATTCAGTTGGCTATGTTATTTATTGTTAAAATCTTTTTAAATATGATACTGACAATGATATATTTGAAGATATCAATATTTCTAAAAGTAACATTAAAACTTATGTCATCAATTCAACAACTGGTCCTTTTGTTTGTAATCGTCACAAATTAATCACGGTTGTATACCACTGAAGATCAAAAAGTACTGAACAGTTGTGTTTTCTCAGTATGGAACTCTACAGTAGTGTGTACCCTCGATTCCGTCGTATGGTTTTTACCTAGGACCTCCAGATATCATAATAAACACTTAACCACTAGCACCACTGGCACTTTTCCCACTATTTTTAGTTTGTGATACAACATGACGACTGGTAATTAAATAACCCGATATAACTAAAGTTTTGGCTTCAATAACCTACTGATTTGTGTAGACGATAAATATTGATCTGCTTCAGAAAAATCTTTACTAACAGGACATGTAATAAATGATCTTCTTCGATATAGACGTATAGACTAAATACAGTTTTCCAAAGTTTAGTGACGATGTAACTTACTATCTTGTTTGCATTCATGTATTCGGCTTTTAACCCAATTGTAATTTTAAAGAATTGTGATAGTGCTCGACTTTCCACCTACTGAAGTAGACATGGTGTATAATTAACGCCTTAACCACTTATTTATGTTCTGTGTGAGTCGTGTCAGTTTTTCACATTGGTTGTCCATACTGATTAGATGACATCCTTGTATATCTGCTTTTAGAAATCAACATAAATAGATGGCATGAGATTCTAGAAAAGTGGCTAATAAGGCTTGTTATCTGACTTAACTTGCAGTTCATACATTAAAATCTCCAAAATGTTTTTTACAAAGCGGTTTCAGAAAAAAATTGTTATAACCATTCATGAACCAGAATTATTGTCAGTAGCAACATGTGTAAAAGAAATCACAACCAAAAGATGAAAACTGGTGAAAATGGAAGAAAAATTGGAGAGTGAAGAAGAACTTCAATTTTGAACAACATAATCTAAAGTGATAGAAGAATGAATTTGTATATTTCCATTGATTTGTTATAGACTGAAGCTGGTCAGTCACTGTTGCTATATGTGCATCCTGTGCGGATCGCCTCGATATAGCGATTATTCAGAAGTATCATTTAATTTGCATTGTGACTGGCAAGTGGAATCCAGGACGCGCGTTTCGTCCTATTTGGGACTCTTCGGCTGGATGTACCTGCATCCCATTGTTGATGTTCACAGTGGGATTCGAACTCAGTCCAGTTCATGTCATACGCCACCGCGTACACCACTAGACTACTGAGTCCGAACAGTCACGTTTGTGCAATGGGAACGTACAAATTCATTCTATTACCGATTCGCCCATTGCACAAACGTGACTGTCTGGACTCAGTAGTCTAGTGGTGTACGCGGTGGCGTATGACATGAACCGGACTGAGTTCGAATCCCACTGTGAACATCAACATTGGGATGCAGGTACATCCAGCCGATGAGTCTCAAATAGGACGAAACGCGCGTCCTGGATTCCACTTGCCAGTCACAATACAAATTAAATGATAATCTAAAGTGATGTTATAAGGCATTATGGAGGTTAAAACTTTTAGTTGCCCATACTATTCTTGAGATACCTGAAAAGAAAATTTACATGTAGTATTGACTACCTAGAAGCGTTACTTCACAACCTAGAAAAACAATTGTTTCAGGCAGATTACACACGGTTTTTGTGTGTAGTTTTTACAGAGTTAGCTCCGCACCTTCAAGGACATACAACCCTAGGAGGTAACTGATGGGATATTGTGTGTATTTCAAAGTAAACCTACTCGAATCCCATTCGTTCGTTGTCAAAAAATAGCTTTTCTGTAAATGTTGGATGTTTGAAGGATACAATGCAATGTCGCTACACTTTTGCACTGTCTGCAAAATATCTGTGTAGTGAGACCATAAGATTTTTGCGTTGATTACCACTCTCTAATTGACCTGCTTGACACAGTAAAACCAAAATAGCGGAACATTCATATCAGTATATCTCCATTATATAATCATGATTTAAGGATAATGAATTGGTTACCGATTAAAAAAGTATATTTGGAATAGCAGAAAAGTAATGCGACTTCATGACTTTGTATGTTGTAATGATAGTGTAGCAATATCTTTATAATTGTCAAAGCATTAAACCTCCAGTCTCACTAAGTTGAAAGTCTGGATCCAACTGCTCCGTGTTATTCAATTTATGCCAACGAGCAATATGATTAGCTGCTACACTTAGAGTATAATTCGAAGCCAAATAGACGAATAAGTACTTGGTAGATGACTTCAACTTTAACATTATTTTACTTTACGAATTAAGAACAGAATACAGCGTGGAAAAATACTTATCGCTCAATTGAAACTATATCTCTCAACTTATTAAAAAAAGCCTCCACATGACTGTATGAAATCTAGTATTGTCAATAATTCATTTCATCATTGATCAGTTTAATGATTGACTAAAGAGATTAATTTCTATAACAAATGGTGATATCCAGTAGTGATGGTATATATCTCAGTTTTGACCTACATTCAACAAGTTATTCTAACATTTCAACCATCTAGATATGTTGCAACGATAAGTTGAAGTGACTTTGTGCAGTTAAATGACTCTGTAGACCGGGAGGTATTATGGTAGTGTTTGTCACTGAAAGGTGGATCTCAGAAGTACATAAATCATATGAAGCCTCTTTATTCGAACATTACTTAGTTGAGTCAGAACTTATGGTGAACTATGACCTTAATCTACAACCTCAATTGGTCACCATGAAGATTGTCCACTATCCACATTTTTGTTTAACTTCGTCATAGAGTGATTCCCAGAAATAACCACATCCTCTTCCGATTCTTCAAAAATTGATGTCTCATCAACAACTTAGCACATTGAATTGAAACACACAGATGATGTATTCCTGTTTGGTGGAGACATTTAAAAAAACTAGTCTTTTGACAGCACTGAGTGATAATGTGGGATACATTCAGGATACGTTCCTCCCCCTCTAAATGCATCAGAACTGGTATGGGTAAACACCTAGACTAAAATCTTGGAATAAAATTGTTGGACTCCTTGACCACTTCTCTTATCTTGAAAGTCTTATCAGCTCTGGTAGGCTAGCGTCTGACGATATTTTGGCACAGATTCATAGAGATCATTTCGAAAGCATACATCACCCATATCGTAGGTGAGTTGCTCGTTTGCAAACAAAACTGCGCGTATAAATGCATCCTATGTTGCATTGCATAGTGCCTTACATGCCCATTGAAAGTAGATAATATACGTGGGTTATTGGTATTTGATGTCTTCGAAACATTACTCACGTCTGTTGGGATTATCAAGCGAGCATTGCTTACGTTAGACATCAAGTACTAGGAAAAGATCGCAAATCAGCTGATGTCGCAAATCTTTATCTGCGGAGGCGATTGATAAATACCTCGACACGCAATGCTGACTGGTGTTGGAGAAGGATGAAAGGAAACCAGTGTTGGCCAAAATAAACTGCCGGATCAATCTGTGGAGTCTTTGACTGATGCTCTAAGCTTAGTTGACAGATGCAGACTACTTGACTGAGATCCGTGCGATAGTGTTAATCATAATATGGAAACTGAGTAACATGACTTAGAATCAATCACCTTTACTCAGGTGAATTTATTCATCGTCATTCCTTAAATCGTGAGGTTAGAATCATTTATACCTTTTCCTCACGAACCAATTCTTTCTTTCTGCATCCTATTCTATATCTTCACACTCTCTTCTTACTATCCTTGATATAACTCCTAGTTATACTGCTTTAGTATTCATCTTGCTAAGTTGATGTGTGTCAACTTGGACTGATGCACATATATACCAGATACTCTGCTATAAATGATGAACTGCAGAGATTCGCGCTTAACTTGTTAATTATGCTCGTCGCATATTTATCTCAGGTAGATACCTTCAGAAGTCTGGGAACACTAGACAGTCCTGTCCTCGTAGTATGGGATTAGTATTCAGTGGCCACCCACGATTCCACCAATGAATCTTTGGGTCTTAGTGTAAACACTTAACGAGTAGAAATCAGTCATTAAATGAGAAGATAATTGCATAATAGAAGTAATCAAAAATTACAATTTCTGATTTTTAGACTTGTTCATTTGTGTTTGGTACCATCACATGGACTGTATCTGACTCATCTAGTTCTTAATCATTCAGTCGGATATTTATATCCAGAGAGAGCATTAAGGTAAGGCTAAGACTAGTAATTACCTATCATGTAGAACATATAAGCAGCATCATGCGAATCAACCATTCTGTATACTTAACAGTTAAGTAATCATTTGAATGATAAGTTTCTAGGATAAAAAACAATTTGCTGATGTAGAAAGTGACAAATATGAAGAAATCAAACATCTGTTGAAGAAGAAAAAACTTCCAAAGCTTACACAAACTAAACGAACAAATGGTAGAATGAACGACTTTGGGCTTCAATTATTATATTACTTAAGATTTTGTAGTGAATGTACTCCGTGTAACTGCATAGATAATACTGATAGATTGTAATGAAATATGACTAGCATCAATATGATATTCTTGTATAGAATAGTTAGTAGGTTTACACTAAATCATGTAATGTTCTGAGATGTTAATTAAAAGTATTTGATTTATTCAATGATATGTAAGCAGCTTAACACAAATGGACATTGATATAAATCAAATTGAATGTTCCTATTTCTAAAATATCAGTTACTCAATCATTCCGTTGTATCTAAGTGATTAAATACGCATTAAATAGATCTGAAATCGAAGTGATTCATTAATTTTACAAATGTTTTAATGTCAGTCTTTTCTTAGTAACTAAATATTGTTGATCAGTCCCATACTAGAAGGAAACAGCTGTCTAGTGCATTTAGGTGATCAGGTCCTGTTTAATTGAGATTAATTCGTGAAGTCGTAACGACTGTTATAAATATGTTCGGACATTTGTCCCATCATCGTATAGAACTCCTAAACAGTATGAATCTTCCATCCAAATCAATGATCAATTTTATGACATACACACACACACAGAGGTTTCAAGGAAAACATTTACACCATTGAACTTATATTCAATGGTTGATATCTTTAACTTCAGTAAATTACCGACATACAACGTAATCTCATTCATTCCCAAATGGTTCATAACTAATATGCAATTGATATGATTAAACTTCAATTGTCCCAGTATTGTAGTTACTACTGAACTCATTTTGATGTAACCTCATAAGACCATAAAATCAATGTCAACTATTCATAATCACATATTTCATGAGAAGTACACATGCGAATCATAAAAGAAAGGAAATAAAACAGTAACCCGACCGTAGCTGCTACCTTGACGTGGTGGTAAGTCTTGCCTATCGTGATGACCCAATCGAGCTATACTGGCTGGAACATATATCCCTGTAGGTTCTACCATGCCAGGCAGGTCGATTGGAGAACGATGAGACTAAAAGCAGCTACTCAAGGTCTGAGGGCGAAGTCGTACTGCTGACTGCAGAGGGGTGTGACAGCAGTAAGGTGTTTCCCTCGGACAACCAGCATCTGCAGCGATGCTGCCTTCTCACAAGAAAGGAGGGGTTAGAAAAGGTCGGCCCTAAAAATGTCACACCTCACCCTACATCACGGATTTCCGTCTCCGGCGGTAAGGGTGCTCACTAAGGGCTTTTAAGTGCGGAGCTAATACTCAAAAAACCCTTCATAAAAAGGCCGTGCGTGACAGGCCTCAAGCAGTTGCCCTTGGGCTCTGCGGTCACGCTCTCAGGTCTCTAAGACTGACACTAATCTACCTTCTTTTTCAGGTTCCTCAAAAAACACCCTTCCACGGTGTGGGCAACCAGGAAGTGACAACCGCCCTCAAACCCGCAAAAGCACGAGAGTCCAGATTGGTCAAAAAACAGTAAAACAACATTAGTAACTTATGCACATACACTAATTATATTATAATTAAGTAGTGTAAATCATTTCATTTCAATACATAGGAATGCATCAAATAGCATTAAAGAAAAATGAGAAAAATGACAAATTTAACCCTCCTCCCCCTCCGAGCCTCCTCCTCATTATCAACGACAAAAGAAAACCTCAAAGAAAGAAAAATATCAATAAAGATAAAGGAAAATTAAGAAATCAAATCCAAAAACCGCTGAAGCATTAAAGCATCAAGTATTTTTCTGAAGGCATAATTATCATGAACAAGCAAAATGACACTAGAAATGGTCATTATTGACGATCAGTCATTTATAACGAAGAAAACAAGCACTAATGAATAAGAAATGACAAATTGTCATTTTTTTGATGATGATGATGACGACGACGACAACGTCGCCATGATCATAGAATTGAAGAAACAAAAGAAAATGACATGTATGTTAAATGAAATTCTAATCTTCTTCATACCTAAAGGGTTTACAATGTGAGGGGGGGTAAGGAAAGAGTGTCTGTATGTGTGAAACAAAGAGAGAAAAATGCAGATAAAGGGAAACAGCAAAGTGAAGTTTTTTTAATAAGATAAAAGATGATTGCACTACACATACACACAAACACACTATTGCACACTTTATGAATTCCTCAGGGATTGTTCATCACAAGAATTAATTGAATTGGCTGATGACATCCTACTGTTTCCACTACTACTACCAGCTGCCATTTCATGACGTTTTGCAGCCAATTGAAGTTCCAATTCAGCTAATGCTGGTGGAAGAAGATTTATAGCATTGATACCATGACAAAATACTCGACTAGGTCGAACTAGTAGACCGTGACCAGGACGACATGTAAAATAACGTTTGCCTGCAACACATCCATCATGACGTCCACGTGGTTTACGCAACTCGACGCCAAGCCAAATACCTTCAGCGAAAGTTATTGGACCAATATATCGAACAATACCTGTTGAAATACAAGTAAACTGATACGGATAATTTGTAAGTTATATTGTTCAAATTCAAGTAATTCAATTTAGAAATACACAAATTGAGTGGTTTACAAGTCTTGAGTTCAATCCCTGATGAAGTTGTACGTAAGTAATGCTACTGACAAGTCCTAGTCAACAATGAAAAAGCTGTTCAATACTCCTTGGATTGCGATATTTATCTAACCAAGGTGAGTTCAACCATTTAAAAATTACAATCCAGCAAACTCACTAAAATCCAATAAAAATGACATGCTCACTACTATTTGATTTCATGGTGTAATTCCGGAGGTCTATTGAGATATTTCGAATGCGGTGATCTGAAATTCTGTTAGAGACATAAAGGCCGGCTATCATTTGCCAGTTCCCCAAACCGTAGAACAGTTCGTCTTCTTGATGTATCTGTAAAACAAATTGGGTTAGGACAGACCCTAAAGACGCTAGCGTCCAACAGATAACTGCTTTATGTAGGTCACACTTAACCTTTTATATTAGCTATGTGTTTGTTAAACCTTCACTGTCAGAGACGAAAATCCGTAGACTAGGGTACAATGAACAATTTTAGGGTCAACCTTTTTTGGTAGCGAAAGGGCAGCATTGGTGTCAGGCTGGTTGTTATTCCAGAACACTTTATTACAGTCACACCTCTGTGCAGTTGGCAGTACGACTTCGCACTAGGACCAAAGGCTTTTTTCTTTTAATCTCTCTAACCAACCTGCTTGAAACGAATCCTCCAGGCAGTATAGCCCGATTGGATCGTTACGATACGGAATCCCAACTACCACGTCAAGGTAGCAGTAAAAGTAGGAGTGAGATGTTATTCGTGGAATTCAACCTTGTCTAGTAAGTGGAAGGTACTTACAAATGATAATGGATAATGAGATTGCGTAATATCCTTAAATGATGAAGGATAGAAATATAAATTATCGAATGCCGATTTATTTGCTTAAACATTGAACGCTCGTCTAAAAGTTGAAGATTCAATTACTGATAAGGAGTTTTATACATAATAGGAGATCATTAATCCCTACGAATGAGTGTTTATATTGTATATAATTGTAAGAATCAATATGCATACTTACTCTACTGTTTATAGTAAAATTAAATACGAATGTATACTTACTGTAAAGTTTTTACACCACACCATAGTAAAGAAATTGAAATAAATGTAGTCATAATGACAGTAGAAAAAGGGTAAGTATTGATAACAAAACATAAAAAAATTTCGCAATTCGAGATCTGTGTCAAGATAAGTGAATGCACCCACATCACTAATTTTTGGTTTTTGTCATCAAAGTAACCTACAACTGACAGCGATTATCATATAAAATCTAACCAGTATCTGCACCTGATAGCACGGCTTAGAACACCAGTCAGTATTCAGGTGAAATATCATCTATAACTTTCTTTAAACTTACCATCATTGGATATCGAGGTAGGCACTGATAGTCGGTCAAGAAAATAGACCATATGCTACTTATTGTAATACTAAGCAGCTAGATTCAGTTACATTTTAAAACTCCTAGGATTCATTTAAAGTGACAAAACAAGAACTATGATGAAGGACTTTATTATTCATCATGATTTCGAGGGTAGTACGTACAGCCAGTAGTATGATATTGTTTTTATACTTCATATTTACTGCGTCCACTACGTTTCGCGCCAGACAACCATTTTGAAATTGTCGGAGTTAATGTAATGGCTGTTTCAACCTATATAGTTGGATTAGGTTGCAACTAATAGCGAATCTGACTACCACGTGACAAGATATCAGTCACAATCGATAGATGACTGTAATGCATAAAACTGAATAAGTGTTAATAATTCTTAAATGTAGACCAAGATTTACGATTGATAAATAAGTAGTTCTTTGGTTTACCTATACCCTGTTAGCATCTTATCAACTGTAGCTTTGAAGTTTTACTCACCAATCTCTCCAGCACATAAAACTTGCATTCCTTCAGTTAAATAAAAAACTGGTTCTTCAATTGATTCTGTTGGTACACGTCCAACAGCTTTCAATGCGTTAATTAACTCTGTTGGTAATGGTGGCCGACCAATAACAGCTCGACCAATCATTGGTGACGTAGTACTAGACCAAGGCATACGACGACACCACGACTTATTTGGTGCTCCATCAACTTGTTCTGAATGACATGATGTAGTCAGTGAATTATCTACGGATGATTTGAGGGATGCATAGTGTAAATTTGGTGTACTCGGTGGTACAGGTATCTTCTGTATACGATTAATTGGTGCGAAAATTCCATGGCCAACAGCACAATCAAAATAACGTACTCCATTGATAGAACCATTATTTTTCCCAACAGGTTGTTCTAATTCAACACCATACCATATTCCAGGAGCGAATTGTGTTTGTCCAATAAAACGTAGAATACCTTTACGTTGACCAGCTACCAGGACACGATCACCAATCTGAAAAAGATGATTACGACTCCCGACATCCGGTGATCGAATTCGTAATCCTAAGTAACAAGATATAATCAATTATTCATTCGTTTCAGTAAAACAAAAATGAAAATATGCTTTAGGGTAACTAAAGAGTTTTTCAGGAGGGCTATATTATACTACCATAACCCTGAACTTATCAGAATAGAGAGTTAACTTGAACAACGTTTATAAAACAGAACATAACTACAATAGGATTTGGGAGTGGACAGAGAGACAAGCATGACCGATGAATAATAAACATTGATAATTGTCTCCTACTCCCCATTTATGGAATCTGAAATTACTTAATAAGAAGTCAGCTTTATAATATACTGATCAGAAAGGTAGAGTTTATGGGGCTCACAGCAAATCAGTAATACCATCACCTTAATTTTTAACATATTCTTCGATTATTTCTAATCTCTCTGATCCTGATGATAAACCTTAAGAGAGCAAACGATTAAAAGATGCCTTATAGACTATTTGCAACCAAATAAAGGTTTGAGATAGATGTTATACATTCCTATATGGTTTTGGTTACAATGCGTCCTTTGACCTGGATGGTTTAATTGCAGAGATTTCAGCTTCATTTAAAACACTTCGTCGACGCGAACTTCTGATAGAAATGTGCTATAAAATTTTCTCCGCAGGTGATTAACAGCATGTTCTGGTGAACTTGAATATGATTGGTTGGTGTAGATATTTGTTCTGTCACTTTACTTCTTTTGTCTCGACCTGATTTATAGTATTGTAGTTGTTTAATCGATATTTACTAGCCGATAAATCGTCTAGAATGACGATGAAAGCTTCACAATTAAACCATACAGCTCAGAGAATGCAGTATAACCAAAACCACCCTCTTGAGCTACGAATCTTCTCTACCACTTCAATATCGCCATATGGACGAGTTTATACATCGCTGTTCCTCTGATTATCGAAAAAAGCTCATTAAACACCTCTGGTAAATCACTTTATCGCATACACTTTTAATACTCTATACATTACCATCATTTATCACCGGTAAAATATTAACTCATAATTACTATCCTGTAAATGGTGTAAACGTGTGACAATGAGTAGTTTATAAGTGCCTTTAAATTTCATAAACAGACAATCATTACTTATCCTGATTATTTGTAGCGGACAGTTTGAAAGTTGTCGAAGCTTACTATAACGCACTGCCGTTTGCAGCAAGTGGCACTAAGTTCGAGTGTTATTGTATGTATAGTCATCAACAACTTATGAGTCACAAATAAGACGAAATGCTGATTGTGGATTACACTGCTAGCTAGTGTCTAAATATGCTACTAAACTACTCGTGTAATCGACATCATACACAAATGCACACACTGGATGACATTGATTTACAAATCAATGTGGAATACTACTGAGGTGTCTCAAGCTTGGACGATAGCACATCAATATTATGTAGCTATCAATGGTACGTCGAATGAAGTCAGATAGTGAGCTAAAGAGTATTTGCATAGAAACGAGCATGAAGAGCATTCGAAATATATTCTCAATGAATATTCATTATGACCAATCAGCAGAGATCTAAGAAATGTATTGTTATGTTGGACAACTAAAAAAGGGTAACAAACTTTTAGAAGTATGTTTTAGAAGACTATTCTAATTATTGTTCTGTTCCCCTTGCCCTATCCTCCCATTTAGCATATTCACCGTTGGCATATTATTTCTTGTTTGTAAACTACAATTAATTAATTGTGTACACGTTACCTCAATTCACTGCCACTGTCTCCCTCGTTTTGTATTAAGGTAAAATTTCTTAGTAAACGCTAGCTGTGTGGTTTGGGTTTGAACAAATACAAAGGAATGTTTGAAATACAATATGATTTATCTGATTCATGTATAGTCTTATGTTATATCTATTTCCGGTCTGGGATTGAGTGGGTATTGGGCAGATGTGCTAGGACTAGCTAGGCGTTTGTTATTGCAGCCTTGTGCACACAAGGTCATATCAAATAATAGGTCACACCTTCATCAGCCGTAAACAACTTTTTTTTGACATGTTTTGATGCCGAAAAAAGCTGTTTAATAAATATCCATCAGCTGAGGTGGTTAGGACATATGTTACGTATGCCCAACCACGGCCTACCTCGGCGAGCAATGTACTGTTAGAATTAAGTGAGCAGGTGCGCAGAAGTTTTCTATTTGAAATAATTGAACAGGAAGTTAGACTAGAAGTAACACTCGCGATCTCAGAATACGACTACAGAGCCTAGGAGACAACTACAAGCGACCTATCAAGCATATTTTTTTGATCAGGTTTTGTTGTATCAATTGTACTGTTAAAGGCTTTACCGACGATAGTAAAAATTCATCAAACAAGATGATGTGCTATTTCCAGATTTAACCTCTTCTGATTTCATTCTTTTATTATTTGAAGGTAGCTCTATTGCAAATGTTGATTATCTAACAAAAACATAACATTGTCGACACGCCTCAAAACGATTTGGCCTTTGGAAACTAAGTTGGCGTTTTCAGTCATATATCTTCAACCTACCTGCCTAGCATGGTAGGACCTAAAGGAACAGATATTCCAGCCAACATAGCTCGATTTAATTATCATAACAGTGGGGTAACATGGATAACTACACAGTAACAGTTACGTACTGAAAAGAAAAACAACTATCCAGTTACTTCCCAGAATGCAATATGGTCATTTAATACCCAACTAATAGTTATATTTGTAACATTGTCGAGTCGTCTACTTTTAACGACCACACCTCTTACACATAGTTATTATTAGATTTTATCATCACTTACCAGTATCAATTTTTGCAGTAACATGTGTGAAATTAACAGGTGATTGTACAGTTATTGAAGTTGGTGGTGTAGGTGTACGACGTAACTCAGATGATACAGTTTGGTGCTTATTTGGTACTACTGAAGCAATAGATGTTGCCATTGCTGAACTAATTGAATAACTTGACCGTGAAGAAGGTATATGTTTTCTAGGTGTATTACTACCACTAGTACTACTACTGCTACAACTACCCCCTTCACCTTTACTAGTTTCAATATCTTCTTTTAAATTTTTCAATTTTCGTGAAGTATTTGGTGTAGTTGATAAATGTGGTGTACTAGAACGTCCAATGCTACTAGAATTCTGAGTTACTGGATGCCAATTCTGTTTACCATTAACATTGACTGTTTTATAAACTCGACCAATTGGTGCAAATATACCATGTTGATTTGGACATGAGAAATATTGAATCTATACAATAGTTGATTATGAGGATAAAGTTAATGAGAAAGAAAACAAATACAAAATTACAAATCTCATACAAAAATATGTAGCAATTGTAATTGGACAACCAGAAATATAGAAGTATTCCATTTCTATACAGATCATTGTTTACGTGGTTAGTCATGACTTATGATTAAAGACTTACAGCATACACATATGTTTTACTTTTATGGTTCATGTTTCACAGCTATTATAGGTTAATAGACAGATATCTCGACTAGGATATAGGTAACGTTAGTTGGTAAAAGCTTAATGAGCTTTTAGAATCTACATTGAAATTTCATTGGAGACTAACTCAACAGGACTGATGAAATTCCTAATATAAAGAAAGCGGTCAATGTGCTCAACTACTTTATTTCCTATTGTTTATAGACAGGACTATCATTAACAAACTTTGAATCGATTAATATAGTTGAATGTTCTATGTACTACTATGAAATGAACAGGTTGTTGTAACATAATTCTTAGTCACGCTTGTAAAACTGATGTTTTAAGCGTAATAGCGGCTCCTACAGTATCCACTATCTGCTGATAAGGCGATGTTGAAGGAAAGATAGACCGTAAAACTAGATGTGCTAAGTTAGGACTACACACTTGACGGAGGCAATAGCTCAGATTAAATGTAGTTTTTATACAAGATACTTTTATATTCTGAAATGTAATTCAATTATCGAACCAATCTTCTTTATAGCCTGTTATACCGGACCACTAAAGAAGAGTAACGAACTCTCAGTACTGTGTTATAGAACCCTATTTTAATTATTCTAACTGTGGGTAATGTAAACGTTTTGTTTCTATGATTGTTACATTCCTCTTACCCTAACCTCCTGATTAGTATATTTACTCTTATTATGTTGTCGTTTACTAGGAACTACACCTAATTGATTGTGTACAAGTTATCCCTATTCACTGTCACTATTTCTTTAGTTCTGTATTAATGTCAATTTCTTAATTGGTTCGTTGTGTGGTCTGATTTCATGTATGTATAAAGAAGTGTATGAAATATGATTCCATCCAATCTAGTTGGTCTGTTGGTTTGTGTTCTTCTTATTCCGGCTTGGAACTCAGTGGGCATAGGGCAGATGCGCAATTATCGACTAGGCATAAGTAATTGGCATTCGGTTACCCTACCCAAAAATTTTCTGCGTCGTAACGAGCCTCAATAACTCGGTTTTAAAAGCAAAAGTATCTCATACTAAATACACCCTCTGGATGAATTACTTTACAAATAAATTCTCAAGAATCTGGGAAAGTTTATCACAAACTATTCTCAAAATAGACCAGCTTTCTGTATTTGTACGACAGGTTAGTAATTTCCAATCATCTGATACTGGGCTGACAGTGTTTGCGCCAACAACTAAATCTTACTCCACTAAGGGGATAATAAGTACTCTGGATGTATGAACATTTGCTAATCAATACACCCACCTAATTTAGTTATATGCTAATATTTTACTCACTTGATCTTATTATAAACTCATATAATAGATCGCCCTCCGCAAAACCTGAGTAAGCACTCATTCTGAGAATTAAGTTAATTAACTACAAGATGTTTATGTTCTTTATCTTTAATCTCGGTTTATGTTTTCTTCTACTTAGCAGTAGATAGTTTTCAACAAAACAAGAATGAAATTTGTCTGTGTTAAATTGCTTACTTTTCTTCCTCGCATTGTGGGATCATAAATGAAGGACACTACGTCCTGAATAACTTAGTGTACTTCAAAACGCTCGTAGTGATGTATCACTGTTACCTCCCCCCCACACACACACATACCCATTCCATGTAAGTATCAACCTCTGTACACCTTTATTAACAATAACTATGTACTTACACGATGTTTACTATAGTAACAATTATGTAACTATTTTGCTATCATCTCTGATGCCTATGCATTCTACCAATACCATTATTCTTGGCAGTTCTTGATAACTACGAATTCGCCATTCCATTAAAATAATTAGGGGTATTTGTTTCTCTAATTAGTATACCATTATCATTTTAACAACTTGAAAACGCCTGGAAATTGCTATGGATTGTATAATTAGTTACAGAATATATTTCTTTATATACAACTGCATAAGAGTGATGTCAATCTATTCGCCTATCACAATTGCTCAGTTGACGCATTTTTCAACGGAGCCTTATGAAGTCATCAAACATGGATCAATAACGTTCATGATGTAATTTTTTTTACCAGCATTCTCCTTAAAAGCAAGAACTTACTTTAAGTGAAATGTTCTATGAACTGTATCTCCGATTATTTAATACTCTAGATCATCTTATATATTTCAGTGTACTAATCCCTTTCATCTTCTATTATGTAAAACTTTATTTATGTAACATGGACATTTTTGGTTCCAAATTATAAAAATAAACTAGGGAAAGAATATTAAGTAACAAAGAAAACGAAAATATTTAATTTTTAAAAGAAAATCACTTACTCCTGCTACACTCCCATTATTTCTACCCACTGGTTCATCTAACTCCACACCAACCCATATACCAGAACCAAATGAGACTGATCCACAATAGCGTAATTTACCTATTCTTCCAGTAATCCCAGTTGTCGGCTGGTTTGTATTACTACCAGCTGCGACTGATGGCGGTGGTGTTGTTGAATTTCCAGGTGCAATACAAACACGGTCACCTAATGCTAAACCCATTGACTGTAGAGTTACTTTAGCAGAGATTGTAAATTTTTTAGAATGGAGTGTTGTGGGACTTTTCATGCCATTGTTCAATGGTTGTTGTTGTTGCTGCTGAACAATAGTCGGTGGTGAACGTTTAGTACGAGGGGACAAGAAACCAGATTCAGCTGTATGCGTGTGTGACATGATAAAATATAGAAGAAAAACGATAAGGTAAAGTACTACATATTCAATTAACTCTTGTATACATATACTTTAAAACCAATTATCAACAATAGGTGAGCAATTTATTAACAAATTTCAAGACACGAGCTTCGTCCAGTTCTAGACTAGAGACAAAATTTTGGATTAACAGGAAAAGATTATCTTTCATGAACTCGGATAGAAGACGTCTGAAGTACAGTCCAGCTTACTGTTAATTCGTTGCATTCTAGCTGGTGATTCTGTAAAAAGAACTGTACACTTACAGCCACCATCCCCCAACCCGCTAGTTATTGAGCCATGGAACCTATAATATCTATCACAGGTAATGGCACCAGTCCATGAAGTCACTGACAATTGGGCTGAGCCATAGTAATAAGTGTAGACTACCTGGTTGGGGTCCGCGTAATGATCGTAACCAACAGTTAGAGACTTTGGGTGACATGTCTCGAACTCGTTCGCAATATTTTAGGTGCATCCACTGGTTGTCCTTCTCTAAAGTCTAAGCTTCTGAATTCATCATAATTGTCTGTTTACTGAATTATATATATATATATATATATATATATATATATATATATATATATATATATATATATATATATATATATATATAATCTTCGATTTCTAATTCTTTCTATTAACAATAACTCTGTTACTACCTCTACTACTCTATGATTTGGTCGGACAATTTCATCTCTATCTGTTGGTTGAGGCATGGCAACTTAAACGTACGTACCAAGTTCTACGTTGTTCATGACTGACTGACATAGCTATGACCAACTAGTTTTTATTCAATAATCTTTAAAACAAATGAAACTACTAGAATAAAATAGAATAGATTACTTCATTAAGCCAGGATATATTCTCATGTATAGAAAAATGAATCTATAACCAATAATCAAACTGTTCAAACAGTATTATTGTAATTTTAGAAGTATAGTTAATATAATGATCGGATACACAACTAAATGTAATAAAGCATGATTTCTTCTCCTAGATAATTATCACTTGAGCATAGAGAATATGAAAGAAGGGATGGAGCTATCGGAGATTTAACTAATTGACATTGAGAGAGATAGACAATAGTAAACACTCATATCGTGCAAGCCATTATTAACTAGTGAACGAAATAATAATAATAATAATAATAATAATAATAATAATAATAATAATAATAATAATATTAATAATAATAATAATAATAATAATAATAATAATAATAATGTGATAATTATATTAACAGTACGGTAAAGATGATTGGTTTAAGCATACCAGTTAGTCAATGGGATAAATTAAGACGATTCTAAAAACGTTATTATAAGTTCTCAATTGATGCACAAATAACGATAAGTTTTAGGAAAATAAAAGAAGTTTATAAGTTCAAGGCTAATTATAAAGTACCATCAGTACAAAAACTTTATATTCATTTTAATAAGTGTCTTAAAACAGTCGAAGATTCCGATATCTCTTGTATCTGTATAAACGACCCTAAAACTGTTGGTAGCCTTTTAATGATATTTTTTACAACCAGTAATTAATCTCTAGACAACAATAGATTATAAGCTATGAACGTATTTCATATTAGTAATGCCATAGACTAACTTAATGTCTCAAGAAGTTATGGAATAGACAAAAGGGCACCATCTATCTCAGATATTATAGTGAGCCAGTTGTTATATTACTCTTACTGAAACTGATTACACTTTCTCTATACTTACTCTACTAGGTGAAAAACTAAATATTTAATACGTCACTTTAAATATAAAGATACAATTAAAAATCTGTCAATATCATCCCAGTTATCTCCGAAATAGTACTTAACAAGGTTTTCATTAACGTGAATTTTGGATGGCTTTAACTTTGTTAACTTTGTCTTTGCTGAATGCAGTGTTGCGTGTTATACCTTGACATATCTAGAACTTTTGACATAGTTAATCACCATCTTCCTATGAAATCATAAGCTCCATGAATAAGTGACTGAGTCCATTTTTTCTGTCACTGATACTGAATAGTTAAAACAAACTACTCTCTATTGGCAGTTAAGCTAGTGCTGTCTTTGCAAACATAAACGTTTTCCGTAATGACCAGTACTTTTTTTCCTACAGGAGCTATTATCTAAGAAATGTAACAACACTTAACAACTGCAGCATAATTACATAATACAAATTTATCAAAGTAATAACAACGTATGACTTGGAGGAGGGGGGGGTAATACTCTATCCATAATCTTGAGACACCCTTCAACTACAGAAAAGAGAAGAGTTTATACCGTTACGCCCAATCCAAATACTTAGGAACATGTCAATTACAAATTAAATGTGTTTAATTTAAACAGTATAAGGACAATCGGAAATCGGAAACGGTAGTTATTAGAGAACTTTTTTAAAGAGTGATTCAAGTTGAATATTTAGGAAGTAACTAATTTTCCAACAACATCAATAGGAAAACAGTTGGAAATCAATTATAACTTGTTAGGTCGGACCACAAAGAAGTGTAACAAACTTTCAGAACTGTGTTTGAGAACACTATTTCATTCATTCGAACTGTCTGTAATGTAAACATTTTGTTTCTATTATTGTTACGCTCCGCTTGCCCTTTCCTCCCGTTTAGCATAATTGCTGTTATTAAACTGTCTCTTATAATGGACTACAATTAATTAGTTGTGTACAAGTTGTTCCTATTCACCACCACTATTTCCCTCGTTCTGTATTCATGTTAATTTTCTAATTGGTTCGCTGTGTGGTCTGACTTTATGTATATATAAAAGAATGCTTGAAATATAGATTCGATTCTGTCTGGCTGACCTATTGGCTCGCATTCTCCTTATTTCGGCTTGGGACTAAGTGGGCACAGGGCAGGCGCACAATTACCTACTAGGCACCAGTCTTTGGCTCTCGGCCAACCCCACTCACCCCCCAAATTTCTCTCGCCATAACATAACTATACTGGTATTCTGCTGTAATTTAAAACTTCATTCATAGAGTGTATTCTTCTCATGACCAACATACGAAATCCAATAACACAGAATATTTAGGTTTCAGTTGTGAATACACGTTACCATATCATTAGACAATATTGCATCCACTTTTAGTATGGTTGTTGTCTTTATCATACACCTATCGATACACGTACAAACGACTATAAACTACACGCTCAAGAACAATTTATTTAATTATTTCTACTACTAAAGTTTACCTTGAAAATTTATTCAGCCCGTATGAATTCGTTGCAGATAAAATAAAAGGTAGAGATTCAAGAGTGTCTCATGACTTCTGTTAACTCACATCACAAGTGATGTGAGTTAAGAAGTTCATCTGTCTGACAGAGTAGTGATTCACTCAGTTTTATTTTACAATTGTTTACCATTATCAATGGCGTTTAATAATGTTTGTACTCGATGGGTATAAAACACGCTTATTAAACGTGAAATACAACAGAAGAAAAGTGAAAGACTTACCAACTAACCATTCAACTCCGTTACAAGCAGATTGTGGCTGTGAATGATGATTTTCAATTGGTGGAATTTGACCAGTTTGTTCACTTCGATAATCTGTTGGATCATTTGAAGTTGCTTGAATGATTTTCTTCTCAATCTCCATTTCATCCTAAATCAGTAATAATATTAGTGATTTAATAAATAATTTCATATTATACTTGAAAAGACATTGATAGAAACAATTCTATACTCAGGAAGTAGATAATGGATATTTATTCTATGAATTATGGCAATAGAGAGTCTGCAAGATTGGACTACCCTAATAGCAACAAAGTAACCAGATTCAAGAAAGCTACTAACATTTTTGTTCGACAATCAAGATAACGTGATGTAAATCTTAAACTTTCAATATTTGCGATGTCTATGAATAATTTGAATCTAACTGATATAGATTAGAGTTCAGAAACTCAAATCGATGCCCTCAAATTGTTCAACAATATACCAGATATCTTAAGCCTGTATACTGCGTTAACAGTAACTACATTCTGGTTCAACTGAATTTAAATCATATTTCAAAGACTTAACAACATGCCAGATATCAAAATCAGAAAGTTGGCTGTATTTTATAGAAAGCATAGTAACCATATTTTTGGATGATAAAGTGATCAATTTGAAACGTTTAATTCGTATTTCTGCATTAACAAAATACTTACTCTTGTAGTTTGTATACGTGACTCGTGAGGTTACACAATAGTAGTGGTTTATATACGAAATTAGACTGGCAGACGATAACATAGACTTTGTGGTCATTTTTAAATAATTAATGAATCGAGTGCTATATGGCTGACAGGTACTTAAAAGGAAATTCACTTAAATTATGCGCTAGTTGACGCTCGTCAACTAGTGTAACTGCAAGACTGATGGTTATAATGCTTTTTGTAGGACTCAAATACACGCTACTCAGCTTTAACTGAGGCCTGAATAGTGTGTCTAAGGCTAATAAGCTGCTAACTTGGATTCGATTTCTACAAAGCGTAACCAGTTTCCTCAAGATTTAAGGTAAATATATACAACGTACACTTTGTTGAGGTGAAGTTGGACGAAGTAATTCAGCCAATAAATCACGTAGTGTACATAAAGGTTCTGGAAGTTGACCTGAAGGAGGCAAGCATTCTACAATGGTAGAAAAGCAACATATAAACGTCAAAAAATTATAAACTTGATGTTAGATCATAATAACAATTTCTGTGTTAATGAACAAGTTATACGATAAATACGACTTTATTCACAGAACTTATGTCATTGCTTTTTGTTTTAGCGACCGGCCTTCACCTAAAAGGATGGATACTTTGGCAAATATAAATGAATTAAGTATCACGAAAGGCAAACCAAATCACTACGTAAAGGTCCCAGTTACAGTTAGGGTGTCAGAGTTCTTTTGACTTTTTTGTGATTCCGTAGCCAATGTTAAATTGTTTTGACGAGGCACATATAAATTGAGATGGAAGATGGTTTAAGGTAATTGGGAGAAAACACTGATCTACATAGGTTTCGTGCTATTTGGCACTCGCTCGCAACAAGACCTGTAAATTACTGATGCATGGTGGATATGATTAGGGACGACCCAGTTACACAGCCCGCAGCTGTCACTAGGGTTATATGGTCATTGAAACGAGTGATAACACTACACTTTGGTTGTCGACAGACTTAGACCAGCACTAGAAAAAAGGCTAGATAAGCATGCTATTGGCCAATAAAACGGTGACCAATCAGTGCACTCGAAAATTTGAATAATCTTCGCAACCAATTATTCATACTTTCAAGCAAAATAATATTATTTGTTCAAAGAGTGAGAACCCTGAACGATTATTTTGTCCTAATATCGGACTCTTCGACAGTATACGCTAAGCGAGAACTGAATTTAGAACGAAGTTATCAGTGACGTATATTCTCAACAATCTTCACGGAACCGAAAAATATAGATAAGAAAATTTATGACTCACCATATGGTGTACGCCCATAACCATCTTTGGCATGTTTCGCATCATATCGTTGTCCAGTTTTTGTCACAGAAAAATCCGCCGCTTGTATCAGTATACGTGCCGTGCCCAATGATAATTGACTAGCAGCCAAATGTAATGGGGTAGAATTATCGATTAAAAAAGATCGAGCTGAGATACATGCACCACGATCTATCAATAAGTCAGCAAGTAATGGACAATCAAAATATGCAGCATAATGTAGCGGTGTCATATCAGTCCATTTACATCGAGCTTCAAGACTAGCGCCTTCATCTAACAGATAATTAGCAATGCTAAAACAGAAACGTAAAGTGACAAAAACACAGATTTCTGGTTAGTGGTTAGAAGAAAGGTCTGCTTGAAGTAGGTTTCATTTAAGCTGGCATTGGTCAGTAAGATGTGCATACGGTCATGATGCAAATGATGCCGATTGTGAAACTTGAACTCGCAACACCCCATCTCACAGTTTAAGACACCATCGTCAATCTAGTCCAGCTACGATTGACCTCCTGTGTAATTAATCTATTTACATTCACAAATCACTAAGTAGCTATCGATGACAGGCTTATCCAGTCCTAAATGCTGATTAAATTCTGTTGATCATGGGATAACGAATATAGCATTATATATATATATATATATATATATATATATATAAGTGAGAAGAAACTGGCATAATCTCCGCTTACGAACCGATGGATTGTAGTACTGATGTAATCAAGGATTAATTTTACCACTCATTAGATGATATCAAAACAGCACGTTTGACAGTTATTGTAGTGCTAGCTGGAGATTCGAGGATCGTGCGTCTACATGCGAAGGAGAGTTGCTTAGGCAGCCAATAGTGACTTGATGATCTCAGATCAGAAAACGGTGATCGCCTTCTATAGCATTATGTAAACTAAAACTTGTTTCTAGCCAGTTGATTAGGGTGTTCAATCTAACCAATATTTTTCAATTTTGTACTTCGATGAGATTCTGAAAACAACTCCGACGGAAGAGCGAGGCAGTGTGAATATGAGATATGCAGAAAGACTTCCACTTTCAGTATACATTTAATATTGTCTTACTGTTTGATAACATACAAGCTATCTGAACAGCACTCAATCAGTTGGGAAAGTGCTTTGTACATTCCGAAATACATTTACAAGACTGGCAGGAATATGTACCTGCTCTCACTCTTTGTGATGCCGTGGAATGAAAAAAGCAGTAAAATATTGGTCTCTATACAAACATCTCAACTTATTGATTGAGGTCCTAGAGATGGCGTAAACCAGTGGCTTGATACCTCAGAAAAGAAGCCTATGTTTATCTTGTTGCATTTTCTTTCTAAGATCTTCGAAAACGTGATGACTTATCTTAGTAAGGATGAGACCTTTCTATATTTCTATTATAAATGCATCTTCTGCCTTGTAATTTCTTGCTGCCTTAAGTTTGCTTTTTAATGAACACCTTGCGTCTTTTCCTTCACAATACTACGCTTGTTCATGTGTGACGCACATATAATTGCTGCTCATTGCGTCTAATTTGTACGTGTTTAAATAAATAACCCAATAAACTTACCGACACGCAGCCTTTTCGTCCCCCAATGCTCCAGATTTCGCAGCAAAATGTAATAAAGTCATATCACTTAAACCGTCACGATCATCGACATGAGCACCACGTCTGAATATCTAATAAAAACGTGGAGAGAGAACAATAATCAGAGAAACATACATGTGTATGACAAAAAATTATTACAATATACAAGTATACAACCTAAGGTCAAATGTACTTTGTATTTCGTTGGAGTCTTAATAACATACACTGTATAGTGATGACTAAGTGTAACTTGGAAAGTGGTTTGGAGGTGATATGCAGGAAACCATGTTCGATATAGGTTAAGTGGTATTTGTTAATCGCTGGGAGCAATGAGTACATACTGCCTTAAACGTATTGATACCTCTTGATAGATTTGATTACCAGTCACTCGATTTCGCAGTGTACGACCATTAAAACGGAGTTACTCGGAGGTCAATCTCATCTGGGCATTAATCCTATGGGATTTCAGATACGGCTAGCTGCCAAGTATCAAACAGCACGAAAACTTAGTCAAATAGGATTTTTTTCCCGATTATTCTCGAACCATCTTCCATGTCAACATACTGCCCGGAATACCGAGTCACCAAGACCACGTTATCACTTAATAAGTAGAATTTGGGTTGTATTTTAAAGAACATAATGTCAGTCTCTACTCAGTGGTCAACAAATGCAGCTTTAATTTGATTTGATAAAAGGTCTGATGAAAGCCAGATGCGGATTGAATAATATTTGTAACCGACTTTGTTAACAGACATCGTTAAATTTATCGTGCTTTGTGTGTGCATTAAGATATTACTCAAGTTTCCAGGCTTTTTTATAAGACCACTTCCCAAGCATTTCATTTAAGAGTTCAGTCCATATAACAGTAGAGCAATATCAAGAGATTCAATCCCACTTCAGTAGTTAATGAAAAGAGTAGGTTCATCTGACAGTAAGACTTCCCTGGTAAAAGCCATAAACGCATGGCTACGTGGGTATTTTGAAAAGGAAGGCGAACTGTACACCCTCGGCAATATCGGGGAGTTTCGGGAACCACATTTTCCAGTGGTATTTCGGCGGATCCACTATTATATACTGTATGATAACCCTGGGATTGGATGAGGAAAGCGGAGAAAGATGAGTAGAACTGAACATGGTAACCATAATTCCCCAGTAAACTAATCTTATTCCTGGAATGGATACACTGAGATTGAATCTACGTATTTAACAAGCATTTACAACAACCTATCTACCTCTCTCTGATAACCCAAATCAATTTCAGATAATAAAACGCACCTCTTCAACAATGGTAATCAATTGTAATTGTGCATAAGGTGTCCATTGTCTTAGAATAGCAAATAACTGTGATATATTCAAGTTAGATGATGTCACTGATTCCTGACAATCTTCGCACCACCATGGACCAACAGGCATTCGCATAACGCATGACCTTGACTCGTCTTCATCATCATGAATCATTTCATCAGCTGAATTATTTACAGGCGATCCGGTCACAGAATCATATTCTTTCGACATTTCTTCATCCATAACACGACAATTCTTGAGTGAATAAAAAAAGACAATGAAAAAATGGAAATACATGAATAAATAAGAATAACCAATGACAAGTAGTTGAGGTTTACGACGCAAGCTTAACTGCTACTATGACATGGTGGGTGAGTTTTTAAAACATGATGAAATAATTGACGATTATTAATTTGAAAATTCGTTTTCTCAGGTGCGATCATATCAGGCAAATAGATTAAATAGAAAAAGGATGAAAAGCAGCAAACTCAAGGTTTGACGGTGGAGTCAACTCCCTACTCCACAAAGGTGTGAAAGAAATAAGACATCTCCCGAAGATAACCATCACGGCAGAGGGAGGAGTTGATTAAAAAAAGTCAGCGCTAGAGAACACATAACCTTCGTTCATGAATTTCCATCTACCGTTGTAAGGAGGAGTTAAAACACATTAAACTGAAGATAAAAAGGTCATGTGTAAACGACTTCATTTAGTTTTACCTTTGAGAATGAAATTACATTTTTAGGATCATCAGAACTACACTTTATCCAGCTTCCTTTACAGAAACACAAACAGGAAGAATCCTCTCAAGGTGTAGGCAACTTGAAAATGATAAACGAACTCATACTTCTAATACTACTAGAGGCGTTCGCGATGCCCAATAAATGCAGTATATTAGAGTGGTTAATCATTTTTACTGTCATTAAGTGGATGAGTACTGTATATTCCATATTGCATATTTCTTTAAAGAGCTCATTTTCACTTTATTTTTTGTATTGATATCTGGTATGTTGAGTTGCGTAACACTGATGTGTTTGAAACAGGTAGATCCAAATGCATGAAATGAAGTATTTAATAACAACAATATTCTAATGTATAGTGATCATCCTCTACATGAACGGAAAAATAATCGACAGTGTTGGATGTGACGCGTTTTGTAAATATTGTAAACGCTGATGATTATCTCAGCTATGATAAATTTAATGACATAGAAATGAAATGGGCATATACATCGACGAACTTGCATGGCATTATTTCCACAAAAACTACAACTCGAACCATCTAAGACACATAATTACAGAAAACATATTCTTTAAAAACAGAAATTCTATCATGAACTAAGTGGCTTGTGGGTAAAGTCTGTGATTGTCAATAGGTTTGAAACAAATGAAGAGTAGAATTGCAGACACGTTTTGCATATGAATGCTGACTAATGTTGAGACCACTCAAAAACGTTGAAAACTACCGAGGTATTAACTACAAATATCTAGAATGTGGATTTACCAAATGATGATATGTTAACTTTTGAGTAAAAAAAAAACTATAAATATTGACGATGTTTGCGCAGAAGCATGCATTTAGAAGCAAATCCTCTGTCCACGTCTAACACCCTTTTAAAATTAAACAGCGCTACAAATCAGCATTAAGTGTTATAACACAAGACTTTTCAACTGACACGAAAACTATCCCTTGGCATCAAACCAGTATAGTTATTTTAATCTAAAATGTTCGTAAACAGAGATAGAATTTATGTGGAATGTATGTGAAATGGTTTAAACATTTAACTTTCAACTACTGGGTCGTTCCATCTACTTCAGTTTAGTCAGTCAGTCAGTTACAAAGTAGAACTTGGTACATACGTACATCAGTTCAAGTTGCCATGCCTCAATAAGCTGATAGAGATTAAATTGTCGGATCAAACCCCATAGTAGGGGAGGTAGTAACGGAGTAAGTACTAAAAGAAAGGCATTGAGATCAGAGATGAGATCTGAGTTAAAAGTGATTCGGTAAAGAGAAAATTATGAGAAGCTCAAAAACTAGAATTTGGAGGAAGACAAGGAGTGGATGCACCTGCGCCATTCCTTGTCTTCTTCCTTCAGTTTAGTCAACTGGACATTATCACTAACTGATAAACATGAAGTGTAATTAAAGGTTGAGAACAGAAAGCGGTACTTAGTAAATGAGTTAACAAAATCACCATCAGGTCTAATCCATCAATCCGATTACAATTCGTTAATAAAGATATCTACACCGTTTAATATGACAATTCGAGTGCAAGACTGTTAACTAATGTAAGTAAACCTGAAATTCACCGAATTTCTTGTAAACATAAACATGAGAAGAGAACATCATCAATAATGAGTGTAAGTAGTGATAAATTTATGCGTATCAATCATAGGTAGCATTCAATCAAAAGGATTATGAAATTACTTGAATGTTTTTTTTTGTTTATTTAACGTACTTTATGATGTGACTTCTTTACAAAATACTAGTTGATGTGCATCACTTTCAGAAGAACAATTTATTGTGTACGTTCTACACAACTGATCAAACTGTATCATCCTGGTGGGAGGGGGAGTGGAGAGGTTCAAAACTGCGATTTATGAGTTAATAGATAATTATTTCAAACAATAAGTTACCACTAATCGATTGGATAAATGGGGTAACTCAAGAAGAATAAGTAGATTTCAGAACTGTTTTGTAGAAGACAATTTCATTTATTATAGTTGTATATAAACTGAATATTTTAATTCTATTACTATTATGTTCCCTTAGCTTTAACCTACCATTAAATTCATTAACTGTTGCCATATCACTTTTCACTCATGAACTACACCTAATTAAATGTGTAACTCCCCCCCCCCTATTCCTGGGTTTCTTATGGTTACTGTCCTTATTTTGTATTAATGTAATCTTTCTAACTAGTCAGCTGTGTCCTCCGGCTTTTTATATGAATGCATGAAATAAAATTGACTGGTTCTTTGGTTAATTTATATTATGTTTGTCTATTTCCCTTCGGTCTAGTAGAATCAGAGTAACCGTAAGAGCATCGACCAGTTAATCATACTGTCCATGGTCACCATATTGGTTCGGGCAATATTTCAGCTGTTTATCTGTCGAAAGTCACGTCATATCACAATTATATGCAGAAAAATAAAATCACATAATCAGAAGAACATTAGGTTACACGAAAAAGAGTAAAAAGATAACAGTTTTAGTTTCATGCCGCTCTATTCTCTTTTACTGTGTAAAACATTCACGCCAGAGAAAATAATAGGAATAATAATATTAACCAACAGATCATTAATCATGATTGGTTGATGTGGGGATTGTTGAATACGAAGTTTCATAACAAGAAGACAAATGTTAAAAAAAAACAAGCAAACACTAAATGATTGTTCCGTCATAGTGTAGAGCTCCTCAGCAGTATATATCCACGCGCCATGACACAAAACTTCGAATTCAACAACCTGTTAAACACCTAATAACGAACAAAATGTACTCACTGGTGATTAACTTCAGGATGCATTTTAAAGAGCTGTAATGAAAAGATATGACAAGTCGAGATCAACCATGATAAGTATGGGACGGTTACCCAAAAATGACATTGAATGACATAGGGCAGCATATCGAAAATTGACTAGTTAGGAATGTCGTGCATTGCATTCCAGCTCAATAGTCTAGAGGTTAAGCACCAGAAGCAAAGTTTAGAGGTTCCATCCATGGTGGGGTGTTGAATGTACATTGTCATGATTGAGTCTCATGTTAGGAAGAGACGGCTATCCAGTGCTTCCTGATTATCAAAGGCTTACTAATTAAAGTATACTAATAGCAACCATGTTTCATAGATGAACAGGGTCACTGAAAGAGGACCGACAAGACTCCAAGGCCACTCTTAGCCCAGCTTCATTTTCGGGAACCATAAAAGAGCTTTTACATGGTTTGTCGCAGCTAGGGAGCAATAACTGGCCCCATACAACTAATAGCACTCAATATGATGATGCATTTGCTGAACACAGCAATGTTCACAATACATGTATAATACAGTGTAACTCACTTCGCAAAATGGTATTTCAGTTGGTGGATGTGAAACGGGATGGCTACGACGAGGTTTGTAAAATAGCCTATCTACCTCGTCATCATCAACATCTGTTGGTGCTATACCAGTATTATCGAAACCATTACATTGCTGCTTATAGTAGCCATTCTGACCAGTTCTTCCCAATAGCGACGATGACGATGAACGAGCAACAGTACGCGGTGAAGGAGCACAACTGGTCGCTAAACCAGTAAGACGATTCTGACACTCAAGCTGAAAGGAGAGTTATACAAAAAGTGAGACACACAATAGGAGAGCAATTGATTAAATATTATTCACGTTTGATTAACAATAACAATCCGTACAGAAATCCGAAAATTATGCTTGGAATTAAACGCATAAGCCAAAGAACATGATAGCATACTGTATTATTAAGAATGGATCGATACTTGAGTGATAAAAACAGAAATATCCGGATGTGTTTAGACCCAGAAGTTGGGCAGGGTGCTCAGTCTCACCACTCTTTTCGATTTCGCCATCAGCGAAATCCTGGAAACAGCCCTGAAAAATGTGAGTTAGAGGTATGAATTTGTTACGAGGCGAAAGATTTCCACTTCGAGTATGCGGAGGATATTTTCTCAATGTGCAATAACACAGTAATCCAAGTCGTACTCAATCAGTTGGCAAATAATGTATAACCTGTATTTTCCATCTTTAAAATAAAAAATACTTCTCCAAAACTTGAACGACTTTTCATCTGATTTCACTCTTGTGGTGAACAGTCAGAAGTAGCTAAAACGTCCATGTATCTGGGTAGCTGTGTGAGTGCAAGTGGTAGTGTGACAGATGAGATTAATTCTAGCATAATGGAAGCCAAATCAATTTATACTGATCTCGACTACGTTTGACACTGTCGTAATGTGAACCTGGATGTTAAATGTCAAGTTTTCAACGCCCCAGTGGAAACATTATGTAGGCAATGCTGAGGTTCGGCGACATGTGTTCGGGCACAGTGATGAAGACTCATTTAATGTCACCACCTTGAAACGCCGCTCTCGGTGGCTAGGTCATGGTTTATGAATATCAACTCAGTGGCTTCCATATTGCCCATTATTTTCCGACACTATGGTTGGATGGGGAAAGCAGAAAGGTTATCAGTTTATAACATAACACCGAAGAAAGAAATAAAGTTATCTAGAAATAGCCTCTGTAAGTCTGCCACACTTCCTTATTTAGAATCCTAAAGATGATGCAGCTTATTTGTTTGACACTTTATAAGATATACAACGTAAAACAGAAGCCATGGGCAATTCCGCTGTTATTTCCTACTAAATTCTTCAAAAAACTGAGATTAGCTTCCATAACGAGAAGAAGCCTTCATTAGTTCTAATACTACATGAACTATATCACATTAAATTCTATCTTCTTAATTATGATTATAGTCTTCCATCTTTTATGTTTCTAATTGAGCCGTGGTTACATTTGTTAGTGTCCATATGTATTCAATATTTGTATTTATATAAATATTATCTTACACATGCACACATACATACGTAAAAACTAGCACATTCATACATTAATAATGACTATTGAGAACAGAACACTTTCAGATGATTTTCTTCAAATACATGTGTATATATTAACATCATTGGTACAGATAAAGAAAATAATCCATTGTTACAATTATTAAAGAAAAAAACATATAGTTACGTATGCGAAATGCAGTGTAGTAACAATACAATCAGGAGATTATACTTTGCATATAAACAGAATATGTAAAGTTTACCGGATTGAATCAATTGTTTCATGATCTTTTGTGACACATTTTAAGAGAAAAAACAAAGAGAAATGTACTTGGCAACTGTTATTCTTGAACTAATTTCAACTTTTCACCGGTACTTAATTTCAGTTTAGAACCATAACGTAAGAGAAATTCATATTTTCCTTGAGCATTCAATAAATCTGTAATAAGAATAACCTATGAAGTTGAAACATAAAAAAAAAAATGAATTAATCAAGAAAAAATAACAATGAGACATAGTGTGAACAATTGAAACCCAGTTGTTTGCCACTGTTTTCTGACAGTAACCACAGTTTTGACAAGGTAGACTGTCTGATCGTAATGAAATGAAAAACCTTTATTGAGTGGGACATTCGTTCCTCCAGATACTAAAATATTAGGCACATTGGTCAAAAAGAGGAAAAAAAGCATCAAAATAAGGTCAGACAAAGAAGTTATACTCCGACTATATAGAAATGTGACACCAATAAGGCATTTCTCTAAGACAACCAGAGTGGTGATTCTTTCCCACGATGGGGGGGATACGGTTAGAAAAAATCGGTTTAAAAAATTATACGACCTTGCCTAATTAGTTAGAGTCTTTGGCAATAGGGCCGCTAGTAAAGGTTATCCTCTAGCTCAGTCTCCATTTCAAGTATCTGGAGTATGGGCAACTAAGAAGCGATAACCACCCATATACTTTCAACAGTGTCGTTTTTAATGTTCAATAAAAATGTGGAATCTGCCGATTTCAGCCACTTTTACATACAGCAAGTAGGCAAATGCCTCGTACTATTAGAGTAAAATGTCTACTAAGCATTTGATACGAAGCATTCAAAGTTAGCTGCAATGTGATGTCATAAATACGTTAGTGAAGTGCATTCAACATGCCAGATAAAGAAAACAAATAATATTAGGGTTATGGCTTGAAATCATATTGCTAATGAAAAGTAAACTTATAAAATGTTGCACTGACCCACTAAAGGAATGGATAAGTGACCAACGGACTGGTACAAACTAACTTGTTAGGTGATCGAATGATAACTGAGACCAGTGATTAAAGACATTGGTTGAAATGGATCAGAATCCGTCATAGTAAAATAGATGTGTTCATTCTTTATTGTTAGGTAGATCTCATGTCTTAGTATTCCTTCACATTCACTTTTCATTCCTACTTATTGGGCATTATTGTAAATATCATTGTTACGATGATTATTTTGATTCCTTTGTTTATCATCTTGTTAATTCCATTTCGTCGTGTCCATGTGGTACGGGAACTAAGGCCAGAAGCATATTCATGGTAAGCGTTCAGTTAATTAATGAATTATTTTCACTAGTTTTTCAATAATCTTTGTGTTTACTACCTCATCTCATTATCATCAAGTATACACATTGTTGTATCAATGAGGTATTCGATTTGTTTTTCACTGTACATAATGCATAATATTAATGTATATGTTAAAATGCAATCAAAACAAAAGTTATAACGATTTACCTGTCCAAATGCATGTACCAATGATGCAGCGAAATAGAAATTTGCATTTGCTGTACCCGGTTGTAACCATATATAGTGAAATAATGGACTAAGAATTAGTGCAGTGAGTAAACAACATGCTGATATAAGTAATAAGCGAGTTTCTAGGAAAGAAAAAATGGATGACGGATTGTTGGAAAATGATGGTTCCCGTTATAGTGATATTACAACTAAAGAAACTAGTGGAAATCATGAATACAAGACAGCAGTTGAGACTAGCTATTGTACAGTCTCCCAGTGGAGTCTCGATTTTATATGATTCTAATAAGTGTAGCTCAGTAGTAACTAAGCATAGATTTATACATTCAACTATCAGTGGAGGCAGCGGTCTAGTGATTAAAAAGGGGCCGGTTATCTGCTAGTAAGTTGGAACCTCTCTTCACTCCTTTACTTCAACTAGGGTAATAGAGTAGGGTATCACTAACTATTATAGCGAAACAGTTACAAGAAATCTGCTTACGTTTCTGCATGAAATCCAAAAAATCCATAACTTTTTATATTTTTTCATTGTAAATTGCAGTCAAATTACGTTCGTACAGTGTTCAAAATGTTTAGAATTTACAAAGTAAAATCCCTATTTGCAATCAGAGATTAAAAACGATAGTGTTTAACCACAAGTAGGAACGTAAGTCATTTAATTAGAACGAATTTGTATCTTCCAGTTGATTTATTATAAATTGAAGCTGGTCAGTCTCTGTTGCTATATATGCATCCCGAGCGATCAATCAATCAATGACTGTTACCCCACATGGAGCATAGGCTGCCGACCAGCATACTTTATCCTGAACAGATTGCCTAGATATAGCGATGAATCACAAGTATTGCTGAAGTTGGACTGTGATTGGCAAGCGGAATTTAGGACACATGTTTCGTCCCATTCGGGACTCGTCGGTTGGATGTACTTGCCTCCTAATGTTGATGTCCATACCAGCCGATGAGTCCCAAATAGGATGAAACGCGCATCCTGGAATCCGCTTGCCAGTCACAATCTAACTTAAACAGTGGATCATTTGTTTTTTTTATTCTGTTAATTAGTATATTTAGTGACTAAGTGATATCACTGAAACATTTGGATACAGATTGTCGAAGTGACACTCTTATTGTTGTTACTTGACTGGTTAATGTCTCTCTCACTTTACCCATTCTACTTTGTTAGAAAATAAAGATATGATAAGACAATTTCGATTTCACATAAAAATAAGTTTCCTACTACTGTCATTTCTTTTTAATTCATTAGGTTATACAACTTGCTGTATGATAGTTGCTGAGTTGCCTTTTTCATGTAAATTGAATTTTAGTGTTACGATCTCGATAACAGAATCAATTGGAATACGTAGTATTCATGTATCAAATCCCTAATTCTTTCAAAGTAGATGACATGCATGATACTTCTTCTTTGTTCAAACTCAATGCTCTTTAGTTGAAAAATGACTTCTAAATTACAAGGTCATCGTAAGAAATAATCAAACTCATCCACCTAACTTATAAACTATACAAGAAAACTGGGTCGAAAATCGTAAAACAGAACAGTCTACTTTATATGAAGGAACAGTTCGAAAAAAATTAGACATCAGGTATGTAGAAGACGTGTTGATGAATTCGAAAACTAAACATAACTCAGTATTTCACTAAGCAATCTGTCTGGTCAGATCTTCTTCAAGGAAGCAATTAAATTGGAAATGATCAAAGTTAAATATGATCGAGAAACAATTGTGAATCCAAAGTTTTTTCGAACAATCTTATAATGATGAAATTTGTGTAACGTAGGTATACGTGGACTGACTTTTATTTTTGGCAGTCACGACTCAATGTATTTGAATAGCTTAGTAAAATGCCTGATACCCGAATCCAGAAAATAATCTATGAACTTTAATGTGTCACAGATGGATGTTGATTCCATGGCTTAATCGAAGGTGTGCAGTGCTGAAGTCTTCCATATTGGTGTGTTCAGTCCTCCCTGGTTTTCAGTAGCACCCAACCAACATCAATGAATCACGAATACAATTAAATAAAGTCAATACCTAACTCTACACAAATACCTCACTTCAAATAGCCCGTTAATAAAAAGAAAATAAAAAGTCACTACACCAATAATTCATAGTCAAGTTAGCATACTCGGCAATATGCTAACTATGTGTAACAGAAACTTACGTTTTAAGAGATGACTCCACATTGGCAGAATAGATATAAGTAAACCAAGCTCACCAATATTATGATATGGTTGTAATACATTTATAACAAATGATATTACAAGGCATATATACAATGGATTTTGACTAATAAGAAAAAAAGAGATATGAACAGATTCAGAACAAAACCAATTAATTGCATAAAAAGTAGGAAATCGGTTAATACACAAAGGAAGACCCTAAGCAGATCAATTGACAACAGACATTCGACATGTGAGTAGTCAAGTTACAAACGACCGATAGCAATAACAGTTTAAATGTCAAATATCCGTCGTCAATTTAGCTTGCTAAGACGATGATCTTAAATACTGTAAGAGACATGAGGGCGACTATTACTTCCCAAGTGTCCATACTATGAAAGCGTTATTCTTCAACTATCTGACAAGGAAGCCGACTTAGAGTTGATCTTAACGACCTAAGAGTGTTGCCGCAGTGCCCAAGGGACAATTATTTGAGGCCGGTTACACACGACAATTGAACAACTAGTTTTCGGCGTGTCACGTCTATGCTTGGAAAGATCTTACCACCGGAGACGAAAATCAGTAGAGTCGAAATGTGTATTTTTATGGTTGACCTCCACTAACCACACTCATTCATTGTAGAAAGCAATATCGCTGTCATGCTGGTTGTCAGAGGAAAACACTTCAACAATGTCGCACCTCTGTACAGTCAAAAGTGCAACTTCGTACTGAGACCTCAGGTTTCGTGCTTTCAGTATAACTGCTTTTCATCTAACCTGCATAGCACGGCAGGACCTTGAGTAAAAATTGTTCCAGCTAGTATACCTCGATTCCTTTATCATGAAAAGTAGGCCAGACCACCACTTCAAAATAGCAGCAACGATCGGGTTGACCAGAGTTATTGAAAATAAAAGTTAAGAGACTACGCAGTAACCATACCTAAAACAATTGATTTAAGATAAAAGGTGATTGATTTCAGTGAACATTTATTTAGTGTGAGAGATGGATATTTTTCCACAAGCTATCAGTAAATGAATATAGCATGTTAAGAAATGCCAAAAGAGGGGAGAATTAGCCTTACTAAATACAATAATCGATATTTTTAACAGTTAACTCTGAATCTCCAAGATCCTTTTGACAGTGATGTTAGGTAACCAACTTCAATGTTAACAACGATATCTGTCTCATAACGATTATGAACGACGTTTTCGAAATCAGAAAACAGTGGTTAATTATATTAAACTTGTAATTTAAAACTACTAAGAAAATGACAATGAAGATAAAGTGATTAATGAAGTTTCCACCAGTTAGGAAATTAATCGACTAGCTATAAAATCAAAAACCATTTTGGTAAAGGAGCACATTTACATGACTTGAAAGCATTTCCAATTAAAAGCATTTTATTCACTTTGTGGGGTTATATTTAAGAAAGTACTCCCCCCCCTTGTATTTCCTACGTTGTTGAAGTGGACTTGTCGCAAACTTTTAGACACAACATCAATTATTAGCCATTGTAAATATGTGTTATGTTAGGGGTTTGAAATCCACCCCGCCCCAAAAAAAATACGACTGCTCAATTAATCCAAGCGAAAGGAGTTTAAGTGATTCTATGTAAAATTGATTTGTAAACTTGTAGTACATTAATTCAATCCAATATGAGTCATACTTCAGAGTAGTTGCCATGACATTTAATTGTATACATTATATGTTGTATTTTGTATATCTCTAACAGTTAGCTGGTGATTTTACTTTGATGATTAATCACTGTAAATTGATTAGTATGAAAATAGATGCGTTGTTGTTTCGCTCGCCTCGTCCTGTCTTGTATGTTTTTTTCCTCAAAACAATCTTTCTACAAGTTTAGTCTTTTAAAGTAGTTAGGGGTTGGAAAGTAACAAGTCGTGGTATCCAATCTGAAGTACAAGTATCAGAGATAGCGTTCGCATTAACTGTACTAACTATCAACGGAATCAGATGCATAATCCGATTTCACTAGATCTATTAGCTGTATCGCATCGTGAATGGTACTAAATCAATAAGAACCTACGAGTTTGTCCTATTCAGAGATAATATCAACAGTGTTTTACGAGACAAATGGATTTCAGAGTATGTGTGAAACATGAGATGGTAGAAACTGGGATGGAGGAATTTATTCATATGACTAAGAAGCTTACCAATTACTAATTTTGTTTTGAGGCATCTTCCTCTTTCATACTTTTTCTAATGATAGTCTCATCAATCTCTACGAATCTACCTGAATTTCCTAAATATATGTTGTTTATATCAAGATTTCTAAACGCACATCTCCGGAACATTCATACTACTGAACAGAGGTAGCTACGTTTAGATCGGTAAGTGTCTACACTGCAGTATCTGTCGGATAACTGAAGAAGTCGTCCCATTCAAACTTTTTGTCTACAAAATTGACAATGAAACACAATACGTGGCATCCTATTGGCCTCATTCCATCATCATGAACGACCAAAATGCTTTACGGAAACAATCTCTTTTCTCGTAATCCCGTTATTGTTACATTTTCTTAACATTCTGTAGTAAACATGCTTAGTTGAGACATGCTCTGTGACTTTGAAACTTGATTCATAAAACCCTAAACTTAAATGTTACCCAGATACTTCTACAGATGTAACCATATTGGTGAATACGCATGATGGGGCGATTAGTTATCAAAATTCTGTTTACACACCTTTAATTCCAATGTTGTTCATGTTATCTTGGTTCTTATGGTTTGCCAATACTAATGACAGTCTACATCAAGTGATGATGTAAATTCTGGCTACCTGAGTCGAAATATCCATAAATGATGTATTTACAATGGAACTATAAGATATCGAATAAAATAATTTATTCATCGTTTATAGGTGTAGTAGGCTAAAGTTATCTTCAAAGTATGGAATACATTTTAACCAGTTTTCTCTTTGGATTAAAAATGAATATTGCACATTCGCATGTAATTTCTATCAAATACTTTAGTCCAAGCATCTGCATTTATCACCAACCGTCTAATATGAAACATGTCAGTGTAGTATAATCCAAAATACAAATATAGTAAAGGTTAAGACGTAGAATGAAATTTTCCAATAAGAACTACGCTGTAATTCTCAGTACAAATTCATTAATTGAGAGGAAATTATAGCTGAAATTGTTGATTAAAATAAGATGGTTTATTACTAAAAACAACCGTTGTAGATAACCGACACGCCCCCCTCCACACTTCCATAGTAAAATGGGTTCTCGGTTTTACTCATAACAAATCAGGATAGACTTGTTACCATGAGAACAATTAGTTTATTCAAGAAGAAAACTAAAATTCCCTAAGTCATTCCAAAGAATTATTGTTAAATTATTATCAGTATTGTTATTACTACTATTATTAATATTACAACCATTACTATCATTATTACTACCACCATTATTATTACTACAACTGTTGTTACTGCAATTATTATTATTATTATTATTATTATTATTATTATTATTATTATTATTATTATTATTATTATTATTATTACATGAAAAGAATATTAACCTACTTGAATTTAATTGTTAAGCCAACTACTATACTGAAAATAAGTAGTTGAAAAACCCATGTGAAGAATTCACAGAAATGATCGAACATTTCAACAAATATATACCAATAGATGCCCATTTGTGGTGTGCAATCAGTGACAGTGATCCTAAAAAGTAGAATATAATTTAGTGTAAAGTAAACAAACAAGCAGAATTTTAGTGAATGAAATCTGCCAAGAAGATAAACGCATACCAAATGTATTAACACATTAAATATAAAAATAAGTAAATAGAAAATAGGATGTATGGATCTGGATATGTAAGCGAACTGTACTTAAACACAGTCCGTACCATCCTACTGGTACTAATAAACAAAAGGTAAACAGCAGTATTAACCTAGGTTACAGTCATTCTAAAACGCTTATTCTAGATCCGTAGAAAGATAAACAATTGGGGGGAGGTTGTGAAGATGCTTAACAGTCAATTTTGATATCATGAATTGATCTGAATCAGGCGACCATTGATCACTTGGAAGCACTGGACAGCTGTTTCGTTCTAGTATGGGACTCTTCAGCAGCGCGCATTCAGGACCCCATCGGGGATGGAAGCCAGGACCCTCTGGCTCCGCTGCGAATGCTTTACCATGGGACCACTGAGTCGGCTCCTAATGGTTGATATTTCTAATCCAGTCAATTCGTGATACGTTTGAGCGACCTCATTCATGTCATCGGTGGGTAACTGCCTTACACCCGATACGGTTGAACCCCACCGGTCACATCCTCACATTAGAACTTCAGGAATTATCTCAAGAAGGTAGCCACTAGTGGACTGATATTAGTTACAATTGGGGGAGAAGGTTGTGGAGATAGTTAACCATCAAACAACTAACGAAGCTTAGTCATATAATAATTAATCCTCATCGGTTTATTATACAATGTAACCGAGACATATGCTAATTCATATTACTACATCCAAGGTATTATGACACTCAAATTAATTCCAATATACTTATACCGACTAAAACTACGACGCCAAGGATAAGAAAAGGCATGATGCCTTCTATATTTTCCTAGATCCTATCATCTACAATAAAAAATTCTTCCTCCTTTGAGCACGTAAGGAGTGTTTGAGCACTCAAAGTAACAGATCCCTAAAGAGTAATTTGAAACATGAAATATTCGAGCTAGATTTCAAATGGAATATCGCTAGTGACTTCTTAACACATAAACTCAAAAGGTTGAGAAAAATAGTGGCGAAGTTCATCGATAGCACCATACTGTAATATTCGGTAGATAGAAAACAGTGAATTAAAGTAGATGCAGTCTCCGTTTTGTACCGTCTCGATTGGCCTATCCGGAAGAGCGAGATTACAGCTAATATAGGTAGGTGAAGCTATGGGGATTAACTCCAGGAAAAATAATTTATGCATCTAGAAGAAATATGTTCAGTCCCTTGATCTGCCACGGCCCACAACCATGTAATCCATTAAGTAAGCTGACTATTGTAAACTCTCACTTCACAAACGATTGCTCTGTTTATCTCTACACTATCTCATTCTTAATCATACATTCATCATTGGTAATTCATGCCAATTTCTTATCTTCATTATTAACTTGACAATATCACTCTCAATTCATATGAATATCTTATTATAATCACCCAGACAACAATTTTCATATTACATCAACATGGTCTCTATTTTCTTTTTCTTCTTCTTCTTCTTCTTCTTCTTCTTCTTCTTCTTCTTCTTCTTATTATTATTATTATTATTATTATTATTATTATTATTATTATTATTATTATTATTATTATTATTATTATTATTATTATTATTACAACCAACCCAATATACCAATTTATTTATTGCATTATTGAATGCAACTCAACACCACGTAACAATTACTAATGTTTCCTATTCGTGGTTTCAAATGACTTGTCAAATACATGATACATAATGTAATCAAGTTTCATGAATTCATAATTGTAAGAGCTTGATGAAAATGTTATCAAAAACAGGAAACTATTCGCTCGATTATTTTTTATTTTAAACTTTCAATAAGTACTATTACAAGATATCTATGAATACTAGGAATGCCAAAACTAACAACACATTTAATTATAAGAGACGACCATTTATATCCATCTAAGCTTACTTGACTACAAATAGCTATACCGTTGCCAATTAGAAATCTAGGTATCCACCAAACTCAATATCAGCAACTCATAAGCACACAAATACTAAACATATGAACATCATTAATGATGCTAGTTCGTTGTATGTTCCTTTTCCTACTCAACCTCAACACCTCCGGGGTTACTGCCGGTCCCAAGCCCGGATAAAAAAGGGTTGGGCATAGGGTTAGCAACCCCATCCCGTAAAAACAACAACCCTGCTAAAAAAAGTGCAAATCTGAAAAAATCATTTAGATCCTTTGAATTCTGCCCTAGGAGTTGGAACGCCTTCACTTCGAAGAGTTACGACGTCTCATGATGAAAGCCGAGCTTCATCGGAAATCACTAGGCCGATGGCCCTTCTAACAACTCGAGTAACAATTAACATACGTGACCGACCCCAAACAATTGTCCCCTGAGCACTGTGGTCACACTTTCGGGTTATAAAGACCGCCCCTAATCCACTTTCTTGTCCAGGTATCTCAAGAAGAACCCTTCCACAGTGTGGGAAACCGGGAAGTGGTAACCACCCTCATACCTCTAACAGAAGCCGAGATCACATTGTTCGCGATCAAACACGTTTTCCTTTTCTGGCTTCTACTATTTGCACTTCTCACACTACATCTTCAATGCGTTTCACTTGGACTGGTTTCTTGGGTTCCCAAAATGCTATACTAGGTCTCCTGAAGCCGCGCTCTAAACTTTATGTTGGAGCTTTTAATGTATGCACATTGTGTCAAATTGATCAATAAGCTACTTTAGTTAAGACATTAGAATCCCTTGCAACTGATGTATGTTATGTTTCCGAAACACGCATACAGGACCCTAGCATGGTCATCCGTTTTACCTCATCTAATCAATGCAGCGGAATAGCACAATTCAGTCTCATTGTGCTAATGTGCTATGGCAGCTTGAACCTATGGGCGTATATGCCGGCTCTACGTTGTTGATGAGTGAATGAATGAATGAGATATGAATATTATTATTATCAAGAGCTTTTTCAGTTGACTTCGCGATTTATTTGAACATTTACTCAAAGTATTTCTTCATATTTTGGAAACTTTATATTGATCAGTAGGCTATGCTTGCTGTGCTACATTGATTACATGCGTTAAACTAGCATGTATCTGTTTTCTGTCTGCAGGAATACATTATTACTTACGCTACTGACAAAAATGGACTGTGGTTATATATAACGTTTCCAGTTGTTTTTAATAAATGTATCTGTTATATTCAACATTTTCGATCATTTACTCGTTTAGTTAATTCAGTAAGTGACACATTTAAGAATGTCATTAAATAATTCACTTCAAGCGTATGAAGTAATTCAAAAACTGTCCATTATGAAATGTGCCAGTGCAGCGAAGTTTTCACGGACTTAATATACGGAGAAATTACCTGAAAGTACTAAGGTACTAAACATTTAACAGATGACAATTTTAGCCGTAAAACCCGTTTACTTTTTAGTTGGTATAGTAAACTTTTCTTGTTGATTTATGTGTTGGGGCCCACGCGATGATCGTAACAAATGGTTAGAGACTTTAGGTGATATGGCTCAAAATCGTTCTTAATGGCGCAAGTGCATCTACTCCTTGTCTTTCTCCAAATTCTAAGTTTTTGGGCTTATTATAATTTTCCCTTTACTGAATCACTTTTTTTGTTTCAAATCTTATCTCTGATCTCTATACCTTTTCACAAGTATTTACTCTGTTAGTACCCCCCCCCTACTCTGCGATTTGGTCCAACAATTTAATCTCTATCTGCTAATTGGGGCATGGCAACTTGAACTGATGTACGTATGTACCAAGTTTTACGTTGTAACTGACTGACTGTTGATTTATGTTGTTGCATAATGAAAAATCCTACTGGGTAATTTATTCTACTGTTAAATCAATTAACATGAATAGTGAAATCATGGTTCTACTCTATTCTAAGTTATATATTTATTAAAAACCAATTCTTCAGAAACTCATGCCAAGTATGCTTTCTAACATTCATGAGGCTCAAACTGATGAAACGTATAATGTAGTAGGCATCATATTTGTTGCGCATTGGTATCATTTAATATAATTCACCTTTTTCATTTATGAATCAACCTTCACAATCACTGTCGCAATTCATTGAGGTGAACAAATCATTTTTAAGGATAAAACAAACCGGAAGTACTGGTATAAACGGGTGGATTCAAGACTAACAGGAACGAAATTCCAGCGAATAGACAATAATTATGATTGCCAACACTAACTTCCTTCCAATGCACGCGCACAAAACCTTACATCTTACTGAGCCACAGAATACTTAAAGAGAAAGTCTAATTCGTTATATATTTTCTTATGAAATATGAAGACTCTATCAATGACCATGATTCAATAGTTTTTGATGGTACATTCAACAGTCATGGAACTGTTTTGAAAACTTATTGTCCCATTCTACACTTTACGTCAACCTCCCACCATACATAAAAAAGAAGAAAATACTTACGTATTCCAATAAACTGACGTTAAAAAACTCCAATCATGATTTTGTATTATGTAACTAATCCACAAAAGACTTGAAATACTAACAGTGAAAGCAACCAGTGGAGGAAGGAGATTAGACAGACGAGTAGCTATTGTCTTTGATTTATTTGATGACTGCTATTTAAACGATAAACAGTAAATAAAAGATATGAATGAGAAATAACATTTGTCAACATCTGGTCTATTTAACGTAAGTGTAAAGAAAACGCAATCGCCTAGTAAAATCATCAGTCTGTGATGAAAATTACATTAAAATTAACAAGCTTGACAGTTCCTACCATACTAAAAAATAATTACTAGTGACTACCTCTGAGAGCTTTCTGGTAAGAAACGACAACTAATCGAGTTGGATACGTGGCAGTTATCAAGATGAACCCATCCAGCGTTTCGAATTGACCGCTGGATACAGACTCGGATGTCTGAAGGTAGATACCTTAAAGAGTAATAATGACCGAATGCAGAGGAGTTTCAAACTTGGATGATTTTTAATGTGTTTCTAGTTAGAGTCGGTTAGTGATGCAAACTAAAAAGACTGCTATATGAACCTAATGCAACATACAGCCATGTGCATGCAGTCTTTCTTTCTGTTGGTAAAAATAGAAATATAATGGGGAATCTGAAAAATTCAATGTGAATATAAAAGTAGTTTAGTTACTTGAATACCTATGGATAACAATCTCAAGCCTCAGATAAACTCGTTTAGTAGTCATTATAAAATGCTTCTCATAGAAAATGATGAGCAAACTTACGAGATACACAGCAGCTAAAACTGGAAATATTAAATAACCTGGATAGATACGAATATAGCATCCGACAGCACAAAAAATAGCAGCCAATATTAGTTGACCTAAGCAGAAAAATAATGGAGAAGTGAAAAGCGTATAATGAATTAAAGAAATAAAGACATGGAATCAAGGCTGTAACTGACACTTTGATATGATGATCAAATTTTCTTATCGTGATAACCCAGTCGGCATATATTAGCTAAAACACTTGCTACCTTAGTTCTTGCCAGGACATGAAGATCGATCGGATAGCAATCAGAATAAAAGTAGTAAACTCAAGGTTCAGAGGCAACGTCGTGCTGTCAACATTATTGAGATATGACAGATGGTGTCTCTAACAATTCTGAATTCTCATAACGGAATGGAGAGTTAGAAAGATGAATATCTTACCATATGGGATCGCGTTACTGGAGGCAATGACCTGGAAATTGATAAGTTAACGCATCAAAAAGATACAATGTATGTGATACAATGTATGTGGCAATAAGTAGTCGTCCCTTGGGCTTTATAGTCATGTTTATAGATAATCATGACTACTCAATCCAGTTTCCCATCCACATTCTTCAAGATGTTTCAACAATGTGGAGGACCGAAAAGTGATAACCCCCTATGATACCCCTAATAGGACTCAAGGTTGACTAAAAGATAGTAATATCAGGCTATAAAGTCAATTATTGTATTGTATATAAATGTTGAGATTATTACTACAGTTTACATAACTTCCTCACCATTTGTATCTGGATGTATTTCATTTTTTCAGATATAGGTGCATCGATATGAGAAATGGTAATCTAATCGGGAAACAAGTAAAACAAACTACCTAGCCTTCATTTCATAAGTTAGAGACCTACAAAACCAATAACTACAAAAACATTGATGCGTTAAATAAATTTCAATCATATTGAGTTTGCGTGAAATATATTGTATATAACTGTGTTACTTTGATATCTACGATAACCCATATACAATTGACCAATTATTTTCCTTTAAAACCCATTTATTGTGAGTTTGGGTTAATAAGACGGATTTGTGAGTAGCTCAAATTTGGGAACAATCAACCCAAGTAAATGATCACCTATCTTATGGTCAACACACATCTTAAAGTAATTTCCTCCCTTATAACACAACCAATACATGTTCCTACTAGGTTCTAATAACGATGACGACAGGTTGTTAGCCAAATATTATGCGAACAATAAGGATAATTGCTTGCACTCAGTGAACTAAATAGAATACTACATAGTAATACTAAAAGCGTACAATTTACAGGAATAAGTTATAGCACCTTGATAATAAGGTATGTAGTGAAACCGTTGACTATAAAGTTCTACTGCGACCCAACGATTCTCTAGATAAAATCTTTTCACCAGCTTATTTACGGAGATTTTATTTGAAAAACTAAGTACCAATTGGACTGGCTACAAGATTAGATACTATAGAGTCACATCCTATGAACCTCGAAAATATATCATTCATAAAACCAAGTCTATGGTTTCTTGCCAAACAGCTAGAATCAAAATATAGTGAATATGATGTCGCGTTATTCAGAATAATGATTATATTTCTACTTAGCCGATACAATTCGTCAAGACAGACAAAGTATTAGTTATTATTCAGTGACTAACAAGATAAATACATCAAACCAACATATCAATCGCGAAATAAGAACAGCTTTGGTGACGTCACAGATTGATACGGAATGACGTTAGTTCTAGTCCTATAGATATCATCAGCTACCTTACTTAAGCCATGCTGACGAGCACCAACTAACTCCAAACGCAGATTAAGAATTTCCCGTAGAATACCTTCAACTAACTAGGATTAGATTAGGGTTTTGAAACAGATACCGGGTTTAAGCGATTATCAAATATTTTATAACGATGCGAACTAACAATTAACTAATACACCCATTATTTCACTGCTATGTATATACTAGTTCAATTCGATTACTGGCATGACACTAGATCACGAAGTTTCTGACTTCCAAAGCACATATATGCCAAGTTTTAGGTTGATCACGACTCACAGATTGGGTTTGTTTTTTTAATGATACATAGGTAGCTTGGAACAAATATTTTGAATACTTACACTCAACAATAAAGGAAATTACAATAAACCAATTTGCACAGAAGCTACTTCAACGAAATAATAGGAATGACGTCGAAACTAACCTTTACAGATAGCTATATTGATCCATAAAAAGATAATGTTGTATATAATAATTGTGGACTGAGCAGCTGAAACTAATATTGAATAGGGATTGAGAGAGTACCTAAAAGAGTATAAATACAAGAAGGACCAAAATTAAATTTTCTCCGTGGCAAGATAATACCATTGAGTGAAACGAAATGAGAAAGATTACAGCTATGAAGAAAAAGTGTACCTTTTGTTCACAAAACGCATGTTAAGTGTAGTTCAAAATTATATCTAACATATTTGATGGTATTTAACATTCGTGTTAAATCAGCAATAATTAATTTAAACGAATGAAATATGCTAGAAGTTAATTACATGAAACAATGGTTTAATGATTAAGGTATTTCACCAGGTTCCAGGTTCAAACCTTTCTCCGCCTACCTAGGCTTAAACTACCGAGTAATATCACTAGCCCCAACATTTAGAGAGCAGCTTGCAGTCAAGTTGCTAGACCTGTACGTGGTGAATGAATCGATACATAGTGAAGTTACGGGTAAATGTAGTCAAAACACGATGTGACTCAGGCATGTATCAAAACATGAAACAACACTAACCATTTTTACATACACTTGATGTTAAACAGTGGTTTACACTTAAGGCTCCTTTAGGACCCATAATCACATTAGGATATATTTATTCTCACAAGTAATGACTTGTATTACAAATTACCATACATAAAAATGACAAGATTTAAACACTGGAAGCTCTAATAGAAACTATTAATTGTTTAAAAGTCAACCTGAATGGGAGTCAATTAATGATAGTCAACGTACAGCCTAGCATAAATCTGCGTTAGCTTAAGCTGTCATACCACGCCAGCACAATATGATGAAACTAACAAGATAAATTGAAAAGGAATTGAAATAATTACAGCAGCAACTATAGTGGGAAAGACTAAATATTGGGATGATTCGATAAGATGAGATGAATAGGTATGCAAGAATGAACACTGGAACTCAAGAATGACAAGAAACAGCAAATGCGTCTAAATCACTGTGACCAACTCTAAGCCATCCTACTCAATGTCTTCAACCACTAATTCTAAGACATCGATCAACTGCATAGATAAACGTTGCTTGAATCACACAGTGCATATAGTAATTATGTGTAAAGTGCTGGGGTTGCTAATGGAAATATGATCCGCATCCATCTATTGGGGAATCGCCAAGTTGGACAATGTCTCTTCCTATGTTTAACGATGTCGCTTAATAGAAGTCAGTAGTTGATACGGTGAAGCTGTAGCAAACTATTACTGTTACCAGATAGCTGATATAGGATACCAATAAACCCACCTCCTAACTTGGTTTAGCTTAATTAAGAGCTACGACTACTGGCATGGAGTGTTTGTCCTTTTGGAGGTCAGAATGCTTCCAACAAAACAAATATTTTATTTAAATAGATTGGGAGAGCATAAGCGTGTGGATATATATTCTCAAGTTCTTACTGTACCATTTAGTTCAATAAAGTAAAAGAGTTTACTGGAATTCATCCAAGAAATGTCAGTTCTACTTTCAGATTAAATGCTATACATCCGAAGAAAATACCACGAGAATCTTCAATCAGGTCTTCAAATAAACGAATGGTAAATAACGTTGTTTGTCCATAGTGGCTAGGTTAGATCAGCTAAATGACTACAATATAACCCCGCATATGCTCTGGAGAAGCACGATCCTGAAAGGGCTTGGCAGATGGGGAGTCTCCCATAGAAGCAAAAGGAAAGTATCGAGGCCAGAGGATTCGTACTGCAGATAAAGGAAATATTATGAAGTGAATAACGGATTCGATTGTCAGCAAATTAAATTGAGTACAGTCGCAGGTATGACACAAGTTACCATTTACAGGCTGTTTGCATCATGAAAGAACAGATTTTATTGAGACTCGAAAAGTATATTAAGTTATGAGTGATCTAAGAAACCTAGAACTGTGATTAGTCTAAAGGACAACTACTTAAAGTTAGACACGCACAAAGCCTTTCGTGAAGTATTTGGTACTTCAGCTCAATACTTGTAGGTCTTACAGTCGGAGATAAAAATTCATGACAATCCATAGTGTGGTAGATTTAATGTGTGGAAAATCACATCACATAAGTGCACGACACGAAAACCCAATACGGTTAACTCTTGATACCAACGAATCAAAACATATCAGCTAAACTTAGATACCAAAAATAGTGATATAATAATATGCTTACATACCTCGACTTTCGTAAAGTCGAAGGACTTACCAAATCACTGAAAGTCCTTGAAGCCTTTTCAGATATTTCTCATTTAAAAGAAGGTGTTTTGACGAATCATGTACTGATGACTTACTGCCACGCTGGATTGAAAGGAGATAACTTAACGTTGACTCGCAAAATACGAATAACGTAACCAGTGAGATGAACTCAAGAGCCTATAAGTTATTATTTATCTTGACTACAAACCAAGAAGTATATACTGCCATCTCCGTTAGTCAATTTTAGCAAATATGACCATAATAATAGCAACAAAGGAGGCTATTAATTAAAATTTGATGTTATTATATCCCAACCTGATGTACTACGTCACCATCGTAGGCAGAAATGCCATGTTTTTGCAAATAAATCCCCTCATTAACTGCAGCAATGCAATTTTTTATTTGAACATACCAGAGTCCCATTGATCCAATGAAGAGTATGTAAGGCTATCTAAAAAGTTTGTAGATGCATATTTTCTGACCAAATATCTGAGTATCACACCGAAAACCACAGATACCAAACAGTCCCAAGTCATTTGCGAAACCAGCTGTTAGGTCATAAGTTGAACAAATTAGAAGAGAAAAACAAGTAGAATTGTGAAATTTGTTTGGCAAAAATACCGGACTGTGACGTTTTAAGATTTGCGTCTCTGTGCTAAGAATTTTTTAAATTATGTGCAGCATGTTACTAATTATGTTCGTTCATAGACCGCAATGGAAAGGTCTGAATTGTGAGTTAAAAATAGTTATATCCAAGGTGTGGGTCCTAGAATATTATCTTTCAGCGACTGCAGATATTAAGCATGTATTCAGCCTTCTAAAATTACTACTTGAAGGCTTTAATACTGCCTGTTCAAGTTAATGATTTCAATAGTTTACTTATTCTAACGACACAAGGATGTACGAACTCTCATGTTAGGTTTTTCATGTTCTTTGCTATAAGAGTGCCTTAATAGACATAATTTGAAACTTAATTCTGACAATTATCTGTTGGCGTGAGGATCGTTATGAGCCAGATGACTTATTATGATACAGTTCCTCCCAGCCCACCAGATGTAAACTAACAATTCACTTTTTCTGGTAGACAGCTAGAAATACATAAACGAGAAATTAAGAAGAAATCGATATTTTAGCTATTTGTTATAAAAAATGACGGGACAGATCCCTGAAACATTTTTTACTCTTCTGGTAAGAAGTCTCTTAACTTTGAAGAAGACCAAAATTTTTGAGTTGAAATTTCATCAATATTTGAGATGGTCCTTTGGTATACTTGCCTGTTTGATATCTTGATTCTGATTTATCCTTTGGATATAAAAAATTTGAAATTGTCCTAAGTCTATTATATAACACTTTTTGACAAGAAAGTCCAAACTAAATAGCTTGCTCTCGCTATTTAAGCTTCTTTCCGGTCCGTGTTAGTGTCTAGCGTGGGGATCGTTACTTTTAAACTGGGTGAAACCTTTTGGCTGAAAGAGCAAATTTATAGGTCGATAATTCATGTAATTCATGCGTTTAAAAGCCACCACATCACCAAAGAGTGAATGAGGTAATTTGAAAAAAAAAGAGTTATGAGATTATAATGAAAATGTATTAATGTGAAGGTTACCCGTATAAACAAAATAAAATAACATTTGGTCAGATAATAAGATAAGTGGATGGATTGAAATAAACAGAACTAGGTTCACTAATAAATAGTGGTATTGGCGCTGGAGACACTTCTGCTTCTTTTCCTCTAGAGTATAAAAACCATGTCACATTTCTGGAACTGTGAAATATTGCCTTACATTTAGTGATTGAACTCCAGCAGATCTTGCTGCATTACCTGCATGTCGTCGTCACTTTCACGTAGCTCTGCATATTTTAACGCTATCCTGACAAAGTAGGAAGTCGTTGTCGAGCAGGATCTGGAGTGAGTGGCTAAGTGTAGCTTACTTTACGACCTTTTTAAAATGTTTATCGACATTGTGAAAGTACTGAGTTTGTTTTGTTGTAGGAATATCTATCTTAACAATTGTCCTGAAATATTCTATTCAAAATAGCCTCACACTCCCCACACAGACTTTCTTGGCGATGACTACATTCTCGTCAGAATTAGAATTTAAGGTACATAGTAGCCGTACTCTTTATTTTCTTTTAGTGCATCTACCTTAGTTTTATGCACACCGGATGTGACTCTGGAAGTTGTGCCACACTGTGTAGCATCCATATTAAGCTACGTGCGGGATTTTTTGGTTCTAGAAGATTAGTTATTAATCATTGAAAAATGATATTTAGATGGTATAAAGGACGTGAAAAACACTTTTAGTGATAAATGGTCCCCAAAATAAATAGTTGCATAAGATTACGACATTGATGCTGATCATGCTTTCTTTAGCGGACACGATTAGTTGAAGGCACTCAATCACACATCACTACCAGATCGCGACACGACTTACCGCGGAAAGCATTTCTCTCCAGTTTGCAAGCCTAGACGTTGCTATCCGGCTGACGTTCTATTTACAATCAAATATAACTTTACTTCCATCTTTCATTGCCTTCTGATTTATTCTCATTCGAATGAGTGGGTTCAATAGTTAGAAGTTGCTTTAGTTATGCGACTAATTTAACTTGGTTATATACCAAGTGCACTTCACACTGTTGCACGCCACGAGAGTTGTGAACCTTCTGCAAGCCACTTCTTTTTCAGGGTCTCTGAGAAAAACTGTATCAGTGAATTTCACATTAGCCTCTTGTCAGAAGACTTCTTAGTTATAAGTAATGTTGATGGGAGATCGCTTCATGCTAACTTCACTGAATTTAGCATTAGCCTAAATGGGGAAATTCTGGCCTGTGTAGAGTCTGTGCCTTTGTTCAGGTGACATAAATGTTCCAGTGTCCTGCTAAAACTGAGTGTGACAAATAAACCACCTCATTCATTTATCAAATAGGAGTGGAAGCCAAAGTTTACCGCTGGCACAAACGTAAATATTTTTGTGGTGGGAAATGCAGCAACGAACTGTGTTCCCAGTTGAATCAGCAACAACACAGTTTTCTGGTACAGGGTGATACAAAATTCAGTGTCTGATTATAAATATAAGGTGCAGACCTTAAGCAATTTCCCTCCACTGTACGACCGAAATGACCCAGCAACTTAATACACTCAATCTTTTACACAAAATTAGATACAAGAAGTATTAAGTTGATAACTTGTTACAAAAATAGTAGTTCTTATCAGCATGAGTCGAGTTGTATCCACAAACAACCAAATTACGTCAATCAGTCGAATGTAGACAGACAAAATCAGTGGATCAATATGATTTACAATAAGTCCATGAAGTCTAGTAATGCAAACTAGAGGCAACTAAAGCAGACAACACATAACAACAAGTAGCATATAAAACTGAATTGCAATCATGATTTTATAACACTCATCATTAAGCCACACTAACAAAGTTATTACCAAAAAAAAACACAAGTTGGCACTAAACACAATAGGAGGAGATGCCGTCCAGTACACAATATTTGAAGGATTTTTGAACTATCACGCAAATGGTTTCTACAAGAACTGTGCTCTTGAACAAATTATCATCAGAAACCGGGATGTCGAAGAAAATCTGTGAGTTTGGTCTGCTATCCTAAAAGGCCCGGAATTTCGAGAATAACACATTACCTGCTGATTGTTGCTACATATGGTTTGTGCAGATTGATGCCACAGTTGGATCATTAACATAAAGGCATTTAGTGACGATGGAATGGAAGATAAGGCTATTTGTGGATCAATATGTGATGGTTTTATTAGTGTTCAAAGGCTTTCGGCTCCTCATATGAGCACCTTTCTTGCCATACCTGAAACCTGCACCAATCAACACTTCGTAGCTTCTGCTGCACATTACTTCAAAAGCAGTGTTGTTTGACTTTAATGTTACTGGTCAGATCACAGTTTTGAACCTGAAATCTAGACAAATTTTTTCTGGAACAAAGGGCATAGATGTTTTGTCTTAAAGTTTAGATGTTGCTTAAGTACTTGCATTCCGTATGCAGTGGGTTCATTTACAGCAAATTAGCTTCTATCCATGGATAATTTTTCTTTACTATAAAGACGGAGATGTTGCGCTTGTTATCAGTACTGTACGTGACCTTAATGCATTGTTTCATTAGTGGATTTTCCCGATTTGTTGTCTCTTCATATTGCCTATATGGGTGCCTAGGTTTTCTGCGGATGACTGAATAACGGTTGTACCTACTTTATGTGACATTAGGGGTTTGTTTTGATTCAGGCTGGAAGTACAGGTCAGTACTCAGTGTGAAGATGAGCAATGCTACCCTCTCTGACATAAAGTATTGCTGAGGACCTAGTGATTTGGCGTTAGAATACTGGGCTTGTAATTTGAAGTAGGTTTCACTCTACAGTGAAACTCTTCTGTTGTTTCTGATTGACCAAGGTTGAGAAGGGTGGAAGGGATAGACTGGCCTTTTAATCTTAGTTGAGGGAAACTATGTTACCACTACCACTATCACTGTTCAGTGTACTACCATTGCTTTTGTCCATTATGCTAATAGAACAATAATTAAAGTAATGCATAGAGTTCAGATAATAAGGAAATATTTGGAGTACATATAGTAAGTTATAAATAGTAATATATGGCTATGCCATGAGTAAACGAAATACCTCCTCACAGTTCAACTTGCAACTTTAACTACCAAGGCAAATGACTTCGCAATCTTTCACAAGTTTTGTGTTCATGACTAATTTGTTGAATGAAGTCTGCAAACACATCAATTGTGAATGTATTAACTGATTAAATCAGCTGGATCTACTTCACAGTCTGTTAACAGTGGCATTTTAAGGGTCGCGATGCAGAGAAAGACACTGATGATGTAGCTTGAAATAAGTCTTGAAACTTCTAGAGGTTAAAGGTGGTGAGTTTAAGTTGTTAGAACACTAGCAAAGAAGCCAGATAACTATTCTACCACTGCGCATGAAGAAACTGATATTCGCCTATTACCATTTCAGAGTATCCCAATAGGTTAAACCATAAATTTTTGTAAGACAAAAGGAAATTCGATGAGGATAAATGTTTGCTTATTTATAAGCAGAATGCAGACAGACTTGCAACGTCTACAGTTGCTATAATGAGTTGACGCTTTATTAGCTGTGTTGACTGGTAATAGGGCAGTATTGAGCCCATTGGATTTAGTGTTTATTAAGATCAATGTTTCCAGTACTAATGATAATCGTTCACAAAACTATTTATTTCCGGAGCTCATTTAAATTCATAGGCCAGAGGCTTGTGATAATCTATTTTAGAGTGCCTGTATGTCTATCCATCATCCAAAGCAGTCAAAAGTACATTTTCCAGTATTTTTTGATAATTAATTAATATGTAGAGAATATTTTGTCTTGACAGTTTTGTTTCTTAATTTCTGAACTTTGATAGTCTCCGTTCTACAACTTTTATGCCAAGTAAATATCGCATCATGGTGTAATGTAACCACATGTTGCAACATTCGACAGCTGAAGGATTGTATAGCCTGCCATAATAAGATTGTTTTGTTAATTTCTAACTTTATTCATTGATACGTAACTAGTAAATTATGTTCTGCCGAGAAAAACTGTAAACAACTGTCTTTAAATTAGCTAAGCTCATTTGTTATGACTAAGCCAATAGTAGTGCTCCTGAACACTATGTAAGTCCCGTCCTAAACCGAGGATGAATCTTGAATAGCAAATGACCGTAACTGTATTATTGTCATTCATCTAGTTGAAATTATAAAACACGCCGTTACGACATAATTTATAATTTTACCACTGACAATGAGATTATACAAAGTCTAAAGCATTACAGTGAATTATACACAAAAATAGATAAGGTTTTACTTCTAGATGATATTAACTCCTAACTAAGACAGTCTGCCCAGTCAATTTTAGAACTAATGTTGAACATTAGTGAAATTCAATCTGAATAGACAACGCTCAACAGTACCAACACCCTCACTTTCTTAACAACAATAATTTACCTTTTTACTGTTTACAAAGGCTTTAGCACTTATTTCTATACCGAAAGTGTGAACAAATACAAAAATCTGATAACGCAACTCAGGTTGTTCCATGCATACCTTACACTTCTTGATTGTGAAGTGAGTAAGTATTGCTTTCAGACTTTAGGTGTGGTTGAATTACATCAAATACTGATCTTATGATCATGATATACATTATCTTCCATGTCACTGTTAGTCAGCGCTGATGATAAAGGGGCTTTTGATTGACATACCTATTCTGATTTTAGCATTCTGATTGTGAAATTTTCATTTTCCGTTTTATACTCAGCTTAAATTCTGTATTTAATGAAGGAGATATATTTGCATAATAAGGAATTTTTCATACACTTTGTTCCCTTTATTATTTTTATGAGAGTAAGAACAAATATTTGTGCAGAATAAGGTGAATTCATTTCATTTCGTTGGTTTTCCATCAGCTGCATACAACCTAGATTAATATTTTACAAAATTAATATTTGAAGCAAATTTTATCATATTCATTATAATGGATGAAGTTAGTTGAAATCAAAAGGCGTGATAACACTTAGAATGTCATTATCAAAAACAGTAAATTGTAATGCGCTTGATACCATTCTTTGTATCAAATTAATTAGCACTAGTTTCTTTGAAGAATCGCCAACGTATAAAGATAAACTCATCCATCTACTAGGAAAAATGCCTGAAAGTCCCTAAGATTCATTATTTTGATGGCAATTTAGTGTGCTGAAATTTATTCAACGCTACTCTGCAAACAGTGTGGACTATATTTCCTACATGACTTGAGATTCTGTACACTAGGATTTTACGCTTTCTGTTTTAGCCTAAGCGCGTAATTCATATAAATGTTATTTATATATACATTTGAAATATATAATAATTCTACAAAATTGATGCATAGATTGCGACACTGTTTACTTCACTTATTTTCCACTTTCAACCTAGATTTGTTTAACATTGTTATTTACCTTTATGTAATATGATGTCACCTCTGTTTGCTCAAGATTATGCCATGCACAGTGACACTAAAATGTTAATTTTTGGTCAAAATAGCTTATAAGCATCACTTCTGCGCTAGATTTTCAATAATACATTTTTAATATATACATATTCCCGGCGTTGTTTTATTACTTTGTACTTTCTTGCCACTCTGTTTGCTGTGTGTCTTGTTTTCCCCCCTCCACAATGCATCAAACAAAATCTTCAACAACACAATTATTTTAATTCGTGTTCTGTGCATTGGTATTAAAATTTGATAGCTGATCTCTATTACAGTTTCATTGGGTGGCTCAATCCAACGCACCATTTTCTTTTATCTGCTAAAACTTCTACTTGTTATTCCAGTGTTCCTCGCTTCAGCTATTTTGATTTTGGTTGGTAAATTAACAGATGACTGAATGTGGTTTACCACTTGGAATGTTGCCTTCTAAATTAGATTTTCTGCCCATTCAAGTGAACATCGTTTATACTAACTTCAAACGCTTTCAGTGTACTCATACTAACTGTTAATATATCTTTACACATTTATTTTTCGACTGTTTACTGTAATATATTACCATGGAAAATTATGCAACCAGCCACAGTATTCTTGAAAGTTCAACGCAGATTCACTTTTAAAGGTATGTGGAATTCGCTTCATACCAAGTAACATTTACAAAGACAGTTGAATTTTAGATATATTTTTACATGAGTTTCGTTTAATTGAATTCACTTGTGTCGAACTCTAATACTTACGAATGCCATGAAATTTGATAATTATTTATCTTCTTCTATGGTTTCTGGAACTCAGTGTTTACTATATTTATATTGTCATATATCTACTCTCAGTTTTGTGCTGTTATATTATTCGTGGTGCTGTATAAAAAGTAAAATAAGAGAAAAGGGGGTATTCACGACTGTATTGTTCAATTTGAAGTGCAGAACACCTCTAAATTCCTACTATCAAGTAGAGAGTTAATAAACTATGCTTAACTTTGTAGTTAGACACATATAAGTAACTAAATCAAAATATTGTCCGTTTGTATCTAGTACGTAAAATTAATGATTGATTAGTCAGTTTTGTACGTTTTGTAAATCTAATATCCATAGTAGTTGTATTTTAGATAATGAGATTTTAAGCAACAGAAAAATAGAATTATTAGCATTTATAGTACCAAAAGATAGTTTAAGGAAAAAGATACATTTAAACAATCAGTGATTCAGTGTTAATTTCATTTAACAGTTAGATTAAGATTTTGTTTGAAATAAGATTTTCTTGTATACTCATGTATACATGTATATGTAACAAAGGAATATTTATGATATTAGATTTTAAAAATCAAAATTACATCAAAGTGTTTTCATCATTTTTGATTTCATTGACTGATTTCAAGCGTGACAACAAGTGTTGTGGTAATAGACGTTGTCTATTACGATTTATAAATGGGGTATATTTAGTGTTCGTGAAAGTATCAATATTCGATTTGTTTGTATTTTCCACTTTCAAGGTTGTGTGCATATGCGATTGTTTTAAATTAGAACCTGTTGTTCGATGTGATGAATTATTTAATTTAAAGCCAACATGATTAGCTGATGGCAAAAGTGTTGGATAAGATTTTTGAAGTAAACTGATATCATTCGATGTTTTATTGGATGGAAATTTCGTTCGATTTATTCTATTTACCTAGGAACATTATAGGAAATGTTTTTCATTAGTTGAATATGCAAACAGATTACAAGCCAATAGTAAATTAATCAAAATGATAACATAATGGAAGTTGAATTTCAAAAAATTACTTTTTATATTCACCATGTTTTTGTTTTTCATTAGAGATTTCTGGTTACATGTTGAGGATCAGATTATCCTCTTAACATACCAACTATTACATTTTACATTTCTTTGTGTATACATGTTCAATGTATAATTGAATTTCCTCTCTCTTACTTCTGTGCTTTAATCGCCTGCGGGATTATTTCGTTCACGAACATATTACTATTTATTTCTTTATACATACGTCTCTATTTATGTACAACCGATCAACCATACATGCGTGGATTCATCATTTAGTCTTTGTATTTAGGTGTCTTTAGTGGACTTAATGAATATATGCACTTATATAGCATTTCACACTCGCATTTCAACTTACATTACACTGGATAAAAGTAAAGGAAACAGTCATACTTAACTTCAACTGTCATAAACAGAATTCATTTTTGAAATGTACTTTTATTAGATGATTTCTACTCTGATTGTACTAAATAAAGTTGAAAGATACTGGCTAGAAAAAATACAGTAATTGGATCAGATATACCGATAAATAGATTTCGCTGAATATCATTTACAAATCGAAAAGAGATAAGATTGGGCAAAATTAATTGTGAGGAGTTCTATAGAGCCTACAGGATTCGTTCTCGTTTCAACCAGTTACATATTTACAAATGCTAACATTGAATTTACTGTAGCTTCAGGGGATCTCTAAAAGTGAGATGCTTGCATTATGTTTAACTGACTCTTCTTACTGATAAATACAGATTGAAGTAAGTAATATATTATATTAGGACATACTATTGAATGGTCAGTTATTACAAAGCAGTTCATCAAACTGAGGTTAAAAACAATATCTGCAGATCAAAAGGACCATAATCTAGATAAATTTGACAGAGAATGTATTCGCGTTTTGAAGACAGAATAAACACTCTGGTCACTTAATAACTACTTTTGTGAAGCCGATCAACTACAGTTACGGTTACTGATAAGAAATATATGATTGATTTTGGGGTACGAGTATAAATGGCTATTCGGAAGAGAAATAGCTATTACTTGATTCAACGAGATTACGATGTAATTCTGTTCCATATTGATATAATTCCAAACTGTTTACAAATCACTGTATATTATATTGACTTAAGCATACCAACAATTCATAGGTTGAGTGACCCAGTAACGATGAATATAAGAGATCTGAAATCAATGAAACTCGTTAGTATGCTCCGGAGTGAGTGATGGGTGCTATTAGAGACTGCTACACCACACAATAGAAACCAACTTAATCAATTAGATAATAAGAAACAGTAGAAATAACCTCAAATTCAGAGATTTGACCTAAATGAAGGAGACTGCCGAATTTACAAGGTGGGTATTGACAACACGATTGTAGAAAACAACCAATCATGTCACAGATACTTGCTGATCTTAAAAGTATTCCTACTAAACCATCTTATTTGTAGAATACAACGATTACATAATCTATATTCATAGAAATGATAAATGATATTTTTTACTAACTCACTTGATGATTATCATTTATATTCAAATTTATTCTTGAATTTCCTATAGAAGATTCAATAACAGTATCTAATACATTAGATGATATTGTTGATGTTTTACAATTAATAGATAATTTCCCTAAATCATTGAAATGATCTTTATTATTTGATTGTATAGTATCATTATGAAAATGGTTTGGATGATAATATTTTGTTAAAAGTGTATTATGATGATGAGGTTGTTGATGATAAGTACGAATACTATTTGATGCAGAAATACAATTAGTTGATATTAATTCATCTTTTAATGGACTTTTAGATGTTCTACGTATTCGATAATCTTGAAATAAATTATCTAATTCATTCGATGAATGTAATCGAATAATTGATGATAAACCTGTATTGGAACCAATTAAATATAATTTCGAATTACTAGTTGTATTAGTTGTATTAGTAGTAGTAGTAGTTGTTGTTGTTGTTGTTGTTGTATTTACAGTATTATTGATTGATCGGTTTCTAATTACAGATCCAGATAATAAAGATGCTGGTAATAATGGAGCTGAAGCAAATCTTCGATTTTGTATATCTACCTATAAAGTGTAATATAAATTATCAGTTATAAAACTCATCAGGTATGTGGTAGCTGAAAATGCCTATTTTCCTGTAATGTTTAGTTCTGTGAGCTGAATAATTTTACGTTGAAGCTGTTGTTATCATTCTAGATAACGTAATCTAAACTTACTTCAAGTAGAAGTAAGAATTATAACCATTCTATAAGTATAACGTCAGTATGCTCTGATGACCTTACCACCAACTAGTTATTTTCTTGTATCTTACTATTTTCATTCGTTTTTGTTTCCGTTGATTGTATCCAGTTGACTTGTGACTAATTGATGTCTTCTATATACGTGATGAAATATAAAGTTGAAAATGTGGTCATCAAAACTTACAGACTTAGTACTTGTTAATTAATGAAAATGCTCACTTCTACTGAAAATAAGAACTGATGCTTTTTGCTAAGGGTGACACCGAAAACTTTACTATTAAACTAATCAGTTGAGAGCTATTACCAACACCAAAAACTCATAAGTATATTTCATTAAATAGTCGAAGAAATACCCATCAGAACTCAAAGAACCTATATGTTTCAATTCATAAGAATTATGTTTAGCTTATTTTCACCTTATATGCTTCCAATTTAAACTAACAATCATCTCATCTGTAAGATGATCTAATCCAACCATTATGTATATCCTCCTTCATATTTCGAGGATTTTAACTCATCTGATCGTATCATACGCACTTCAACTTTTTATTCGATGCTCACTGCATTCCAGCTTACATGACTAAATCATACATTACGTTATCGTTTGATACAATTGTAGAGAATGTTGGACTTTGGAATCTTATAACACGAACTGAAGTTATCTGGACAACAACTGATGACTAGAAAACACTGGACAGCTTTTTTATTATAGTAGTGAACTTCTCACTAGTGTTGATCGGTAACCCCACCAACGATTGATACTAGAACCTTCAGTTTTCACTCTTATTGGTTAAAATATTTATTGTTAGCTGGTTGTATACAACCTAAAGATGAGGCTAAACCTACGCTTCATACTTTTGACACAGTACTGACAGAAGTGATGTGTTCTTTTGCTTACCTCATAGTTATCCACTGTTCTCAACATTGTTTTTTGCTGTCAGTGTTTTCTTAATAGTACTTATCTTAATTTCCCTTAAAATCTAACACAGGTGCTGTTACCTTAATCAGTGTCATATGCTTAATAGATAATGAAGAATAAATAAAGCAAGTTTACGGTATCCTTCGAATAAGTAACCGTTGAATTTTGACACTGCTGAGTGTTGTCCCCTGAGTTTTTCATAAACTCACACAGTAATTGATTGATATGGTCGAAAGTTAGTCTAAGATGTTTTGTCTCAAGTATTACCAATATATTTGTTGAAATCGTGAAAGTATACGCAATAAGGAAAGTGTTAAAAAATAAGAGTAAGTCAATGCAACTTGACTTCACATCTCTTTGATAAAGATGCTATTAAATACCATGATGATATCTGAGGTTATACAGAAAGATCTTTAGGTGACTTTTAAATAATGACCCAATAACTCCCTGAATGAAGCGTCTAACATTTAAGATGACTCTAACGTATGGATATGTGTTTGTATAATATAGAATCCAGCACATGTGTGCATCATTCTATTTGATACACCTCAGCAGCACAAGCAAGTTTAACACCGAATTAGAAGTAGTAGTTTCTTCAATGATGATATAAGAAAAATGAGCATATAGAATATGGTCCAAGAAGAAGGATTTTGTTCGTGGAACGCAAGGTATGAATAAATCTTAATTTCACGATTTAAGGAAAAACAAAGAGTGAATGCACCTGAACCAAAATGATCAATTCTTAGCTTTGGCACTCAGAGTCTCCAACTATTACCTATGACATTCACGTTAACCTCAACTAAGAAGTTTTCAGCTACTAATATGGCTCAGACTCGTCTTTAGTGACCTTATGAACTAATCCCGTATCCAATGTAATCATCAGTACTAAAGTGAAGATATATCACTAGAAGATAACTTTCAAAATAGATAAAATATAAGTCCTGGTTCCCAATGCTACTCTAAAATGACTACTTATCATTTATAACTCATCCAACACTAAACAAAATATTTGTATACCTCATTAATTTTATTCTCTGTTATACTTTTATAACTTTGTTCATCATTTAAATTTGATGTTGTTTGAATTTGATACGGTGTTAAATGTCCATTGTTGATTGAACTATTGTCGTTCAATGTATTCAATGATTGATTTAATAAAATATTTGTTGATCTACTAAAATTATATTTATAGTTTTTATTTATTAATGAATATTTTTGTTCATTGTTTGTATCTTTTGAATTTAACCATTTATGTGATGATAATGATGATTTCGATTTAATCGGTGTAGAACTTTGACATTTTAACCAATCTGATGTTGTTGTTGATGATGATGATAATGTTACCGTTGATGATGAAGAAGAATTAGTTGTTAATAGGTGATTCTGAATGAATACGCAGAAACAAAAGAAATTTCGGTAGCGTTAAGTCATATGGACATAATAATAATAATAATGGTAATAATAAGGGAAATTTTTGCTGATCACACTGTTACCCCTTCCCCCCTCCCAAACCAAATGTTGGAATACCGTCATACACATTGGAGTCCAACAATCGTTATGTTTCCTGGTATCAAGACGGCCCCGGACTAGTCGGATAGGACTGTGCTGTGGAGTTGTCTGTGTGTGCATAAAAAGTTTATTAACATCTGTAAGGCTCTATATACCACTGGCAAAGTGAGGACATACAACCACCTTTCTCCACTGTCCCAATCAGGTAGTGGAGTTAGGACGGAATATCTACTGTTATCGTCGACGACATTGTAGAAAGTGCTCTGAAGTGCTATTGGGTGGTGTGGAGTTGTTATCTGGAGAATAACTTTTCGACCTTTACTATATAGATGATATTGTGAGACTGTGTGACAACGCTCAAGCTATCCAAATCGCACTTAATCAGTTGACAACTAACATCTGTAAGCATGACATGTACTTTACACCTTCCAAGAGCAAAATATAGCTGCAAAACTAACAGGAGTGTGCACCTTCTCTTACTCTCTGCGGTGAAGAGTTGGAAGTAATCGAAATGTGTGTGAATTTGGATAGTTGTGTGATTGCTGATAATGGTGTGTCATATGAAGCCAATCAACAGATAATGAAAGCTAGATGGGTTAATGTTGAACTAAATTATCTTTGTTTCTGTCACGATGTAAATTTGTGTGTGAAAAGTCAGGACGCAGTGATGATAACTCAACTGAAGTCATTATTTCGAAACACTAGCTTCAATGGTTTGGTCCTGTTTCATGAATGTCATCCCAGCAGCTTCCGTTTGCCGACGAATAAACTGGCTGGAGGAGGCAAATGAGTGGCACATTTTGTGACATGACTTCATGAGATGGAAAAATAGCCTTTATCAGTCCGTCCCAACATCTTGGCTGGGGTCCTAAAAATGGCTAGAATTAGTGGCTTGAGACTTTATCAGATAAAGCTCTGAACAGAAGCCAGTGGCAATTTTTCTACAGTTTCCTGTCTAGACCTTCATATAAGTGTTATAACTTCTTTTAATAGAAATAAATATGGTGATAGGAATAATATAACTGGACTGTGTATGTAACTTCCTATTAATGCTGTTAAAAACTGAAAGTGATCAGTCACTATTGCTATATGTGGATTGTGAGTGGCCTGCCTTGATATAGAGTTAATTTACAAGTATAATCATCATTAAATTTTGGTTGACCAGTGAAATACAAAACTAGCTATTTGTTATATTTGAGACTCATCAACTGAATGTACCTGTATCCTTACTCACCGATTTTAGTTCCTAATAATATCAATTACATAAACTCTTTTACGTTCCGTTTTCGGATTCTGAATGTTGTGTGTGTTGAGAAGTGCTACACATCACGTAATAGTAATGTAACAGTGAGTAAATGATAAGTAGGAGGACATCACTTTGAAGGATGCTTCATGGTTATTTTACGCTTAATTCATGGGAATAACAAAAACTTTATTCGATATTCTAAAGTTTTTTAGTAACAAATTTTTACAACGAACTGTACAGCCTACTTGTAGTGCATATTGTATACAATATTTCATATAAGTAGTATAAAGTGAAACGTCGTTTGATAGTGGTTAGTTGGAGAGATAATAAGTATACAGAATGTATAAGAAATAAAATGATCAGCAAAGAAGGTAGTGTGAAGCCAACGTAGGATGAAGAAGACAACACTGTCAAAATGAACGATCGAAGAAGTGGTAGACGAAATCTATCATTCTGTTCTATTGGTCGTTTCCTCCCACACACATGTTAATATATCTCTATTTAACATGTACTTGTTAAAAATGCTCTCAGTATTTGTAACGCAGGTCATTTGGCGAAACTACCTACTTTCCAATCTTCATATATAAGACTGATGATTTGCAAGGAAGTATATGTATGAAAATAAACATCGTGTTTCTGTTAGAGTCTTTTGGTGATTACTATCCAGTCACTGTACAGTCTTTCAAAAATAGCTCGAGTGTACATACAACAGTTAGCAACCAAAAGTACTTAGTTCGAACAACTTTAAAACAAGGATGTTAATATTAGGAATCTTTGAACAGATAGACATAGATAACCTAAAAGTTTCAGCATACCACTATTGTATGAGTCAAAGGGATGTCGTTACCAATTATAAAGTAAACTAAGAAGTTCAATGGAATCGTCGAGTATATAGTTTACATCAACTGACTTGAGTTAAACACCCATTAAAAACTATGCATCACTAGATGACCATCTACTTCCAGTGGTGACAATGTGAATCCACTATCCTACTGGAGATGGGATCAATTGTTCCTTAGTTTACAGTTATAGTCCAAGATGTTATCTAAATAAGATCACCACTTATATTATATTGCCTGCATAAAGCCATATCCATAACCTTTTTACACATTCGTTTTATCGTTGGGATATATACAGTATCCTACACACTATTACTAATGTCGTTCTAAATTGCTGGGTAGGTAAAGTTTAGCGACAGTTCATTATAGTCGATTCAAATATTCAAGTCATAACAAAATACAGTAGTTTCACTTTGTTTAACACAAATAACATGTTCATTCCATTAACATGTTTACTATCACTTTGTCTTGAAAATATAAACCCATGACGAATTTCATAGCTAATTGATCACTATAAAGCATGGAGTAGTAAGTATCTACTTTGTTCTGATGTGATGATCTAAAGTAATCCTGTTACATTCTAGGACTCGACCAATTACAATGCACAGAAGGAAAATAATGACCTTGCTAAAACCAACGCATACTAATGTTAGCACTCGACCTCTGTTATATCCTAATACAGTTGGTCCAATACCAGCTAGCCCAAACGGAACAGAGTAAGAATACACGACTGTGTAAATGTTCCACTTCAAGATCTTATGTATGCATTTCAAAAATTCAACTCTGACTATTTTAGACAATGGCTCTTGGTGTTCTAATTGGCAGTTGCTACACAAAAATAAACCTTGTCGGTGTGTGAGGGAGGGGGGTAACAGAGGAGACATTGGAAATTGTGACATATTTACTCACTAAAGTCAATAGATGGTTATTAATCTATAATAAATCAACTACTTTACTAATTTATTTCACGGAACTACACTTACCAGTCTATTGTTTATGGAATTCAATGTTTTACTAAATGAATTTTCGTACGGTTCATCTGATTTATCTATTGAAGATCTTGATTTCTTCCATTCAGTTAATGAATCATTTGTTACGCTATTGGAGTTTACTTATTAGAAATAATATAAAAAGATAAAATGAAAAAGTCAATGAAAATGATTTATTTTTACTAGGACAAAACAGTTATTCAATGCTACCTGATTTACAATGGTACCATATCAATATTACTGAATACAAATAAGTAAACTTCATAATCCTTTCTATAAAACTGTAGTAATTGATTTATAATAATCAGCTCATTGGTGACTAACTGTGAGATATTTCTGAAGTTCTAATAAGAAATCGTCAGTGGTTGAGTTCAAACTTGTCACCAACGATAGTAAATGATTGTCGCCTTATATTACAAATTGATGGAAATAGGGCTAAGTGCTCCGTAACCTGAAAGCCATGGGTTTGATTACCTGGTTTAAATGAGGATGTGCACAGTCGAGGAGTCTCACAAAGAGATACTGCTACCTAGTTTTAAATGATACCCAAAAGACATTGTCTTTGACGAATAAAAACAACTAAACTTAATAACCATCTTCATAAAACCATCTGCCGAGAAATAGAACGCAATTACATAATAAGTTACTCAACAATCACAACATTGTTGCGTAATTGTGTATATAGTAAATCAGATTAATTTGCAAATTAGAAGAATGAACCATAATTGTACGGGTGATCAAGATGACAAAATGAAACAATTGGGGTTGTGGGGATAGTTTGTTGTTAATCCTGATATCACAAATCGTTCTGAATCAGACAACCATTGATTACTTGGAAGCACTGGACAGCTGTTTCGTTCTAGTGTAGGACTCTTCAGCAATGTGCATCCACGACCCTATCGGGGATGGAAGCCAGAACCCTCTGGCTCCGCTGCGAATGCTTTACCATGGGACCCCTGAATCGGCTCCTAATGGTTGATATTTCTAATTCAGTCAATTCGTGATACGTTTGCGCGACCTCATCCATTGCCATCGGTGGGTAACTGCCTCACACCTGACACGGTTGAACTCCACCGGTCACGTCTTCACACTAGAACTTCAGGAATTACCTCAAGGAGCTAGTCACTAGTGAGCTGATATGAAACAAGCTAAAGGTAGTAGTAGTAAACACGACAAAATGGAAGAGGTCTCCCAAAATGATTACATACTTTGAGAAATTAAAAAATTATCGAAGCAACTTAAAAACAATAAGAAAGAAAAATCTGAACCAGGACAAATTCGAAAAATGGATGTGTTATCTCTGTACGCGAAAATCGGGCTTGAACTGAGGGCTTGCTAAAGCATCAGTGGTGTATAAGATGTTCACCCATGCACCATTATTTTAGCTTAGTAGATAAACAACGTAGATGATGCCAATGGACGAATTCTGGTGGAGGAAAGGAGGTAGGAAAGCGTTCTGATTTGATTGTGTCATTGTATTGGATTAGTAATAGATCTGAATTCAACTTTCAGGAGCTATGCTGAAGAATGTTTTGAGAGAGTACGCTTTATGTGGTCAATAGAACAAGCCCCATAGGAGCAAGTAAACTTGTAGATACCGTTGAATGTAACCCAAACCAGAAGTTTATCATTGAATTATGAGTCAACAAGAAAACAATGCATAGCCTCACAACATAAAATGTTTTTATCAAAGATTTCATAATCTGATTTCCCGAAATTTTAGCCTTTGTGTCTCCTTCAAATTTAAAAGTCATGAAAAGGGACGCTTCATGTATCATCGAAGACTTTTTAGTCTGCTGTCTAGGTTTAAGTTGGCAATCAGTGAATCTTGTTGGATAACCATTTTTGATGAATATTGGTTTGAATTTAAATAGTTCTTTATCAATGATATCAGTTATGCATATCCGTCTGCTCCTTGAAGTGAGTGAGTGGATTAAGTTTTTCTTCCTATTCAGTGAGACATTAGTGTGAAAATTTGTGAATTGTTCATTCAATGTCAGTTTTGTGTAAATTGATCTTAGCAATCAATCCCCTGATCTTCTTATCAGAAGCACCTCATAAAAATGAAATTCTGATTTTATTTCTGATTCTTGTATGAAGTTGACTGAATAGCGGCAGTTGCTGAACTCTTGTAAGGTGGTATTGTGATTCATATTTTCATCAGAAACGATGAATATTTCGTCTATGTTTCTTATATATAAGAAATTTCTTAATTGTAGGCCGAAGTAGAGTATTCTTTTTACTAGCCATAAAGCGGTCAGATAGGATAGGACCTAGTGGTAACCACAGTGCAACTCCATCAGTATATCAGTAAAATTCATTAATAAATCTAAATTGCACATTGAGTACGCATAGTAGATATTGTTTCAGGATGTCAGTATGCAGGTTATTATTCTCGATAAAATTATCTAGAAAGAATATTATCTCCATGAGAGGAACATAAGTAAAAGTTGCATTGGCATCTAGTTAAGTAATTTTCTTGCCTGTAATATTGACGTCAGTAATTGAATAAAAATAATTAAAGAAGACAAACGTGTTCTATCTGTTGATACAGATCCTGACAAACTGTAGAATTTCTGTTAACCGTTTGACAGTTGTATAATATAGAGATTTATTCATAGCCAATATAGAACGGCGAATAATTTATATTTCCTTTTCAATGCCGTAATTGGTTTACCTTATTAACTAGGATATGGCTAATAAACTTTTAAAAAATGAGAGAAAACTCATTGTGTTATGCCTTCCTCTACAGTTGGTGTTGATGTTTACATCGGGATTCAAACTCAACATTGGGATGCAGACACATTCGGTCGATAAGTCCTAAATTAGATGAAACGCGCGTCCTGGATTCTGTTTGTCATTTGCAATATTTGCGATTCATAGCTATATCATGGCAATCTGCTGAGGATGAAGAATGCTGGTCGGTGGCCTATACTCCACGTAACGTAACAGACATTGATTAATTGATCGCTCAGGATGCATAAATAGCAACAGAGACCGACCAGCTTCAGTCTATAATAACTCAACTGGGAAATATAAATTAGTCCTAACTACTTATACTTTATGTTTAAAGAGTCAAAGATACGTTTAGATTTGAATTATACCTTAATTCTGTTTCATAATACTGACTCTAAATCTCTGACTTGCTAATCCTTACATATAAGGACATACGCTTCACTATTTGGTAAAGATTTTTCTGCAACGATACAATACTTAATGAGCTACTATTTTTAGCTTTACTCACTTATCAGTAAGATACAGTACTGCTCTATTGATCTCTATTTGATCCTACTATGGGATACCTAAATACCATGAACTATGGTTCAGTCATAGTTTGAACTCAAAATTATCAAGCATTTTGGCAAACAATCGATATTTGTATCTATGATTTAATCTTTAAGAGTTTACACTTCTAACTTCTACCAAGTGGAAATATTGTTTAACTACCATTTAGTATACCTAAACTTTGGTAATCACAGTTTCTTGCTATAGCTCTTAAAATTATTTCTCCAAGTCCTTAATGGTGACTACATGACAAACTGATATTATCTGAAGAAAGAATGAAAACTAAGTACAATTAGATAACTATTTCGTTCATGTATAAGTCTGTAATCACGAAGTAGATAGTGTTCAAATCCAATACGTTTAGAACTACAGGTCACTAAGTCGATGCCTAAAAATAACACATTGCTAAATTGCATTAAGCTTTTATTGTTTGCCTAAACACTAACATTAATGCTTAATTCAAGTCCAAGGAAAAATGTAAATGGTATAGAACAAGCAACTAAACTCTATAAGTTATATTTAAGTGAGATTGTGACTGGCAAATGGAATCCATGACGCGCGTTTCGTTTTATTTGAGACTCATCGGCTGGATGTACCTGCATTCCAATGTTGTTGCTCACACTGGGATTCGAACCCGGTCGGCTTCGTGTCAAACGGCACTGCGTTCACCGAGTCTATTCTAAGTTACATATGTACCCGTTGCACGAATGTTACTATATGGACACAGTAACCTAGTTGTGAATGCGGTGGCGTTCGACACGAAGCGGACTGAGTTCGAATCCCAGTGTGAACATCAACATTGGAATGCAGGTACATCCAGCCAGTGAGTCCCGAATAGGACGAAACGCGAGTCATGGATTCCACTTGCCAGTCACAGTCCAACTTAAATATAACTTGTGTAATACCGCTATATACAAGCAATCCGCTGAGGATGCACATATGGCAACAGAGGCTGACTAGTTTCAGTCCATTACAAAATCAACGGGAAGATACAAACCTATTCTAAACTCTATAAGTTAATTATCAAGAGAACGGGATTCCACTTGATGATGATGATGATGATGTTCTATGCAATGGCAATATATGATTCTTCTTCTATAGAATATCATCAAATTAATGCATTCATTCACATGAACACATTGATACTTTAAAAAAAGACAAAAAAAAAACAAAAAAACAAAATCACAATTCAATAATCACACAGTTAGACTGTTCATTTGAATTACGATTCAGTGTTGCATTACTTAACGATTGTTGTTGACATTGATAACCACCATATGAATGATGATGTAATACTGATTGATTTGATTGTTCTATATTCATTTGATTAAATTTATTTATTAATGATGATGATGGTGATGATGTTGATGATGATGATAAATTTGTAGAAGAAAATGATTTTCTAAATGAATTCATTCTACCAATTAGATTAGATCCAGTTAATTTCCATGCATCATTAGTATGATTTGTAGAATGATAATTTAATTGATCATTGAATGATTTATTGATTTCAGAACATTCAGTGGATTCATTAAATTTCTGAAAGAAAAGAAAAAAGAAGGATCAAAGAAAAAATAAACAATTTCATAGGACTAAATTCATTTGCTTAGAGTTTATGTTAACAAAAGAATGAATATGACAGTGTAATCAAAACTGATTGATGAATACAGTCAAGAACTTTCATATTTTACAGTTAATGCTTAGTTATTAAACTAGTAAGTTAATGTCTAACAAGTAATATACATAGTCTAAATCAATTTGTGATATATTTGTTCTACAGCATTGATTTCCATCAATAGATAATTGCCTTATAATCTATTTGGTTGAAATCTACCGGTCATGTTACCTTACTGAAATTCGAGAAATAAACTAATGAATTTAGTAAGTAGTTAATTGATATTGATTATAATTGGGTGATATGGGGGTTGTCTAGACCCTGCAGAGTTAGTGGCCTAAGTTTTACTTGTTATCTGAACTCTGTGGTGAAGTCGTTTCATACTAGAACAAAGTATCAGTCTAGTATCAAATCCTAGTTAAGATAACGGAGAAAACTTAGATTTTACTTTAATAATTAAGTGAATAAAATGATACTGTACATAAGAAGGAATATCAATGTAAGGGAATATAAGTAAAGATAACTTTCGAAAAAACCACGTAAAATGAATCTCACTTGTATATTAACTAACTGAGTAAGCAAAATGATAATCATAATGTACTTATGCACATACTAAGCAATTTGAACGCTGTTAATAATTCATGAGAACTAGTGAATTCGTCTATAGTACAGTATGGGAACAAGGAAACGTGGCGACTAGCATTAAATACCCCAACTGACCAATTTAAGACTCTCTACTGATGCCAAGTTGCGGTAGATTTGAATTAGGAAGAGATGCCATAGATAATGTATCATAGCTTGGATAAGTATTTAAAATAAAAATTAGGACTTTCAGCGTTAGCAATATAATTTCTAGTCAAGTTGAAAGGTAAGTAATAAACTTTGTGGTAAGAATAAACGACAAGTGGAAGTTTTTACTTAAACACTTAATTTCACATCCATCTGTAGACATATTCAGAAAGAGTTGGTTCAACTTCGAGACTTCTATCGCTAGAACTAATAAAAGGAATCAAACCTTCTTTTCTAATCACACTGAAACTGAAGCTAACACAGTTGGCCAAAAGTTTTGTGTCAAATCATATAAAGTTTGGGAGAACAATACGCCAAATATTGGGGAAATTATATGAAAAGCATAGGGCACAAAGCTTTTCCTATTACCTCGTATTACATTTGGCACAAAATTCTTGATTCAACTAGGTTTAAAGTTTTCTGCCGACTACACAAAATCGCCTTCCATCTAACAATAGTGTCACTGATGTTGAATCATCGGCGGCAATACAACTCTATCGATGGAATTCCATCAGTACTATAACAAACTTCATGAACATCGATATGGTCGTTATACAATGATTAACCAGTGTAAAACGTAACATGATCTTAGGATTAGTATTGGGGGGGAGGGTGCTGTGAATTGATTGTATGGTTAGGATTTAAAGTTATCATTAGAGTTATAATCCAAATAGGATAGAAAACAGTGTTTAAGAATAGCCTTATTAATTAAATAAGACTCATTATATTATCCCTTCCTTATAGATACCTACAATGAAACGTGATTCATAGTAAGAACCTTTTGTATACATGGTTTGCCGTTGAAACCACTGTGGTATACATTAATCTATGAATAAATCTTTGCTTTACAGTGAAAATTGTGACGATGGCGGTGTGTTGTAATACGTCTTCCCTTCAAATGATTTTAAAAATGATCTAATAGCTTTTCAGTCCCACTGATGAATTTCTTTGTTATCATTTCTGCAGCTTAACAGAATTAGTGCCAATACAGAACTATGAATTATGTATTTACTATGAAAAATACTTGACATTCTTTCTTTTAAGATAATTGTTTTCATCTAGTCAATCTACTCAGTGATAAATACTGTATTCTTAATTGACTTAAATTGATTAATGAATCGAAATGATGATTAGCCTATTCGTAAACTTAATGCAGGCATTTCAAGTAACATATTTGCCCGTTCATATACTGTACTTTAGGTATGAATATAAAATTATACACCATTTGATCACTTCAATTAATGTGTGTGCATATAATAAGAATAGAATATTCTCATTGAATATCACGATTTCAGTTGTGTAGATCTGAATAAACAAAGCAGAGATGGTTTTAAATATACCATCAGTATATCATTCAGGGCAACATTATATTGAATACATTGACTAGTTTTAATAGTGATTTGTTCACAATATAGAACAACCTACATATGCTTCTAACCAAATAGCTGTCACAACACAGCCGTTGTGCTAATCAGTTAACGTCCTCTTTCAATCTGACATATCGAAGCTGGGTAAATTCATATCAGTCATCGCTACTGAAAGTACACTGACTGAACAATATTCCGAGAAATTTTAGAATAAGATGTTCATAAAAATCAAATAAATCCTTCAAGTATTATATTGACAAGTTGATTACTAATAATCACAGTTCTGAATATGCTAATATCATGATAAAAATGTCTAAGCCACTTACGTTTTCTTCAATTAACTTCTATGAATATGTCAGTATAGCTTAAATCAACATCGAGGAAGTCGATATCAAAAATCAAGACAACTCGACAGTTTTGAATGTAATCTTTGAAGAAAAAAGTTTTACCCTAATATGCAGTATTCAACTAATAACATCGACAAAAGTAATACATTACTTACTTGAATACTTCGTAAATTACTTGGTGTAGTACATCTTTCATGAATATTATTATTACTATGACTGAACTTGGCATTATTCATTCCATTAACAGAATAGTAATCGATTGTAGAAATACATGATCTTGACTCTATGCTAGGCATAGAATAATTATGATTACTGTTAATGTTATTAACAGACTTTTGATCAATTGATGTCTTTATCATATTAGATGATTTAGGCATTGATTGTTTACTGGTATTAGTTTCAGTTTCTTTATGCGAATCATTGTCATTATGCTCACTAAACAAGTACAAATATCATTTATTAGTTTAAATAGTAATAATAACACACAATTTAAAGTTACATAATCTGTTATAATCATAGTCTGTAAGTTCGATTTCATATAGGAAACATGAACCATCCACTAAAATAAACTGAATAATCTGTTGGGAATAAATGGATAAGTTCATTGATAGATCACAAGTGAATCGTTAGATTGTTTAAATATCAATTACATGTATCCTTGTACTTCATTCTCAGCATTTCTAGTGGACCTTAATGCAGTACATTTCATAGAGTATAACCTACTAATAATTAAAGAGTATTTCTTCAAAAGACAATGAACAAATAATTGCACAGAATAAAATGAATTCACTTTGTTTCGTTTGGTTCTCAACAGCTGCATGCAACCTCATTTTAAGACATTTTGAGTTGAATTATGATTAACAAGCAGAATTCAGGACACTCGTTTCGTTCTATCCGGGACTCGTCAGCACAAGTGTGGTTGTCTGGAGTCAGCAGCCTAGTGTTGAGTGCAGTGGCTTTAGGCATGAAACTAACTGAATTCGTGTTCCGGTGTAAATAATAACACTGGAATGCAAGTATATTTGACTGACGAGTCCCGAATAAGATGAACGGTGCATCCTGGATTCGGCTTGTCAATCACAATCCATTTCAAATAATACTCATGAATTATAGCTATGTCGAGGCAATCCTCTGAGGATGTACATAAATTAACAAAGACTAATCAATTTTAGTCCATGACAAACCAACGATAAGATCTAAACATATTCTAACCCTCTACTTAATATCATGAAATCAACATTGAAACAGATAAAACCTACTTCTAGTGATAACTTTGATTGGAATTTAGATGGAAGATTTCTTAACACGGAGTAAAAGACTAATTTTATCTGAGTTGTGTCAAAGTAACAAAGATTACCACCAGCATATTGATAAATGATGCAAAAAATCCTAGAAAATCGACTAATATAGTAACAAGTAATTACGGAACTGAAATTAAGTGATAACGCAATGAATAAATGGAGTGTAAGTTGATGTGATATGAATGGTAAAATTTCATGCAACAACCAGTCAACATATTGACAAACAATCAACTGAAATGTGAGGGGTTTATGAAAAAATATATAAGGCTCATTTTATTTGAGTTGGATTGTGACTGGTAAGCGGAATTCAAGATACACGTTTCGTCCTATTCGAGAATCATCACTGAATGTTCCTAAATCCCAGTATTAATTTTTATACCGGGACTCGAACTCAATTCATTTTGTGTCCAAAGCCACTGTGTTCACCACAAGGCTACTGAGTCCATACAGTGCATAAGCGATCCGCTCAAGATATGCATATGTCAACAGAGATTGATCAATTTCAGTCCATGACAAACCAACGGGAAGATCTAAATTCATTTTAATTACATGAAATTTATTTGTTTGTATCTAATCATATATTGCTTCTGGTTGTATACCACTACAAGTCAGGGAGCACTGGACACCTGTTTGATCTTAGTATAGGACTTTTTTGCAGCTCACGCTCTAGTTATAAACAGTTACCTATACTACTTTATAAAAATTAAGTAAAATATTTATATTAAATAAATTAAAGTAATTACCTAACATAGGGTAATTCATCATTATTATTTGTCGTTATCGAATCTGTATGTGAAGAAGGCCTAGCTATAGATAATGAATGATTAGATGATACAGTATAAGTTGCCAAATCAGAAATCGGTCGAATATTCTCTGGATTTAAAGAGCAATCCTTATGACAATCTTGATTGGCATCATTTACCGGTTTAGTGATACTGTCAACAATCATAGTTGAAGGTGTTTGATTAATGTCTATGTTTTCTCCTTCTTTCCAATGATTATTTTGTATGTTGAAATTCATATTTTTCTCCATAGATTGTGTATTTCTTACAGTAACAAGTTCTGAATCACTTTTATCCATTTGTATTGTACTAGACATTGTATTTTGTAATGAATCTGTAGGTTTACTTCGATTATGTCTACGAAGCTTCTTTGAATTAATTATCTGAATACATAAATTCAAAAGAAACAAATCAACTGTTATGTTATTATGTTTCATCAGATGCAATCCAAGATTCAGGTCTCGTTTTATTAGCAAATTGTCAGCTATATCTAAGTGTATTACAATATGAATGTGTAATATGAAATCTATATGGAACTCTAAAGTGATGCATAAAGTATGAAATACTACAAATACCGGCAAATCAATTTATTTATCATCATAAATTTATTTGAATTAGATAATCCCTGTAGACCAGAAAAGGGCATTAAACAAATGTTTTATTCTAGTGCAATGTATATTCTCAATTCTGCTAGGGAATCGAGCCCAGATGCTTCTGGCTTCATAACAAAGGCTTAACTGTTAAAGCACTGTGAAGTAAAGTATGAAGATATTAAGCTCAATTCCTTAAGGTGGTAATGGATGCCCACTGCTGATAGACTACTTGCTAGAACGAAATATCTATGTTGTCCCAGTGCTAACTGTCAGTAGTTGGATGATCCAAGTCAATTAGTAATGTTGAATTAAAATATTTTCAATTAACATGCTAACAATATTGTTTTTTAAAAAATTTCATTATAATCAAGCTCTCATAGTTACAAATCCAGGAATACTGCATTGTATAATGAAGAATCAAACGTGCGTAAGAATCAATTGTAACTGAACTAGTAACTAAACCAACAATATGCATGCAGCCAATCAGGCTGAGTGTACATTCTCACTAGCGATGGAAGTTGGGATATATAAGCCTTTTTACAGCTCAAAGTAATAGTCAACATTTACTTACTAAAGACTAACTTCAGAAGGTTGTTTAAATGCTCTGGTCAGCTATATCAGGCGTATGATAATTAATGCGCTTGAGCAATAAATAACAAATTAAATTATGTTAAAAGTGTGAACTATCGGATCCCCACCCCGTCCACTTAATAGTCTAAAGTCTATATAGCTAAAGGTTCTAGGTTAGATTTTGTAAAAGACAAAATACTATATCAGAATGTTAGAGATATTAACAACAATTAAGCAACAAAGTTAGGTTAATGTAAAAATATTGGTGTCAAGGTAGTCAAGATAATAATAATAACTAAATGAAGTGAATTAAAGAAAACCAATACGCAGTTGAGAGTGAGGCAGAGTACAAGTAAGCATAATAGATGGGCTTATAGGGTAGGCATTTACAATTTGCTGTTTATTAATGAGTTGAATCAATTGGGAACCATAGTAAACACAAAAGCTTAAAATTATTCTGTCAAATCTATAAGTTCGCTTTTCTTAATTCGATCCTGAAATCTTAAGATATGCAGAGTTCCAGTTTTGTTCCCTTAGGAAAATTATTTAGTACAGTGTGAGACTGAAATAGATAGGACGACGCCATTAAGAGATTCTATACTTCTTTTCCTTAACTATACCGAGCTTTCAGGTATTAAGGTCTCTAAGTACGAAGTATATAATAGATCTAGAGAAATTACTATACACAGATTGAGAAAGCCCATTATCAACTAATACACCTTCAACTTCTTAAATGAGTAATTGTTTAACTATGAATATGTTATGTCAGACTACTGAAAAGGAGTGAGAAACATACAGAATTGTGTTTTAGAGAACTCATTCATTTATTCTGGTCGTGAGTAGTGTAAACAGTACAATTCTCTTTGTGTCGCGTTCCTCTTACATTCCTTTCGTTCAGCATATTTACTGTTATTATATTGTCTCTTATTATGGACTACAGTTAATCAGTTATGTACAAGTTGTCTTTATTCACTACCATTATTTCCTTAGTTCTGTATTAATGTTAGTTTCCTAATTGGTTCACTGTGTATTCTGATTTTGTGTATATATAAAGGTATGATTGAAATATAATTCGATCCGATTCTGTCTGTTTAGCTCATCAATCGTTGTCTTTCCTCTATTTCGGTTTTGGGGACTGTTAGTCGCAGGGCAGACGTCTCCGTACAATGATTAGCAATCATCAAGGGTATGGTATATTTTCACAATACATAACAGAATGTAACATATAGATTAACTTTAAAATCTAAATCATTTAAAACAGTTATATGTTAAGTTTCTAACATTCACTTTACCTGATACAGACGATTACGATATTCAGTTACAGTTAGTTGAATATTATCATCTAATGGTGGAACAACATTGTGTGTTTTACTCATAATTTCTTCTGGATTAAAAAATCTATTCAACATATAAAAAGAAGTAACATAGAAAGCATTTAATGAGATTAATAGAAAATAGAAAAACCAAACAAACAAACAAACTAGTTAGAAGCCAGTAATTACTATACAACAGCTTTTTTTGTCCTAGTAAAGTAATCCTTAACAGTTTCTATCTATGACCACTTTTCAATGATCAAACATTCAACCTTTCAATATCACGGTAAACGTCTAACTCTCAAATCAATTGCAATGGAATTCATTTGTTTATATTGTTACCTTGAATCAGTTTACTAGATTGTTCAATCATTATCTAACATCATTTGGTGTGTAAAAGTTTTCAAATGGGATATACTTGAATTCTGTTAATCAGAGTTTCTTACTGAATCCCTAGAAATTAGTTATGTAAGTTTATCATTATTGAAAACATTGTGATTTTGTTTGTTATCAAGTTAGTTTGTGATATGAATTACAAATGTTAGCAAAGTTAACAACCTTCTTTTACTAATAATAGTAATAATAATTTAGTATTCACTATTGAATAGATTCTATATTTACCATTAAGTTCTTAATGAGTATCGTTTAACTAACAAAGAGTAATCGTGAAGGATGCCTGATGTTAGTCTACAACCTCGCCCCTCCCTTTAAAGTCAAATTTCTTGCTAATTTTTACTTGTTGTCAAACATCAAGACACTAATATTCGAGTCCTGATCAACCAACATCGAAATGATAGAATATGGTTGTTTTGCTGGAAAACACTGTAAAACATAAAGTTCAGTTTTATCAACTTAAAACTGTTTTATTGTCATGGTGTTACGGCGTCTTTTGAACCAATATATTGATTTTTAACAATGAAGAATCTCACGCTTAAACGAAATCTACATTAAATACTTTATCATATTCAATAGTTCTCAATGTTGACTATATTGAGTTCTGTCAACTGGATGATTTAAACGTGTAAACATTCGTCGTAGTTGTCTGTAAAAACAACACAGAACTATTAGCACTTTCATCATTATATCAATGAATACACTAATAACATGAATCAATTCATTGATATGATGTATGGAAATAATATGCAATAACGATAGATACATCGATACTTAATGGTTCATTAAGCCGCAGAAATATTAAACTACAACACTGCCAATCATTACGAAGAATTATTGCTTAGTACTATAGCTTACTTAGCTTTTTATCAACTTGAGTTACTTGTGTTCCATGTAAGATGTTCATCTACTTATAAATGTAGTCAAAAATATATTTTTCCTACAGGTATGTGATTGTAGGTGTCTTCGAAGCATTGTTCGCATTTAGTAGAACGACTACGTAGACAGTGATAAGAGCAGATATACAGTACTAGATAAAATGTTGAGAATAAGTTAATGGTGCTGTGAGTCTTCACCAACTGAAGTGGATAGGATTTAATAAGTATATTAAGTCACCACTTACTTTAAAATGTAGTTATAGCTGGAAAAGAAGTAATCTGGAGACAAGCATGTGGCGATCAAAATTACACCTAATATCGATCCATAAAGTTTGTATCAACTGCTTGCATGAGCTATTATTATTACTTAGCTTTGCGGAACTTACTGGGCTTAACATTTTATTTCATGGGAAGAAACTTATTAGGAAAGCTATTAAAAATCTGGAAGCTCTAGATAGATTTTTGATCCTAATATGCAACTCCTTAGGGACAATTTACTTCCATGTCTTCCCAGAAAGAGTGAAATTCAGAACTTTCAGGTTTTATGGTATAAGTTTAACACTTGATTCGTTTAAATTTCTGTCCTTTAAACAAGTTTTTAAATTTGATCCCTGATTCTATAGTTGATGGATACTGGTGAAGAGTTCAGTACTGTAACGAAATAGCTACACAGTTCTTTTTGTCATTCAGTAATTATCTAAATGAGGTCAGTCCTCTGTGTAAAACTTGTTAGGAATAAAAAAACACATTGTTTTTGTTACTATTATTATTTACTTGCGAACATATGGATGTTTCATTGCATGCAATGCATCAATTCTTTTGTGTGGATTAAAGTTAATCATTTGGCCGAGTAAATCCATTACAGTTTTACTAGCATTCTTTAAAATATGATCTAATGGACGACGTCTACAGAAAAAATGAAAGAAATAACTTAAATATAGAAAGAAAGATTATGGAGTGAAACAAAATCTAGAAGATGTGTTTTGTCCTACATGAGACTCATCAGCTTAATGTAGTTGGATTGGTGGTTTACACTCAAACATAAATTTATTACGTGTTACTTTGAATTCTAACACAGTGTTCATTAAGTTCATTAGTTTAGATGACTAGCAACTTGTTTAATAGAAGAAATTAAATATTTTCATTAATTGTTTGTAAATATAAACAATAATGAACCTGGCCTTAACATGCTCTCATTTTTTTTCCTTTTAGGACAGTAAATTTACAAGGACACTTCAAAGAAGTCAATAAGCTGAAAACAAGTTATCTTCCAGTTAATTACCGACTCTCCCACAGAATATTCGACGAGTGGAACTCTATGCCTCAACATGTAGTAGCAGTTCCATTGATCGATGAACTTGAAAAAGGTTGAATCAACTAAGAGATTCTCATCACAAGGACTAATGCAAGCAATCCAGCATTCTGTTCAAATCAAAATGAAACTGAAAATCTTATTATAAATGTAGTTATGAAATATGTGTGCTCATTTTCTCATAGCAACAAGATTGTTTCAGTAAAATGTTCTCCCTTCGGTGAATTCATTTTCAACTTTGTACAATCGTTTCTGTAGATCTTGTAGATAACTTGGGATTTAGAGTCATTTCTGATCAAGTGATTTTTTTCTACAATGTATCCAGCAAGTTAGCTTATTATCGATCCATTACCTTCTCTTCTTAGCTATGTTTATTAATGTTATTAGTTTGAAAAAGCATTGAACAACATATGAGAAGCTAAATTATTGGACATTATTAACACAGATTGTTGGATACTAACTGATTTTACACCCAAAGTCATCTACAAGATATACGGTAACGTGTCAAGGATAGTTAGCAATCGACTACTTAGCATCGCTGAAGTCCTCTCTATTTTCCTACTACAGCTAGAACTATATGTTCAAAAAAACCTACTTATCATTTACTTACTCAAAGTATTAGAACATGGAATAGCATTTTTAGCGAAAAACAACTTCATTTAGTTTAGTTGACAATTATTGATTCTTACAGTTTCATGTTAACAACGACCATATATATATATCGTGATGGTTAGAAGAAGAAATGATTGATGACATTCATCGATATGATTATTACTCTTCAAAAGCCTATATACTGTAAATAAATAATGTTTTAGACGATTCCACAAGGATCTATGCTGTTGACTTGATTATTAGAAGATCAGATATCCTAAATCTAATTAGTCTGGTAGTATAACTTACTTCTACCCAGTGGACTACTTAAACAATACAAAACTACATCGAATCAAGCTTAATAAAAATATAGTTAAGTTAGGTTAAAGTGGTAATAAAGAAGGTGATTTTTAATTTATTGATCACATTCATTACAGGTTTATCTTGATTAGGTACTATTGAAAACAAGAGAATGCTGATCAGTTAACTAGTCCTAGTACTGGACTGTTTAATGATAGTGCTCAATCAGCAGCTTCAAATCCACAAAATCAACCAAGTCATTAGTTATCAATTATAATATTCTCTTGAAGTTCCAAAGATAAATTGTGAAGCATAGCGTTGATACTTGTCAGTAATGAAAATAGATATCACTGATGATATTGAAATTTTATACCACTATATCACAAAATGACTGAAGTAGAGATCCAACCAGTGAACCTCAGCTGCGTTAAAATCATTAACGTTCATCATAAAATCAATATGACCAATTGATCAGTTCCTTGTAAGATATTGGATTGTGGAAACTAACCGAGATCGATAAGTGACAAACAAAAAAACTGATATTTTTTTTCAGAAGACATTTCATTTACTACTCAATCAAACAATTTATTCACTAAACAAAAACTATTAATTCCATTCTATTTTCACTTACTTGATATGAGTCTTCTCTAAAATTGAAATACTATAAGGACTTTTAATACTTTCCATGTCTACAATAAAAAGATCATTTGTAAACACATTTAGAAACAGAAATTATGCATTAATTTAATAAAATTTCAGTTCTTGTAATTCACATTGTAAGTTGATTGTAAGTGAACAATGTTTTTTGAATGCAAAAGGCATTCACTGAAAGGGTGTTTCATCTTAGTAAGGACTCATCAACAGTGAATGTCTACGACACCATCAGTAGTTAAACTCTTAAACCATCTGATTTATTAGTAAGCTTTTAATTATAAGATATAAATCATATTTCAAATGGTTTAGACTTGAAACTCCAGTCAGTTTGTAATTAGACTAAACTTCGTTCATATGACAATAAAAATTTTTCGATTAGATAATGAATGAACACCAGGAACTAACAGTAGACAGGTGTTGTGTTCTCGTATGTGACTCTGAAGTATGCACCCATTAATCCACTAAAGAATCTATTAATCAATTAGATGATATCAAGCGACAGGATATGTAAATATAATAAAACTCATAAAGACAACAGGTTGATGACATAATCATCAAACTATACACTAATTATGTTGTCCAGAAACGTAATAAAACATTCACAATTAAACCATATTACTCACTGAACTCAATTTTTTTTTGCCTAATATTGGATTGTATAGTCATATTGTCGATAGTGGAGATCCAACGAAATCACTCATTAAACTATACAACTGAAATACTAATACAAACACTTGTAACCAAATGATCACCTCTATAATTAAAGTTATCACTATTATACATAGCTAAAACGATGAATTACTGAATATTCTTTTCAATTCCGAACATAGTGAACCACACAACTCCAAAGAAGAAAATCTTTTTGTCACCAGGTCAGATGGAAAATAGAATCGTTTCTCTCAGATATGACCTTGAACTGAATACTAATTAGTTAAAATTTCAATATTCTGTCGAACTATATCACCTTTTTCAACTTATTTCTTTTTTTTTTAATTTTTCACTTAATTCCATGCTGTGATGTAAACTGTTGATTGAACTCATTCAACGAATGAGTTCAATGCAAGTTCAACTCAATAGGATATCAGTATTATAACATACAAAGATCAATATTGAAATGTTGAATGTGAGAGTTAATATCTTTGTATATAGTTCATTTAGTAATTTTATTTACAAATTATTTCATTCTGAGGTGTTTTCACAGCATGATGTTTATTACTGACATAATAGGTTTCTTTTCATTTTTTTTTTCTCTTTTAAGATGATTCTTGTATATGGATCATAACAATGAATGTTGAATGTTGAACTATCTTGAATATTCTACGAAGAGTACACATTAATAAGTTATTTAGTTAACTTTACATTTAAACTTAGTTAGTTTAACAAACTAACTAAGTTTAAATCAGGAAACGACGTTGGAAATGGATAGGACATACACTGCGGAAATCATCAGACTGTATCACGAGACAAGTACTAACTTGGAATCCTGTTGGAAAACGGAAAAGAGGAAGGCCAAAGAACACCCTGCGTCGAGAACTGGAAGCAGACATAAAAAGAATGAACAGTAACTGGAGACAGCTGGAAAGGATTGCTCAGGACAGAGTTGAATGGAGAATACTGGTGAGCGGCCTATGCTCCTCCGAGAGGGGTAACAGGCGTAAGTAAGTAAGTAAGTAAGTAAGTTTAACAAACGAGCCTTTATCATCATTGTCAATAACTTGTAATAGAAATTCGGTCAGATGAAACTGTTCAGCATGATGATGTAATCTCCACGATTAAATCATTCAACTCAGGGAATATCGTTTGATTCCAATCAATATTTTGAGGTGTAAATCTTTCCTATCATTACAAAATGAAATCATTTCTCAATGTTTAATATAGACTGTAACTTCAGTCAATTGAAACGTGTAATTATAGTTATGTATAGTGATTGGTTAGTTCAGTGATATTTACTTATATTTTTGGAGATTGATCATTATCTATTTGATATCACGAATTAGTTTGAATTAGACAACCACTGATCACCTAAAAATGCTGGATAGATGTTTCGTACCAGTATGAGACTCATCAACAATGTGCATCCACAACACCACCAGAGATCGAAACCAGAACCCTCAGGCTCCATAGTGAACGCCCAATCATCAGACTAGTATGCAAGCCGGCTCCCAACAGTTAATATTTTTTACTCAATGCATTTGTGATACGTTTTCGTGACCTCATTTATCGCCGTCGGAGGGTGATTGTCTCACACTCGACACGGATAAACTTCACTGGTCACGTCTTCTCACTTGATCACGGTTTGATATCACTGAAAACATGAAACACTTTACAGATTCTTGTTCTCGTCAGTAGTTCTATCACGCTCTAATTTTGGATCATTTCGGTCACGTGGAGGAAGCTTATTCACTAGAACCTACTGACGTCTTGTTGAAGGATTCTCATTACAATCGACTTACGATGTAGAACAATGATTGTTAATTGTTATCGATATGTGTGAACTCTACCAATCATAACTTCTTACTAGAATTTGAAGAGACTGTCGAAGTGAAATACTATTATTATTAGTAGTAGTAAAGTAAAAGTGATTTCGTAAAGATTTGCTTTAATTTTTTGTTTTTACTCGTGAACCCTGTGTTATATACAGTTTATGTACCGTCTCAATGTAAAAAGGGTAAGTGGGAAATTATGAATGAGACACACTATTGGCGAATATCAGTTACACTTTAACAGAATCCAAACTCAACTACGAAAAACTGTTGAAACGTTCATTGATTTCTGTTCCTACTGATTCTTTTGGCAAATAATTCTTCCTATTCAGTCTTTTAATTCCATAAACTAAATAAGTGTTTAAGGTATGTTATACACAGTTGGATATGTTAAATGATAACACAATCATACATTAATTAATTAAAATTAATCATAATTTTGCTTAATATCATTCACATTTACTTTCATTATGAAGTATGCAAAGTGTTTCATTAAAGGTATTCACAGAGTCTTCAGTAACCAATGTAAGTACCTAATCCATTTTTTTCATCTATTCACTGGGTAAGTGAATCTACGATTCCCTCCTTCCAGATTTCGATTCCAAATATTTGAAAACATTTTAATTACAATCATGTCATTTTAACTTAGGTTGATATACTTGATAAAACATACGAGTATAATAAAGTTTAAGTGTAATTGGCAAGCGGAATCTAGGACGTCCGTTTCATCTTATTTGAGTCTTATCGGTTAAATGTGCTTGCATCCCAATGTTGATATTCACACTGTCCGGATTCAGTAGCCTAGTGGTGAAAGTGGTGTTGTTTGTGACGAAGAGAGCTGAGTTCGAATCCTAGTGTAGACATCAATAGTGGAATACAGGCACATTCAACCGACGAGCCTCGAACGGGACGAAACACGTGTTCTGGGTTCCATTTGCCAGTCAAAATCTAACTTCAACATTACTTGTGATTATTAGCTATATAAAGGCAATCCTCTGAGGATGCACATATGACAAAAGAGGCTGATCAGTTTCAGTCCATGATTAATCAACGGGAAGATATAAACTCATCCTTAGTATAATGAAGGGTAAAATCTGTTAGGAAGCGATGACTATATCCATAAAATGAATGAAACAATCAGTGAAAGTATTAACTCCAATATGCAATCATTGAGTATTTAAAAAAAAATAACGGACAATCTCAGTTTAATTCTACATAGATTACCTAGTATGTTGTCAAGTAATTTAAATATAATTAGAACTCATAGCTACACTTCAGAATAAGAACAGGCATAAGCGGATCTTAGACTATCCGCCCCTACCCCCCCCCTTCCTAGTAGAATAACTATTTTACTCAGTCATGGATGATACAGAAAATCCCAGATTAAACAGAATATACTTATCGTTTTATCTACGTTTAATGATTTACAGCTAGAAAAAAAAGGTCATGATTATAGGGCTACATAAATCAACTACTTAGTTCTTTCTAAATAAACATTATGCAACACACATTAGATTAAGAATAAAATCATGCATTTAACTATTACTTAATCTTAACTCATTCTAAATGTTATCTAACTCTACTCTTGACTTTATTTCTAGTATTACCATAACCATGAAACTTTGATATGGATACGTTGAATAATTTGCCAACTATTTTAGGATACGAATATGATGAGTTAAGATGCTGCAAACTCTTTTCAAATGTTTGGATGAACATTGTAATAGGAAACTGTAAAGTGTTCATTCACAGTTACTGTCCTGTGATAAGTCAAAACCGGTAATACAATGGTAAATCTGACTGTTTCATTTGTATACTCGAAGTTTCGAATTTCATACTGTTTAATTAAAGTGATTATTTATGGTGAACACTTTAAGAATAGATGAAGTTTGTATTCATACACTGAATTCTAGACGAATTTAGACACTTTCGAGTTGATATGTGTGGATAACTTTTCAATATGATGGATATTTAAGTCTTATTCAATCAACCAATGCCTTTTACCCCATGTGGAGCAAAGGCCGTCAACCAGTATACTCCAACCAACTTTGTCTTGAGCTATTCTCTTCAGCTCTTCCCAAGACCACTACATTCCCTTCATATCTGTCTACGATTCCCGACGCATTGGGTTCTTTGGTCTTCCTCTTTCCCTTTGACATTGAGGATTCCAATTCGGTGATTTACTCAATGTATGTACTATCCACCTCTAGCATCTTTTCCTAATTTATTCCTCGGCTGGCATACGGTTGATTTGTTCTGTGCCACAGATGGTTGTTGTTGATGATTTATAGCTAACGGATCCGAAGTATCCTACGCAGATAATGGTTTATAAATACTTGTATCTTATAAAGGATGCTTTTCGTGGTTCTCCGTGCAAGTTTCAGCTCTATACAACAGAGCTAACTGTCTTCACATTTGTGTTGAAAATTTTGACTTTAATGTTGGCTGACAGTTGATTTGAGATCCAGATGTTTTCGAGTCGTGGTAATACTGCCACTGCTTTTCCGATTCACGCCTTCACATCTGCCACAGATGAGACCCTTCTTGTTTATCGATGATGCTGCCCAAGTATGTATAGGATTCTACATCTTCCAGAATTTCTTCCTCAAGTGAAATCGGGTTATTGTTTGTTGTTTTGTATCGGAGGGTCTTGCTTTTCCTTTTGTGTATGTTGAGGCCTACTGCTGACTATCGAGGCTGCTTCTACCTTGTCTGTCTTCATCTGCATTTGTTGCTGTGTGTACTATAGGAGAGCTAGATCATCTGGAAAGTCCAAGTCACCTAGTTGCATCGATGCTGTACTCTGTATTCTGAGATTGCCTTGAGATGTTACAGTTTCCATAATCAAATCAACTAGTAGCAGGAAGAGGAAAAGCGACATTAAGCGGCCTTGTCTGACACTGGTTTTCACGTTGAATGAATCTTTGAGCTAACCTCCATACAATATAGTCCATCGTAAGAGTTCAGTATGATACTGACTATCTTCTCGGATACGTCACAATGTCGTAGAAGGCTTCATAATATTCTCCTATCCACGCTGTCGAACCTCTTCTCGTAGTCGAGGAAGTTGATGTTAAGTGGTGAATTCCATTCGATTGATTGTTTAATAATGAACCGTAGAGTTGCGATTTGGTCGACACACTATCTGTGTTTACGGAATCTTGCCTGTTTATAAAGAAGTTTGGAGTCGACTGGGTCTTTTATTCGGTTTAAAAACACTGCTGAAGACTCTTCCTGGTATCGAAAGAAGATTGATGCCTCTGTAGTGCTTAGAATTGCTATGATCTCCTTTCTTAGGTATTTTAATGAGGTTTCCTTCTTTTCATTCTGTTGACAGTTGTTGTTCCTCCAAATCTTCCTGAAGAAAATGTAGAGTATCTTTGCAGTCACTTTAATATCTGTCTTCAGTGCCTCAGCTGGTATGTTGTCCGGCCCTGCTGACTTGCCACTTGGATGGCTATTTTGATTTCTTCGACAGTTGATAGGTCGGTGTTTATGGGAAGATCCGTATCTGTTGCTTCGATGAGTGGTGGGTTTAGTGGTCCTGTAAAACAACAACCTTTCTAAAAAAAATTGCTAACCAGTAAATATAAGTCTACGTTGATATATATTAGTAATAAATATAAGTGCCATTGGTTATCCGACACATTATTAAGACATCCGGGTGTATTGAGTAAATCCTTCATATACTCAAAACACTTTGCTACATGTAAGCTAATTAAAGACATATATACTTTGTTAAGTCGATTTTGCGCTAGGTACTGATGTTGACTTTGATTATGTATTGAATCGAAAGTGTACTTGAATTGATGTTTAAGTGGATTCTGATTGAATTTTCATAATCTGTTTACATGACTGGTATTCAAAGCTGTTGATGTGCATACATAAAGAGATGTATCTTCTCGAAAGGATTATTTTAAAAATAAAATGGTTCATATACGGTTTTAGATATCTAATAAGCTGCTGAGTAGAATCAAATGAAATTTTGTCGCTGTTTGTTACATTCATTAGACTTCGCAACGTATCGGATAACTTAGGCTTATAAAAGAACTTAAAAACTTAACTACAGGAAGTAAATGATCAAATATATGCACTTTTAAGGACTTTTATCATCCTGTATATTAATGAGTTAGTTGAGTAAATTGAATAAAGTTCGGATGAATTCCAGTTACGTTTAAATCCCTTTCCATCATGCCAGATTACCAAAGTGTTATATCTGAGCGAGGGATCAGATGTTACACTATATCGAATCTTTTCTTTCTACCATTGCGGCTAACTCGCCCCTCTTTAAGATGGAATCTCCTCAAACTTTCAGTAACTATGATACTTGTTTTCATTAAATTGTACGCTTTCACGCATTCATTAACGATTGTCATTTGCGTTTTCCTTCCCAACTTCTTGTAGCCTCATTATGATCCTATTATCTCAAAACCTGAACTCAAATGAACCGAACTCAGCCTTCATTGCATTTTGTAGTTTTTGTTATTAATTGATACAGTATATGATGTTAAAAAGTGATTGTTTTGATCAATAAATGACTTGATCTTAGCTCTAATTCGTTAGCGTTTGTTCTTTTTATCTACTTTTCTAGGTAAGTCTTTGGTTACTCAGGTGTCATGTTAGCCAATCATTGTTAACTAAATCTATCAGATAGTAGTCATAGTACAAGTCCTTTTGACTTGTTTTCCACCCCGCCTTTAGTAACAGCAGTCAGTCAGTCAGTTACAACGTAGAACTTGGTACATACGTACATCAGTTCAAGTTGCCATGCCTCAATAAGCTGATAGAGATTAAATTGTCGGACCGAATTCCAGAGTAGGGAAGGTAGTAACAGAGTAAGTATTAATGGAAAGGCATAGAGATCATAGATGAGTTTGAAATAAAAAGTGATTCAGTAAAGAGAAAATTATGAGAAGTTCAAAAACTAGCATTTGGAGAAAGACAAGCAGTAGATGAACTTGCACCATTGAGAACGATTTTGAGCCATATCACCTAAAGTCTCAAACCATTTGTTACGATCATCATCACTAAGCCATAATTAGTTAATTCCTTTTTTGTTAATTTTAACTAAGCGATAAAGTTTATTTGATTACTAATAAGCTTCTGGTTAGTACTTCTATGGTGGGATATGCTACAAGATCATGTATTGTATATCCTTTTATATTGATGTCAAAACAATAAGTATACATAAATGTGATCAGTTGGCATTATTTAAGTAAATATAATTTCATAAATAAATAGAATCATACCTTCTTTGCTTAATCTTGGCAATCCAGCTATAATACGTCCAATTTGATCTAATGTTGATGTACCAGGAAATAATGGTGTACCAATAAGCATTTCACCAAGTATACAACCTAAACTCCATATATCTACACCTTTTGTATAATCATGACATGCTAAAAGAATTTCTGGTGCACGATACCAACGTGTTGCAACATATTCAGTTAATGCAGGTAATAATGTTTTACAATTGATTTTATTACCATTTTGACATTTACTACGACCTTTCAATGAACGTGCCAAACCAAAATCACATAACTTAACGGAACAATCAGAATCTAATAGAACATTTGATGGCTACAATGTGTATGTAAAATAAAATAAACAAACAAAAGTAGTCAATATTATGGCTACATACAATTCATCTATATTTACTGATTAACATGTTTAAGCAAAAGTATGTACTTCAGATGAAAGAAACACTTGATCATTCACATGTTTTGTTGAGCACACTTCCTTGAACTTGTGTCGTTTACATCAGAATGTGTCTTTCCAGATCAATAGTAATCGATAGTCAATCAATATGAGGATACAAAGTAAAATTTAAAGTTATCATTAAACATTGTGAATCTAGCGAAAAATTAAAAAAATCGAACTTGAACTCTCTATTCAAACAGAGTCAGTGGTTATCCAAACCCATGTAGACTTTTATTAAATTACGTAATAAAATAGGGGGAAATATCCTGAAATTGACAATCCAAAAAATTCATTGCTAAACACCATGTTGTATCACATATTGAGTGAAAAAAGAAAATTACACTATCCGGATACTGACCCACTGTTGCTAAGCATTAAACGTTTACTATTAGACCTAAGATATTGAGTTCATTCTCTAACAGCATTGTAGCAGTGTACTGGTACAGAGGAGTACCATGACGCCTGGACAAAACTCCTGCTCATTACTCCCCAAGTGTATTATCATCTAAATAGTAAAGATTAAAAGGTGCAATCGATTAGGTTTCAATTCAAAGGTTAAATAGTACTGAACATGACCAAGAAATTAATCATAAGGTCGTGTATACAAACTGTAAAAATGAAATAGACATATACCGATATACGATCTCTTCACGTTTTCTTTAAATAACAATAGCTTATAGATAAAACTCTTTACATACATTACAGAGACAAACTTCCATTTATCCACACTAAGTTTAGCAAATAATTATTGCAATGATAGGTACTAAGTTTTAGTCTTAGTTTGTTTATGTACTTTCAGCTGATGAGTCGTCAGTGGAGTGAAACACATCTTTTGTAATTGATTATTATTTACAATTCAATCTTATTTAGAAATTGCATGTTTAAACAGCAATGTTGAAATAATTAGTCCATAATACCCTTATGCCAATATCAGTCCTGATTACAAACAGTGGGATATTACGAACTGTTGCAAAGAGTATAATACATTAATGATAATTCGTTAATTAGTCCTCTAGATTATTCGTCTTCTATTTTCATCGAATTCGCTAACCAATACAAAACAGTTTAGTCAACAACATGTTCTTGAATTATTCGAATAAGATACGTAATAATTCAATAGTAACAAGGAATATAAGGTGAACATTAGTCGTTCAATATTCTCCCTTATTAGTAATATAATATAGTGATATATAATAGAGTCGATTGATCAGTGTGAAGTGACCTATATGTTGTTTTTCAAGTACCTTATAGTGCTGAACAAATTGATCTAGTCTAGTTGTAATGTAGCCACTAATCCAAATGATTTGACATCACTGGTATTATGGAGAGATGAAAGATTGGTCACTACACAGTGATTAACCCGTGTATACACTTCAGTCCTAATGGAGTCCAGAGAGGTCCGAACGGTTCAGTAGTAACAATCACAGACTGTGAACTGTATGACAAGGGATTGAATCCACAACAAGGCGAGTATAGATTCATTCAAGAACTACAAGTATGCCTTGCTGATAGTATGAAACCTAGTTCCAGGGTTTTATGCTGACTATCCCCAGGTAAACAGTAATAAGTTATATTTAAGGAGTAAGATTGGAAGTAAATAACAATTGTCTTCGGGTTCATATTATTTGGTAAACTTTAATAAATAGTTATTTGACAGAGAGGGCATTTATATCAATATTTTGAGACAGTAAGGAAGATTTTTTACCCAGGTGAATGACTTTAGCGAGGCTAGATTCTTCAGGCTAGTTAGTTCGATTATAGAGCTTTTACTGCCATTCTGAGCGCCAACTTTGAAGCTTACTTCAAATAGAAGCTTCAATGTGGTTGTTTCGTAATTAATTGGTTAGTATGTTCTAATCACATTGTATCCCTTTATGCCATTGAATTTTGCTTAGTTAACCTTTTCTGTATAGAATGGTAAACTAAATCATCGTTGACATGATAATTACTATTTACCAAGTATTTTGAATGCCACGATACTATAAATTCTCTGGAATTGTTGAAATTTCTTTTCTGACATTTCATCAATTGAAATGCAGTTCATAGTTGTCTGCATGCAATAATACAAGTGGTAGAATAGTATGTTTTCAACAGATAACCTTTGCCCACGTATGCTCTGGTAAAGCGTTAGTCTAATTTATCCTACATAATATTCCGGGAATTTGATTCAATTTATTTTGTAGATAACCACGTATTTTTATACCTTGGCTATTGGGTCTATATAAGAATGAATCTAGTGAATGTATTTGTTTATGAGCAAAGTGGACACCAAAGGGTCGTAAAATTATCAAAATAATTTCTAAAATATTCTCTTTCTACGGTAGACTGATCTGTACTTTTATTTCTATGGAGAATGGGGGATTGAACAGCAGAAGGTAATTCTTTGACTATGTTTTGATTTTTTAAACAATTTTCGATGACCTTACTCCAGTAACTACTTATCTCGTAGACAGACAACATAATTGTGATTAAGATATTCAAGAATGATATTTGATTCGTATTTGTTGGTTTCCTGGAATGACAAGGAAATCTCGTAAATTAAACCAACCAGCTCATGAAATTTATTATAACCATGATTCGACATTTATCAACTGTATCGTACCGTTCTTGTCTCCGTTTATTTAATGGGTGATTAACATAAAATTAGAGTGTAGATTTCATTAATGATTTCATTAAAAGTCTCTAAGATCGTTATATCGAACAATTCAAGAAAAGTAACTAACTTTCTGAATTGTTTTTAAAAAGACTATTTCATTTAGTTTGAGTACACTTAGATTGTTAAAATGCTTTTATGGTCAGTATTTTAACAGACGGACAGTGTAACAGCAGCCTCTGCAGTCAGCAGTAGGCCTCAATATACACAAAAGGAAAAGCAAGATCCTCCGATACAAAACAACAATCACCAGCCCAATTCCACAGTGAAACTCCGGATGATGCAGAAACCTTTACATACTTGAGCAGCATCATCGATAAATAAGAAGGGTATCATCGGTGGATTGGAAAGGCAAGGACAGCATTTCTACAAGTGGTAAGTATCTCGAACTCAAATCAACTGTCAGCCAACATCAAAGTTAGAATTTTCAATACAAGTGTGAAGACAGTTTGCTCTGTTGTATGGAGCTGAAACACGCATGGAGAACTACGAAAAGCATCCATCATAAGATACAAGTATTCATAAACAATTGTCTGCGTAGGATACTAATGATCCGTTAGCTAGAAACCATCAACAACAACCATCTATGACAGAGAAAAAATCAATCGTATTCCATCCGAGGAATAAATTAGGAATAGATGCTGGAGGTGAATAGTACAAACATTGAGGAAATCATCAAATTGTGTCACAAGACAATCACTAACCTAGAATCCTCAATGTCAAAGGGAAAGAGGAAGACTCAAGAACACATTGTGTCGGGAAATGGAGTCAGACATGAAGAGAATGAAGAGGTTATGGGATGAGCTGGAAGGGAAAGCTAACGACAGAGTTGGTTGGAGTATACTGGTCGGCGGCATATGCATCACATGGGGTAACAAGCATTGATTAATTGACTGATATGTAGATTAGTTATTTTGTTTTTATTATTGTTATGATCCCATCGCCTTAACCTTCCACTAGACTCATGAACCGTATCATATCACTTGTCATTCAGAAACTGTAATAATTCACTTATGTTTCTGTACCCTTAGTTTCCAGTAATCATTGTCTCAGTTTTGTGTAAATTCTATTTTTCCTATTGGTGCGCTGCGTGTTCCGGTTTCGTATGTACATAAATGGATGAGTAAAATCTAATCTGACTGTCTTATAGTTGTCATGTTTACTTTATTCAGATATTCTTCGGGTGGTGGTGGTGGGGATAAAAGTTTCTGTGCAAACTTGTTCCCACACCTTGATTGATCCAATCAAGGCTACTATTTTCCCATATATTATAAAAGACCGTTTTTTTTTTCAAGTTATAACTAAAATTATCTGCATCAATCTCCTACAAGCATATCAATACAGTATAGTCTAACAGACGAAATACCCAAATAAAATGAAATCAATATCATGACAGATTATATCTTTAGTGAACAATACGTTTTAATATTTACGTTATTCATCTATGAAAAGCTCAAAAAGTACTGAATATAACCTACTTATTGATACTTAATAAGTAGGTTGTATAAAAACTTTAGTCATTTAATTCAACTCAACTTACCTTTAAATCACGATGTATCACTTCACCAGAATGTAAATATGCAGTTGCTTTAAATAATTGATACATAATATACTGTTTATGTATATCTTTAAGAATATTGCCTTTACGTATTACATTGTGTAAATCCGTCTCTATTAAAATGCCAAGATAGAAGGGATCCCAGAAAAGAAGGAGAAGAAGTGAGAATGAAATTCACTAATTACCCATATACTCAAATACTAAGTAGATATCCTTATCACATTCAGCACGTATTACATTATATAATCCAATGATATTTGGATGATTACCAAATGCTTGTAGAAATGCAATTTCACGAAATGTTCTCTGCAAAAGTGAAAGAATAAGGCGACAGAATGTATCGATGAGAAGTGGATCAAAATGTCATTGTAACTGGAAAATGAATGAAAATTTACAATATCTGAAGACTATTCTCTGTGCTATACTAATATGTACTGTTCAATACTAATTGCCTAGCATTCAGTAAGTGTGACAGTTGTATTCTTTGAATTGTCAGTTTTTCAAAGACCGATTAATTGTTGTCAAACCTATTTCTGTTCTCAGATTATCAGACTTTACATAGTCAGATCGCAGCTATATTACAGTCGATCGGTTCACTCAGACGTTAGGTTAATATTCACCTATATTAGTCACCTCATATCTTACATTCACAGTAGCACACCCAAGATCATTTCAGACATTCGTCACAAATTGATCTTGATTGGGTACCGCTGAAAACCAGTAAACACTGAAGTGATTTTCTGTCCAAATAATAGACTTGTCAGCGACAGTGTGCACTCTCGATCCCACTTGGGAATCAAACCCAGGGTCATTAGATCCTATGGTGAGCTCTTAACCATCAGCACAGTAGGAATTCTACCTAATTTAGAGCAATAATAAATCGTGACCGATTTGTAAAGAATATAAAAAAATGATTAAAATTGGTTAAGCGTTATTTGCAGGCCTTGATGGTTTAGAGTCCAATTTTTCGGTGGAACTGAGGGAGCGTAGAGTGGGACTAGATAGTCTTATACTACAGAGAAACAACTATCTAATGTTGCCTGATTTTCATTAAAACTCAATAAACATCGATTTGTGACAATTGTAGGCAACCACTTTGATACTGATATTCTCAAAACTACCTCATCCCATAGGTATTGTATACTATACTAACTTGTGCATCTGTTTGATTGCGAAATGCATCGAAATTCTTTTTCAGAGCGACAACTTCTTTCGTTTTTCGATTGATTGCTTTCCATACTATTCCATATGCCTAAAAGTAAATATAACAGAATTAAGAGAGGGAGAAATATGATAGTACATGAATAATTACGTATTATACATGAAGATCTGAAGAGCGCTCCACATGAATATTGATTCAGAATCCTATGTACTCAACTTCTTCCAAATCTTGATTGCTAACATGATACAGCTGGGTTTTTACGGATTTAGAATCCAGTGATTCAGGTTATGGTTAAGTTTGTTTAATCAGGTTAGCGTTTTTTTCAGCAAGCTTGCGTTTTACGGGATAGGGGTGCTAGGCCTATGCCCAACCCTCCTCCTTTACCCGGGCTTGGGACAGGCAGCAACCCTAGAAGAGCTGCGGGGGAATAATTTTGTTGGACAACGGAAAAGAGGAAGGCCAAAGAACGCACTGCGTCCAGAGCCGGAAGTAGACATTAAAAGGATGAACAGTAACTGGAGACAGCTGGAAAGGATTGCTCAAAACAGAGTTGAATGGAGAATACTGGTGAGCGGCCTATGCTCCTTCGAGAGGGGTAACAGGCGTAAGTAAGTAAGTAAGATTCAAGTTATGAAGAATGTATTAAGGAGAATAGTTGAACTTTCAGTACCATTATTTAAATGCTGATTGCTTATCTATTGTATATGTTTATTTCAAATCATCTCCTATGGGCGTAAGTAAACCAGTAGCTATTATGCCATCATTAATGGTTCATTAGCTGGAACTATTCATTTATGTATTTCTTACTCCGGTTCTATATGCATGTTATGATTTCAATCGTGTTTATGTGTATTGGAGAAAATCATGTCTATTTATGTAAGACTGTTTGGAATATTTGATTTCAGGATAGTCTCGTTGGTTAATTTCAAGTTTCCTCATATACCATATGGCGGATGGATAGATACGAAATAGACTCAGAGGTGTTAAAAATACTTGGTCACTGTTGAATTTCATTTTGCCAGTCACCTATCTATTAAACGTTATTGGTTAGTCGAGATTCAGTACTAGTAATTGTCTAAGTGAAGAACATAATAATTCGTTACCTTGCTACACTGATCGAAAAATGAGTGATAGCAATTAATACTAAGTAATACTAGGTCCTCTAAATGACACAACGTCACTTGGATTATGGTTTAGTGCTCAGTGGTTAGATGTAGTTAGTAAGAAATCTTGTCACAACTAAAATGCGTACCAGTTGATACGCACTGGTAGGTAATATCTTCAATTTTGAATAAATTAATGATCCTTATTGAATTCAAGTTTACGTCACCAATTTTGAAACGGCAATACTACGCTATTTAGGTCGTGACTGACTTCCTATATGACTGAGATATTTAGATTGATTGATTAGTGAGTGGTGATAATTGTTGTGTAATCTTTGTGGTGATCATGCACCAAGTAGCCTGTAACTTATGTGTGACATTGTGGTGGATACTACTTATAAGTCATCAATAAGTAGTAGGTAGCAGAGCGTCAAAGGAAATCGGGAAGAATCAGTAAACAGCAGACGAGACGAGTTGCGAGAGGGCAAGAGGTGGAGCATGATCGAAATACAGAGGACAATCGAGAACAACATGTTATCCCACAGACTACCTACAATTTTTTAACATTTGAGACATAGTGTAGGCTACGTCAAGTCGCAAAGATGACTAAAGTCGTAATTTCACTTAAGTACACTCTCGGTCCTGTCTATTATTATTACTTGATTTTTGTCCAGTGATGTTATGGTAACTGTTGATTTGTGAGTTATATGTATCAAATTTACATAATTTGGACAGAGATAAGAAACTTGGAAGGGCTGGACAACTGTTTCGTTGGATCACCTAAAACCTTATTTAGAATTAAATTGAAGATATTCACACCTTGCAGCAAAAGATTGACCTTCACAAATCTAAATCGATCTCAATTGGTTTATATTGTTTGTTTCAATCAGTGGATTTTTAACTAAATTAAACTTCTACTTAACTGTTTTTTACCTATCAAACAAGTGGTAACGTCGCAATCGGCTTATATTGTACTCGAACAGATGTTTACAAGGTTTCTTAGCTAGAAGTTACTTGCATTAAAAACCATTATCAAGATGTAAACAACAGTCTGAATCCATTATTTGTAAGTGTTGAGCAGATTTCTGAATTCAAAACTTTGGATCATGAAAAAACTTTAGTTATACGGTCACTGAAAGACAGCATACTCTAAACACCTGTTTCTTTGTAGTTTAGGACTCTTAACTGACAAGATCAAAAGTACCAATTATAAATACTTGTATAAATTTACTTAAAGGTATCTGAAGAAGTGAGATGCTTTATTATCATATGGTATGAATGGTCTGTGATAAGGTTATATGTACTCAGATTTGAGGAGTCCCATACTAGAATAAAACGGGTGTTCAGTGTTCTGCAGTTTTTGTTGGCACCAAACCAAAACCAATCTATGATGAATTAAAACTCAAAACTAAATCTCCTCAAAACCACCTAAGTAGAACTAAAATCAACGCACTAGTGACTAGTTTCATGATGTCCCTGTAGTCGTTGTCAATGATCGTTAATTGAACTGACGTGCTTTGGTGAAGATGGGTATATGGTTTGGTTGTCTTTACCCATCACAGATTAATGTTGATTGGGTATCACTGAAAACCAGGTAACATTAGGTATCTGTTTAGTTCCAATATAGGAGTCTTCGGTAGTGCATAGTTTCTTCCTTGATTCCACCACGGAATCCAACTGAAAGCCTTCAGGACTTACAGCGAACACTTAACCATCTGTACCATTTGCGAGACGTCTGATAGTAGAATTTAAATTTGCATCAATTTGTGATATTGTACGATTATTATCCATTATCATTAAACATAACTAACTCGCTTACGACAAGTTTCTTTTTTAATCTGTCATGGCTTGGCGGTACAATTTATCAAGAGTTCACCATAAGACTACAAGTCTCTTGGAATCGAAAACTGCCCATTGCCGAAGACTTCTATACTAGGACGAGACAGCCGTCCAGTGTTCCCTGGTTTTCAGTGATACCCAACTAACATTAATTATTACAGATTAGAAAAAACTAGAATAATTGCGAATAGCAGACTTTAGGTACATTGAGTGTAAACTAGTTATTACATATGACACTGAATGATCATTACACTGTTTACAAACTACTAAATGTCAGAATCCTACTATTAGAGAAATACTGTAAACGACATTTGTTATGAACATTGAAAGTGTTAGTGAATTGATATCTGCGAATAGTTACTTGTCTATAGTTGTAAAATCAGTATTGTTAGTGATCAGTATGCCATTTAGAAAGTGAATAGACTTCTCATTAGGTTAGTGGAATGATCATGAGATTAAGTTGAAACATTCTAATGGTGCTTTCTTGTTCGTTCATCTTCAGTGGAGAGTTTACTAGTCATGGAATACTCTATTGGAATTTGTTAATAAATTGTTTCACTACGGTAGATTATTTTTAACTAAATGTTAAGTATAAAACATGTAAGAAACATTAGTGATGTTTTTATATTCATTTCACATGAGTGCAAGCCCCAAAGTGTAGTAAACAAGACGCTAATCTTAAAGTATCTTTTCTTGACTAAAGTCGATTGTAAAATAAATATAAGACAATCGTTGAGAACCAAGAACTGGCAGTGGATGACTGTTTTGTTTTTGTATGAGACTATTTGGTAGTGAGCATCCACTACCCACCTGGGAATGGAGACCAGGGCTATCAGGTTTCATGTTAAATGTGTAATCGTTAGATCACTGTGCCACAAAACTTAAAGATTTTGGGCTCGATTTTCTGGTGGGGTCATTGATACACAACTGCTAAAGAGTCTTACACTAGAACGAAGAAGCTGTTCAGCACCAGTTCTTGTTTTTAACGGTTGTCCAAAATACTCACTTACAAACTCGGTGAACTTTGGAAACGTCACGGGTAATCTAAATTATTTACTTTTACCTTTTCCACATATTTACGAAATATAACTTAACAACCTCATGAAGATTTGTACACTGTGATATTAGACATTTTTGTCCCTTATTTGTCAAAGGGTTCAACAAAGTTGTCACGTAAACTGGTGTAAATTCGAAATGAGTGGATATTCCACTGTTTATAACTAAAAGATTGTACAATTCTACTATGAATTGTTTGATAAACGAATGAGTTAAAGTGTGCTACCTATTTGTCTAAACTTTGAAACACAGTTACGATTCAATGTTATTATGGACCGACTCCCAGAGATTATACATGGATGTTTGTATTTTGGTAGATGAGAAGTTAGTCAAAGATTCTAACTTAAATGAACACTACAACATATGATGTAGTTCAAAAGTTGGTCGAATAAGCTTTCAAAATGTCAGTAATCAATAAGATTATGCAACACAAAAGTGAAGATGATTAGTGCTAACACATAGGAAACGAGGAATAGATATAAAATGATTGAAGAGAATTGTTTATATCGTTTATTTAGTCTTATTTGGTCATGAAAGTAATAGTAATATCGCATAATTCTTATACATTCATAGATATTACTTTCTTTTCCGAACTCCATCAGCTTACGATATACGCAAGAGGCATAAATATACGCAAACTGGAATCAACAGTTTGCTCTGAATGACATATCTACTATTGTTTGGTTATGATCAAATGGAAGTGAGTATGAATTAGTTTGTCTCTTTCCAATTCACAAAATTAGTTGCTCGTTTACTTGTCGGTTAAAATGTCTGGTAGTATGCCGAATATAACTTTCTCTGCTGTAACTATCTCATCTTTATTTTGTTAGGACGTAGTAGCTAAGTTAATCCATAACATTTACGGTATTCATTAATGAATTGACTACCGTGTATTAAAGTGCGGATTTCACTAAACACTCTATTTTCTAGGTCCTGGATTCGGCTGTTAATGTGCTGTTGTTTTTTTTTCATTCAGAATGTCGAGTTTCTCTAAAGTGAACATGTTCATGACAGAGAGCTTCAGGTAATTTAAGCCACTCAAATAGATTAAAATAGTAATTAATATCACCTAAATGAGTACAAACTAAAAATTTCATTAGAACCTGGAACTTTCTAGTAGTGTAAATAAGCTAAAACAAGTAGAATTAAACTAGGATCTATTAGGTTATTAAAAAATCGGTATACCAGTTGTACCAGCCGCGAATGCCATCCACCCCCCTCCCCGAGTATACTAATGAGTTTAATTAATTGTATATGTATTATTTTACGGTTTGAATGTTATGGCATGATTGAATGCAGAAATCAATACGAATTAGACACCCAGCTTGTTTTGATTTTGTGCTTGTCAGATTTACGTTCAGTTCAAATAAGATTCTCCTATATTCCTCGTTACTGATTCACTCAACCTATGATTTCTTGATATGTATGATCTAATATAATAAACAGTGATTTATGGACAGTTTGGAGCTATATTATTACTTAACAGAGTTAGATCGTAACCCAGTAGAAATATACAATGACGATTCATGTTACGAACAGTTGACCCAACAGGTAACCTACATAAGACGTACACAACATGTATCATCATAACACTAACAGTAGTTAGTTACCTCTTCTAAACAGTGAATATAAGCCTATGAACAATCTGAAAGATGCATGAACCTCATGAGTGATGAAATGGTACTTTATCCATATTAGATGAACAACAATATTATTTAACATAATATTTAATTATAAATATTACTTACACCTTTTCCTATTCTCTTCTCAATTTCAAAACGTTTCAATATATGTGGTTCAAGTTCCGATGACATAAATATCTTTTGAAAAATTTACTTAAATATATAAAAAATATCCATTACATAAGAGAATTGTATACATCAAAATAAACGATTCCAAATTAGTGACATCATAATGTGACATTGAAAGTTATAAATAATCCGATTGGTTGTTTGATTCAAGCTTAACGGATAAGGTCATTGAAATAAAGCTGATTTATGATTGGTTAGATGAAAAATATTCGGAATCATTTGATGAGGTGTTAATTCGTAGAAGATTTCTTCCTTCTTTATCAAATGGTAAACTTTTGTTACATTTTTTATTGTCAAACTGAATTTACTTTGTACCGACTGATTTAAAGACTTGATATTTTGTAAACATGTAGTAACGTTACGTGTATAATAAGTTTTTGTATCATTACGTTACTAATACACAAGGTGCAAGCATTGTTTAAATGTATTATTGATATGGTTGTACACACACATACTTTCTATTTAGCGCCTTGTACCTTCTGCTGTCTGAAGCACAAAATATGCTGTCGCTTCACTATCCTTTGTTCTAAACCGAGTCTCGTTCATCGATTGATTGGATTAATAGTTTATCACCTTTATACTATCAGAACTGAATACTTAACGTCACTGTCGTTTTTCCCAGCTAAAGCCACTAAAATTAACCTACACTGGACATTTGGATTAATACATAAGTGTTGTGGTCATCTAAAGAACTCATCATTCGTCTCAAACATTGCTGTTAATTCAAGTAAACTAAATTCTGATAAACGTTGTACTTATATTAACTGCCAATACAGTACCTATTCACATTTGTGACTGTTTATAAAGCGTTGCTAACTCGATAGTGTTCCGCGGCCACTACAACTCACTATTATTTTATTAGATCATTTATGAGAAAAATGCATAGTAATTTCATTCTTATAATCACAGGTATTTACATTGATCGGTCACTATGGAGTGAATGGTGTCATGTTTCGCTAGTCCAGTTAGCTATGGCTTAATTCTACGAACCTTTTGTGATTTAACTAGTAGCCTAAATGACTTGCTATCACGTAAATAATGCTATTAGTTTGTTCGGTTATACGCGATAGTTATCGGAAAGTTCTGTTTGATCTTCGCTTCATTCTGGTTACCAGTCACCGAGGAGTACCCGTAAACTTTGAAAGCTGTTACCCCTGTTGGTATTTAAACATCGAGTTTGCCAGTTCCACTGTTTGAAAGCTACTAGTGAGTCGATTGGACAGATGTCTTTAACATAATTTATTTTATCGATTTCTTTGTTATTGATAAACGTGTATTAAATTGTGAAAAGATGAAAATACTCAACTGTTTGCCTGGTTTATGTAAAACAACTAAAAAAATCATTACAAGTCAACTTGGATTATGTACTGAAAGAGACTAGACAACCTTGGAAAGACAGAAAACCCTGAACATATATCATAATTACTGAATGTTCAAAGAACTCCATCTGGAACCCTCCTACGGTTGCTGCAGGTCCTAAGCCAGACAAAGAAGGAGGGTTGGTCATGATGTTAGCAACCTATCCCGTAAATAAAAACCTTGCTAAAAAAACATGCTAATCGCTAAAAACCTTTTCGAATCATTTAAACACTGTCCTGGGAGTTGAAAGGTCTTCATTTCGAAGAGTTATGACTCTTTATGGTGAAAGCCGAGTTTTCTCGAAAGCCACGAGGCCGATGTTCTTTCTGACAACCAGAGCAACCATTAATATTAGTACATAGAATGTTCCCACTATATGGGAGACAGGAAGAGGCGTACAAATAGCTAAAGAATTAAGAAGATACATCTTGAAGATACTAGGAAAAGGCGAAACCTATTGGTTTTAAGCTGGACAGCTAAGATTATCCTCAGGAGAAGTGCTTCCATACTTCGGTCATGGAGAAAACGCCTCACACAAACAGGGAGTAACATTAATGTTGTCCCAGAAGGCTTGAAAGGCCCTTATAGGATGTAAACCTCATGGACCTACGATCATCAAAGCATCTTTCAAGACGAAGAAGGAAGGGCTTACAATGAATGCCATCCAGTGCTATACACCCACTAACGACAGCCACGAAGACAACCAGTTCTATCCGAGGTTGCAATCAACCATCGATAAATGCTCAACCAAGGACCTGATCATTCTGATTAGAAACTTCAGCGCCAAGATTGGAATGGACAACACCGGATATGAAGACATCATGGGACGACATGGACTACGAGAAAGGAACAAAAGCAGTGACGGGTTTGCAAACCTATGTGCTTTCAACAAAATAATTATAAGTGGCACCATATTCTTCCACAAACGCATACACAAAGGTACATAAGCTTCACCGGAACACAATACCAAGAACCGAATCGACCACATCTGCATCAATAAAAAGTTTCGAAGGACTATGGGAGACGTAAGAGCAAGTAGAGGAGCTGCCATACCTTCAGATCACCATCGAGTGTTGGTTAAAATGGAACCTACACTGAAGAAGCACTGGATAACTGAAGCAGCAGTATTACAGCCCATCTCCGGGATACTGACAAACGCAACGAATTCAAAATAACCCTCAACAATAAGTCCCAAGCATTTCATGATCTACTAGAAAAAGTTGAAACTAATATGGAAAATAATTTAAAAAAGATTGAGGAAACAATAACTTCAGCATCTCAGGAGGTTTTGGGTCTCAAGGAGCACCACTATGAAAAATGGATTTCTGTTGGTACTCTCGATAAGATCGTAGAAAGGATAAGCAGAAAGATAGCAATTAATATCAGTTAGATAAGAACAGAGTAAGCCAAGGCAAAGGCCAAATACACAGAAGTCAGCAAGCAAGTGAAGAGAAGTATCATGTCAAATAAACGGAAATATGTTGGGTATCTAATGACGACGGTGGAGAAAGCTGCAAAGAGGGAAACATGGCCAGATTTCAACAACAACTTTCTATGACAGAGAAATAATCAACTGGGTTCCAGCCAAAGTATAGATTAGGAAAGGAAGCTGGAGGTGGATAATACACATATTGAGGAAAACATCGAATTGTGTCACAAGGCAAGCACTAACCTAGAATCCTCAATGTCAAAAGAAAAGAGTAAGACCCAAGAACACATTGTGTCGGGAATCGGAGACAGATATGAAGAGAATGAAGAGCACTTGGGATGAGCTGGAAGGGAAAGCTAACGTCAGAGTTGGTTGAAGAACGCTGTTCAGCGGCCTCTGCTCCACATGGGGTAACAGGCATTGATTAATTGATTTGCGAATGCCAAAGTTCATGAATTGAAACGAAACAAAATTACGAAGCAGATTATTGAAGAGTAAATTTAAATTTGAAATAAATGTGAAATTATGTAAGAGTGAAATTTTTATCCAGAAACGTAGGAAGTTAGGCAGAAAGTCATTGTAAATCGAGGGGATAAACAAGAATCTTATGTATGCAAAAATTAGGTTCATGCAGATGTATTCCATTAGTTTCTTCTATTTGTAAAAATGCATTCTGGGTCCATAGGGAAAGTTAGATAAAATTATGTATATCACTTTGTATCATTGCTCAGTATCTACACGACGGTTCATATCAGCTAAGTATGCAAACCTAGAGCATCATATAGTCTTGTAATATGGTAAGCAATAAAATCGTGATTGACCTATTAAATCAATATCATAATAATCACTAAGCGAATTTTGACCATATCGATTTGATGTGAAATATCCTTATCAAATTCTGGCAACCAATACATTTTCACACGAATCTATTACAACGGGTAGCGGCGGGTGAGATGAATGGCGTTAGAGGTCATAAAAAGAAATATTGACTGTAATAAACATTTCTTAAAATATTCCCAGAGAATTCACTGAAACAGTCAACTTCTTAATTACACTAACAAATCATTGATACTGTTACCAATAAATATTATCTATTGTATGCTTAAATGACTAATTTATACATAGAGGAGGAAAATATCAGGTAATCGTGTTGAAAAATCGTTGTTAAGCAGTAATTCAGGAAATGAAGTGAACATTACAGATGTCTTCATTGACTTCGTGGGATAGGGTCCAGACGTAAATCCAACTTTAAATATACATACTTTTGTTACGGTTCCATAACAACAAGGGACATAAAATTTAAGCACTGAGTCTATGAATGTGCATCAAAATAATGACTTATTGTTATGTTGGATTTTTGAAGAAGAATAACTAAACTTTAAAACTATGTTTTAGAAGACTTTTAGTTGCATTTGTTGTGAATAAAGTAAACATCTTAATTCCTATGATTATTTTATCCCTCGTTTAGTATATTTGTTGTAAGTGTATAATCTCTTATTTATGAGCTACAGTTAACTAGTTGTGTACATGTCACCTATATTCACTGCCATTGTCTCCCTCGTTCTGTATTTATGTAAATCCTCCTAACTGGCTGACTGCGTGGTCTGGTTTGTGTACATATAAAGAAAATACTTGAAGTATAATACGATTTATACTCTTATTTCGGCATTGGATTGAGTGAGGATTGGGAAGACGCACGGGGGCCGACTAGGTGCTCATTGTTGTAATCTTCTATGCACATGGTCACATCAACCGATTGATTGTACTCATGAGTCGTATAAGTTTTCGTTGTCTTAACGCCTATTTAATTAATATACTAATCAAGTTGGTTATTGACAAGTGTAGAATAATCCGAATGTCTGAACTAGATTTAAACAATAAGTGAAAGAAGTACATATAACAGTATGTGGTCACCAAAATCTCCTTCTTAGGCTGAAAACAAACTCTTTACTGTAGATTGAGTTAAGATGTGAAGATTCGTAAGTTAATTTTAGTAAGATCAGTATAACTTGTCTATTTTTTAGTAAAATGAATTCTTACTTAAAGAAATCCATTGCCTTATTAAAGATAGGGATTTCATGAATATTTCAATCTATTCAAACAAAGAATATGAATAACATCATGAAATGTTCTTCAGATGGTTTTATAATAACATTTCGGATTAAGCATATTAGTATATTCAGGTTTATGCTGCGTCATAGTCTGATAATTACTTCTTATTCGAAAACGAATTTACAATAACAGTTGGTAAACAGCTTGTATAGGAGTGAGAACAAAATTATACAAACCAATAAAGATTAGCTTATTCGACCATTACCAACGGATAATAACTCTGATAGTTACCATGATTGATATCCAAATAGGCAACAAGCTTCAATCTTCATTTATGTATCATATTCTATCCAACCAAAATAGATGTAAAAATAGTTGGCGGAAGCATATATATATTTCTCAGTTATATAACATACAACTAATTACATCTGATAAGAGGAATTGACATCTCTAACAAATGAAAATTTCCATAAAACATAATACCATATATACTACTAACTACTATACTATTTTTAAAACATTACCAAACAGGTTTCAGTAGAATATACAAACCAATGAGTACAAAACTAAAGTAGTACAAATATCACATGGGTTGATGTTACATTGTTTAGTCAATATTCTGTAAATTTAATGTTACTATGATATTGAATAGATGATCATCTCCTTCCTATGTCATCTTTTAAGATCTGTACAGAAAATAAAACTTAAAAAGAATAATCATATTTATAACAATATTACTTATGTTATATTGATATGTTAAAGTGGAATGTCTTGTTTATATGGTAAATAATTGTAAAGAAAAATAATTCTTTATTAGAAAACCAAAAAGAAACATTCAATTATACTACTCATAAACTGAAAGTAGTATACATTGACAGAATAAACAGTTGGAATACTTTTACATTTATTTATTTATTTATTTATATAAATCACCAATCAACAGTGTCTATGTTTGTGTGTTTTCACTCTTCTTGCACTTGTAACCAATAATAATACTGATAGATTGATAAACATCAATTATTAACCAATCATAAATGACTATCTTCTAGAATACGTTGATTTCATAGTTGATATTGTTGAAATATGTGATTTCTTCTGATTTGAACTATCATTATGAAGATCACGAAGTATTTGAATAGTACCTACAGTTGAATGATCATTAGAATGTATGACATTATATTCATTTGTATTATAAACATTAGGATTGATATTAATTGAAATATCAGATGTACTTGGAATCTCAGTATGTTCTTGTTGACGATGATGATGATGATGATTTAATGATGAAGGGGAATTATATTTTGGCAATTGATGTAATTGTATATAACTTGGTTTAGTTAAATATGTACTTTGATATTGATCTATAAAATTGGTTATCTTTTCTGAATTCAATCTTATTGGTTTTGTTGTAATGGTAACATTTGGTCGGGAAATATGACTGTTGGTAAATATCTACAAAATCAATAATTCAAGTAAGAACAAATCAATTCAATATATAAGTAATTAACGCATAGTAATTGTAGACAATTCTATGAGAAAATGATAATAGAATGTTAAATTTCAAAGTTTGTTGAACTATGGATGTTATTTTAGAAAGTAGGAAAGAATAACAGAGAATTCAATGGATATGCTTATAAGTCTAAGTTATAGTACCATATTGGTACAACGATCAAACTTACAAAATTGACACAACAATGCAATTCAACAGGAAGGAATAAAACAAACGTATGTAGGAAAGAATTATCGAACTTAGGATCACGAAAAACATAAAGAGTGAACACATTTGTGCTACTGTGACCGATTCTGAGTCACGTCATTCAGTGTTCCTATCCACTGATCACGATTATCACGCGAAACTCTGTTAAGTAGTCTGCATCTGAAAACGTGGTTGAGGCTAACAATCATAGACTTCGTGAACAGATGCCATGTTCTGGTTTGACCACTACTATCCTTTTCCCTTCTTACTCCCACCCGAGCCAACATTGTAGGGCGAGGCAGCCGAGGTCTGGCATATCCAACACATGCCCTGATCATCTTATTTAATGAAGGTTTACGACCTCTTCGAATGTCTTGCCCTGTTTTCCTAGTACTCTGTATCTTACACCAATAATACATAATTAGTCATTTCATAATATACGGTCGATACTTCAAAGATTTCTAAAGACCTGGAAATTAAGTATGCCTTCAATTTTCATGGTCCGATTTTCACATACACAAGTTTCAGAGGGTAAACTGCAGGGCAGTACATTCGGCCTTTCGTAGGAAGATTGATATCTCGCCTACATCGCAAGTAATGCAAGTGAGCAAAAAGGCGAGCAACTTATGTCAGTTACAGCCAAGATTTCTCTTGACACTAATGAAACTTCCGAGATGTGTGGAGTAGTCTAATCACTCAACAACTTTACTCCTTATGACCAATCTCGGTGTTGATACTGACCAGTTCTAAAATAGCAGTTTGCATTCTAGAACTTTTGTTGCAAGTCCTAAAAAACTTGAGCTAGATAGTCAGGTGATATCATAAATGTGCACCAATAAAGAATCTTATCCTAGGACGATACTATTGTTTAGTTATCGTTAATGCCTACAGAAGATCAATCTATGACGAGTAAAAAATAATTGTTTACCAAATCCACCTGACTAGTTATCTTAAGTAGTGATTTCTGTTTCAGACCCTTTCAATCAAACATATTTTGAATACATCAGCTGAGAGTGTAGACGAAATTCTTAATATCAATCCTACAACAACTAATCACGATTATGTCTGGCAGAACAAGCTGTTAATCAATCGCAGAGAAATACTATTAGCTTAATTCATTAGTCAAAAGTTTATGCAGTTGTTGACAACTAGGAAGACAATGAAAACTTCATGATTAGATATAAAATAACACAGTCTTGAACTGCAAATCTCATCGACAATTTTGGATTATTTTTCGCTGTACGATTATCTTGAACAATTGCGTCGATTTGTCTGTAGTTACACATTTGTCGTTTATCATTCATAGTTGTTAGTAGAAAAAATCAATAAATGCAGCTCTTTGGCATTCAAAGCACAAAGCAATTAGTTCACGTCTGGTAGTTATTTTCAATATACATAGAGTGATTGTACGTGAACCACAACCGCTTATTTCAAGCAGTATTATTCATACCTAAGACTAAAAATCAATGATTTCATGAACTGTTGATAAATTGTGATTCTTCTGCACACAGATTTCTTCCAGCCTACTTCAACCCTACATCTGAATGTAGAAGGTTGTTAGATCAAGACTAGAATAAAAGTGTGTTATGCCGGACCATTAAAGAAAAGTAACAACTTCTCAGTACTGTGTTTTAGAACACTATTTCAATTATTCTACCTATGGGTAATGTAAACGTTTTGTTTCTATGATTGTCACATTCCTCTTACCCTATCCTCTCGAATAGTATATTTTCCCTTAGTATATTGTCTTTTACTATGAACTACAGTTGATTGGTTGTGTACAAGTTATCCTCACTCACTGCCACTATTTTCCTTAGTTCTGTATTAGTGTTGATTTCCTAATTGCTTCACTGTATGGTCTGGTTTGATATATATATAAAAGAATGTATGAAATATGATTCGATTCTGTCTGGTTGGTCTATCGGCTTGCATTTTTCTTATTCCGACTTGGGACTCAGTGAGCATAGGGTAAACGCGCAATTATCGACTAGGCACAAGTAATTGGCACTCGGCCAACCAACCCTCCAATATCTCGAATCATAACAAAGTCTATTCAAATAAATAATTCCTAAATAGAATAAAACATGTACTCCAGTTTTCCAAATAAAAATATAATTTTTTCTAATAAGACATAAAAGTGTAAAATAAAACTTTATTCATTATTTACTCACTTGATGATTACTTGAATAGGCAGTATTCGAACTAGTACATAATACAACAGAATCATTATTTAAATTACCCTGTGATGTTGAATGCTTCGTAGAAGTAAACTTTGGTAAACGTGATTGATACATCGTTTGATGATGATGATGATGATTCTGATGATGATTAACAGCACTTAATGAAATGAAACGATTATGAATTTGTTGATTAGATGGTAGTTTATCTAAATGATTTTCATTACGATATAATGAATTATCAGAGTTCATTTTATGTTTCTGTTTGTATAATTCATATACTTTAAGTTTACTATTATTATCATTACTACTATTATGTAATAAGTTAGTAGTAGTATGATTTTGATTGTTTACATCATAAGAATTCAATGGTGATAATTCAGAATGATGTCGTCGAATGGATAATGTTTGTTGATTAATTGATATTGGTGAAGATGTTGATAAAGTATGTTTTAATGGTATTGTTGTTATTTTTTGATAATAATTAAGCTGAAAATTAAAATGAAAATGTAGAATAAATCATTATGACAATTTAAAAAAAAAAACAATATTAGGCGCTTATTGTTTGTTTAAGACTTCAAAGTAATACACGAAAGATTACACTGATAAGTATTAAATTATAGTTGATTGATTACATCACAGATTGATAAAGTATGGTTGGCAAATTATTATTGAAAACTAGGGAGCATTGGACAGCTGTTTCGTTCTAGTATGGGGCTTCTCAGCATTGAGCACCATAAATTTTTTCTCAGGAACTTCAAGTTGACGAAGATCTGACTCTTTGCATCACTGGGCCGTACCTAGTGGTAGAATTCCAAATTTTACTAATTTATGATATAACGTGATGATAAATCAATTTCTACAAATTACCTAAATTCTATTATCAAATTAGTTAGGGTATTTGTATATGTATGTTTTATACTAAAATGGGATTCCTCGGCGGTGAGTACTCTTGATTCAACCAAGGAATCGAACCGAAGTCCTCCAGGTTTAGGAACAGTTAACCCTTTTAATTACGAACTTACGCTTTTAACTTCAATCTAATAAACCAAATAAAGCAAGACATCGTTAAAGTGTATGTGAATTGTATGGAGATACCTTATATATAAAATCAATTCGTGCCAAGTAACTTCAGATACCTTAATGTATACTAGTTCAACTAAATCTTCAAATTAGTGATTTAATCCACATACTCTTATTATTAAGAATCATTACTTTATAATTAGTTTTTACAGTTACTCACTTCCACGTAAGCAGGTATTTACAACTCAATAATTAAGTAACATCTTTCACTGCCTTTACGACTGTGATTCTAATCTAATAAAAGTTTGAATTATCCGAGTTTCCATCCAAAACGTGTCCATCACTAATGATGATCATCAGAAAGTGAATTAATATTAATTAACAGATCACTTGGAAATGATTTAACTGGATATCGAATACAGTTTTTAGTGACTACATAAAACTCAATTATCATTATTTAATTGTATTGAAGTAGTGAATTACATCCTGAGATCTACTTTTAAGTCAGGTTACTTGAAAGCAAACTACTATACCTTTAAAAAGTAAAAAAAATTGGATAACAACAAGAAGATTTGATGATATATGAAATATCATACTGTGATGGAGTATAGGTCGGGTTGATATATAAAATATGAAGTTATTAAGAACAATCGATAAGAAAACAATCGTTTCTGAAGTAAAAGTAGCAGTAAACTTCTATGTCAGTCTTAGATGGTGTAGATTTTGAATTATTTATTTATTGGTGTATGCTATTTTCGATTGCATGTCATTTTTCACTCCACCTCAAGGTGCACTAAGACCAATGAAAAAGACCGAAAATTGCCATCAAAGTATGTTAACTACTTTAAACCAGTTAAGTAGTGTTATATCGTGTCATATTTCGTTCATTGGTCTTATCTCAGTCTACCATTTTGATCATGAATATGAATAGAAACCAATGATCTGTTACCTATAAGTCTAAACTGATCATTTCATCGGATAATTTTTTATAGAATAATGAATATTTTGATGATTTAAACACTGTCTAAAATGTTAAATAGGAATATAGAAAACATTCTGAATTTGGTATCATGAATTGACCTGAGTTAGTCAACCACTGGAAATCAGTTAGCACTAGACAGCTGCCTCGTTCAAGTATGGTAATTTTTAGCAGTACATATCCATGATTCTACCACAAAATCGAGCCGCTGACCTTAAGGTTTCGTAGTGAATGTTTAACCCTTTAAAATGTACTATACATTCTAAATGAAAGACATAAAAGTCGCATAGATACCTAATTCAAAATAGACTCTGATGATCGAAGGTTGTGTGTTCCAAGCTAGTCTACAGAAAACTGTTAATCATATACGTTATGTATAAATTGATACTTATCAATAAGGCATGCCTAAAATCTTTAAGTATCTGAACTTTTATCACCCAACGTCATAAACTATCATGTCATTATTCAGGCACAAGGATTCCTGGGGAACTACCTCAAGCCACCTTGAATCATGTAAATGATGCACAGATAGTTAGTTCACCTAAGATAGTAGTCACACGACAAAATGATTGATAAAATTAGAACAGGAATAAAAGGATTAGACAGACATGATACTAGTCATTACTCAATGATCGATCTCATGTAGCACATCAGTTTCCACAGAAGTACAGATAAAGTTACAGGTGACTACTAACACTAAGCTTTGATCAAACAGAGTTACCTACAGATTATCTCTAACCACTTAACATATACCCAGATATATTTGCTTACGCTTGTATCATTTTCATCTTTTTTCATTTTCTGATAATTATAACTATTACTTGATTGATTACTTGTTCGATTATACTTGTAGCCATTATGATTTGATTGATTTCCATGATATCTGCCTTGTTCTTGTTCACGTTGATGATGACCATTTTGTAATTTTGCTTGTAAATTATTCAATGAGGAAGAAATTTTTGATTGAAACATTGAATTTTGAATATTTGTTGAACCTTGAATGATTTTCAATTTTTGATTAATATTATTCATTGAAGACAATGATCGATAATTTGATTGATCATTGATTTTCTATTAAATGCAATGACAATACGGTAACTTTAATAATAGTAACTTCGAAACTAAACTTTACTTGAGAACTTTAGAATACCAATAAGAAACAAGGTAAATAGTTCAAAGTAGCGCTCGCGGACAATCGAGTTTAAAATGACTACTTTAGATTGATTGTATATAATTTTTGATTACGACGTTATTATTGGTAATCTACAAGCTGCTGAATTACTTCGAACAGCGTTTACATGTATCTGTGAACTCCATATTATTGTAGTATTTTTCATAAGCACGCGTGATATAGTTATTCTGGATTGGCAAAAAAATGTTAGTTAGAACTGTAAGTCTGTTTAGTGCTTCTAGATTAATGGTGAGGCAAACTTGTTTGGTGGTTGTATAAAAATGATGCTTTTACATGCTGTTCTGGCATAATCATTCGTAAATATGAGCGAAGTCTCACGTGTACTGTGGTTTCAACATTAGCGAGATGCATACACTCAAATGATATTACAATTATACTTATGGCTGGAAGGGTCTGGAAAATCGTTTTAGCTAATGAAACAGCAATCGGAAAGTAGAAATGTAATAGGAGGGGATGCATGAAAACTAAATAGGTAACCACCGTCGCCATTTTCAACAAAATATTAGGGAGTGGACATTCCAAATATGTCCCAAATAGGACGGCAAGAATGCCAATGCCGATTATCCAAACGTATGTTTCACCAGAGACAACAGTACATACAAATAATTAGCGTGTCCACTGGTCACTTCGAAGACTTGGTTTACATTCATTATATAGTCGTTCAACAAAGGAATTTAGTGGACCTAAGTACAAGTGTTCACATACGGAAGCATGGAAACATGTTAGTTCTGTTTAAAAAAGTTTCTGAAGCATAACAAAAATTACCAAGAATAATATGGTTTACAGCCATGTAAATGAGTTTTTATATCATTCATACGATAACGTTAACGTAAACGGACCTATTTCTCATTTTAAACAGTTCATAAATCATGTGATGGTACTACATCCTCTGTATATTTTTCAACTGTTGTTGTCTTTGTTGTATTCTATAACAGATTAAAATTTCTTCTTTCCATTAGTACTTACTCTGTTACTACCTCCCCTACTCTGCAATTTGGTCCGACAATTTATTCTCTATCCCCTAATTGGGGCATGGCAACTTGAGATGATGTACGCATGTACCAAGTTCTATGTTGTAACTGACTGAATGACATCGAAGTCGTAAGAATTGTTTGTAGCATATTTGTTGATTCCAAATAATTATAATAATTATAATATTGAATCTGTGATAAGTATGGATCGAAGATAATCATGATTGAAGTTGAATTATGAGTGTCAAGCGGAATACATAACATACATTCGATCTTATTTAGGATACGTCATCTAGGTACATTTACATACTGATATTATTGCTTGCAAAAAGACATAAATTCAGCCTATTCATGTCGATTGCCAACACGTTTACAATTCGGTTATTGAGTCTTGATGTAAGTAACAACTCTCGATTGTAGATACATCCATCTGATGGCTTCAGCATGAGACGAAACCTGTGACATGCATTACACTGACTTGTTACAATACAACTTTAATCAATTTGTTAACTACTGCCATATCAAGGCAACTCACTTAAGATGCACATATGACAAAAAAGACTGATCATTCTTAGTCCATAACAATATCAGCAGTAGTATACATATATTTATAATAAGTAATTTGTTGACGGTGTTTGTTAAGAAGCGATTTGATATAAATAATAACATTCTAGGTCATTGGAGTGGATTCGCAAATTTTAAATTTTATCAGTCATACAATCAACCTCTGTTACCCCCTCATGGAGCATAGGTCCCCGACCATCATTCTCAAACCAACTTTGACCTTGATTCCTGTCTCTAGTTCTTCTCAACTGCTGTTCATTTTATCATGTCTGCCTCCGATTCCAGATGCAATGTGTAATTTAATCTTCCCCTTCTCCTTTCGTCGTGAGAATTTCGGGTTAGTACTTGTCTGGTGATGCAGCATAATGATTTCATAAGTGTGTATTCTAACCACCTCCAGCGTATTTTCCGCATCTTCAGAAGCTTCTCCGTTAAGTGCAGTTTGGTTAGTGTTCGTCGTTTTGTACTTGAAGATCTCGCCTTTTCCTTTGTGTATGCCGAGGTCTACTGCTGACCGCAAAGGCTGCTGCTTCAGTGTCCATCTTCACCAACCAACGTCACTAAGTGTGAAGTTGTAGAGCTAGGTAATGTGTCAAGTTCAAGCGGTTTAGTTACATTCATGTTGTTCAGTGTGTTCCGTGCGTCCCTTGAGATGTTGCAGTTTTGATAATATAATTAACCACCAGAAGAAAGAGACAGGGAAAGAGTCAGCAGCCTTGTCTGATATCGATCATTCCTTCGAATGAATCTGTAAGTTTGAATTGTTTACCTCAAAATAATCGGTTAGATTGTTTGACCATTCAGTACAAACCATTCACTTACTTTCGTAATAATTATAGACTGCATAAAATTTAAAAAAAGAGTTGTGTTTTTTATCTAAATACAGTTGAATGCGAAGTTTTGTCATTTGATAATCCATTCTTCTGTGATGAGATTAAAAGATGGTGGAGATTGAAGCCACCTTTGTTGCTAATTCATATATTATTACTATACATTCATTTTCACTCATCTTGATTATAATTTGCTTAATCTTTATCACTTGTGAGAAGCTCATATAACGTGATCAAATAAATTAAAATGATAAAGACACAAATTTGTAACTAACATCCATCAGATGTCGTCACTAAATAATGTTGATAGAGTACTAATGAAAACCAAGGAGTACTGAACATCTGTTTCGTCCTAGTATGGAACACTTAAACAGTAAGTACCCTAGATTCCGTTCCAGGTGCTTCAGGCTGATGAATGCATGATCCACTGAAGCACTGGGCTAGCCTCCAATGGTGGAATTCCCACTTCTGTTTAATACTAATCTCCACAAATCACCTCAATTCAGTTACATTACACTTAGGCCTGGTTGATGTAAACATTCTGTTCTTATTTGCATCCACATGAATTATCATTTCATGATCATCACCCCTTTCCACCACCATCTACCTCCCCAAATATTAAATTGCAATGTCAAAGTGATGTAACAGTCGTAAATGAAAATTCTATTACAGAAAATATCAATAACACTGAATTTACTTTATTCTGTTGTAGATTGCCAACTTTTTGTTGATTTACTAATGATGTAGTATCATTATGGGATTCATTATTAGTAGTATATTTCATTGAATTTATACAATTTAGCATAGATTCTTTATTGTTCATATTGTTATGATTAGTGATGGGATTGTCTTGATCACCTGAAATCACATCAATAGTTTTATAATGAGTAGCTGAAAAGATAGAAGAAAATATACAAATGATACAAAGTACACTTGGTGATTGTTATATTGGTTAACTTAAGGAGAGCGAATGTCTTTTAGAACTACTCTTTTCACCGGGGTGCATGTAAACTGAATATTATTATTATTATTGCATTACTCTAGCTTTAACTTCCCATTAAACCCATGAACTGTTATCATGCTATTAACTATTCAGGAAATACAACTAATTAGGTATTTACCGGTTTCCTATCATTCTTAGTTTCCAATCAATTATTGTCCCTGTTTTATATGAATCCTGTGTATATAAGTGAAAGTATGAAAAGCAGATACTCTCTTTCTGATTGTTAACTGAATTGTCTTGTGTTTTCTTATCCGGTTCAGGTACCGGGAACCATATAGCAAAAACGTAAAGACAAAAACAGTATTTGTTTGGTTCGTTGTATCGATTCTTAGCAAGGTTTCTATTTCTCATATAACAATTATATATATATATATATATATATATATATATATATATATATATATTATATAAATCAATTACATTTTACCTGCTTTAGCTCGAAACCCTACCCAATTTATATCATTCACTTCATGATATTCAAAATATGATTTTAGTTGTTCTGTTTACACCTTTTTGTTTTTAATTCTTTCTTGTTGTAAATGATTATAGAGATACACTATTACAGAACCCGGATCACCATTGTACTGCACTACTTACATTCTTCTCTTCATCATAAACATGACATCTCTTTCAGTGAGTTAATAAAATTCTAGTTCATAATGTCTACATTCAAAATGACATGTATTAGGTTAAAACAGTTATGACATTATTAACTGTTTGATAAATCGGCTGATTCATGTTAAATGATTGACTTCCAACATTGTCTTCCAAGAGATAAGTCTTTATACTGTGATTGTGTTTAGACTAAACGTTTTATTTCTATTATTTGTATATTTCTTTTATCTTAACCACCCATTTGACTTATTGGGTCATTTTCTATTCATCAACTATGGCTGGCTGACTGTGTATACATCATCCTAGTTCCTTATCATTACTGACCTTATTCTGTATCAATGTTATTCTCTTATTTGGTTTGGTGTATGGTCAGATTTTACATGTATATAAAGGAGTGCTTAAAATATATGTGTGACTTTGGCTGGCTCATTTATCTTATGCTCGTGCAGCTTGTTTGGGAACTATCGATATCTGGGCAGACATACTGGGCACCGAGCAATCTGTCTTTATCTCATTTTTGTAGTATTAAGTCAAGAATGGTTATTATTCCGTAAATAGTAATTAGTCATGGTATAATCTACAAGTGAAATTATTATTACTAGAATTCTCATCATGTCATGGAATCAAGATAACGTTTCAGTAAAGAGTTTCCGATTCGGCGAATTCATTTTCAGCACTGTATAGCCAAGATTATATACAGACATAATATAAGTAGTACCTGTAAACAACAATAAATTCTTATCAAAAAACTAGAAACATGGTTGTTAAGAGATATCTTTAAACATGAGTAGGGAAAGAGAAATAGTCGGTCAAGCGTTAAAGGTTACTAAGGACGAGGTAGGACAGAAAGTACTCATTTATGGAATCAAACCTAGGTAAAAATAAATGTTGAATAGGATTCTTTTAGATAAACAGTCCTGGTTTTAGTAGATATATGACGAGAACTTCAGATATGTTAAGTAGCTAGGAACTAATTATCAAGTGTCTGTTGATCAAGAAGCTGACTTTGATCAATAGGACAATGTTCATAATATATCCGATAATTGTACTTCTGGTGAATAAACAATGCTAGATGATATTATTGAATCCTCTTGGATCGAACACAAGCCTAGCGAACTATATAACGAATTCCATATCACATGAGACTGCTCTATCATAATAATCTGCAGTCATCAGTAGAATGAATTACATAGACTGTTAATCAAATATAACCCTGGTCGATAGAAGTCATGGAGTACAAAATATAAAGCAACACAAATGTGAGATTAATCACTGCTTAGTGATTTGTTTGCTTATTTATGTTCTTTGCTATGTCTATGAGTAATTTCGTTGTGTACTTTTATTTATTACGAAGTAGAATGCATCAAATAAAATGTCCATCCACTAAATCTAAGTATAATATGAAGATCATCCGGTAATTGAACTCCATGACATGCGTTCACTGGTGTCAGTAAACATAAATAAGCAAAATAATGAATTCTTAGAAGCCTCGCATTAAACTCATTTGTCAGTCAATCGACATAATGAAAACAACGTAGTTAGCCAGACCAATAACAGCAACAACAATGTTAGTGACAATTTAGCTACTTACAATATTAAAGTAGTATATAATGTGTAATAAGTATAAGTAGACTGCAAACAACTGAAATGTAAAAAACAACATGAAATTCAACGATGAGATCTCTTCTTGGTAGTTTCATTTTCAAAGCTGCACAACCACATATGTGCATATATATGATTTCAATAATATAACCACATGTGATATCACGAATTGCTTTCAATTAAACAACAATTGACTACTAGGAAGCACTGGGGAAGTGTTTTGTCCTGGTATGGGACTTTTCAGCAATGTACATATATGACCCCACCATAGACTAAACCCATGACTTCTGGCTCCTCGCATTATCATTAGGCCACTGGACATAGTCTTATTCGTTAATATTTCTAGCGATACATTTGAACTGCATTAGCCAAGTCTATCATATCAAATTAACATTCAACAATCTGCACAACACCTCATTACGATATAATGACATGGCAACATAAGTAAGTATACATCAACTACTATTGGCAGTCAACAAAGCACTAGCCTGAGCTGAAGAATAAATGTCATAGTAAGTAGATAGAAGATATACTACTAAGTTGAATTAATTAAGAAGATAATATTCATAAGATGAATGGTTGTCAGAGTGATAAAATGAATTACGAAAAGTAACTAAGTTCAGAAGGACATAGAAACAATATTAAATCAATCTGGATAAATAATGTCGGGGTGAGGGGGAGATAAAGGATATATAATGAGAATTTGTAAAATTTAATAGTAACTGTGAAGAGTATGTGAATAACAATTATATGATGATATAGAATGTAAACTTACAAGATAGGTTCATGGTAAAATTAGTAAATGAATGTAAACTTCAAAGGTGATACACTGGCTAAAAATATCGCTAAAGCTACCAAAAGAATCTTCTTTGTGGTTAACCTAAAGATTGCATTTTCTAGTCGACAGCTATTGACAAACAACTCAAAGGACATACTATCACAGTTAACATATTCAATGTGCATCTATAAATTCACTTGTTCCTATGCGGTAAGCTTTATCCGTCATTCAATATAACATCTAATCATCACCGATCACCGAATTAGTAAAAATACACCTTTTAAAGTAATGTGTAGAGTGAACAAAAATCTTCCAAAAGAATTATGCTTTCAACGCTTTTAAGTCGTTGAGGTCTTTGCCATCCACATTCATTAGTTTTACCAAGGACCTATCTAGTAAATTTTCGTTTTATATCATCGTATAATTGTTATTCTCCTGCTCTTCATATTTATCATTTAATTTTACTAATTTGCACTATTCATCTTTTATCCCCATCCCCTTCCTCCTCACTTCTATAATGTTTACCCAGACTGGTTTAATCTTGTTTCTATGTTCTTCTGAACCTAGTTACTGTTTCATAATTCGTCTTATTACACTGATTACAATTCATCTAATAAGAATTAATGTATACTTCCTTTTGTCACCATGTTGAATTAATCGTACTTGTATCATTGAAAATATGCAATTGATTGTACAGCTTTAAAAATGAATATGTCAAGAATAGATCACTTCATTGAATCATATTATAAGTATAGTTACTAAGTAAACTTACATTCAGTCACTTTTTCCTTCAAATAATTCTGTATATCAACAGGAGATTGTGTACTTTTTGACGGAGATACTTTTAAAAGTCTATTGTGGTATTCATTAAGATCAATCTTTTCTGTAACACATCCATTTAATGACATATTCCCTTGAATATTTGGTGTAGAACAATATTTTTCATTAGATACAAAACTTTGATCATGATTGGAAGTAATAGAATTATCTTTTAAATGTTCATATCTACAATTTTTTTCATCAAGATATTCATAATCTTGAGTATGTGATAAATTTTCTGGTTGTGATGAAATGTGACGATTTTCATTATTCAATTCAGAATAATCTAAATCAATAGCTCTTTGTGGAGTAAACTAAATTAATGAAATTGAAATGAAGTAATTTTATAAAGACATGCATCAAGTATAGTCGTTTAGTATTCATCACTGATTGATCTCAGTTAGGTGTACTGGATAGCTGTTTCGTCCTATTTAGAGACTCTTCAGCAGTTCGCACCTTTAATTCCATCAGGGAATGAAGTCGTGAGCCATCAAGTTGAATGATATTTGTCGCACAATGTCACAAATCAATGGGAGCAAAAATTCTACAATTAGGTGATGATTAAGTTATGCAAAGAATTAAGCGTGACGGCCATGGGAGTTAGGACGGAAGGTTAGGAAAATCGGAGGTGTGCCGTACTAAGTAGTCCCATACTAAGACGAAACAGTGCTAACTAAACAGTATCAATCTGTGATGAATGCAAACAACCAAATAAATGAAAGTTTGAAAATGAATTTAAAAGACAAAATAATGATAGACACTTTCCAAGTGATTTGAAAGGGAATTACAGCCAATCAGTTCCTCGCTGCTTTCAATAAACAATCTAGAAAATCTACAAAGTAACAATCTACTGATCACTGTTCTTAATAACAAATCAAGTGTTTATCATGAAGCTATTACGAAAACTGCCTTGACAACTTAGACAAATCGATCCAATAAGCTAAATGAATTGTTCAAATACGTCACAGGTTGTTGTTGACAGGGTACCATTGACAACCAGGTAGCACTGGACAGCTATTTTGTTCTAGTGTGGAGCTGCTCAGCAGTAAGCACTCCTAATTTCACCCTAGAGGTTTGTATTTAGTATCACTTAGTTAAAATAGATTTGGTCTTCTAACAACTATATGCAACGTCGAAATTAGTATTCTTTCATTGATTTTGTATGATAATATCACTAAGATATATAAAACAAACTGAAATACACTAAATGATCGCTAAATAGTGAACAGTGTCATGTTTATATAGTCAATTAGTGATGACTGAATCCTTTCGACTAAGTTGAAATGCGACAGCAGGGCCTGTTAACGCGATCTAGGTCAGGTAGATATTTCTACCAACAATCGTCAACTGTTGTACACATCAACTGGGTCAGATGTTACAGTAAACAGGTTAAAAGTTCATTACATACTGACTATATATGACTCGTCAATATTAACATTAGCTGTATGACTGAACGATTAAACTCTGATAGGCCAAAGTCCACTTGTAAAATGGACTTTACAAGCCTAGAGATTTCGGTATTAGTTCATTACTAATTAATAACTGATAAATCTTAAACGAAGTGAATCAGTGAATAAGTGGCTCATGTTCTTGGTCAAGATCCTAGATCAGACGTCGCTGTGTAGGTCAGTAAGACCAATGATTCTGTGTAGTTTGAAATTTGGCTATTGCAGTTAATCTTTTGAACTCATGTTCAAAATTCTTTGTCACAAACTGACACAGTTGAACTCTGGATGTGTACAGTGTAATTGCATCAGATAAAAATCATGATAGATATGTTAATATTTTCATCAGACGAATGTATTATCCGGTGGTGACATCTCCGGGAAACGTCACATTACTGTTATACTTGACCTAGTAGGAAAGGTAGAATTCCCAAAAACACAATCTTTCTTACTTACTAGAAGGAAATCTATGAAAGCTAGTTTTGATCAGTGTAGATTTCGTCAATTCACTGGATATATTCATGCATATTTTGGACACACAATCCCATAATGCTGTAAGTATTTAGTAAGTGATATATTACGTGTGGTAATTCTTCTATTTAAGTCAGGTGGTTTCATGGAAACAGGTATTAAATTTAGTTGTTTCCATTTATTAAGCGTTGCCGTGAGAGGTCGTGGGTTAAAATTCCTTAAATAAATCAAAGGTGTGCACTGATAAGGAGTCCCACACTAGATTTAAACAACTTTCCAGTGCTCCTTGGTTTTCAATGGTACACAGCCAACATCAATCTGTGGCAAATGCAAACAAATTTTCCATTCGTTTACAGTAGGAATTCTGCAGACTAATGTATAATTCTTACTACAGAAATTATTTCAAGAGTCCAGAACTTGTCAGTGTTGTGTAGCAAGACATATTGGTTAGAAGACTGAAAAGTAGTAAAACCTAGAACTCCAAATGAATTTTTTAATGAAAATTGCATTCTACTGCGTAATACATACCCGTTAAATGAATGAGAAGATATTTGAAAATGGTAGATACAACATACTTGTTGAACTATTTAGATTGGATTGTGACTGGCAAGTGAAATCCAGGACGCGCGTTTCGTCGATGGGAATACACAAATTCATTCTAGCGCCAATGCGCCCATTGTACAAGTACGGCTGTCTCGACTCAGTAGTCTTATGATGAACGCCGTGGCGTTTGATACGAACCAAACTGAGTTCGAATCCCACTGTGAACATTAACTTTAGAATGCAGGTGCATCCAGCTGACGAGTCCCAAATGGGACGAAACGCGCGTTTCGAATTCCACTTACCAGCCACATTCCAACTTAAATAATAATTGTCAATAATCTCCATATCGAGGCAGTCCGCTCAGGATGCACATAAAGTAACAGAGACTGACTAGCTTCAGTCTATTACAAATCAATGGGAATATTCAAATTCATACTAATACCTGTAGAACACTGAAAACGTTGTGAATTATTTCAGTTACTCACATTGGTTAGGAGTATGAATGTTTTGAGATTTCAATTACATAAACTGTATTAATTTGATGTCATGAAATGATCTGCGATAGACAACCATTAAGCATAGAATAAAACTGTTGAAGAGTCTAATATCAGGGCGAAACATGCATCTACTGTCAGTTCCTAGTTTTCAGTTGTTGTCTGATCCCAATCAATTCACGATATCAAATCAAAATTTAACTAACTCTATAACATACAACTACAAAATTGTATTGAATAGAATACAAAAGAAGAGATAGAAAGGCACCATATTATATAATCGCTTACCATGATATTTTCAAATGAATTCCCATAATTGGGTAGTAATGGGTACTTTTCCGAATCGATCGCGGAAAAATAATAAAAATTTGATGTTGTCACTCGAGAATTTGATCCAGATTGTAAACTAGATCCATAAGAACGTCTACGATCATAACAATTACTAATACTATTACTACTATTACTAGTACTACTACGATGATCTAATTGACTATGTGATTGTTGATTTGTAGATGTAATTGATCCAAGTATATCTGACTTTGAAATTAATTGATTTGGATAGTGCGATGGAGTGACTGTTGAATATCTTCATAAGATGAGTTTGTTTTTTTTTGTTTCCAAAGAATAAAACAACAGGAATATATCAATAATTACTTACAAAAGATTAGATTACTTCATAATTATTCATTCATTCATTTATTGACTTTCAAGATGTCTACCTGTACAAATTTACTTTATTGAATTAACCATTTAAAATTAAGAAACACTGGACAACTGTTTCATTCTAGCACTGTACGTCAGTAACTATACGTCAGATCTGTTATGTTAGGCGATTAAAGAAGAGTAACAAACTCTCAGAATTGTGTTTTAGAACACTATTTCACTCACTGTGGGTAATGTAAACATTCCGTCTCCATGAATGTTATATTCCTCTTACCCTATCCTCCAGTTTAGCATATTTGTTGCTATTATACTGTCTCTTATTATGGACTACAGTTAATTAGTTGTGTACAAGTTGTCTCAATTCACTGCCACTATTTCCTTAGTTCTGTATTAATGTTAATTTTCTAATTGATTCGCTGGTTCGCTGGATTCTGTCTGGTTGGTCTATCAGCTCGTGCTCTTCTTTTTCCGGCTTGGGACTTAGTGGGCATATGGCAGATGCACAATTATCGACTAGGCACACATAATTGGCAATCGGTCAACCAGCCAACCAAATTTCTCGCGACATAACAACATAACACTCCAGTTTTTTTTCATAAATGGTCTGTGTTAATGCTTAAACTAATGGGACAGATTCAAGGTGTTGAAGACAGTGACTAATTTACTCATCTTAAAAGTTTTATCAACTTTGGTATCTGCCAAAATATAGAAATAGATTCAGAAAACTAGCTTGCCAACTTTAATTTATTGTAACGTAGGTGAGATGTTTTTCTGCTAACATAATATATCAGGCTATGAATTAAAAGACTACTGGTCTGAAGTATGTAGTTGGCAATAAATCCAGCTTGACCTACATGAAGTCATCAACAGTCTGAAATGCTTAGAAAAATAGCTAAGACTGCGTAATCGGGTTATACTAGTTCAATTCCAACTAAGACTTCAGATGTGTATAACTAGCTGGTGTCAATAAGAACGAAAAATTAGCTCCACAGAGAATTCCATATCTATGCATTAAAGAATGTCATGTACTAAACACTTCTACTAATTTAAATCACTAAGAATTTAATGAATAATTAATTTGAATAAAAGTGGTTTCGTAGAGACTTGTATTCAATTTATAGGTCATATTAGTAACAAATTAATCTTGATTAGGTGCCGTTGAAACCAAAGAAAACCGGACAGCGGTTTCATTCTAGTATGGGACTTCGTAATAACATGGAGTATACACAACTCTACCAAACAGTTGAATCCAGAACATCCAGATTTTTTGGCCGACCTTTAACCATAGATACCAGTTGATATTTTATCTAATTTTCATTGGTACCAAACTAAGATTAAACTGTGACAAATATAAACAACGAATAAATAAATTTGCTCAACTAACCTTCTTGAAGCTTTATAATCTATTGGCACTTTACAATTCACTGAATTTGAACGAATCACTGGAGTACAATGAATGATTGGAGATTTTGAATTCATTAAAGAAACATTAGATGGTGATCGTAATTGATAATGTTTTGATTGAGTTGTTGTTGTTGTTGTTGCTGTCATCATCACTGATACCGCCTCAGCTGCTGTTGTTTCTACTAATGATATCGATGATAAAGATGTTGGTAAAGATGATGATGACGATGCATATTGTGGCAGTACATCATAATTATTATTATTGTTATTATCGTTCACAATTACATAATCATCTTCTTTGTCATTATAATCATACACATTATTAGCGACATTTTCATGATTATGAACTAAGTGATTATTTGAAGTGGTAGTATTCCCATTGGTATGAATACCCACGTTATTGGAATTAGCCAACGAGATTGGTGTCATCGTTGTAATGATTTTATTAGTACCTGTTATAGATGTAGAAGGTGTATGTGTTAATTTTGGTTTTGAAATTGTTACTTTATGTTGTTGTTGGTGTTGCTGATGATGATCGTTAGTAGAAGAATTTTGTGATTCTTGATGTAATAAGTTCACTTGTACGCATACAACATGATTTTGACTACTGTTGGTTTTGTTGTCATTCTTGTTGCTTTCGGACTGTTTTTGTTGATTCATTAGTTTTTGCTTCTCGTAATGAAGATGTTGTTCCGGCGTTTTGTCTTCAGATGTTTCATGATTCTTTACAGTGCGAATGGTGGATTGTTTCTTAGTATGTGATGAACATGATGAACAAGAAATTGGTTTTGGAATTGTTGTGACAATATTATTCTTTTCTTTAAGAGTATCATTCTTATTAGTCACTCCATTTTGAACCATAGACTTTATTGGTGTGTTCGTTTTCTTAGAACTAATCATCTGTGATAATGATGATGATGACGACGATGATGATTGATGATTGATGATGATGATGATGATGATGATGATGATGATGATGATGATGATGATGATGATGATAATGATGATGATGATGATGATGATGATGATGATGATGATGATGATGATGATGATGATGATGATGATGATGATGATGATGATGATGATGATGATGATGCAGAACCGTGAACAGTGCATGGAAAAGAGATACAAAGGAATTGATGACAATTAAATAAATTAGATAATAAATATTTCAAACACTGATATAACTTTATTTAATGGTATCAGAGAAATAAGAACGGTTATCATTTCCTACTGTTAAGATTGTAGGAGGGTATTTCTCCATATGTGAAATAGTAAGAAAACTAGGTTGTAGATGATTCTGATGACCGAAGAGTGTAACCACGGAGGCCAAGATCACTTTGATGGTATCCGATCACGTGAGGTTTTTTGTAAGTACTTCCAATGTGTTATCATGATAATATTAAATATAGACTGTCAGCATTAGAAACCTTGGGAACCGTTGTGAAAAGGTAGTGGCTCTAAATACACTTGTTCTTTGAAGGTAACATATTACTGATACCACACTCCAAAATTGTCTTCAATATGACTTCATTTTCGGACGTTAAGCTTACTACTTTTGGTCTTATTTACGTAGCATGATAAGAGGTAATGAAACGAACATTCCGGGAAATAAAGTTTAAGTGGATCTTCATCGTAGGCAAGAGTAACCATTGCGATAAGGTGGTAGTTACGATAAAAACATAACTTTATATGTCGTTCCAGAAACATGCTCAAATGACTGGAAAAATAAAGACTAGTATTCATTATTACATTCATATAATGACTTTAAGTGTTAACGCTAAACCTTAGCTTCTCATTATAATTTCAAGATGTCCATCTTGTTACGCGGTTAGTTGAAAGTAATGAAACTATCCTGAAGAGTATTTCATCTGTCGCTCGAATTAGTCTTTTAGTGTCTAAGGATAAGAGTGTACACAAGCAAACTCTTGAAATGACATTTAGAAATTCTTAATTTTATTTAGTCGATTAGATCTCTAGGGTTAGTGTGAATACAAAACCCTATTGGTCACTGGACATTGAATAAAGTATTCCAATTCTTCAAAGCCAATATCATTCAACATTTTTCGTGGGCATGGCAGTTAATCGGCATGGTTATAGTCCGTTTTATGTAACTTTCCTTTTCTCTTCTTAAATATGATCTTGGGTGATAAGACTGACTCTTATATAGCAAATATTAAAGGAACATGTAAGCCTAGTCACTGCAGTTAAGGCGAGGAAGTCTACGGCATCATTGAATGGTATGGCCTTGACGTAAGTCCGCTTACGTTTAGCAGTTACACCATCCCAGTCATTTTGAACAGAGTTGGACTATTGGTCGACGTCCGTCTTAAACAATAGACCTTAATCTTCAATCATATCTCTAGTTGTAATTACTGAATGATACTCTTAATAGTCAAATTATTCATGATACAATCAGTAGTCAATATCCTGTTTAGAAATATACGTGTTGATCATGAAGTCTCTTGATCCTGAATGATTAACTCATTCGGAATCTTGTAAATTATCAGTCATATACTTGATTTAGCTAATGGATTCTTCTTATAAACCATGACACGTAAGATACCACGGGAAGTATTAAGAGAAGATAATATTGGATATTTCAAATTGATTGGTTACATTACAGAATTACTCGGAATAAGAGTTCGTCATGTTTAATTTGGATTGTGACTGGCAAGTCAATTCCAAGAGGCGAGTTTCGTTCCATTTGGAACTCGTCAGTTGGACTGATCAATTTCAACCCCTATCAAACCAACAAGAAGATTCTCAAAACACAATCAACCTTATCATGTTATTCCAATTGAACTGTTAATCATCTTGATTATTTCATTAACATAAATGATATACATAATCTTCCATTGGTATTTCAATGTATTCTAAAGTAACACCTACCTGATATAAACGATCTCGATATTCAGAAACAGTCAATTGAACATTATCATCTAACGGTGGAGTGACATGATGATTCATGATCATAATTTCATTGGGACAATAGAATCTGTAATTTATGAAAAGAAAAACAAATTTTACAAAATATCGTTGTTTGTTTGTTATCTCAATTGTAAATTAGGCTGAAGTGGTTTTATGGAGTTAGGTGTAAAGTGTAGATGTTTGTATTCATCACAGATTGATATTGGTTAGATACCATTAAAAACCGAGGAGTACTAAGCGACTGTTTTGTCACAAATATGAAACTCCTTAGTAGACCGTAACCTTGATTCTACCTGAAGTCCCTTAGTTTAATCGCCTGATAAAATGAAGGGTGATCTCTAATGCGGAGTTTCATACTCTAACAAATAGGTACTAAGTACTTCATGGATTTTAGCTTTACCCAACCAACATCAATCTATAGCGTACACGAAGTAAACTCAGTTGTAAATGCTAAATCTTTATCTTATAAACTAATCTGATATATATACACTATTATTGAAGTTGTAAGGTGGTTGAAGGTGGTCGACAATAAAACCCTGATTAAACTTTGTCTCAAGTTAGTTGAAATTTGTCAGTAAAGCATACTTTTGATTATGTAAAAATTAAACGATTTTTAGGATTTTTCAACAATCACCAAGAATCATTCGACATCAAAATGTGAATGTAGTGGAAAGTCGATGTCATAACTGGACAAAGAATTGAGAATTACAACTTATGGAGTCAAATCCTCCATAGTATCAGAACTCTTAATGTTAAGCTATATCTGTTAAACATCTGATAACTGTCATACTTGTATTGTATGCTTTTCATAGACTAATTACTGTTTGCCATATCTGTTTTCCTTCCCAAGTTTACTATGGACCTACTAACCTGATCTCTGCATACAACTTTTCTAGTCCAGTCTTTTAAATATTTTACATCTCTTATGATTGATCGGTCCACTATATATGAAAACCTTTGTTCTTATTCAATAAATGAATTGGCATTGTCTCCTATTTGCTTGCTCTCTACCCCTAGGAAATTCTTTGATGATTCTTGCACTGTGCAGGCCAACTATTTTGCAAATAGTCAGTTATAGCCCGAGTCCTATTGGTTTGCTGAAATACAAGATCAGTATTCACCTATTCTGGTCAACACAAATCTTATCTTCATATTAGAACATGTAAAGTCATTTCACTTAGACTAGTAATGAATAGAATAAAATCAACACTAAGAACTGAAGAAGCATGACTTCGATTACTACTTAATGGGAGAATGCAAATTTCTTTTCGAAATACTGGATTAAAAATGCTATGGATTCCATAAAAACTCCATATGCATTAGATAGTTATTGACAAAGCACTAAATAGTTCTCCGTAATTCAATTCCAGTGTTGTTCATTACTGTTAAATCATAATCTAGTCAATAAATCTCACAATATTCAACAATTTATTAACAGGTTCAGACTTGGAGTCCCATGGTACTTAGTTTTTAACAGGCTAATGATAATATTATTACCAGTTAATAGAATAATAGAATGTTATTAAAAATCCTATCCCCACCCCTCCCTCTACTCTGTTTCACAATAAAATATCTACTGTTTCTATGCATACTATATTATGACATTCACTTCGTGTGAAGTTTTTCCTTTCACACCATAACAGATCCAAAACATTATCTAACTAATTCACTATGCATTCATCATACTTACACAGGATACTTAAAATAGTATTCATTCCTATTTCATTAGATTATCAAAACGAATTGTGGATATCAGTATTAGCATGTAGACACACTCGGCTGACAAGTTTCAGAGAGGATGGAACGCAAGTTTAAATTTGATAACAAGACTTATATTGTTTAACTGTATTTACTAAACACCTAGTTTGTGAGATGTTAATGTCCTCATAATTGTAAACTTAGTATTCTTACCATCGCATTTTAGTATTTATTTAACACAGTAAGTTAACATTTGATCTATAGAAGCATTTAGTTTAACCCATTTAAACGACATTTACTCAGTAGAGGATTTTCTACCTTCACTTTTCTGTGTCCAATAGGCTTTTATCAAGGAATCCGTATTGAGTGATCAGCATTAGCCTAACTAGTAATACCTTCGTGGGACAAAACCTTATTTTAGATTGGATACTATGGATTGGCCTGGGGTAGATAGTGAATAAGAACTATTAAGCATTGGACAGTTATTTCATATGAGTATGAGATTACAGGCCTAACTGTTCTATCACTCAGCTTGTATCCAATTGTTGATATTTCTGGCTTCCTTTATTTCATAAGAAGTCAAAATACTAGAATGACAGTTCTATCAATACTTCCTGGTTTTCGAAAATTGTCTCACTTGAAATTACCAGTACCAAAAGGTGATATCATCACAATCAACAAGATAACATCAAGTTGAATCATGACAATGTCTTGAATGAGCACTGTTGAAGAGCCTCAGACTAGTAAGAAACAACTGTCCAGTGCTTTCTGGTGATCAAAGGTTATCTAATTCAAATCAATCCGTGATATCGAAATTAACACTCAACAGTCTCCACAATACCTAATCAACAAGATGATACCGCTTAGAATATACAACAAACGATAAATCGAAACAATAAACTTGTTATGTTATTTTATTCTATTACGAAAACCGATCATAATTTTCACGTACCTACGAACATATGGATGTTTCAATGCTTCTAATGCTGTAATACGTTTATGTGGATTGAAATGTAGCATTTTATACAGGAGATCAATTGCTGTCTTATCTTCATTTGCTAATAATTGATCTAATGAACGACGTTTCCTGATCAAAATTAACAAAAAAAAATACGAAGAAAAGTTACAAGTGTTATGTCGAACCACTAAGGAAGAGTGAAAAACTTCCAAAACTGTGTTTTAGAGAACTAATTCATTTATTCTGGTCGTCAGTAGTGTAAACATTACATTTCTATTATTGTTACGTTCCTCTTACCGTGTCCTCTCGTTTAGCATATTTACTGTTATTATATTGTCTTTTATTATGGACTACAGTTAATCAGTTATGTACAAGTTATCCTTATTCACTGTCACTATTTCCTTAGTTCTGTATTAATGTTAATGTTCTAATTGGTTCACTGTGTGGTCTGATTTTGTGTATATATAAGAAGGCATGATTGAAATATAATTCGTTTTCTGGTTCTGCCTGTTGGCTCATCAATCGTTGTTTTCTCTATTCCAGCTTGGGGGACTGTTAGTCGCAGGACAGATGTGTCTGTACAGTGATTAGCAATCATCAAGGGTATTGTATATTTTTACAATACATAACAATTGGTGACGGGCTAAAAGTGAATTTAACTTACGCAGTTATCGGTCATAAGTCGTCAAACATAGCAACAAGTAAGTTCATCTTTAAGTTGATCATCAAGTTAATCTTTATTCAATAACTGACCTATTCAATGATCAATTTCTACTTCATATTGTCACAAGTTTCAGTATGAACATGAATACTGGAATGGTAATGTATTTGTTTGATGAATCTTAACTTAGATCGGGAGAATATCTTTAATTCTCCTACTAGATACAATATGAATAGGTAATAACTTATAACTAAACGCTTATGTTAAAGGGATTCACTTAAAATGTATATATGTTAACAGTTACATCAACAACATTATCATGTCTGGAGGTAGACAATAGCTGAGAATATGCAATAAACATCCATCAATTTCATTCAGTAAATATCTATAATTGTATCAACTGATTGTTATTGACTTCATTGTTGGTCAGTTGGTAGTCATAACAAACAATGATCAATGCCAATGTGGTGGATACTACTTATAAGTCATCAATAAGAATCAGTAAACAGCAGACGAGACGAGTTGCGAGAGGGCAAGAAGTGAAGCATGATTAAAATACAGAGGACAATCGAGAACAACCAAGAGAAGCAGGCTGATAAACGATACAGTGCAGACAACGCAGAGGATGTGCAAATTGATGCTTGGAAGTATTGTATGTAATATTTTATGACCTACTCTGTTTTCGTCAAATAAACTTTGCTTACCCAATTGTTCTTTTCACACCAACAGTGACATCAATTCTGATAAGTTAAAATAAACTTTTTGAGCCTGTACAGATATTTTGTCAAACATCAATATTTTAGGGACGATCAAACTTTCAAGATAAGTAAGACAATCAATACATTCAACTATTTCACTGCCTACCATTAGTTCAGGAGATGATGTAGACTGATTCCAAAGAAATATTTTGTAGTTAGAAATAAATGCCTATTGAATATGCTTACACTGTTGGTAAAGTCAATCAAAAGACTCTATATCATTAAGAGTATTTATTTAATAAGATTAATCTATGGAGATTCGAACAAGGAAAATGCTATCATTACTAATAAATTTATAATGAAATTACATAAGAATAGTAGTGATTGTAGGAAGTCTTGACTGATGTTCACTATCAACTGTGATTTCATAAACTATAAATGAGTAAAATGTATCCATATGATTTATCCATTTCTATGGTTCATTGAGTAGTGCTATCATATGAATAGTTAATACTAAGCTACATAGTATCATTATATATTTTATCAATCGAACAACAGTCTATTCATTATTTAGAATAGGCTTGTTGACTGAGTTCGAATCCCAGTGTGAACATCAATATTAGGATGCAGGTATATCCAGCCGATGAGTCCCAAATAGGACAAAACGCGCATCCTGGATTTCACTTGCCAGTCACAATCCAACTTAAATATGGTCTATTCATTACTTATTTTAATAACTCTAAACTGTTATATCAGGTGATTCAAGGAGAACAATTAACTTTGATAACTGTGTTATACATGTAGACTGATTATTATGTTATTTCTATTATTGTCAGGTCCCTCCTTGATCTAATTTCCCATTAGACTTATGAATTGTTATCATATCTATTTCCCAAGTGGAAATAATAACTATTCCACATAATCTTAGTCATTCTTGCTCACCTTTTGTGTAAATGTTATTTCTCTTATTGATCTACTATGTGGTCAGATTTTGTGTATATATAAATGAATGAGTAAAATATCATTTGACTGATTGATTGCTGAATTACTAAGCTTGTGTTCGTCTGGACGGTTTGTGGACTAGAACTTATAAGGCAAACGTGCATGTAGAAAACAACGAGCCTTGATATCTAGGTTACTTGGTATTAATCTCTGTTATTGTTACTGTCTCCATGTATCGTGATAAACTATAGTTCACATCATAACACAAACGTTGCGTTAAATGAATAGAAAGATAAAAGAAATCGTTGAATGAATGAAAATACCCTATGAAATTTGAACCTTCTGAACTCAATCATTAATGGTGTCGTCAGTACATGCAACTACTGAACAATCCTCTATTAAAAAGAAACTGTTACTCAATACTTCATTGTTTTCAATGGTACCCAGTTGAATTCCAAAAAATAATCAATCCTTCATATCACTTCAACTTTACTAAAAAATATAAATTACCTGATACGTGCTTTTTGTAAGATTGATGAACTATACGGACTTTTTACACTGGCCAAATCTAAAAAACAAAGATGATAGTAATGAATAACACATACAGTGATTATATAACAATCGAAAATCTACCTTTGGGTGCCAGGCCACTAGTGCAGACGGTTAGGCGTTCGTCAACCTGAAGCCCATGGAGAGGAATCTAAGGTTCGCAATGCCGAGAAGCCTTATACTAAAACAAAACAGTTGTCCAGTGCTCTCTGGTATTCACCGATGCCCTACTAACTCCAATCTGTCAACTAAAACTTATCGCAAGTCTTCACAAACCACCTAGATTAAATTAGACGTGACATTATAAATTGATCTGAACAAGTGTTTCTCGATTACGTAGTGAGAATACTAATGATACTACTCAGTTTTTCAAAGTGAAAATAGCAGAACTAGGTTCGAACCTGTGAATAATTTAACAATTAAATTACGACTATTCAGCAATTAATATAATTGTATTTATATCTACTACTAAATAATCGGCTATAGTTTAGTATAAGAACGATGTATCACGATATTTAAACAGTCCGCTTCGTGTTTACGAATGAGTCGATCAGCTACTGAATCCATTTACCACTCTTAACCAATGAGATAACAGCATTAAAGTGATTAATTTAAGAGGAAGGAAATATCAGTATCACCAAGGATATAATCATTTTACATGGTTAATAAATAACTCCAGGATCAGCATTTTAAAGCATTTAAATGAATGACTCATTACAATATACCTCTCTTCCTTCAGCCCCCCCCTCCACCACGAAAATCTTTAGTAGCAACCATCGACTTATCAGTAGATGAATATACAGAGTTTCAATTATGATCACATGTTTATCCGGTCCTAACTTCAGGTCTTCAATTACTGAGTATTTCCATGAAAGTGACATAATATAATCGGTGTTATTTCATTAAAAATGCTAAAACCTATTCCTAAATAACGATACAGCTATTCACAAATGCTATGAATCAGGTTACGATTCTAATTCCTACCCTTATACTAAATTTTCAACATTAAACACTAATACCAAATCATAATCCTGACGCTAAATTCTAGTTCATATTGCTGATCCTAAGTCTTAGTGCTGGTACTGATCTATATTAAGTTTGCTGTTTCTAGCCTTAAGTTCTAATCGTATTGCTAAACTAAAGGTCAGTAGTGCTACAAGACTTGGTGAACCATAATGTAAGGTAAGGAAAAATGCTGTGAAGTGTTACAAAGCCCAGAGTTTGTCACATATTCTTCCAGTGTTTCGCATATTGTTTTAGACAACCTTATATTGATTGAAGCAGACGTCTGGATTCCCTGTGTTAGTCATCGCGATTAGAGTCTCTCAGTTGATTCAATTTTTTTTTGAATATATCGCTAGATGGAAATGTAAGTAAATGTTGAGTTGAAGAGTTATGATAGTCGACTACTTTTGCTATAAAACCTATTTCATACCGTAAAATGTGATTCAAAATCATGTTTAGAACAGTAAACGCTTAGTTTGGACTAAAATCCCTATTCTTTACCTTAACCGCTGTTCATAGCTATAACATACATTTCTGGTTCAAAATATTGCTATCGTGAAGATAATAACTCCTCTTGTGTTGTTTACTTGGAAAATCTTCCACAGTTATTTATTCACTACGTTTGATCATTCTAATAATGTACTTTAGATGATGACAAGACATTCCACTAAATTAAGACAGTCAGTCTGTCTATAGAACCCATTAATATAAGTAAAAACTATACACTGAAGGTGTATCGTAGAAGTAATTCCTCTAAATAATATTACAGCGCATCACTATCGAGGTTATTGTCATTAGGATAATTAAATTAGAAGCATATTGCCACTATTTAAAAGAATATTTGTAATGAATGATAAAATATCTACTGATATCCAGTTTGAATGTTTTTAGATCTTTTCATTAATTTGTCATGGATTGAGTCCCTGTAGGAACATCAACACTAAGTGGCAGGTACATTCAGCTGACGAACCTCGAATAGGACAAATACACATTATTGACTCCGCTTGCTAGTCACAATTAAACTCAAACAATCTAATCATATCATTTTTCTATTACTTATACTGACCACATTAACTATATCAAATGAATTCACTGTGTTATGTCTACTGAACCGTCTTTCTTATGGACTTAAGAATATCTACTAGTCAGTATACAATCTCAAAGTATAATAAGTTATTCATGTCCTCTATAAACAGTCCAATCAAAAATATCTCCCAATAACTTACTTACTTACGCCTGTTACCCCTCTTGGAGGAGCATAGGCCGCTCACCAATATTCTCCATTCAACTCTGTCCTGAGCAATCCTTTCCAGCTGTCTCCAGTTACTGTTCATCCTTTTTATATCTGCTTCCAGTTCTCGACGCAGGGTGTTCTTTGGCCTTCCTCTTTTCCGTTGTCCAACAGGATTCCAAGTTAGTGTTTGTCTCGTGATACAGTCTGATGATTTCCGCAATGTATGTCCTATCCATTTCCGACGTCGTTTTCTGATTTCCTCTTCGGCTGGAAGTTGGTTTGTTCTCTTCCATAGTAGGCTGTTGCTGATGGTTTCCGGCCAACAGACATTCAATATTCTGCATAGACAGTTGTTGATAAATACCTGTACTCTGCTGAGGATGTTTGCAGTAGTTCTCCACGTTTCAGCTTCATAGAGAAGAACTGACTTGACGTTCGAGTTGAAGACTCTAACTTTGAGATTGGTAGACTGTTGTTTGGACTCCCATATATTTTTCAACTGTAGGAATGCTGCCCTTGCTTTGCCGATCCTTGCCCATACATCTGCATCGGGTCCTCCTTGTTCATCGATGATGCTCCCCAGGTATGTAAAGGTATCCACTTCTTCCAGAGTTTCACCATCAAATTCAATTAGGTCGGTGCTCTCGGTGTTGAATTTGAGGATCTTGCTCTTTCCCTTATGTATGTTCAGGCCTATTGATGCTGAGGTTGCTGCTACTTTGGTTGTCTTCACTTGCATTTGCTGTTGTGTATGGGATAGAAGTGCTTGATCATTCGCGAAGTCCAGATCATCGATTTGCATCCTACTTGTCGATTGAATCCCGTGCTTCTCCCCAGATGTAGAGGTTTTCATGATCCAATCGACCACTAGGAGGAAGAGGAAGGGCGAGAGCAGACAGCCTTGTCTGACACCGGTTCTTACTGAGAATGCATTTGTCAGTTGTCCTCCATGCACAATTTTGCACTGTAGTCCGTCGTAAGAATTCTGGATGATGCTGACGAGTTTCTCTGGTATACCGTAGTGTCGAAGAAGTTTCCATAGTGATCTCCTGTCTACGCTGTCAAACGCCTTCTCATAGTCGATGAAGTTGATGTACAGTGATAAGTTCAATTCAATCGATTGTTCAACGATGATGCGTAGTGTTGCGATTTGGTCTGTGCATGACCGATCCTTACGGAAACCAGCCTGTTGGTCTCGAAGTTGAGCATCCACTGAATCTTTCATTCTATTCAACAACACTCTGTTGAAGACTTTCCCAGGTACTGACAATAGTGTGATTCCTCTGTAGTTCTCGCATTTTCTCAAATCTCCTTTCTTTGGTATCTTGATAAGGTATCCTTCTTTCCAGTCTGCCGGCACCTGTTCTTCCTCTCAGATCCTCTTGAATAAAGCGTGGAGCATTCTAGCCGTTATGTCTATGTCTGATTGAGTGCTTCGGCTGGTATTTTGTCAGGTCCTGCTATCTTCCAATAACAAGATCTGATTTTTCAGAACAAAGCACTTACCCATATTTCATTTTTCGAAAGTTTGTTATTAATTTCTGTTCAATATGTTCTGTCAATTCTTTTTCAAGTAGTATCTTTGCTAAATCATTCAATATCTTCAATGACACAATCAGTTCCTATCGTTATCAATCAGTTGTTCAAGGTAATACTAGTTTATTGATTTTGATTAGTCATTAAAATCTTAATAAGGAAGTTATAATATGAACAAGATACTTTTTTCAATTTATTATGAAACTTGGTCAACACTGAAAACGACTAGGCAAAAATTAATCTAAGTATCTAAAGTGACTTCTACCTCCTACTTAGCCTCCCTCCATCCAATATCTTAATGATGATGTTTTAGACTGTGTAGCTAACTGATTTGATTCTGAAACCTTCCCCTCAGAGAGGTTATTTTTGTCATTTAAAAGTGAAGATATTTCTTGTTGATGAGTGCTAGTTACTACAAAAGCAAAACTAACCATGGTTTATTTTCATCTACCTTTAATAAACTAACTATAATGGATGATACAATTGGGGGCTGTGGAGATAGTTAGTTGTTAATCCTGATATCACGAATTGTTCTGAATCAGACAACCACTGATCACCTGGAAGCAGTGGACAGCTGTTTCGTCCTATTATGGGACTCTTCAGCAGTGCGCATCCACGACCTCGTTGGGGATCGAACCCAGGACACTCTGGCTTAGCGACGAGCGCTTTACCATTGGATGTAATGTACATTAAACTTAATTACGTTAGAAATACCTTTTGCTGAAAATCTTTCTGGTTTAGTAAAGCACTATAAGGTCATATTTAGTCGATAGCCTAGTTATCTCAACTGGTGAACAGTACATCCAAGATAACAAGCTTTTGCTTTAATTAGTGACGACAATAGACTTAGGGATACATGGCAGTGTTATGATCACAATATGTATACAGTTACTTTCATTATCCAAAACAAAACAAAACAATAACAATAATAAAAGAAAACTACTTTCATTTCAAGTAAATTACCTTCTGAACTTGGTTTAGGTAAACCGCCCATAATACGTTCTATTTGATCTAATGTTGATGTACCAGGAAATAATGGTGTACCAATAAGCATTTCACCAAGTATACAACCTAAACTCCATATATCTACACCTTTTGTATAATCATGACATGCTAAAAGAATTTCTGGTGCACGATACCAACGTGTTGCAACATATTCAGTTAATGCAGGTAATAATGTTTTACAATTGATTTTATTACCATTTTGATATTTACTACGACCTTTCAATGAACGTGCCAAACCAAAATCACAAAGTTTCACTAAACAATAAGAATCTAGTAGTACATTTGAAGGCTAAAAATTTATTTTCAGAGGAGAAAATACATAAAAGTAATGATAATTTGGATTAATTAAAAGAAATTAAACTTATTTAAAAAGAAAGTGAAAATAATCTCATCATGGAATCGAGCTCACAACTTATTGGTAGCAACGAATAAGGTCACGAACAAATTAAAGTTAGAAATATCAACTGTTGAATGTTGGCCCAGTTGCTTAACGGTTAGACATTTGTCACGAAACTTGAAGGTTATAAGCTCTTGATATGGTTGTGAATGCGCACCGCTGAGAAGTCCCACAGTAGAACAAAACAACTGTCTATTCCCAGTTCTTAGTTTTCTAATGATTATCAAGCCCAGGTTAGCTTATAACATTAAATTTATTAGTCTTCATAACATTCAATTAGAAACCAAGATGTTGACTGTAAACATAGTAACAAATGAGGTATATTACTTCAATGCTTCATTATCTATGTGAACATATCATGTTGCTATCACATTTTACAACTGTAAGTAGATAAAATGCGCTACCTTGTAATCATGCATAGATTAATGATCAACACTAGACGTAACTTATAGTAGTTAGATAATGATTGTTTATAGATAAAAATTAGATAAAAAGAGCCGAAGGTGATGGGGGGGCGTGGGGATGAAAGTAAATATTACTTACGATTACTTTGATCACTCTCTATACCATTTCATTGATACTTTAATACGGAAAGAAAAAACTCCTCTATTCGACGTATTGTAATAAAGGTTATTAGCAAGGTTAGTGACAAAACATTTTCCAAGGTACATAATTATATGTACCACTAAACCATGTTAAGTATCAGTACTTTTCTTCATACTACAGGCATGTGTTCAAAAATTATTCATTTGTGATTAAACGTTATCGAGAATGTTGGATTCCATATCATTAGTGACTAACTTCAGTAGATAATTCCGGAGCTGAAGTAGGACAATATGAACAGTGAAGCTCAATCATGTCAGATGTGTCGTGGTTCCTTATTAATTGCATTAGATAACGTCATATAATACGTGCAATGAATCGACGGAAATTAGATTAAGTACTCAAAGAAAATCTAAAATCAGTCTGTAACAGTGACGTGAATGAGCTTTATCAATTAGAAATTCCATACTGACATGAAACATCTATTGTATGCTTTCAGATTTCCAATAGTTAGCTAACTATAGTTTATTCATTAGATTAAACTTTAAAATTATCTACTCATAAGTAGTTAAAATAGTTAGAATAAAACAAATTTACCTTTTGGTCACGATGTATCACTTCACCTGAATGTAGATATGCTGTTGCTTTAAGCAGTTGATACATGATGTATTGTTTATGTACATTATTTAAGATATTGCCTTTCTTAATGACATTATGTAAATCTGTCTCTATGAAGTAGTATAGTAAACAGAAGTTATATAATCTTACCCATAAATTCAAATACTAAGTAAATATCTTTATCACTACTGGCACGGATCACATTATATAAGCGTACAATGTTAGGATGGTCACCAAAATGTTGCAGGAATGCAATCTCTCTAAATGTTCTCTATGAACAAAAAGGGGATAAGAAGAAGGCAATGAAGATGATGAAAGGGGGGAAAGGGAGGAGAAGAAAGAAGAAGAAGAGGGGGAGGAGGAGGAGGAAATACACTTCAGTTAACGATATACTGTATTTCTTAGGCCTACTTGTGCATCAGTTTGATTACGAAATGCATCAAAAATTTTCTTCAGTGCAATAATTTCTTTAGTTTTTCGATTCAATGCTTTCCAAACTATTCCATATGCCTGAAATATAAGAAGTAAGAAGGATAGAATACATATAAAGTTGTTATGCATTACGTTTATTCCAAAGAAACAAGTTACAGTTGTGGCTAACGATAACAGCATGTATCTGAATCCTAGTGTCGTTAGTATTCATCTTAAAACATAAACGTAATGTCTATTCATTACTGTGTTGAATTCAGATAGTCATCGGTATAACCCAGTTTCATAGTGTAAGACGTTACCATAAACATATTTGGGCCCTCTATATGGTTTATAGAGATGGTATTATTTCCATGAAGATTTCATGGACGTATTATTAATAAGTGTCAGCTGTAACAAAATCTAGGTCAAGCAATGTCTTCTGCTAATTACATCCAATAATAGAACAAATTTAATGAAAATTTTAGAATATCAACACTAAGATGTAAATACAACCTGTCGATGAGTCCTAAATAAGACGAAACTCGAGTTCTGAATTGCACCAGCCAGCCACACTCAAACTTCGATTACAGAAAGTTTTATGTATGATCATTTACAGAAAAATGAGTGTCATAAGTTTAGCCTTTAAGACTGCTATATTTAAACATATCAAGTACATACGATAGATATGGTAATTCAGCCCTTGTAAATCAGTCAATCAATCAATGCCTACTAACCAATGTAAAGGGCAATCCACTGACCAGGATTCCCGGACCAAGTCCCAAGATGAGTTCTTCTATCCAGTTCTTCCCAAATGCTATTCATCTTTTTCATGTCTGCCTTTAATTCCTGATGCAATGTGTCCCCTGATCCTCCTCTCTCCCTTGATGAATCAAGTTAGTACAATGTTATTAGTGTTTTCATTTCTTGAAATTAATAACTGGTAATTAAAGTCTTATTTTGTCTGTATTTTAAAAGAATTTGTAATTTTACTCGACGGATTAACCCCAATTATACACCCAGCGGAAACCAGGTTGGATTGAGTAATTATGTTATCCATGTATCGGGCTCCTCACTAATGCACGCTACAAGCGATTGAGAATTATACTTTTATAGCCTCGAGGTTGATGTCTAATATTTAAATCAGTTAGTTGGCGTCCAGCTACCTGACACTTTTAACTTTAGCCATAAACAGTTTAGAGCCTAGCATATAAGTCCATCAGTCCATGTCGTCATATCATATTGATAAGTGGAGTGGAAATTAACAAGATGAATACTAAAATATCATTCTTTAAGTGGGGTTTATTATGATATATAAGGAGTACTGGGACTCAAGTAAATGTGTTTGCGTCACTGTGACTAATATAAAACTATATTATTCATCGTCTCCAATGATTAATGCACGATCTCCAATAAGACAATATTTAACTGCCAACATGGCCTAGGCAAAAAAATCAGTGATTTCATGGGATGACTTTATATGGGAGCTAAGTCACCCTAATCTTTCTTCTAGCTTACTCCTATACCAATCTACACAGTAGTACTAAGTAATTCAATTCTTGAACATGTATATTACATATCCCGGTAACTTCAACCGATGAATACTTGTAATTTACCTTGTCAAACATCTAATCTACTTAATAACATCACTGTTTGAATTGACGTGGTTTTATAAAGACAGGTAAGCATTAAATTTGATTATTTGTGTTCGCTAGAGATTGATGCTGGTTGGGTATTGCTTAAAACCAGTGAGCATCGGGTTGCGAGAAGTTATTTCGATGGAATTCTAACTTACCGTGATTGAAACAATTATCATGATTGATAAAGGATGTTCGTCGCGGACATCACAAATTGATGGAAATAGGAATTCTACCATTGTACTCGTGAGACTTGAAGGCTCTAAATTAAATCTCCTGATGGAATCAAGAGTGTGCACTATCAAGGAGTCACATGTTAGAGTAAGGCAGCTGTTCAGTACTCCCTGGTTTTCATTGGTACCTAACCAGCATCACTCTGTGACGAACACATACAACCAAACAGCTATGTTTTTCTAATAAGTTGTCTCCTCAAAAACCTTCAAGCATTTCAAGAATATTCAAAGAGTACCCCCGCCTTATGTTACATACAGTTCATATATTTACTTGAACATAAACGTATACATATACTACTGAATTAAACAACTCTCTTCTTCACAATAAGCAAATTATAGCAATCAGTTACTACGGTAATTTATATTTCCTTGTAAATACTTAATTATAGTAAACATGTGACAAATATGAATATATATATATATATAGCTTTATGCATAATCTTTACCAGTATCGATTACACAATATCAAAGACTTTTCACTCTTATGATGGTGCTTGCTATGGTGACTGACGAATACAACACCACGTGATCGATATATTGGATAAATAAATTAATGGTGTATATACATGCATACATACATACATATCAAATGAGAAATTCAACAAGTAATAGAAGGTTGGTCGTACCAAGTTGAGAATTTCTCGTTATACTGTGATTATTCACTGAGACGTAATAAAGTAATGCTAACATTTTAATCTTGTAGAATGGTCAATGTGTGCATGGTTAGCTTAGATTATGAAAATGAATAATCAAGTAATTCAGAATAGGCTTGTATCATCTAGTTGATTTGTAATGGACTGAAACTGGTCAGCCTCTGTTGACATATGTGCATCCTGAGCGGACTGCCTCTATATAGCGGTAGTACACAAATTATATTTAAGTTGGATTGTGACTGGCAAGTGGAATACAGTCCATTACAAATCAACGGGATGATACAAGCCTATTATGAATTACATATGTACCAGTTGCACAAGTGTGACTGTCTGGACACAGTAGCCTAGTGGTGAACGTGGTGGCGTTTGACACGAAGCGGACTGAGTTCGAATCCCAGTGTGAACATCAACATTAGGACGCAGGTATATCCAGACGATGAGTCCCAAATAGGACGAAACGCGCGTCATGGATTCCACTTGCCAGTCACAATCCAACTTAAATGAATAATCAAGGTTTGAATTTATCATGAAGTATCAATTCGTCTAGAATTAAAGGGGGACTTTACTGATATCCGGTAATAGACACAACATATACCAAAGGGACGCCAAATTAGTGGTGCGAATGGTTAGGCGCAAAACCGAGGGTGTGCACTGATGAGTAGTTCCATACTAGTGTTCTATGGTTTTTCAGTGGTAACTAACCGTCACCAAACTTTGACGAATACAAACAATTAAACGTATTGTTTACCCTAACAAAACCATCTCAATTCAACTAATAGATAATATAAGTTAAACAGAGGATAGAACTAATGTACAACCTTTAAATCATGTGGAAAATATGATACCTACTGTCGCTTTGTATAAACTTTCCTTCCAGTTTACCTTAATGTGGTCTTCTGTCTAACATGACTATATTTTTCTGTCCTTCTACTTTTCGGAAAAATGCGATTAGGATAATTATTCAAAAATCCATGGAAACAAATAAATATACAAGAATGGAAGTGGTATCATGAAAGAAAGGATTATAAATATTTACCGATGTATATGAATAATGGTCAATCACTGTAAGGTTGGCAGGGTACTATTGAAAACCAAGAAGTACTAGACAGCTGTTTCCTCTTAGGAGTTTTGAAGAGTCCCATACCAAGACGAAACAGCTGCTAAGTTTTCCCTGGCTTCCAGTGGTACCCTACCAACATCAATCTAAGCCGAATTCAATCAACTAATAATAACCATTATTATTATCATTTTATTATTACGATGCTCATACAGATATTTTTGATCTAATGATAATCATAATATCTGTGTTACTAACCTATTGATTACACAATTTTCACATTTCACAAATCCCTCCCTCTCTTCAGTTGATTATTTAAAACAATCGGTAATCAAAAAGCTCCCACGATAACAAATTAGATTCTTGTAATCAACCATTGACCTATAATCTGTCATACATATGAATGTATACAATTGTACAGCTTGATAATGAATTCGTTGATAAGGGATTCAACAGCTGAATAAATTTATTTCATGAACCATAGTAACTAAATATTTATAAGTTTTACTTAACTCTTAATAAAATACAGATAGTGTTTCATCGAATTTTTCGGATTTTCATAAATAATATTTTAAATCAAATTGATCCATTGATAAAGTATACATTTGCTCGAATATCTTACTGATGAGTTCTAACTAAGACGAAACTCAGGTTTAAAAGAATGTTCCTATGAAACATTTTTATTCTTCTAACAATTGTTACTAATGCTTAATCATAACTCTATACAAGAATAGAACTTTACTGTGAACTTCAAGTTTAATACAGAATATGATGCCTTCTCTCGTTTAGGTTTTCATTTCTTTAATCTACTCTGAAATATTTTCATGTTGTCTTGGCAATATACAAAAAGATGCATAAATTGCCCTATAAATAGTAACCAGCTTCTATTTATATCAAATCGAAAATGTTAACAGTCAGTCTTGTTGTTGTCATGACAACACTTCTCATCTCTAAATATGAATTTGCTAATAACCATGTCTCGTTTCTTCGAATATCAGAAGAGCAAGAGAAGGAGGAGAAGGAGAAGGGAAAGGGGGGAGTGTAACAAACGAATCAGTGTAATTAGGATTTTCCATAAGTTTCCCAACAACCTTACATGTGATAGGTTACGAATATTTTTTGAAAGTGAATATATTTTCAGTGGGTTAATAAACATAATTCACTAAGTAAAGCAAACCTAAAGCATAAAAATTAGTCATCCATAGGTTCAAGTTAGCCTGTGTGTATCTAAGACAAACTAACGGATTACATTTTCGACTTCAGCGAATTCATGTTGCAATGCGATTATCATTATCTGCAGACTTCTGACTTATAGTCGACTCTACTCAACAGAAAATAAAGAAATTCATGCCGAATCTAATCACCTTAATGCAAACAATCAATCACTAAGAGGAATGACTTTGTAGAGATCGTTAATTAATTTAAACTCTTAGACCACCCTTGTTTCTAAATATGCATACATAATGGTACCTGTATTATGCATGTCTTAACTAATAATTATTATCTGTCATACTTTATAGTAAACTCACGTGTTCATGTCTCTATGATAATTCTACACTCCTTTTTTTTTCCACGAAGCTTGATGATGTAAAAACAAAGTTAAGAAGATAGAGAACCATATCCAATATGCTGACAAGTCATTTAGATACAATGAATGTCTAGAATCTAGTTAGTATAAATTCTATCTTTATTTACCAACATACTAATTAATCAAACCTAAGAACAGTAAAACAGTTTTTTTTTTTCATTTTCTTCTTTATATATACTACGGAAAAGAGAGAGATTGTACAAAGTCATCTTGTTTACATATATACCCGTTGCACAAGTGTGACTGTCTGGACGCAGTAGTTTAGGGGGGTGGACACGGTAGCGTTCGGCATGAAGCGAGCCCAGTTTTAATCCTAATGTGAACATCAACATTGGAATGCAGGTACATTTAGTCGAAGAGTCCTAAATAGAACGAAGCATCCATCCTGGATTCCGGTTACCAGTCCCAATCCACATGGTATTCGGTTCAAAATTTGTACATATAAGAACTAATGAAAATATGTTTGTTGATAAGATAGAATTGAAACTGATTATTGTTAGGAAATATACATGAATGTCTTATCAACAAGTTGAATAGAATTTAACATAAAACGGCAACAGTACAATAACAGGATAATCTTCTAGTACACAACAGATTCTTTGTATAAATAAATCAAAGTTCACCCCTCCCCTTGCCTCATCCAAGGTTTTCACCCCACTCCAACCCCTGTCTCAATTTATTTAATGAGAAATTAACAGTATTTAGATTCAGTTCACCGCTTTTAGAAAGATATATCAGCTGTTTATTCCTGCGTCGAGAATCCGAAGCAGACATTAAAAGAATGAACAGCAACTGGAAACAGTTGGAAAGGATTGCTTAGGACAGAATTCGATGGAGAATACTGGCGAGCGGCCTATGCTCTTCCGTGAGGTGTAACGAGTGTAAGTAAGTAAATTTTCTTAATGACAAACAGTAATAATCATGAAGGCATTATTATGGAATTCGGTTCACATATAGTTACGTATACTGAGAACTTAATCTAAAGTCAGTTAGTATTGGTTGTGAAGTCATCATAGTCATTGACTTCTGATGATAAATAGCTGGGGCAATTTTTTTCTTAAGTAGATTGATTTATGAGCTAACAAAATATCATATTGTGTTAATACATTACAAAAGTATACATTTCATACCTTCCCATTAGGAAAACTATCTTTCTAGGTCATATAAACCAACGTAGTAGCGGAGAGGGGGGGGGTGGGGAATAAACATTTCCTAAGTATTTAAACTCAACTAACACATTTTAGAATATTAATGGATAATAGTGATTGATTTACTAATGAAGAGAACAATATACAGTTCATTGTGTTAAAGATCTAATAGTGGTTTATAAAGAAACTAACCAGTTTCCTAGTTCAAAAAGTGTTGTGATATTCTTTATAAGCTCCTAAATGGTGTATACTGTATTACGTCATCATTATGTTTCAGTCAGTCAAGCTGATAATTATAGAGATGTCCTAGTAGTGTATCTGATCGAATAACTCACCATTACTGTTATCTAATAATGATATCAGATAGACAAGGAAGCATACATGAAGTAACAAAGTAAAAACCTAATTAATGACGATTCTGTAAATCAGGCATTCAAGATAATACGAAAGATTCTTTTCAACAAACTATAATCAAGTTATACACATCGAAATCAAAGTTAATTGTTAACTCTAATGATTGGCAATAATAAAAGACCAAGATGACTATTAAATACTACCAGTCTGTGATTGCAGGTTGTTTGGCAATGCTAAATAGTTAGTGACAAAATGATTATTATTTGTGTCCCATAAGGTTTATAGGTTAGTTGAAATGATTAACGTGATTAGCTGAATAAGTAAATCTAAACTGAATACAAACGTTTGATAGAAACTGTTGCCCAAAAGAAGAATGAAAAGATTCATAAAAATTGAGCGCTGAGTATATGTAAGACATATGAATAGGATATATTTGTAAATTATTTCAGCGAATGAAATTAAAGAAGATTCCATTTCACTCTGTAAGTTGATCCGAGCTTCTTCAGGGAAATAATCAAAATTAAATATTATCAAGTATAATCGTTTAATTGAGATGGTTATTTCTGTGGAGATTGATATTTTCATTTGACTGAATATGTCAAAGATTGGTGTTGGCAGGGTACTCAGTGGAGCAGTGAGTTAAAAGTTCGCCGTCAACCTGAAGCCGTTGATGTGGAATCTAGGATGCGCATTACTGAGGAGTTCCGTACTAGAATAAAACAGTTGTCCAGTGCCTCCCTGATTTTCAGTGGTACCCTACCAACATCAGTATGTGACATATTTAATCAATTAGAATATAAATGTGTAAATAAAAGATTAAGTGTCACAACGAATGTCAAATAATAGGTAGAGTATGAACCTACTTTTCAATCAATCAATCAATGCCTGTTACCCCATGTGGAGCAAAAGCCGCCGACAAGCATTCTCCAACCAACTCTGTCCTGAGCTTTCCTTTCCAGCTCTTCCCAAAAGCTATTCATTCTCCTCATGTCTGTCTTTAATTCCCGACACAATGTGTTCTTGATTCTTCCTCTTTTCCTTTGACCTTCAGGATTCCATGTTAATGCTTGTCTTGTGACATAATTTGGTGGTTTCCTCAATGTGTGTCCTATCAACCTCCAGCGTCTTTTGTTAATTTCTTCCTCCGTTTGAAAATTAATTTATTCTCTGGCGTAGGTGTTATCTGGCCAACGAATTCGAAGTATCTTACGCATACAATTGTTTATAAATACTTGTATCTTCCGAAGGATGCATTTCGTAGTTCTCCAAGTTTAAGCTCCATGCAACTGAACTGCCTTCACATTTGTATTGAAAATTTTGACTTTAATGTTGACTGTCAGTTGGTTTGAGTTCCAGATGTTTACCAGTTGTAGAAATGCTGTCGTTGCCTTGTTTTGACAATTCACGCTTTCACGTCTGCATCAGACCCTCCTTGTTTATCGATGATGCATCATATCTTTCAGAATTTATTCGTCAAGTGTAACTGGGTTAGTGTTTGATGTTTTGTATCGAAGAATCTTGCTTTTCCTTTTGTGTATGTTGAGGCCTACTGTTGACTGCCGAGGCTGCTGCTACCTTGTTCGTCTTCATCTGCATTTGTTGCTGTGTTTGGAATAGGAGAGCTAAATCATCTGCAAAGACCGAGTCATCTAGTCGCATCGATGTTGTCCACTGTATTTCGAGACTGATTTGAGATGTTGCAGTCTTCATGATCCAGTCAGCCACCAGCAGGAAGAGGAACAGCGAGAGTAAGCAGCCTTTTCTGACACCGGTCTTCAAGTCAAATGAATTTGTGAGCTAACCTCCATGCAGGATTTTACAATGTAGTCTGTCGTAAGAATTCCGTATGATGCTGACATGAACCTACTTTCACAAGAGTCATTATAAATGGGCTTGTGTCGAAATTGTAATGGATGAAAGAAGGTGTGCATTGCGTGTGTAATTCTATATTGCATTCATTTATGCACATAAATTGTCCTCCGTGTTATGTTCAAGGAAATCGGCTAGACAATCTGAAGATTGACTTGCTATCGAATCATATAATTTTGTAGTAGGAGTAAAACGATGTGATGAGAATTATGAGTCAAAGGATGGATGTATAGTTGCTAATGATACCACATTGAACTGTTTAATTAGACTAAATAATTCTAAACAGAATCAATAAATAACGTTGGAATGTATTTGGAGTTGGAGTAGTAGATAATGTTTGTATTCATTTTTTAATCATTAGTTGTCATGGCGTGGATGACAGTATTCCATTTCGTTAACTTATATTGTTAAGATGTATCCATCTGTGTAGGGGCTTCCGTTGTTAATCTTTCTTTATAAGAATTAAAACTTTTTTGAAGGATTTTAATTCCATTCAAAGTGATGCTGTGCCCTGTTTCTATTGGATGTAATGCTATTGGCGACTTATTTACGAGTTATCTTAGATCTTCAGAGGATTTAAGAATACGCTTTAAACAAAATATATTGTCCTTCACCCTTATATTCAACTGTCCTGATGTTTCTCTTGCTTATATAACACTACATTCGTTGCATTCGATCTCGAACACACAGTTTGTTTGTTCTTCTTTTGGTACTATATCTTTGATACTTACAAGTACAGAGTCCAGTGTGTTGTTTATTTAGTAAAAAAACACGTATATCATGTTCGATTAAAATTCTTTTAATCTCTTTGGATGCTCTATTTCTGTATGTCACAACAACAATGTCAATCCATTCTTTCCGTTGAACCTTCTGTTCACCTTTCCCATGACTTTTTTCTTTAAGTATCCTTTTAACAAACTTCTTACGGTAGTTGTTTATCATCAGTGTACTCATCACTAAGTTTTAATTCAGTTTCTTTATCTTTCCTATGTGTGGATAGATTCTGTTTATCAGGTTCCCAACAACTGTCACTTTGGTTGATTTGGCGAGAACAGATTTATAGTCTAAGTATTTTTCAGGATACACTGGTTTCCAAAAAATATTAATTCTATGATAGTTATCTTGTTTTCTTTCGATCAAAACTCTAGAAAGATTCATTTATGGTTCATAGTCTTGATTTCCTTTATGAAGTAGATGCCAATGGAAATACTTTTGACATTTTCAAAAAGTTCATCTAATGCATTTCGTTTTGTAATAATGAAAGTATCATCTGCTTGCCTTAGTCAGAGTTTAAATGGATAGATACATTTTGAATGTACACTTGTTACTAGTGAATACATATTCGATAATTTTTAATGTTGATTATTTCCCTGAAGAAGCTTGAACCAACTTACTGAGTGAAACAGAATCTTCTTTAATTTCATTCTCTGAGATTATTTACCAATATATTCTATTCATATGAATACAAACCTAGTCGAAGATTATTCGACGACGTTATGTACTAAATGTTAACCATATTATTATAGGGTAGGAGTAAACACGTTACTTGAAATTCCTATCACCTCCCCACCTTATTTTATAAACAAGCCAATCATCATTCTCGTTTATTAACTAATTTAAGCCAATGACAAAATAGTAATTTTGACTGAATAGTCCATGGGGGGGGCCATTAAATTACTGGAGGGTGGGGGGATATAAATATTTTCATAGTGAATGAATAAATCATAGTTTCGTAGTGGTATTACCACTATTCAGCCACAGAGAAGATAATAAAGAACAAAACAACTGTCACTTCATTTTTTTAAGGGAATCAAAGTGAAGACTCAGTACAAAAGCCTCTCTCACGGAAACCATTATTAAAAGGTAAGGATTTATACACAGTTGGATGCGCACATTACTCCTGAAATTAGAGTCACACTATGATAAGAATGAATACAACTTGAAAAAAAAAGTGTAAAGGATAGCCCATTACAGAGTTAGTTAGAAGATCCTGGTCAGTAGCCTATGTTCATCAAGGGGTAATAGGTATCGATTGATTAGATGCACTTTACAGTGGCTCCAACTAAAAACTATGCATATATATGTCATTCTCACTACAAATCTTGTTTTAATCAGTTTCTATTGGTAAGGTAGTAGTACTACAAGACTGGGCAAAACGTAATGTAACCCAAGACAAAACGTTGGATAAAACGTAACATACAAAATGTTGAACAAAGTGTTAAGAAGCCATGAATGTTTCATACATTTTTCAAATATTTTCCATACTATTTTAGACAACCTTATATGATTTAGCATCAATATTTTGGTTCACTAGAATATTTTCCATTTCATTGTGGTTGGAGCAAACGGCTAGATTCCCTGTATTAGTCATGGCGATCAAAGTCTCTCAGTTGATTCAATTTCTTTTTGAATATATCATTAGATGGAATTGAAAGTACATAATGAGTTGGAAAGTTCCGATAGTCGACTACTTTTGCTATAAAATCTATTTTATACCCTGAAATATGACACAAAAACATATTTCTAGCACCTAAAGCTTAATTTCAACTGAAATCCCTATTTTTAGCTATGACATATTATCTATGATATGAATTATCAGTTTAAATTTGTAACAATCTTAACATTAATAGGGTTTCTCTTACTGGGTAACCGGGCAATTGTGTGGAGTCATTTGAGTATGCGTTTTCACGTTCACACACTTTATAAAATACTTTATAAATGTCACATTCTAGTATGAGACTTATTGACAATGTGTTCCTAAGACCACGTCAAAGATCGAACTCTGAATCTTCAGGTTTTAACAATCAGTGTATAACTAAGATTGATATTCTGAATAAATAAATGAATGATACATACATACAAACGTATTTTAAGAAGTTTTTATTACACAACATAACTACAGTTTTTTTCTTGAATCACGAATGACTACTAGATGAAACGGCCAAAAAGCAAAAGGTAGATGCTTCTTATTGGGTTTAAACTTTTAGGTGGTACGTTAACTAATCAATTAGTAGTGACGGGAGAGTCAGTGGATGCTTGGATAGCTTAGATTATGAAGTTAGGTGATGAAGGCTTAAATCTGCCAAGAAGTATCAGTTTTTTTTATAACTGAAGGTACACTTTGTTGATGAATGATAATTACCACAAAATTTATGTCAGGGATAGTTTCTCACCGACTGACTCTAACAATCCAACATATTTTTAACTGTACTTAATCAAAAACAGGGGTGAACTAAAGTATGACCCTAAGATCTTGTGAAATTATGCAACCCATTCTATTGATCAATATTGCTTTATCTTCGGAGATTTTTAGTTACTGTCTACTTAAAACCAACATCAGGAATTGAACTCAAGACCACTAGGTACTAAGAAAAGTGCCAAACTATTAGGTCACCAGGTTTGTATTTAATCACCGTTAACTCAAAAAGCGCTAAATAAAAGTGTTTCATTTCACTTTTTTAACATCAGTCCTAGGTCTTATGACTCATTAATCTAGTACTTCGATAGAACGTTTCAGAGTAAAGTGAACATCCTGGATATGACTTTTTGAATACTTATTTGTTTAATGAACAAAATCAGAAATTATACAATATTACCATGACGATAATAAAAACTCAAGTCCAGTGCATCTTGGTTTTAATGGTTGTCTAGTTAAATTCAATTCCTTAGATGATTTAGTAATCTCTATAATATCCAGTAACAATGATTATAATGTTTTCATCAATGAAGAAATTTGGTAAGCAGTTTTTTAAAAGTCTGGTTGGAAGATATCACCAGTAGATCCCAATTATGTTACTCTTAATGATAACAGCTCTCCACGAAGTTTGAATGTTCTGCATTAATTCCACCGCACAATGTTACTAAGGAATCCCAAATACAGACAAAGCAGTTGTTCAAAGCCTTCTTTTTTTCAGTAGTTCCATATTATGTGCAACTCCACATCCAACAATTTCAGATTAAAACCAATTGAAAGTAATAAATTTTCAAATTTAACAACCACTGAAAATCGAGAATCACTGAGCTATTGTTCCATTCTAGTATGGGACTGTTCAACAGTGTCGATTTATATTAGAACTTAGAATCAAATCGTGAACTTTAATATTTCGGTATCCATGAGTAATTTTCAGATCATTGACTCATTGACCAAAAGTTCACATTTCTAACTTAAATCATTTCATGGTACGTATTGTGTAACTTCATTCACTACCGTCAGTGGGTAACTGTCACACACGCGATATAGTTGAACTCCACTAATCACATCTTCCCGCCAGAGTGTCACAATAAAACAACAGCTCATTGAATCAATATTGTTTCCTTATAGGATGTGAAATCTTAAACTCAGTTGGTATATATATATATAACCAAATTGTTAATTACTTCTCAAACATTAATGTGATTTCACTAGTCCGTCTAAGTTAGCAACCACTGAAAACCAGAAAGCACTGAACAGCTTTTCACTTCTAGTCTAGGACTCTTCAGTAGTGCTCATCAACGAGCATACTATGGGATCGAGCCCAGTACCTTCAACTAATCTAAGTGAAACTAATTTGTGACATCAGTTTAACATTCAACAGTCTCCACAACACTCAGTTACAATTGATACTAGCTTACTAGTGATTAACTTAACGAGTTAAGTCCTGGAGTTCTAGGGAGATGTGACAAGTAGAGTTCCATTATATCGCATTTGAGACAGTTACTCACCGACGACAACTGATGAGGTGCCACAAATATATCAAGAATTGACTAACTTAGAATATATATCAAATTTTGGAAGCTAGCGAAGCCTAAATACCTTAGGCTTGATTCCTCAGTGACGTCATGGATGTGTACTGCTGAGGAGTCCCATACTAGGACGAAACAGCTGTTCAATGCTGCCTGGTTTCCAATGGTTGTCTAACTCAGATCAATTCATGATATTAAATTAATATTCAACATTCCACCCCCACCCCCCACAACACCTAAATACTTTAAGAATAATTAACAGCTTTTGATGTCAAAAAAATTAGCAAACGAATGAATGACAGATAGAAACTAATCACCAAAATGACGACGTTCTAATTACAGGCTTGTTTCAATGTTTTGTTTTTCTAAGAAATTTTTTTCGATGAATCAACAGTTATTGAATGGAATTTTAATAAAATCTCACTTGCAATTTGGATGTTTCATAAGTATTCTGGTGAATTGGTGCCTAACAAAGTTTCCATTGATTCATGTTAACTTGTAATACTTATGATTTAGGCGAGTTATTCATCTATCAACCAAACATCATGCATACTACACAGACCTTTTCGATGTATATTACTCTACAGATGGGAAATATAAGCTATGAAAGTAAAACATATGTATATGTTGCTGAGTGGCTATGAAGCATTGCTTACTTTTCGTGAAATGACCGAGGAAGAAATGCTTACGTTCAGCTTAAGATCTGCATCAAAGGTAACAAATTAGTTGATGATGTTGTATGTCTTAGTCAAAATGAAGTGGTTATGATATATATTACATATCTCCAGTAGCTGGATATATTGAAGTAGATTGTTATATAGAAGGTAAATGGGTTTGAAGGAAGATTAAGACGGTCGAATTAAGCAACAGTTTCAACCGATGAAGTCATTGTCTATTTATCTGAGACATTGCCAACCTGAAGATCAAATGTACAATACATACATTTAATTATATCATCAATGGGGATTTCGAATAGGCTTGTATCATCCCGTTGATTTGTAATGGACTGAAACTGGTCAGCCTCTGTTGTCATATGTGCATTCTGAGCGGATTGCTTCTATATAGCGTTAGTACACAAATTATATTTAAGTTGGATTGTGATTGGCAAGTGAAATCCAGAACGCGCGTTTCGTCCCGTTTGGGACTCATCGACTGGATATACCTGCATCCCAATGTTGATGTTCACACAGGGATTCGAACTCAGTTCGCTCCGTGTCCTGCATTCCACTTGCCAGTCACAATCCAACTTAAATATAATTTGTGTACTAACGCTATATAGAAGCAATCCGCTCAGAATGCACATATGTCAACAGAGGCTGACCAGTTTCAGTCCATTACAAATCAACGGGATCTTTCAAGCCTATTCTAAATTACATATGTACCCGTTGCACAAGTGTGACTGTCTGGACACAGTAGCCTAGTGGTGAACGTGGTGGCGTTTGACACGAAGCGGACTGAGTTCGAATCCCAGTGTGAACATCAACATTGGGATGCAGGTACATCCAGCCGATGAGTCTCAAATAGGACGAAACGCGCGTCCTGGATTTCACTTGCCAGTCACAATCCAACTTAAATATCAATGGGGATTGTTCTAATTATCCTCTTGTAGATATTCTGGAGTGAATTCTGTTAAGTTTTTATTGGCATATATACCTTCTAAGACGATTGTCTCAACATAGATATTTTATCACAGCTCTTCAGAATAAATGACTAGTACTTGTCAGTGAGATTCATGATGCTCATTTTGTCCTACTTAATATTTGTCAGCTGGATGTACTTAAATCCATTGTTTATTTCTCCAATCAAGACTTTGAAACCATCGCCTATCATTTTATACGTGAGGAATATCGACAACAGAATGATACAAATATTCTTATTAATTAAATAAACTTCATATTTGGTGAACAAGTTAGTAACTATTTGAACTCAGTAACTTAATAGGTAATACATTGAACGTTTGAAGTGATAGATACTAAGTTCAAATCATAATGTGATTACCATCATATTGGATAAAACAGATATATCAAGCTGAAAAACTGGGAATTGCATACAACGTACCACCTGTATTCTATCATTAAATACAATTCATACAGTTTCCAACTGCTTTTCATGTCAATAATTATTCTAGTTCAATATATATGTGTAATGAAATATGATTAATTTCTTGAGTTTCACTTCATTTATGCCTAATGCTTTGCATTAATGTCAATCATAGAACTAAGTTTGTTTTACATTAAAAATTATAATTAGAGTCGATTAGTTGCTTAGATACACTAGTGCAACGGGAGGGGGGTGAAGGAAGCTACAGAGATAAACATAAATTAATGTTGTTTTTTTTCTTATCTGACAATTCATATTTGACAGTGTAAAACATGTATACTATAATCACTGTTTAGGTTACTTTCTCTATACTAATCCACATTGACAGTGCAATGTAACATGAAATATATCGAGTGAAATTATCGAGTGGAATAGGTTAATAAAGTAGTAAAAGAAAGCTGTTTGTGTAACTTTAAATTCAATAATCTCCATCAAATGCTTCCCATCTCCTCCCCACGCTTCCATCCCAACAAATAATGACAATCACTGTATGACTACTGGTGATTGACTTCAGAAAGTAATTTCTGAGCTTTAATAAAAAGATATAACATAGTAGAGTTTAATTATGTTAAGTATGAGACAGTTACCAGTAAGTAGTGTTGAATGATATCGTACAATACATTGCGTATTAACTGAAATTGGATATATACACTAATAAATGCTAGTGATCTGATGACTAGACATTTTCTACAAAATATGATTGTCCTGAAATTAATCTTCGGTGGATCAACTAAAGGATATCATACTAGAAAAAAACAATTGTTTCTTAACTCTGGTCTGTTCATTATATAAAAACTTCAATAATGGTGCATATTGTCACTCACTTGTTGAGGAGTCGTGATCCAAGATATAAAAAGCAAATAGAGATCAATAACTGTGAAACGCATGTTTTTGGAACTTAATGATCAATGATCCCGACCGCTACAGCGATTTTGATGTGGTGATTGGGCTTACGATGACGATGAACCAGTCGAGCTATACTGCTTGTAACAATCTTTCCTTTAGGCCCCACCATACCTCTTTAACCGCCTTCCCATTATGTGGGCAACCAGGAAGTGATAACCGCTCCTATACTTCTAACAGTACTCAAGATCAACTTGTTTACGAAAAAATCCGTTTTCCCCTTAGGTTTCTAGTATCTCACTCCTCACTCCCAGCTTTTTCCCACCACCTTTCTTATGCGTACCGTTAGTACTGATGATTCAGGTTCCCAAATTACTATCCTAAGTTTTTGGAAGCTGCGCCCTAAATTTTTACTGTGCAGACATTGTGCTAAATCGGTCAACAAATCTCGCTACCTAAACCCAAGAATCTCTTGCGTCTCCAAAACACGCATGCAGGACCCAAACGTAGTTACTCGCAGGACTTCATTTAGTCAAAACGAAGAAACAGTGAGATTTAATTTGAGGATACGGAAACAAGTTCTCGTGACCTTGCTAGTGTAGGCATAGCACTAAGCTCAACGGTGAAACAGGTACTTCTCGATTAGATTCCTGTCGATAGTCGCCTTTGTGCTGTCGATCTAAATGGTACCGTAAGAACTCGGAAGGACAGGGATACGAGTTGATGTCTTGTTGTCGTCTCTGTTTATACCCTCCCACTGATCCCAGCGTAGACGGTCTAAACGACAGGTTTTAAAGAAATCTCTCTAGCCTCCTTCGCGAAAATAAGCACTCTGACACTATTCATAGCAGGGGAGTTTGATGCCCAAATTGTTAGGCCAAATCAGGCTGAAAAACACTTAAGTAACTCACTCGGCATTCTAGTTCAGTGGTCGTATAATGGAGACCGTATGATTTTATTATGTTCAGACCACAGTTTATATTTGGCTAACATAAACTTTAAGCATAAGGAGAGGCATTGTTTAACCTGATGACCTTCAACATTGACTCAACAATGGACACAAATAAACCACATATGTATCAGCTATCATTGATGAAGCTACGTAAAGGACTAGGATTTATTACGGAGAACGTGTTTGGATTCGGACTACGCCATCTTGAAAACACGTATTCTCACGCATTTTACTGGACAAAAACAGATTATAACAGGTAAACTAGTTAGATATCTATTACAGACTAAAATGGCCGAGAATGCATTCAGAAAAGGCTTAGCAAAGAAGTTAGGTATTAATAGGCAGTAGATTCTTCCTGATGAAACTTGAAAAAATTTTAGAGCAGCTGTAAATGTAGCAGTGATATCTCTAACCAACATAAATTCAAAGGTTATGAAAGATCACTGAATCTCCAAAACTCAAACTTAATCAATAAGGGCTCAAAAACTCCTCCCGGCAGGTTCTAAGGATGGTAAAGAATGACGAAAACCAAAACTTAAACTAATAAAGAGTCTGCGTAAGGACAGAGGGCAGTGGTGGACAACAAAAGTAAAATCGTTGAAAGCAGAGGCCTCAGTAGGCAATACAAGACAACTATCCAGACCCATCAAAGACACCAGTGTTAGCAAACCGACTCTTAATGACACCTTTTCCGAAAAAAACAGGTTTCTGATCCCCTTTCAGTAAGGAAGATTGAACCGATGCGCAGAGCATTTTCGAAAACAGTTCAACCGGCTCTTGACTACTCTCCGCTTACCGACTATCTTCCCCCCAAAAAAACTGCTAAGTGAAAAATTGAACCGCATCCCTCAACTCTTAGTACGATTGAAAAGACTATAAGTAATTTTAAGCAAGGCGAAACAAAAGGACTTGTTGGGTTAACTTCAGATATCTTTGAGGATGGTGGCCTAATTTTAGAGGGTGGATTGATTTATATACTAGTTAAAATCTTGGAACTGAACGTCATCCCATCTAACTGGTCTCTATCGCTAGTCGTTTTGGTTTACAAAGGGGGGACAGAGATTTTCTTTTGATAACTACAGTGGAATCAGTTTAACTAACATGGTGTCCAAACTATCATTCGACGTTTATCTTAATTTAAGAAAGTACAAACTTGGGAAAGCCAAAATTGTTTTAGACCTACTTGAGGATGCATTGATCAAATATTTATTTTGAATCAGATTTTTGAATATAGGCATACTTACGTCTGATAATAGTGGTTTTCCTTGATTCGAACGAAGTTTTCAGTTTCGTAGATTGAGAAGTTCTGTGACAGCGTTTATTACTAAAAGGCGTACCTCAAGAGTACATAAACTTCATTAAGGCTCTCTACTCGAACACGACTGGTCGAATTAGAGCTTATGGCTAACTATTACGAGACCCGACCGTAGCTGCTACCTTGTCGTGGTGGTCGGGCTTGCCTATCGTTATGACCCAACCGAGCTATACTGGCCGGAACATATGTTCCTGTAGGTTCTACCATGCCAGGCAGGTCGATTGGAGAACGATGAGACTAAAAGCAGCTACTCAAGGTCTGAGGGCGAAGTCGTACTGCTGACTGCAAAGGGGTGTGACAGCAGTAAGGTGTTTCCCTTGGACAACCAGCATCTGCAGCGATGCTGCCTTCTCACAAGGAAGGAGGGGTTAGAAAAGGTCGACCCTAAAAATGTCACACCTCACCCTACCTCACAGATTTCCGTCTCCTGCTGTATGGGTGCCCACTAAGGGCTTTTAAGTGCGGAGCTAATACTCAAAAAACCCTTCATAAAAAGGCCGTGCGTGACAGGCCTCAAGCAGTTGTCCCTTGGGCTCTGCGGTCACACTCTCAGGTCTCTGAGACCGACACTAATCTGCCTTCTTTTTCAGGTTCCTCAAGAAACACCCTTCCACGGTGTGGGCAGCCGGGAAGTGACAACCGCCCTCATACCCGCAAAAGCACGAGAGTCCAAATTGGTCAAAATCAAATCCTTTCTACACCCCATAATATTTCTCTTATCTCTACGACTAACTCTACTCACATTCCTTCATCTCACTGCACCGCTAATGCAAACGATGCGAGCTCACGAAAAATCATTCCTGGTCTCTTGAAACTCCGTTCTAGACTATATATTGGAGCTTTTAATGTACGGACATTAAGTCAAATAGGGCAACAGGCTTCCTTAGCTAAGACTTTAGAATCTCACTCAGTGAAGATGCTGACAGTATTCAGAGTCTCTTAAACACCTTAAGTCACAATGCAGATATATTTGAGATGTGTTTTTCTCTAGTTAAATGTGAAATGTAACTCCAGGAATGGTCTGCGTCATCGCCAAATTAGTCATTCGCAGGGAAGTAGTTGAGTACGTTGACCACGTCACTTATCTCAGAAGTTTTATCACTCCTGACAAAATCTCAGCATGGATTCACAAAGATTATTTGGCTTTTTGTTAACTTGCGTTACTTGTTGCGTAGGTGAAATATCCATTTTTCAGCTAAAGGTCGAATGTACTGCATAGCAGTCTTCTCTGTTTTAACTTGAAAATGCGCATCATGGGCCATGAAAATGAAAGATATATGTAGGCTTCAGGTATTTGATGATAGAAACTTTTGCAATATCTACCGTATTTCATGGATTAACCGAATATATAATATTGGTATTAAACACAGGGTACTAGGAAAACAGGGTGAACATTCGAAGATATCATAAACCTTCATCGGATAAAATGATCGGAACATGTATTGCATATGTCAGACTTCCAACAGCCTAGCCATAAGATGTTGGCTGGGGTAGGAGTGGATGAAAGAAGGGTGGTAGTGGTTAAACCAGTACATGGCATCAGTCCATGAAGTCAACGACTGCTGGTCTGAACCACGTTGGCAGATGCAGACTACTTAGCAGAGGTTCACGTGACAATTGTGATCATTGGATAGAAACACCGAATGACGTGGCTCAGAATCGGTCACAGTGGCCCAAGTATGTTCACTATTTATATTCCTCCTGATCCTAAGTTCGATAATTCCTTCCTACATACGTTTGTTTTATTCCCTCCTGTTGTATTGTATTGTTGTGTCAATTGTGTAAATTTGATCTCGTCGTGCTAATGCAGTATAACACCTTGAACCTATGAGCAAATATGTGAACCTTGAACACCTTGACCAGGGATTTATGACGTCAGTAAATCAATCAGTCTGTCGAAATCATTACACAACCTGCACATTCATATATCTGTCCAAGTTCCAACACCACATCAATACAAAGCGATGACTTTGTAACAACGAATACCAAAGTAGTAGAAATATTAGATCTGTGAAAAAGGAATGAATTCAGTACATGGTATAAAATAACTTTAGAACTCAAGATGCAAGGGACACCAATGTACGAATGAATTTGTGTCATCTATTTTGAGTGATCTTATCCAACGTTACTAACTTACAAACTTACTAATTAACTCACTCACTCACTCACCCATCTACACACTGACTAACTAACTATCTAACTCACTCACTAACTAACTGACTAACTAATAATAATAATGGCTTCATTCAATATTATGTTTAGTACAATATGAATTCCCAGCATGCAGTATCACAACAAGTCACTCTTTTACCACGTATACAACTACTAAAGGTATATATCTAATCTTAATAAAGATATAAAAATGACATTATGTATGTTTATGTATTAAATTTAGATGATGGTTACATAAGAAACAGAAGTCTTTACATTCCATGATAACCTGCATTCTAAGAGCATAGATTTCTAACTAAATTGGCTTCTACAACTTTTTCATCGCTTAACATGTGTACTAGATGCGGGATAGTGGAGCTTTAATACCTCTCCTTACATGTAGAAATTATAATGTAGCGGCGTCTCTTTTTACCGGAAGATAGACAAGGCAAAAGATGCTAATGATCACGGTGGTGGTTTGGATCTGATAAAATAGTACTAGTTAGTCGTTTGTAGGGTTTAAAATATCTGTCTACAACCGTGTTCATAGTAACATCGAAGTTCTCATCACACACTTTACTAACAAATTTCCGTACTCTACACAACTCCACATAGTCTTTTCTCAAAGGTCCGCGAAAAATAATGAAGAACATTATAAAACATGAGGTAATAATCAAGAACTGACATACTGTAATAAAAAGCGTTTGGTAATATCACAATTACGTAATCATTTCACGTAATAAACTAAACGAAAAACTCCCTGATATTAATAAAATATGCGAAGACCAAGATAGATCTAAAGTAAAAAGTTACATCAAGATATATGACATTCAATGTGGCCTTAATTATATAAATTACAATCTTATAAACATCGTACGAATTCGCAAGAGTATTTAAGTTTTTTCATGTCTTTGATTAAAATCATCAGTCTCACATTTGAAAGGATTAAGCTGAAGAGCATTCAAACTAGGGTGTCGTTCAAAGTTCTTTAAGAAACAATTCATTTTAGAACAATTTAAGGATGAGGAAACAAGCATACAAATGGTAATATCACTTGCATACTTGATCAAAGTATATTTCATAGAAGAGGGTAAAGTCAAGCAAGAAAAATGAGAAAAGAAGAGAGGAAAGAACAACACCATGAGATACACCAACTTCTGTTAATCTGTAAGTGAAGCACTTTCCTTTATATACAGATTACTGTTCTCTTCCAGTAAAATAAAAATATAGTTGATTGGAATATGGTTGATTACGCAGCTTTCTGTGTTAACATTTTCGAGTTTGTTTTTTGATAATATTAGTCTTAAAACGAAACCAAAGGCAGAAGTATAATCGATAAGAGTGCATGGTATGTACTTTTCACCCTCTTCTAAGCTAAGTACTATATTATAGTTTATAGCAACTGATACTTCCATCGTGTTTCTATTGCATATGTATGGAAAATAATGTGGATTTTGATAATCGCCCGTATACCGAACTAACTACCTGCACGTACTAACACGGTTTAGGCGAGTGGTTAATAACTTTATTGACTGGTGACTTATTTTGATATGACCTATTTAATTTCTCTTTTAACCTATTCAAACTAAAATTCCATGATAAGGCAATCGGTGACTTGACGAACAACCATAGTCTATACAAATTCTCTGTCCTAACAACTGGTTACTTTATATGCTACCATCAAGTAATTAGTTGATTCTATGACAATACAACGATGTTGACTATAACTATGTTCTTTGCTTGAATAAGTATTGATGCTAACGTCTCAACTAGCGAATGACGCACGAAATCTATAGGTGATTGAGCAATTAGATTGTCTTCAGAAATAACCAGGTAGTTTTAAAACCTGCAAGTATGCCATAAATTTACTTATTCTAAGACTCCAAGCTGATAAGACCTGAAGTTAGTCAGTTAGACTAGCGATAAATCCAGAAATTACTAATTTGTAAACAGTTGCACAGTTATAAATGCATAACTTTAACGATAGCATACAAAACATTGCTGGAAAAACAACAGGGATGCACAGCTAGACTTTCTGTGATATAAAGTGGATGTGGCACATAAATAATTAACCCTACCTGATAAGCTGCATATAATACAATAAAAGTTACTGTTTTAATAAGGCATAATACAAAGATGAGATGGGGATAATGAGAAAAATAGACATATACTAGCCATATAACCTAACTATCCATCTAGCCATACATGTATGCTTACATGTATAAAAGTAGTTCAAAAAGTTTTCTCCTAAAACCAAACCGTTCTGTGTAACAGAATACTACTATGATGATAATGAATTATTATTGAATTATTTGCCGAGGTAATAACTAGTGTTTAGCTGTTAACAATTAGATCACATTTTCGACATCTCAAACTTCTTCATGTCAGTTAACCTGGTGAAGTGACACTGGCTTTCCTCTATAAATTTCTGTTATTTGCTCAAATATATATGCTGTGTTAACACAAGACTCAACGTACACATTAATAGGGTAACCATTTATACGGTGCTCGATTCAACTTTTATAATTAATGTATTTAAAAAATCATTTTTACAAACACACTATGCTGATAACTTATTTGTCTTATATGAAAAAAATAAATCATTGATTATCATATTCAACAGTATTTGCTTGACAATAAATACAAGCAATAACTAACTACGTTGGTTATTCACTAGATCATGACCAATGTCAAATTTGTCTAGTCTACAATCGGCTGATCGAATTCTATCAACCAAGATACAATATAACAGCTAGCCTAAGTGACTCAACATAGCTTAGACCACGTTATTGATATTAGGTGATGCATCATGATACCAGTCTAAACTTGTCAGTAAAGCAAACCTAGAATCTTGAGGAAAATGATACTTTCTTATTAGCTTTTGCTCGACTGCTTTCAACAGCTCAGCATCAACAACACAGTACATTCACTGATAAAACACTTAGACCACTGGCAGCACTACGACTTGGTCTATAGAATTTGATCAGCGCTAATAACTAAGCTTCATGAAATTAATTTGCCACATACTGATTAATCAATGCAAATGTACCAACTATGCATAAGGTTAGTTACTGCTTGAATAGCCATGGTAACATCTCTGATAGTAGAATTTCGCGACTTAAGTTTGGATTTGCTAGAAAGCATTATTTCCCCACCCCACCCCCCCAACATTAGGTATATACTTTGCTGACACGTCTAAATTAAAACGAAATTGAAATCTAACACAGCTTACCGCTGACTACTCTTAACCACGTAACTACTCGTAACCACGTAACAGAAGCAAACTATACTAAAATTTCAAGTCACATAATTTAGCGGAAGAATCATGTGACGCGTCTAATCAGTCAATCACGGATAACGTGGGAACTAGAACAAACTAATATCTATCTAAGTTGATTGATCTCACGTAAGCAAAGCTAAATTGGTAATCATCAAGGCGATAGACATAAAATAATTAGACACAAGCAATATGGCCCAAAAAACAAGAAAAATGAAAAGTATGCAATTACATTTAGTCAAAGATTTGGAAAGAAATATAATATGACTGGAACTTAGAGTCACCTAATGAAGATTGTAGTTACTCCATTAATTTTAACCAAGAAGCCCCCATTTACCGACAAGGCTCAGTAACTTAAAACTATTTAAATTTGATAAACCACTTATTTCAAATAAAAAATTCTTGATTGAATGTAACTACATTTTGAACATGTTGTTCGTAACATCATTATAGGAGTGTAGGTCATATTTACCCTGTTTATGCACCTTGTTGACTAATGTTGTAAAACAGAAATTCTAGACACAAAAATTTCTACCAAATGACAATATACATGCTCATTTAAGCTAAAACAAAAGTTTCAAATAGGTTCGCATGTTCGGCTACACAAATACTTATTTACTTTATTAAACATGCCCATAGAAATAACAAGGTATAAACCGAAATAAAGCGCGTCTTGAAAGTTCACCTCCAGGGATTTTGTGGAAGGTTTAATCCACCCTACTCACTTCACTTCTGGCAATCGATTAGTATTTAGAATACTTGTGTATAAATTTCGGTTCATATTAGACTGAATGATATTGTACTTGACATGTAGGGTCCATAATCATCAATCAAAGTCATCGGAATCGTACTCTTAAATTTCATTTCCTTTAAAAGTTCAGCTTCATTATTAGCTTAAGCACCACCGTTCGATTTATTAATGTTGTTACTTCTAGGTTTTTGAAGTATATATCAACTGTGCACAACGTCACTTACACATTGTTTTCTTTATGTATTGTAACTACATAAATCACTCTATTCTGACTAAATAATAGCGTTTTCACCACCTACTCATGAATCATGCCGTTCATCGTCTGAATCGTTTCGTACTTCTTGTTTTAAATTAAGTTTATTAAATAGCTCCGTATTGTTTATGTCTTGTCAAAAAGTTCCCTAACATATTCACTGTACACCACCCTTTTGACATTAAGTTTAATACCTAACAAACCTTGTTAGGTTCATTAATATCAGTATAGTTCAGGACTTGTATCCAGTCTTACCAGGTTCCATTAGCTCAACGTATACTAAAGAAGGGTTGGAAGAAAACAAGGGAACGTGTGGTAAAAAATATCTTTAAAGCTGGGGAGTTAAACTCGTTTCTATATTATGCCACAATTTACACATTTAATATTGTTGTGGTGTTTGGATTCATTCGTAGATATTCTAGAGTTAGTATTTTACCCAACTTGACGGAGTTCAGACTCTACAGGCTGAGAATGCTGAAAACGTCTATTGTAGAGTCGATGTGAATACACCAAACCCTAACAAAGTTACATAGCACGTATTAGTCATGACGTTGAATGAAGTATTCTAAGTCTTCAAGGCTAATATCATCCACGCGGACAATAACGATCAAAGAGGACACAGTAAGTAGTGCGGTGAGGTTATAGTCCACGTTTCGTAATTTGCCTTTTACATCTTCCAAAATATGTACTGCCTGATTAGGTTGTCTCTTACATAGGAAATATTAAAGAAACAGGAAGGCTTGGCCATCACGGCTAGGTTAGACGAGGCTAAAGAGTCATTGGATGGTGCGACTTTACTTCAATGTTGGTACCTACACCATCCCAATCTAATCACGTAGAGTTGGACTACTAGTAAACGTCAGTCCAGCATCTACTTTTGTGGGCTATGCTACAAAAACCTAGCTTCTAATTACTGTCATTTTTAACCGACTTACATTTCATCGTTTTTATTTGTATTTGTTAGTTGACAGTCTGATTTTAGTATTAATTAATACTTATGTTCAGCCACCATAATCAAAGCTAACTACCAAAAGTATACATTATGTTAAAACACTATTGTCCACATACGAATATTAACAGTATGTGAATGCTAGTAATATATCATTGTTGGATTATCGGCCAATGCGAATACAAACACGCTTCTGCAACGCTATGTCTAACCACCGCTACTTCCATCATACGGTTAACATTGTACCCTCAAATTATTGGCCTAGGAACATGAAATTGGAAAACTAAAATCATTTTTGGGACTCTGTATTGGACACAATTAGTTTACCTGGTTCATAACAAAACTACCATCAATTTCTTTATTACACCTGACACTAAAAAACAAACATCAGGGAGAGAGACCCCAGTTTGTTCATTATAACCAAATTACACACGTGTTATGGAGTATAAAATCTGTTTTTTAAAAATGTTGACCCTTAAAACCTTCGTGAAAACATCCTGTTGTAGATAAGTTACTATTTCAAAACATTTCCGACAGATTTACATTGTTAGTAGGCTGGAAATATTTAACCAGGATTTTCTAAGTAGAATAATTTTGGAAAAATATTGGTGATATTTAAGGAAGCTCAGTAGCTCATCATAAACCGTTAAAAATTAACACCGCTAATCCATACCGTTTCCTTACTTTCGACAAAAGTAACAGAGTTTAAGGTTCAGAATGTTCTATTTGCTTTATTTAACTGTAAATAAATGATTGACCGTAAGTACCTAATGGTGTAAAAACTCTTTAAATATTTTTTATGAGAAACATCATCGCAAATGTCCGATGGAATAATTTTGTTACTAAATACCGAAAAATAGCATCGCAATATTTTTTTACTCACTCCTTTCCCTATTCGTTTTTTAATTTCGAACATTTTTAGTATATGAGGTTCAATCTCAGCGTTCATTCCAAAAGCGCACTCAGTTTGCGCGGCGATTGCAGTACCAACCAACAAATATTGCGCGGATGATACACAACAAATAAGGACAAATAGTTTACAACAAAATAAATATATACAGTTTTGGGTGATACAACTTCGTCTTAACTCTGTCTCTCTTTTTTAAGGGATTGTGGGTGAATAAACCATGATTTGTAAACATAAAAGGCTTAGCACGGAGCATGCTGTTTAGAGATGGTGATTTTGATTATACATGTCCAACTTGTTCACCTTTTATCACTTCTGAAAGTGATCTTTTCCCATGTTCTTATGATAGTACGAATGTTTGGATAAGTAGAGTTAACACACCTCAGTGATAACACTTATTAATTTGCTGACATATCAGTTTGATTTTAACACCTATATTTTTGGATGGTAATTCTGAACTTTAGTCTTCAGTAATAAGGATGGTAGATTTTGTGAACTGCAGTAATCCCTTCAGTAAACATCCAACCCTTCATTTTGACAGAATTAACTAACAGAACTAATAATACCCGTTCAGGTAGCGCCTCCCTGTCGTTGACCACTCTACACGGGAAACGGAATCCCTCTCTAAGGTTGTTCAACCTCGGTTTTCAAATCTTTCATGGTAGCCTCTGAGATGGTTAGACCTAGAGAAATTGAAAATATAAGACACATTGCCATCTAAGTCATTGTTTAAGACATGCCAATATAAAGCAAATAGGTCCAACCGCTTTAAACGGTCATACTAAGTGAGAGTGAAAAGGACTGTTAATAGTTTAGTGCCTACATGGGGAACACATTCATGTGTGCTGACATTTTGAGTAAGTAAGGGACTTGATACCCCGATATAATATTCAAGACAAGGTCTTGTTTTATCAAGCTGTATTTCGTAACAACTTAACATAGTGTACCACTGGGGAGTCTCTGGAGAACACTGCACTCATTCATCGAGAAACTGTTGTCTCGAACCTGAAAATCCTATTCTCTCAGGATAATAGCAACCATATCCTTTCATTGTTTGGGCTATACCTCCTTTATCTCTCTATCGAACTCACAATATGTAACGATTACAGTTATACGAACTACGAACGAACAAGACTTTATTGAAATAGGGTACCGAATTAAAGACACTCTCCTTCAGTCCACTGATCGTCATGCTCCTCGTCGATAGCCTCATAATAAGTCTAGGTTCACTTCCAAGACAAAGTTCATCACCTGCCAAATCATCAGGAGAAAGCTCGTGGCCTGGGACCTATTGCTTCTCCCGAATTACCCTGTGTATTGTATATCTTACACAATCCCACGCGGCAAGTGCACCTTCAAAATCAAACAGGATGGGAAAAACTATCAGACTTCCCTAGTGAGGTTTAAGGAACCCAACGACAAGCTACTGTGTAGCCACATGAGAATAATGGGGAGTCTGACCCTTTGTTTGCTGAAGTGGTGCTTAATTATGGTACACCTCTCATCCTAAGATTTCTGATCTAATACCTAGAGAATTCCTAACCAACTTCCTTATAACAAATACGTCGAGACCAATTTTTAATCAAACAATTGCCTCCTTACGCCGTCCTAAGTAATGTTAAGTTCTAGCCCCTTATTATCGAAGAGTTAGTGTGGCTCCTGTGCTCACATTGGTCTCTTGGCGTAGATGGAACCCATTCTATAGACCGCAGGAAAGGTGTAGAGCTTCGCTGTTTTCCCTATCATTTTTTGACTGCTCTCTATTTGTGGGCAGGCCGCCCTTCAAATTGATGTGGGGTGTGGTCATATCTGTACGCAAAAGGAATATAAAAAAGGAGGTTTCGAATTGTTGTCTCACTTCCATGCTTTTCGTATGAAAAAAGGTGATGGAAAGAACCATCAACAATTGTTCATGTGACTACCTTATGAATAATGTCCCACTATCTATATCGCAGCGCGATTCTCTTCAACTCTAATTCTGCAATGCTAGCCTTGTGACATCGTGGAATAGTAGGACTCTATTAGTAAAATATTGCACTTTTACACTTTTTCAGAGCTTTAGATAAAATATATCGTGGGGTTCTTTGCTGGAAATCGCATTCGACGAGCATTAGCTGGTGTCTACCGAAATGGCCAAAGGACTGGCTACGTGATGAGTTTGTTGCTGTAAGAGTTTGCTCTGCATTGTCTGAATAGTTAATAATGACTAGTGTGATACTACAAGATTCCATTTTAGTACCACTTCTCTTCCTGTTGTTTATAAATAACCTTTCTGCTAACCTAGTCACAAACCCTCCTCTATGCTGACGATCTTGAGACTTGGAGGTTCCTCTGATAACATGAATCTTTATGAAGACTTAAATGGGATACATAGATTGGCTTACAAAATTTACTTCTTCTTAATACTATTAAGTACAAGATGCTGATGGTGAACTATGGGGATACATTCTCTACACACACAATTGATGGATCCAGTATTGCATTTTGTATCTCGGAAAAGGATACGGAAATAATCGTGAGCGATAATTTAGAATCGTATTTCCACTGGCACTCTGCAGCCAATAAAGCATACTTAGCCTTGGAGTTTCTATCTTAAACTTGAGGTATTTTGACTTTTGAACTTTTCACACATGTTTATAGTACACACCTAAGACCTCATCTTGAAAAAACTTACATATTTTATCCTTCCCACAACTTATAAAGGACACCTAGATTTTAAAACGTGACTAAAGAAGATCAACCAAAATGTTAGTGGGACTAAAGTACAGACCCTAAGAAGCTCAACTTAGAGCTTAAATTTCCATGTTTTACAGTACACTTGGGTTACGGTGTCTTCGATCTACATGTATCACAAAGTCCATCGGTAGCGTTCAGTCCCAAACTAAACATGTAAGGACATCCATATAGGACAAAACATAAAGAGCTCGCACAAAAATTCGTGCTAACCTTTCTGTGGTTAGGATAAGCAAGCTGTAGAGCATCTTGCATTAGGAGGCTGTTATTACATTTTTGGTTTAGTCGGGCTAATCACACCGTATGGATAATTTAGTATTACCTCGTAATATACCAATTATTGCCCTGCACACGTCTGCTCCGCGATTACCAGTCCTTAACCCGGAAACGATGAGCACAAGGTAAATGAACCAACCAGACAGAATCGTAGTGTATTTCAAACATTCACTTATATATGGACAAAACCTGACTACACATCTCACCAATAGGGAAAATAACATTTATGCAAAACAGAAATAACAATGACTAAGGGCTGAGAGTATATGTACATAATTAATTGACCATAGTTCATGAATAACAAATGATATGACAACAGTTCATGAGTCCAATGGGAGGTTAGGGTGTTGGAATCATGACAAGAACAAAAAAAACTCTTAATTAAGCCCCCTTCTTTCCATTTCTATTCCACGAAATTGGATTATGGAAGTGTTCTGTTTGTTTATGATAGGAAAGCCGGCACTCTACTGTTACCAGAACATGTGTGCTGAAAAATATGAAGAGCTGATGCTTCATTTTGTCACTCTTCATTATTAATAACGGTTAGGTAAAAAGGGGACATGGCTGCTAATCTTCAGTGGTCTCACGTATGAAGGGTGTAAACTTTAAAACAAATCTTTTCCAAAATATTGTATACTATATGGAGTGACTATAACACTCGGAACCCATTGGCTTATCCTTCAAGATATGTTTTCGTCACTCGGTGTTTGAAAGTTCTGGATCTATAGCGGCAAATAACCCACTAAACAAATAGTTGCTTGGACTCTCATCATTGACGCTGACCATATTTGTTTCAGCAGACACGACTAGTTAAAAGCGCTTGGTCATTCGTCATCACCAGATCACGCCAGCATACGACGTAGGTGAAAACTCGCTCTTCAGCTAGCCATCCTAGACGTTGTTATCCCACTGACGCTCTACTCACAATCAAATATAACTTCTCCATCCTTCACTGCAATCTATTTTATTTTTATTTGTACATGTTGCTGTGGTTATGCGACAAACGTAACTTGGTCATATACCGAGTGCACTTCAAATCCAATGTAACACTGATCCTATAAAGGAAGATTAAAGCATCAAAAGTCAGTAAACTAACAGGCTATATCCTTGGACCGACTGTATTATTTGATGATACAGATGAATTTACAAACTCACTGAATCATAAAAATTTCCTAATAAACACCAGATATTGACAAGCTTTATTAAACTTTTTGTTCTGTATAAGTAAATATTAAAATTGCGACATCTCAGTGTAGAATTCAGGCATACAAAACCGAAACTACGTATAAAAAGTATAAGAAACAAAAGTACCTTTATTAGACAAGTAACGATAAAAGGCCGGGAATATATACTAGTTAGTGCCATTTCACGTATTTCGACTACTAGATCTTAAAATTTCATGTCTTCGTGATAAGTTTTGTGTCGGCAACTGAAGTAAGTTACTATGAGATTAAAAACGAGCAGCTTATATAGAGAAAAAATATTGGAGTAAGCCACGCAGGTTCATTTGAAATCATCCAAGTCTTGAACTAAAACCAGCATCCACTTAAGTCGTAATGATCTCTTAGGGGTTATATTCAACCATAAAATGTGAATTCTGGCTTTGTATTATAATAATCAATCAGTTCAACACAGTGGCGTCAATTTTATTTTTTGCTCTAGATATTTTACTACCGCAATAATAAATTTAAACTAACAAATGCTGATAGCATTTCATCTGTTTGATATATGTGGATAATTCCAGCAGCGGACTAGTGGACTTGAAGAAACCAAGTAATTACATTTGTCGAATTAGATACGCTAATTTGTTACTATTCATGAGCAACCGGACCTTTAGAAAACTACTGCAATTTTTCTATTCACTCCAGTAGCAACTTTAAGGATTTTCTCTGAAACCAAGTACAGTAAAAGCAAATTGTCACAGAACAAGCGTTTGTTTTACCTCTGTTGATAAGAATACGCAAGGTCTAGAGCACTTCAGTAAAATGTATACAAAACAGAGCCATACTTCTGAATGATTTTGACTGTCGATAATGACACAAATGCTCTACTCAGTCGATTCTCAAAACATTGTCTACCAATATAGAAATTTGGTCCATCCAAAGAAATTCAGTAGTATCAACACCCCAGCCTTATTTACAACATCCCTTTCAGGAAGCTATTGTAAGTAGTACAAGTACTGACGTCAACTGGAAAAAAGTCGGAGAAGCTATAAAATGGAGTATCAAACTTTCTACCAAGACCATAGATTACTCGTTTATCTGAGCATCTTCCTAGTCTAATTCCTGCTACATGATAAGTTGAGTAGTACAACTATTCAACGCACTAAATGTCTCGAATCACTTACATTGCCTAGTAACTGGTTTCTCGTGGTACTTTGTAGCCATATGGACTAGGCTTCTTGACAGACACAAAACCGACCAGTAGTAAAACTGCATTTCGAATAATAACAGTGAGACAAGGCACAAAGTGAGGTGCACCACAATACGTCTAATTACCCCTTTGTTGACTCTGACGTGTTTGCGAAGAATGTGGCGATCGTTGATCACATAAGACGGAACAGTTGTGTCACTTTTTAAACTTTTCATGGTCGTAAGCAATGACACCGATTGGTCTGATCTCTCTACACTTAAGGATTGTTTTAGTCACTCATTCGACCCCCAAATCATGGAAGGTGGTTTGCATATGATCAGTAAGCAACTGATGATTAAGGTTTTGAGCTATTTGGCACTCACCACAAAGAGTACCTGAAGTCATTGAGGAAACTTACATTTCCAGGGGATTTGATTCAGAGTTACCCCGTTTCACAGTGTAAAACCGTTATCACTGGGCTACTTTGGCAGCTATTGACCTTTTGTAGGACTAAGATAAATACACTGGTTATTCACCATATGGTAACTTATCTGATGCTCACTATGTCCTGTGTAACGTCGATCGAATTTTACCGATTTAGTTGTAATGTGGCCACTAGTTCAAGTGACTGGACTTATTGTTGAGGTGATTTTGCACACAAGTGTCACTTGCCAAATAAGTACAAACAATAGCGATTAATCTAGAGGTTAGAAGTGGTCTAAAGTCCTCACAGCCTCCGAGTAATCACAAACTGAAACAGCATATCATTGGTCATATCTAGTCCCTGATGATTGTAAACTAAGACGACCGTGTTGAACTTCTTCCATGTCCCAAAAATCATCAGGGTAATGTGTAAGGAAGTAAGTCGCCGCCTGAAGCCTTCGGAGATTGCCCACTTGACGTACTTGCTGCGATGGTTTTATCCACTCTAATCAGCCACGACTCTTAGGAGTCACACCTGGTAGTTTTGAGAAAGTGAAAGATGTTCTACTGGCAGTGCATTAGTTTGATGATATTGGGGCATATGAATACTGCTAGATATTCGACACTCGAACATTATCTGATAAGGAACTTTAGGAACAAAACAAATAAAGAAGTTTTCAGGAAGAAAAATGCAATTATTCGGAGATATCTGAAAGACCTGATATAGAGGACGATTTGTACGTATTTACAGTTGAACATCCCTGAATTGGTTCTTAACGTAAACGGAGAATTTTCTAATTGGGCCGATAAGTCTACTAAGAAAGACAAAGATGCAAGACGCCAGCAAATTTCGGTAGATTCATCTGATTATCCCAAATAATAACTTTTATATTAAGGTGTTTTGGTCATATAAATGTCAACTTACAAATGAGATCCGACTTAACTCGAACAAATCTCTTGTCAGAAGAATTCAACGTCAAAAGAGCACATTGAAACCAACCGTCTCATCACAGAATTTTCTCGTAACAAAAGTCGTGAGAGAAGCAGGGGTCACCCTACCGAAGGTAAGTTTTCTGTCCGACCTCACGAGAGACATTCGAGTCAGGAGTATGCTGACACTCATTCAAAATAAAAACTGTCAACGACCTATAGAGTTTAGCGTTTAGGTACGTTCCGTTCTATTTAACAGAAGAAACAATAATCTTTGGTATTAGGTCTTTATTTCGTATCGTGGGCAGGAGACAGTGAAGCGGAATGCTAATCATTCATACACAGTATGTCTCTCAACATTCAATATAAGATAATAGGAAACATAATCCCTATAAAGAATAAGGAAATAAATGAATACTTAAGCTTTCTTATTTTCGTATATACATAAGTTATGAAGTCAACTCTTAACTAGTCAACTTAAGTCGCTACGAGAGTAATGGATAAAGTTTGATGAACAAAGTGGACAAAGTGTCTGGAAATTAGCAAGCCTCATGATGGCTATCCCTTATTTATGAGGATTGGGGATCTTCGACATCACTCTAACTTGTAATTGGCAGTCCAAAGAACTGAGTGTTAAACAAATAAATTCATCCTTGCCCAGAAAATGTTTATTACACTATAATACAAAAGGGAGAATGATTCCTGTTGACTCTATTCAGATTGCTATTCTTACATTCCTTAAGCCAGGTCAGGTTGCAGACTTATAAAATCTGGCATAGATCATACCAATCTTTAAAGAAGACTGACTCAATCACACCGCTGTTTTCCCCACATTTCCTATGATTATAAAATCACTGGTCTGCAACGGCTTATTCATCTGTCTGATGTTCAGTTATGTCCCCGAAAGAAGACACATATAAATGTGCTACTGCAGGTGACTAGCTGGGTCATTATCCTTGACGGAAACTGTATAGTTGGTGTAATATACATTGATCTCTTGAGTTATCCATGATTTTTCTTATCTACAAATTATAGCGAAAAAGTACAAAACCTCGGCAATTAGACTGATTTAAGTCTTATTTAAAAATTCATAGGCTGATGGATACTCCACGAGAGTTTCACAGAGATGACACCTAGTGCCATTTCTCCTCCTAATTAATGTGAATGACCGCCGATTGATATTTTCTGAGTAACTACTGTTCGCACTATAACCACTCAATAGTATTTTCAACCAATTCGATGCTAGAAATTTCTACGTAATTTTTAAGTTTTATTAATCGTAATGTATACTGTGAATACAGTGTTTCTCCTCCCACTTCAAAAGGATAATATCAACATAAAACTCACTCAAATGAGAGTCACTTCGAGCCGACTCTTAATAAATTGCAGGGACCTAACCCCCCCTTGGAACTTATTGATACTTTTATTTAAGTTTATCATCAGCATCCAACTTAGAGGGAGTACTGAGGAACTAGAGATGCAATTTAGTAAGTTGTACCCCAAACCCACTTCCCTTCTCTTGAGACTGACCAGGCTCTGGAATTCCCTACCAGCTAAAATAGTTCAGGCTATCTACATTCAATAAAAAACCCAACATCTTCTCGAGGACCCAGAACAGTAGCTCTTATTAACTTATTACTTATTTCATTTCTTCATGTTTTGTATTTATAGCTGTAAATAATCCCCTAAATAAAAAGTTACATAGGTTCTCGTTATTGATGCCGGCCATGTTTGTTTTAGCAGACACGACTACTTTAAGGATCTCGGTCAGGCATCACCCCGACAACACGACGTGGATAGCAACTTGCTCACCAGTTAAGCAGCATAGGCGTTGTTATCCCATTAACGCTCCTAGACTTACGATCAAATATGACTTCTCCATTCTTCATTGCCTTCAAATTTATTCTTATTTGTACTAGTATATTCAACCGATAGAAATCACTCTGGTTATACGACAAACGTGATTTGGTCGTATACTGGGTTCACTTCATATTCATAGATCCTTACCTAAAGAGTTTCGCGATTCATTACCACAAGACGAAAGCCTGTTAACCAGAAGCTTTTTATATTCTGTCTACAACCATTTCAAACCACTTGAAACCATCTGAATCCGGACCTAGAAATCAAGAAACGCATGCAAATGAATCGACCGGTGAATGGTAGCTTGTCACAAAGTTGTTGGATATCTCTGCTCAGTAGATTATCTTTATGATTTCATCCCTCCTGCGGCCTCTACAATTGTAATGTCTTAGAGCAACAATCTAGGGTGCATGATTAGAATGATATAATTTACTTTATATACGTAATTACTTCTGCTGAATAACATAATAACACTATACCATCAACCTGCAGTGTAAAATGAAAGTCAAAAAAGAAGATAATGTGGGGGGGGTTACCATTGTAACAGACAGTAAGTGTGAATTCGCATGTCATAACTAATATAAGTAAATCAAAATGGCCAGTATGCATAAATACAAAGGCTAAACAAAGTATGATGTTTCTGTGGAAAATTAATGTATATACTTCTAAAGCAGTTACTTTGGTAATTGTCATTGCTTCATGAAAAAAAAGCACACAAACACATGGTGATCTCTCTAAACACTTCTGGCCACAAATCATCTGACTTAGCTAGATTGTGTAAAGCAAACGAGAGAATGAACTTATATATTGAAAGCTAGCAATAATAACAAGTTAAGAATGCAAAGAAATATAATGATTTAAATTGCTAACTACAAAGCCGTTGGATGTTGGACATTGAATATTTCACGTGCGAGTGAAAATGCAACCAATAAGGAACCGGGAGTTTTTGTGTTTTCCGCTTTCGTCTGTTATTTCATACTGGAGGGAATTTCAACACACCCAGCATTTTTTTCTTTCTGGAACAGTAACACAATTTAAATGGCCAACTTACTTCTTTGTTACAACAAGGGATGTGCTCAAAAGTTCAATCCAGATGAGAATTCAGAAGGTAACGCTTCTGCTGGTTGTTACCAGAGTTCACAGATTCATGTCGATACCACCCTGGTGAACCAATTTTTCATGATGCCAAGAAGAAATGGTCATGTTGCAATAAGTACAGCACAGACTTTTCTGAGTTTTTGAGCATAAAGGGATGTACTGTTGGGAAACACAACAACGTCCGACCAGAAAACAATATCAAAGAACAGAAGAAAGCTGAAGTCCCAGTTAAAGTATGTAGCCGGTTGTAACTAATAACGCATAATATATCGGCATATTTTTTTAAAAGGTGCCCTTTTGTGCAACACTTCCTCTGACCTGTCAAATTAGATGTGTATTGTTCAACTGCTTACGCATGAACATTCTAATCTTCAGTGGTATCCCACTGAAGATTGCTTATAAGCATTTAGTTACAGGTGACATGCGCTAGTTCTCAAGAATAGTATTAATATCCTAGCAGTTATTGATGCTACATGTTCTGGAAGAGAATTTCAGTGGTTAATTATTCGGTGTTATAGATGATAATGTATACGCTTTAAATACATCTTTGCATTTCCGCTCATATTACAGTATGTTTGCTTGGTAGTCAAGAGCTTTAGTTTTGAATGTATAAGAGTCAACGACAAACTAAATGTAAATAAGTAAGCAATCACTTACTAAAGATACCTGTTACGTGGTATTAAGGAGACTAATCACTGTAAAACCAATAATGCACTGAGCTTCTTGCAGAAGGCAGTTTTTCTCGTATTAGTTCTTCGAATAACACACTACTGTTTCTTTACTGTTACTGTGATTTCTTACTCATTGTAAGTTTTGGTTATATTTCTGCTTTTTATTTCTTGCGTATCAGATTTTCGGCATTTTTTGGATATTTCTCCACCTGTTTTATGCTATAAACAGTTACTTATTTTCATTCTTAAGAACATTGTTTTGTGCGTTAAATCTAACGTACTCAGGAACTTGTCAATCATTTAAAGTGTTTTTTTTTTCTTTACAGCCTCTCCCTATGCCTATGCCTATATCAAAACCTATTGTAGCCCCAAGACCGTCATGCACAGAGCCTACATACGACCTTCCAGTCGAAATAACATCAAATCTTAAGTCGTCACTAGAAAAGTTATCATTAGATCCGTCCTTTAAGCCGTTGCAAACTGCTGCAGTACAAAACACTGGTAAAGGTTAGTGCGGTTGTTAATCAGGTTTCATTTAATAATTACTATGTTTTACAGTTGTATGCTTGAACAGCACGGACAATTTACAAACCGGGGATCGCACAGGGTAGTAGTTATCATCAGCACTTGTCGAAATTAAGTTAATATTAAAAATTTTCATTATTTCATGAACTAGTTTACATTCAGTGTATTTGAATTATCTTAACAGGTGGTGAATTTATCCACTCTTTCAGTATTTTACGGTAGTAGGTTATATTTGATATGCGTTATGGATGTCTTAGTCCTAGTGGTCTGCTGCAACTGAAAGTTCATATCGTAATGTTGCTCAGTTGTTTTCCATATATGTTGGTATTCGAATATGTCCAAAATGGTCTTCTTCATTCTGGAGTGATGGATTAAAATCCGATGTACCTTCGTTATTATAATTGTACTAGTCAATTACTGTATGTTAATCTATGATATTTTTACAGCCATTAGTTGCGATTTAATTTGGTTAACGAAATACGCAATATAACAATTAGGGTAAAGTTACTTTGTATCATGTTATCCTTTTTTGAAATGTTAATTAGTTGAAGGGATTAGATTATATTATCTAGACGCCTGGCTTTCAGTATATAATTCAGTTGATAATTATTCAACTTTGCTTGTACTAGGAATATATTCGCTTCACTCGACATTTTGCTTAGCAGTACACTAACCGCGATTCATCATTGAACTTAAGAACCAGACTCGTATACGTATGCTAGACTTCAAGTCACGCTTTGTGATACTATATCTATTGGTACTACGCTACCACCTAAACCGAAGTAGATTGAGTTAAATTTTATTTGTGACTGGTTTTGACATTCAACGTGACACAGAAGCCATGCCACCAGGTTAATTCATTGATTGCAATAACAAAACGTATTTTATATTTAAGTACGGTGTTATCATTGAATTTGATTAGACAAATGTTTAAATTTGCGGGGACCACTTGTTAATCTTGGTAAGTTAGTAATCGCCTGCTTATCAATCTGTTTAGTTTATATTCACCAAAATAAGGGCAGAAATGATAATCCCTAGATCTTTGGGTAGTTAATGTTATGCGTTTTACGCTGCTGCTTGTTTAATGCATGCCTCTTCAATTACTGATATATACCTCATTATCTTTCTCTGTTAGGTATACCTCCGATTGGTACAAACTGTAAGAACACTGCTTGTAAACAGGTGAGTCTAAATTGCATTTTTTTATAACACCACCTATCAGATATTGATTCTTGTATTTGACTTTGAGCTATACTGTGGAAATCCAAACCTGAGTATTCTGGATGGAATTCGAACCTGCGAACCGGTAGCTGAAACTTAAACGCCTTAATCATTGAGCTGACACTGCGTGACAAATGTGTGTATACCTCGCAAATTATATATATCGTATTTCGTAGTGTTTGTCTTTATACTTATGCCTGACTAACAAGGAGTGTGCTTACTTATGCAAACAAATACTTTCAACTTGTTTAATGCCTAGCAAGAATCTTTTCACTATTTTTAGGTGGAGTTGCTTAATATTTCACTTTATTACTTCAATATTTTTCTTACTAACCGCGCCATACTGTGTACATTTTGTATGCGGATACAGCTGACGACTTTGAAAAATCTACATCTGTTGTTCTATTTGTTTTTCTGGTATACCGATATTTAGATTGGTTCTACTACTTTAATGTTGCATTCTCACTTGATTATTATTAAGTGCTACTGTACTTTACTCATCACAAATTAAAATGGGGAATAAGAGAGGAATAGAATGTGTTCTACGTAACTAGAGCATCAAGAGGTTCTGTAGTAAAACACACGGAGTTTACAGGAGAAGCTTCCGGTATACTCAACCCACCTAGTAGCATTGATTTATTATAAATTGACCAGCTTGCATGTTTAAATTTGAACTTATGATGAATATATAGTCGTCAGGATCCCATCCTGCTAGCACTTATAAGTGACACGGATATGTTCATATCGCTTAATAAATACGCACTTTCTTAAGACAGTATGTTTAGAAACAGCTGTTGAAATTGGGAATGTTTATTTCGCTTATTAAGCAGCCATCTACCTTTATGTTTATTTGTGATTAGCATAGGAGTATGTTTGAGTCTAAAGGTGACCATAACATACATAATGTGACTGGTGACTTCGTAAAATGGTTCAAAAATGAATTTAAACGGATGATAAACAAATCGATAACCGTTATGACCTTTAGCTCCGTAACTAAATTTCACTGAGTCACAGAACGTCAAGAGAAAAAGATGTGGCTTGTGATTTCACTAAAAATTATTCAGCGAAGGGTTCCTTTTCAACGAATTTGTTTTCATAGCTATACTGTCGCATATATATCGATATATCTAATAAAATGTATTGGCTAAAAATTAAGTTAAAATTTCAATTCTTTGTGGTGTGAAATTTGACTGCATAAGATTAAAATGGACAGGTAAATAATTATTGATTGAAAGGATAAGAAATATGATCATTAGAACAAACAATGTAACCATGAGTGTAGTTAAGTTGAAACCAAAGAGGTGTGTAAATACTAATCGAGAATTCAGAGGAGTAACAACCTTATGAATAGTAAAAATAACAATAATAATACAAAGTGTAATAAAATGAAGTAACCGTAGAAGGATATTAGTGAATAAATAAAGATGAGTAAACTGTAGCCTTTGTAAAGTAGGAGATCTAACTACTTGTTTTTGTACGCGTGACTATGTTACGGCTTCTATACAAAATTAATTCACACAGACACCTCTTGGTTTCTTGACCGGACTTCGTAAATTATATCAGGATGAATCTGAAATAATATCCTAAATCTGTTACATTTTATTCAAAGTTCTCGTTCTTTATATACAAATTTTCTAAACAATAATTATTAACTACGTTTAGATTGTATAACTTAAAGTGAATATTATGATAAACAGATTTTAAAATTGAGTGAAAAAGTAACAGCAATACAATTGAATGATAATCTGAGCGATTGAATTAATCATAATTTCCACTAGTGGTTGATTCTTACTAAAATAACATCAGTTTATAGAGTCACTAAATATTCCATTGAATCATTTTGAAAAGTCCGGACTCCATAATCTATAAATAGAGACTCAATATGGCGTAAACGTACTAATTACTTATCTCCTCAATTTTTATTAGTTCTTCATTATCGTTAATATTACTATCTCGATGCAAGATATTGTCCAGTTTATGTATAGGATAGGAAGAACTTAGGAACGGCCAAGCTAAAACATAGCAACAGTTATTGACCACCGGTCCGAGATATGGTGTAGATGCATACAACCTGATTGTGGAGAAATTGTGTGATGTTGACCCGAAATTGGTCCTATTGGCAATCGTACATTTACTCTTTATCTTTCTCTAGATCGGAAGCCTTGAAATTGTTGGCAAACAATCTCACGGACTCATTCCTTTTCAAACCATATTCCATGTGCCTAATCACTTTTACTACTATCTCTACCATTTCAGTATTTATCTTACTGTATTGATGCTATGTATCGACGATTGGATCGATGCAAATATGTGCCAGTCAGTCAGCGATGAACAACGTAAAATCTGGGGCATATGAGCGTAATAACACGTTACCACACCACAGTATCACAATGAGATCAAACTTATAACATTTACACCACAATATAATTCAACAACAAGGAATACAGCTATCAAGTTTACGAAAAATTAATGGAAACCAAACATTTAAAAGCGGATATAAACTGAATACACTTGCCCCACTGTGACGGATTCTCAGCCATATCATCAAATGTCTCCAGACGCATTGCAATTTACACAGAAATCCAACTACGTAGTCTGCATCTACCGACACGACTTACATTAACAGTCAGAGACTTTGTGCACTGATGCCATGTTTTGGTTTGACCTCCCTTACCATTTTCCCATCCCACACTCATACTCCAGTCAACATCGTGAGGTGAGACAGACAGTGGTTGAATATGCGTAACACATCCGAACTATCTTAATCGACGAAAGTTCACAACCTCAACCGCTAATTTACCATTTTTCCCGACTACTCAATGTCTAACACAAATATTAGTCATTCCACGATATGTGGATAATAGCTTTCATGATCACAGATCTAAATCCTACACATGTCTTCTAATTTGACTATCCACGTCTCACATGCATGGGCTAAAACAGACCATATTACTGCACAGTATACTCGGTCTTTCGTTGAAACACATATATCTCACTTGTGCAACAAGTGATGTAAGTTGGTAAAGTCAAACAAGATTTCATCAGACACTGACTAATCTTGGTTAATGAAAGTTCTGAAATGAGTGGAGTAGTCAACACACTCAATAACTTCACCCCCAAAGACCAATCTAGGTGATGTAGACTAGTCATGAAGTGACATTTTGCATTTAGAAGGAGAGAAATATATCCCAAATGTGATTGCGTTGTTACTCAATGCGTTTGGGAGACTGCATATTGTCACTGAGTAGAACTATATCATATACCTGCTTCTGCGTTGCTTGTGACTGACTGACTTTCATCTCGTTTTTTATTATTTTCATCTGTTTTACTTCTATCACTTGCTTTACTGATGCGGATTCTGACAGCTTTAACTAGTGCATCTGTGCTTACTTCTATGTGATATGCTTAGTTATAATCATTCATTCTTTTATCATACTGGTTATCTATATTGTATTTTTTAGGTTTATACAGGAACAGATGTAGATAGTGAACTATGTTTATATCATCCTGGTGTAGCTGTATTTCATGAAGGGTAAGTAGCTCATTATCTCCTTTTTATATTAAATAAGTTTTTAACGTTTTCAAAACTCATTGTGATGTAATAAAAGACCTTTTTCGCAAGTTCTGGTCAGTAGAAACTAATATGATTTCACTATAATTTTTAAATGTTGAGTTCTAACATTCTTTTCCCGATAAGTAAATGCTCGCAGTGTCATTTTTTAACCTTACACTCGATGTTACTAAGAGCTACTGGTGTCGACTGGTTGAAAATGGACCAAATAGCATTCTGATATTTGCCTCTCGCTAAACATGCAAATTAAATCGTTATAAGTTGGTTAAATACGTGCAATCGAAGCGTTGAAAACTTATTAATCAGCAGTTGTTTACAGTTTCTAATTATCAAGCAAGTAGCAGATATTAAAGTATAATTTTTAATAGTAATTTAATTTCATGGGTCTTGAATTATCCACAACCTTATATCATGGTCATATCGATTGTAGTGTAGTCTAACATTCTGGATGAATAATACAAATATAATGAACGCTATGGTTCGAGATAAAATCTTTGATAGAAATCACAGTCTAATATTCTTCATCCACTTCACTAAATGAACAGAAAATGACCAAAAATGCCGGTTGCAATACACGCTGTTGATAATAAAATACATTGGAGATGACTTCAGTCATAAACAGACATACTTTTGCTATTGAATCGCATTCATGTGAAGTTGAATAACTTCTACATTATAATATGCTCAAAATTAAGTAATCGGTTAAACGTCTTTTTTTATCCTGTTTTAGAATGAAGTATTGGACTTGTTGTAATCAAAAAACGAGTGAATTTGAAGCATTTGTCAAACAAGTTGGTTGTACTACAGGTCGACATAATTGGACTGTTGAAGTGAGTTCAATTCATTCTAAGTATACTTCAGTTAACCAGTGAATGTTCAAGTCACTATGTATTGAGGTTTACTGATGCTTACCGATCACTCAAACGCGAGTTGGCGGAGTGGAGATGGTGCTCTCGATCTAGTAACTGAAGTTCGAATACATTATTCACTGAGCCATCGTTCCACGCCTAAGTTTGGAGTAAAAATATTGTATAGCGATTCTTAGTATTGATCATGGTATTTCTATGAGGGCTAGGATATCTCTCTGAACTCTGATGCGGCTGGTTTTCTTAAGAAATCACTGTCTGCGCCTTCGACATACATGTCTCATTTATAAGGCATTGGAACTATGTGATTCCATAGTGGCCAGTGTCTAGAATAGGTACGGTCACCATACATTTCCTAAGTACTCTTAGTTTGGAGTCAGTACTTTCCAGCTCTTTTAAATGGACCATGCATATCCAGTAACCTGGTTTAAGCTCCGAACGTTTGCTTTTTGTTCTTTTACTTGCGTAGTAAATATAGCTCCCATGAAGTAGGTAGTATAAACACGTGGTCATACGAAAGTTAATTTCGAGAGGACGAAGAACTTTTATACTTCCAGCTATACCAGAGCAATTAAGAGTTTATTAGATAGTAAATAATTTCTCTCAATAGAAAATGCGTCTAGCTAAGAACTTTCACCTCCCTAACTAGACTACTTTAGAACTTTCTCATTCTTACCGCTGCTTATTTTTAAATATTCGCCAATGAAATTGTTTTGTAGGGAAGTTGATTTCGGTGTTTTTTGTTCAGAATCAAGTAGATAATTCACTACCTTCTTTATATATATTTATCAATCATCTTATATTATATTTCCATTTTCCTATAGGATGCAAAATCTATGAATGCAACATTAACTCTTCAACCTCATGTAAATTGTCGTTTTGATTGGTATCAATGCGGTGGATTTATTACATTGAATATATATGCTAAAAATATTTGGCCTGAAACTGTTAGCGTTAAAGCAAATCAAATAATTTTAAGTGTTTCATTAAAATTCGGTGTAGATTATCAAATATTTGAAAGAGACTTCAACTTATACAGCGTAAGTTTGATTTAGTTCTTCCTTGTTACTTTTGTTTTCGTTTTAATCGTTGAAACTATGGAACTGATATAAATATTGTCTTTTTGGGGGGAAAAACTAAAACTCAAGACACAGATGAAGGTAAGGATTAAATGTATGTCCTTAATTATGACTGTTATTATACTATGTCAGTAAAAGTTTCCAACCATTGCTGACAATTGCGTCTCTGTGCTGATGTGGTATGGCAACCTGAACTGATATACGTACGTACGAAGTTCTGCGTTGTATTTGTCTGTCTGTATTGCTCACAGTTATAGTGTTGACCTCAACTAGATAGTCTGTTCCTATTAACAGTCAATAATTTTATTAAATTGATATCATTTTATAGAGGTGTTAAACTAAGACATCACATCAGTTTTAATTTACTAAACTTTGTTTATCCAGTATCTCAGCAAAGATGTGACTTACCTATTAGTACTAGTCTACAAGTTACATTGAGTTTACAAATTCTCCCTCTAGAAGAGGTACAAATAATTTCACTAGATAAATATGTCATCACTTAAGACTAAATTATGTTTACAAAGTCCATTGTCGTATACATAGCGCGTCACTAATCTTTTTATTAGTCACAGGATACAAACTGACTAATTGTTTCGTTTAGTCTATTATATCTGACAACCACCTGTTTCGCTAGAGGTTACACTTTCATCTTATAGATATGCATGTTTATATGAGACGAATTAGTGATATTGATGTCGATAACTGACCTCGTTTAAGACTGAATTATGTACATTCATTGATTACTGTGGAGTAATTACAACTAGCAAGCACTAGACGTATATCATCTAAGACTTTCTATCGATTGACTTCACACCTCGTAACAAATATTTCTGGTACTTTTTTTTTTTATAAAAGAATTCACTTGTTTATTTTTACATTTCAGTCTATAGATCCAAATCAGTCTGTTGTGAAATTGATGCCTTTAAAAGCGGAAATTATCCTGAAAAAAGCTGAACCAATCTCATGGTCGAAACTTGAATATTGTAAATCAGTGAATGAAAACACAGATAATTCCGAAAATAATAATGATAATGAAACAGTTGACAATTAAAACAATCTATAAGGAAATAGTGCATTAATTGGTTTGAGAAATAATATACTCATTTAGGTTGATTATGTCTAATAAAACAATTCATTATTGAACGTTGTATGGTGTATTTTTGATGCTTTTTGAAATATAAACTTGAGACTTTCTTTTAACAAGATAGACTTATCCTGCCTTTCTTTTCCCTAATATAAATGTTAAACATGATATATTTAAGTTGGATTGTGACTGGCAAGTGGAATCCAGGACGCGCGTTTCGTCCTATTTGGGACTCGTCGGCTGGATGTACCTGCATCCCAATGTTGATGTTCACACTGGGATTCGAACTTGTGTAATACCGCTATATAGAGGCAATCCGCTCAGGATGCACATATGGCAACAGAGGCTGACCAGTTTCAGTCCATTACAAATCAACGGGAAGATACAAGCCTATTCTGGGTTAAACATGATATAGTATATAATTATAGACTTAATGTGTCAAACAATTATTGCGATGCGGTTATTTTGTAAACGTTATCATATTGTTTTATCGGTAGCTAGGGGGTTAGTAGCGTTTTTGTTTTAGCAAGCTTGTGTTTTACGTGATAGGAATGCTAGCATCATGCCTAACCCTTCTCCTTTACCCGAGCTTGGGACCAGTAGTAACCCTAGAAGAGCTACAGGCGGAATATATATGGGACTCCAAACAACTTTCAGTCAACCTCAAAGTTAGACTCTTCAGTTTGAACGTCAAGACAGTTTTGCTGTATGGAGCTGAAACGTGGAGAACTACTTCAAACATCCCCAGAAGTGTTTAGGTAATTATAAACAACTGTTTACGCAAGATACTGAATGTCCGTTGACCGGAAACCATCAGCAACAGCTTACTATGGGAGAGAACAAGCCAACTTCAAGCCGAAGAGGAAATCATGAAACGAGTTTGGAAATGGTTAGGACATACATTGCGGAAATCATCAGACTGCATCACGAGACAAGTATTAACTCGGAATCCTGTTAGGAAACGGTAATGAGGAAGGCCAGGGAACACACTGTGTCGAGAATCAGAAGCAGACATTAAAAGGATGGCCAGCTGGAAAGGATTGCTGAGGACAGAGTTGAGTGGAGAATACTGGTGAGCGGCCTATGTTCTTCTGGTAGGGGTAACGGACGTAAGTATGGGGGGTTAGTAATCAAATCACTCAGCTTTTAACTAGTAGATAGTGATAGATTTAAACTGTATTTAGTGTTGAGTTTCCCCTATTGCTTCGATAATATTATGCAATAATCCCGTTTAGTGTTCTGCAGTTCGACAATCGCAGCGACTCGACCCCAAATCAGAACGAGAGTAGAGCAGGTAGCAAAATATATTGAGAAAATAACAGCAGAAGACAAACCAAAGCAAATAATTACACTAGAGTTTATATAAACATCGGTATAAGAATATTCCAGAAACTTTCTGATTGTTCGTTGACTCTGATCGGTTGAAAATGGACTAATCACACCACTGCTTCCTGAACATGGTTTAATTAGGATCATTTCATGCTAACAGTTAATTTAATACAGCCGGGTATTATTATTCGTTTTCATATCAATAATATGCTAGTTAGTCAGTCATTCAATTCAGAGGTTAGTATAAATATGCGTCAAGCCAAGTCAGTGTAGCACATTGGCATAATGAGATGATATTTCAAGTGAGTCGAAATAACATCAGCAATAATAAAGGTGACTAAACATTGAGAATATTGTTCGAGAGGGAGGAATGAAAGGATATGAATAAAGGTAATAAGAGAGCTCAAGATAAAGATCGAATACACCTGCGTTATTATGATTGGTTTTTAGCCATATCACTAATCATATCCTTTATTCAATTTCTTCGGATGTCGATCTGTAAGAAAACTCACATATAGACTTACAATAATAGAATGAAATAGTCTTATTCAGTAAAGACTGACAATATGCGGAATAGCAGTCCGACGATGCTTAAAATACCTTTCTCTCTATATAAGTGGAATTTTTGTTGAACTAATGGTGTCGGTAAAACTACTCAGTACTTATGGGTTTGTTTTCAGTCTCAGTGCGCACCAACACCCAATCAGCGATCAATCTCAAGTCAGGACTCTCAACTGTAAAGTAACATTCCAGTGGTTTAAAGGTTAGGCGTTTGGAATGGAGTTTAAGGGTCATAAGTGTGTACAACCACTGATGAGTCCATTATTATGATAAGGTAGCTGGCTACGCCTTCCTGACTTTAAAGATTGACTAACAAAAGTCAACTCATAATTTTAAATTCAATAATGTATACAACACTTAGTTGTGTAGATTATGACTAGTTGGCTTCTTGATAAATCAGTCGGATTATTGTGCCTGAGCAATAGATTAAGGCAAGGCTGGGTACTAGCTGTAGGATAAAGCGCTGCAGATAACAAGATCGATAATATCGGCCATTTTTGCTCAGATACAACAGTAGCGACAGCTACAACATTGGCGACGGGTACTTAAAACGAAGAACCTACGTCTGATATCGGAGCGTTGACGGTAACTGAAAACTGAATTCAGATTTTCCTCATTGTTGGAGGTTTCATACTTGGTAATGGAGGACATTAAGCTGTTGCTACAACAACAAAATACTCTTGTCGAGCTTACGGTTAAGAGTTTATCAGTCTCACAAAAGTCAAGCTCCGAAAATTCTGTTATGACGTCAGAAGCCATTGCAAATTCAATATCACAGTTTGTTTATGATCCAGAAAATGGAGTAACCTTCGAAGCCTGGTTTATACGATATGAAGACTTATTTATTAATGATTTCCAAGATTGGGATAAAGGCTCGAAACTCAGACTGTTACTTCGGAAGCTTGATGTATCTGCGCATGAGAAATACTGTAATTATATCCTTCCGAAGAAGCCGGCCGACCTACAGTTTTTAGACACAGTTGAGTGTCTGAGACGCATGTTTGGGGAAAGGTCATCTCTTTTTATACTCGATACAGTTGCTTGCAACTAGTCAAAAAACCTGACGATGACTATTTGACTTATGCCAGCCATGTGAATTCCCAATGTGAGCGGTTCCGACTGTCCGAGATGACTGCAGATCAGTTCAAATGTCTTGTATTTGTTTGCGGTTTAAAGTCGCCAGCAGATGCTGATGTCCGCACCCGCATATTAACCAGAATCGAAGCTGATCCTCATATAACCTTACAGTCTGTTTCTGAGGAATGTCAGAGGATTGCAAACCTGAAACATGATACCCAGCTGTTGGAGTGTCATGACTCCGTTGAAATTAATGCCTTGCATGAATCCACATTACAGAAGCGAATTGATACGAATGATCAAGTGAAGCATCGAACAGATTGGAGGTTACGATGCTGGCGTTGCGGTGATTATTACATTCCCAGAGTTTGTCGTTTTAAGAAGAACAATTGCTTTAAATGTGGTAAAAAGAGTCACATCCAAAAGTGCTGCAAGTTTACAGTGAGGAAAAAATATCCGTTCTGGTAAATGCCGGAAGTTTAATAATGTGAATAAGTGTCAAGACATCTCATGAAATTCAAATGTTACTCTGCAGACACGAGGAGTGAATTCCTATGCAAAGAGAAAATTTGTAACACTTTATCACGGAAGTAATCCTATCAAGTTACAAGTGGATACTGGGTCGGATCTTACTATGATTTCAGAAGCGACATGGTTAAAGATTGGACGATTGGAGTTGCATCCTACGTCGCACAAAGCAAAAAGTGCTACAGGAGGAGATATGATTCTTCTCGGCGAAGTTGTATTGAATCTTAATTTTTGTGGTAAGTCTGAATTTGGTAAATGCTTTATTTCAAAAAACTGTAAATCCGATTTACTGGGCATAGACTGGATTGGGAAACTCGGATTTCGGGATGTGCCACGTAACTCCGTCTGTTGTAACATTACAAATCTTTCCGCACAGAAAGCTATCAGGAATGAGTGTAGCTTAGATTGCGCAAAACCGTTGCAGAAAGCATTCCCCGATTATTTTGGAAACCAGTTAAAAGGGGGAGGAGAGCCTGTCAATGATGAGGAGGCCTTGCAACAATTTCTTATTTCATATAGAGCGACGCCAAGCCTAAACAGAAAAGATGAGTCTCCCGCTGAGATTATGTTTGGCCTATCTATGAGGGCATATTTTGATATTGTGCACCCTAGCGACAAAGTCAAGGTGAAATCAAATAATGGTGGGAATGATTATAAAAGTACTCGTGATTTCAAAGTCGGTGACTTTGTCCATGCCCATGATTACAGGCCTGGTAGGCCAAAATGGATCAATGGGACAATCGTTGCTAGGACAGGCAAAGTGGTATATGAAGTAAGGGTGGGTGACATGGTGATAATGCGACATATTAATCAACTGAGACATAGAAGAGATAGTGATGGCCCACCCTCGAAAAGTAGAATTCCCATGACAATCGTGTTTGATACATCTGATATACCACTACCTACGTCATCACCTATGCCTCAACATATGGAAAGAAATGAAAGTCAGAATGAATTGAAATGTAGACCGCGTAGGCTGCGTAGACAGAGAGAACTATTTCAAATTGATCCAAAAGCGAAGTCTTGCACTAAAGAAGCGAGGTGACATATCTGGAAGAAGATATGTGATTGGTTAATATAGTATGATAGACACATGAGTCAATGGCTAGACCTTATATATATATCTTGTATATTATTGGATTATTGTTGTTGTAATACATGAGTGTGAATGACTTGTTGGCTTCTTGATACATCAGTCGGATTATTGTGCCTGAACAATAGATTAAGGCAAGGCTGGGTGCTAGCTGTAGGATAAAGCGCTGCAGATAACAACATCGATAATATCGGCCATCCCTGCTCAGATACAACACTATCGACAGCTACAACAGATTATTATCGACCTATGTATACAGTAAGAATAGAAGGACTGGTTTCTCCACAAGGCAGCGTTTATCAACTTTATGAAAGGCAATTTCATCTTAGAACTTACTGGTAAAATAATTTATGGACCTTGAGAGATATAGGACATTACGTTTATACCACTAACTTCAGGAATTTTCAGTATTAACTGTTCTACTTTAACAGTTAGCATCTGATACCAGTTATCTTCGTTTGCGAAATGTTTTTACCAATTCATTCATAAGATGCATGAATTCGAATGTATTCACGTCTAGATTCTTCTTGAAGGAGGAAAATATGCCAACAACTGTAGTTTTATTTGGAATATCTAAGTACATATAGTTCGACAAAATAAACAATGAAAAGATAATATTGTATAAAACAATAATAGAACTTTATGTATAGAATAATTTAAACAGTGAGTATGGCTGTGTCACTGTCACTGATTCCAAGCCGTCTTCAACTACTGGTTATCATTATGGCACTGATTCAAACCACGTATTCTGTGCTTACTGACACTGTTCATATCAATTATCAACGACTTCAGTGACTAATGGCACGTTTTTGTTTGGTCACCCCTAATTTTCTACCTTCTAATATATGCTCCTAAGAAGATTATGCATCAAGTTTGGCAGTTGTTGAGTACACATAATTCAGGTTTCAACTACTTCAGTCGATGGAAATTCACAATCCCATCAACCGACTTGGTAGTAGTATGCTTAAAAGTAGGAAATGAATTACATCATGAAAAGTTTATAATGTCTAAGTGCCACAAGGGATTATGCAACTGTTTAAAGGTTAAGGAGTTTAGTTGTTTAGCTGTTTAGGAGGAATGTTTCGAAACTGAGCTACTGATTGTTTTTCATTCTTTGGAAGCTATGTGACATCTATGATGACAGGTTTAAGAAGCGTCAGTATACTGCTGTCCACAGAAGCAATTTATATTTATAAAACTACATAGATAAGGTTCAAAGGAAGTATAAATCACTAAGCAATGCAATGCATTAGTGTTCGGAATTCATCGTTTCAAATCTGAAGTATATGTGCAAAAGCGATACACGAGAATCCTCGTTTTACCATGGCCGAACTTTAAAATTCTTAATTATTTACTTCCTTCACGTCTCCATATTATTGATTTCCTTCTTTCTTACTTCGTACTCATCCACCCAGTGGTCATTTATTCTTATGTTATTATTAACTTTCGGCAACTGGATTGATACATAAGAATAATGCTTGCACTTTATAAACCTTTCATGATGCAATTCATTATCCACTTTTTAATATACTACTATCAAGTCGGTTGATGAAGATTGTAAATCTCAATCGACTGACGTAGTTGAAACCTGAATTACATATAGTCAACCACTGCTAAACTCAATGTACAATCTTCTTTGGAGCATATATCAGGTGGAAGAAATTTAGGAGTGATCAAACCAAATCGTAGCACCATTCAATAAAGTTGTTGATTGTTCCTGTTGACAGTGTTAGTAAGCACAGAATATCTGGTTTTAATCAGCGTTATATTTCCAATTAGTGGTTGAAAACATTAGGTAGTGACATGACTAGACGGGGATTAAAATATTTGTTAAGTCATTAATTATAATACGAATGTGCAACTACCGTATATGATTTTGTAGCGGTAAATAATCCCCAATATAAATAGTTGCATAGGCTCTCAACATTGATGCTGACCATGTTTGTTTTAGCGGACACTACTAGTTGAAGGCGCGCGGTCACGCATCACCACCAGATCACGACTCGAACCACCGTGGGTAGCATCTCTCTCTAGTTTGCCAGCCTAGACGTTGCTATCCCATTAAAGCTCTGTATACGATCAAACATAATTTCGCTTCCATCCTTCATTACCTTCTGATTTCTTATTCGTAAGAGTGGGGTCCATTCGATAGAAGTGGCTTTGTTTATACGACAAGCGCAACTTGGTTACATATCTGAGAACACTTCAATTTCATTTAAAAGGAGATATTCCTTGCTGAATGCCTTGTTTTTTTTCTTCACTGAAAAGATTAGTGTACTGTACATTTGAGCATGTCATTATCAAGTGACTATGCAACTTATGAAGGTAGTGTTAATGTCGTTGGTGCAGAGATGGATCCAGAATATACTGAACCTGAGAATTGAGAAATGAAATCATAAAACGATAATAAAGTGTAGTTATTGGGATATTACTAATAGAACTACTTACTATTAATGTTTCGTCGGCAACAATATTTTAGTAATATTTCAACTGATGCTCTCAACTTGAGCTCTGTTTTTTCTAGGCTTTTTCTTGTTGCATATTTTGTGTATTTCATTACACTACTTTTACTTTTCATAAGTAGTTAAAGTTACATTTAGGTATTTCTTAAATGAATTGTCACATTTAGACATGGAAATGAGTTCCATATTCTTTATAGTTATAGTCCTCGTTTTCGTCAGTTTCTTCTACTCACAGTAGTGTTAGATTTATTCTCTTGACTAAGTTTATCTTTCAGAAATTCCACATTCTAAGATTGTGTTTACGCCAATTTCATACAACAATGTCCAATTTATTAGTTATGTTTTGTTCTTCCAAAGCTGCAAATCATCCATTGTTATAATGAGCATTATCATCATTACTGTGTATTTATTTTACAAGAGTTAAATTAGCTTGTTCTCTTAATTTAGTTTGTGATTATTTATTTCCAAAGGTTTCATCACCTTCATTTATCTTAGTATTTCTATTGACTGGTTTGTTGAGCATGTTCCTCTTCAGGTGATTCGTTGATGATTCTTCCTATTCATTGATAAATTAGGTATATGTTATTAAGCTTATTAACCGAGGATTGACCTGGATACCATAATCATTGGAATTCTTCGAATTTTCTTTATTCGAAAATTTGACACATTCTTAAATAAATTAGTATTCGTAGGTGAATCAATGTCAAATCTAGTCGAGTTGTCACTAGCTGTTGGTTGAGAAAATGCATTACTCACTGCTGTAGTCAGCTTCAATTGCTTACTTCCCAACTGTTGTTGCAATAATGATTGATATTGGATTGTTCCTGAAGTGAAATATACGACATTTGTTTCATTCTATTTGGGACTCATCAGTTAACACCTCATTTGTGTTGATATTCACAGTGATAATCAATATCAGTTTATTTAAGTGTGATTGTATTTTCCACTGAGTTACTAGGTAGAAATAGTCAAACATTTACAGTGGATATGTGTTTGTACTTTGTCAGTGTTTATTTCATCTTGATGTTAGTGTTAAGCACAATATTTCCTCAATTTCTGTCGCATTACACACTTTAAAATGATTACCTTTGCTTGAAGTCACAAGTTTGATTGAAATTAATTTTTGGTTGGACTACAGACTTTAGAAAAAGCATTTCGTCTTATTCTTGGCTCATCAGTAACAGGGTTACTTTATCACTCAAAATAAACACATTCTTAACTAAGAAAGTACAATCAATAATTCTGATCTATAGAAAAGTAAACTAGGTATATTATGAAGCACCTTAAGATGAATGTTATTGATGTGTTCTTGGACTAGATTATCTACTGATAATAATCACCGCCAGGTAATAATACATCAGCCTTAAAGTGTTCAAGTAATATTACAATGATAGTATGTGTTTTTTTCGCATCGTCAGCCTCCTCGAAACTTCCAGATCCAGTCGGATATGGGAACAAGAGAAATCAATTTGAGACAATAATAGTTCAGAGGTCAAGATTACTCAACTTATATTTCATTATATTCGAGTTATGCATAACGTGCTACAATAATTAGGATAACTTAATTTGTTTCAATGTTACATTATGTTGAGCTTAGTCACTTGGTCAGTCATGTAAAATGAAGAATCTGGTACACAAATGCATCTCTCCTGATTGCTATATCACATTAGTAAGACGAGATCAAGTTGGAAAGTTAAATACATTGGGAATAAATTAAGCATAGGCGAGTAATAATAAACATTAAGGTCTAGAAGGAGATAAAAAATAAATACACTTGCTCTACTGTGATCAATTCTGAGCCATACTATCTGGTATCTCCGGTCACTGATCGTGATTATTGCGCTGACCCAAACAAAGTAGTTTGAATCTACTGACACTCCTTAGACTAACAGTCAGACTTTGTGAATTGTTACCATGTTTTGGTTTGATAACTTTTAGTTTACTTTCATCATCTATTGTTGTCATGTTTTCTTCACCCTAACTGCTGGGATGGCTCCCAGAAAACTCAACGAAGCCTCCAGATCCCTTGAAGGAGCCGAAGACATTCCATCCAATCACTGATCGATAGAACCTTCCAGAATCTTGACGTGGCACGTTCTGATTGGGTAACAGTTGAGACTTCTTAATTTGGATTGGATGGATTATAACACTGGTTTTTGTTGTTCACAAAACTATAAATACACGAGTATTTTTTACCTAACTTACTCTCCGTCTCACTGGAATAAAGTTCCTGTCTACTCGTCTTCTATCTTCTGATTTGAGACCAGGAGGGTTCAAGCGTTCAGGGTGCTAAGGTAGTCCGCGACTAGTCAAGCATCAACCACGTGACATAACACTAACCTCCCACTAAACTCATGAACTGCTGTCGTATTATTCTCCATTCAGCAATAATGACTAAATAACTACGTATCTGTTCACTCAGTTCTTAATCATTACTGCCCTTCTTTTGAATAAATGTCATTCTTCTTATTACTCTACTGTATGGTTAGGTTTAGTGTGCATATAAGCGAATATGTGGAATATAGTTTGACTGGTTAATTGCTGGCTCACTTATCTTTTGTTCTTCTCGTGCGATTAATGATTAGATTTCATAGGTCAGTCGTGTGGTCATATATGTTTCTGGGTTTTTCAGTATTGGTTTCTATTATGGTCACTGTTTCTGAATATCATAATCGGCCGTAGTTCACGTCCTATGAGAAAGATCTAACAATATTAAAATCATATTATATTTGTATTCACTGATTATCAATAATCAACGTAAAGGAACCTATAAAATTATTCTTGAATTTTGAAATCACCGACTAGTTTATGTAAGATAACCAATCGCTTAGTTAGTCCTGCGTTAGTGAAACTGCAAATTCATGACCCCACCGAAGATCGAACCCACTAAAAACTACATACCTCCTAGCCAATAAATTCTCATAAGTTACGAACAGACATTTTTATTATGAACATTTAGTACTGTACGATTTCTTTGGATACTTCATACCATACTCTAATGTTTACTACATTTGTACTTTTCATTCAGTATATGTGATTACACTGAATATATTCATAGTATATAGTCTTAAGTCAATTCTAAAAGTGAATGTTTATGTAAACATTCAACATTAATGTTGATTGAGTTGTTTCTAGTGGACACTATTAACTTAAGGCTCTTGATTACTTATCACGACCAGATGACGAGTAAGCTTGATAAGGATTACATATAAAGCTTCTTGGATTTCGGTGCTACCCAACCAACATTAATCTGTGATGAAATTAAACAATTAAACAGTCAATCAATGCCTGTTAACTTTTATGGAGCATAAGCCACCAACCAGCATTCCCCAACCAACTGTGCCTTGAGCTCTACTTCTCAAGTGCTGTTCATTCTTTTCATGTCTATCTCCGATTCCTAAAACAGTGTTTTCTTTGCTCTTCCTCTTTTCTTTTCACATTGAGTATTGCAAGTCAGTGGCTATCTTGTGAAGCAGTTTGTTATGTTCTATCATTTCCTAATTTCTTCCTCGGATGAAAGTTGCTTTATCTCTGTTACATTAAGATGTTGTTTTTGGTTTTTGGCTGACGAATCCGAAGTATCTTACACAAACAACTGTTAATAAATACGTGTATCTTTTGAATGATACTTTTCGTATTTCTCCATCCAAGTTTCAGCTCCAAATAATAGAACAGTCTTGACGTTTGTATTGAAAATTTTGACTTAGATGTTGGTTGACAGGTGGTTTGAGTCCCAGATGTTTTTCAGTTGTAGAAATGCTGCCCACGCTTAGCTTTGCTAGTCTACGACTTTACATCTACATCAGATACTCTTTGTTTATCGATGATGCTACCTAGGTATATGAAAACTTCCAGAACTTCTCCGTCCAGTTTATTTGGATTGGTTCTGATTGTTTCGTATCTGAGAATCTTGAGTTTTCCATTGTGTACATTAAGACCTAATGTTGAGTTCGGAGGTTACTGCTACACTGTCTGTCTTCACCTGAATTTGTTGTTGTCTGTGGAATAGGCCTAAATCACCTGAAAAGTTCAAGTCATCTAGTTGCATACAGGTTGTCCACTGTATTCTATGCTTCCCATGAGATGATGAGCTTTTCATAATCCAATCAATCTACTAGAAGAAAGAGAAAGAGTAAAAGTAAACAGTCCTGTCTGACATCGATCTTCACGTGGATTAAATTTATGAGCTGCCCTCTATGCATGATTTTACATTGTAGTCCATTGTAAGAATTTCTTTTGATAATGACTATCTTCTCGGGTACACCATAATGTCAATGAACTCTGAAATACACATACATTGAATATTGAAAATTTTATTTCTTTCATTTATTCATTATTGATATCATGTTAGAAACAGATAATTGAGATGTTTCAATCGTGAAATTAAATAGAAAAACAAACAAATCTAATGATTATAATGAAGATCAAAGAGAGTTCGGTGTCGCCATTCACGGATACATACACACTTTCCACCCCACCCACCTCCACCCTATACGCACACACACACACACTCATTCCACCCCACCCCATTCACTTACCCACTTCCAACCTATATATATACACACACACACTCATTCCATCCCCCCACCCCACTCACTTACCCACTTCCATCTTACACAGACGCACACACACACACATTATGAAATTACAAAAATAAAAATGATAAAAAAATTTTTTATCAATTAATCGAATGTTATTGTTTATTATTCATGTAAAGTGTATATTATGTAGATGAAAGTAGAAATTGACGCCTATTCTGATAATTCAATAAACATGGATACATTGAAATCATCATGTTACATTAGTGATTATTTAAAAATAATTTTAATTATTAATGTTATGTCGCTAGGATTTTGAGAGTTTCGTGAGCGTACGCTATGTCTGATACTTGTACCTCGGACGTTTACCGCGACTTGTTCACTTCCCAGCCAGCTGCTATTACAAAAGACTAAGCTAGTAGAAAGATTGTATTGTGGAGCAAAAGTGAGACGAGAGAATAGTCAACTAGCAAACCAGTGAATTTTTATTTTCAAATACATCGATTTCTTATATTAATCAATTTACAATGATTATTCATTAAGTGAAATCAATAACATTTAATTAATACAATCAAATACTGTCAACTGTATTTTTAGGAATTATGAATCCCTAACAATTAAAATAAATAAAAAAAATATAAGAAAAAAAGGGGCAACAAACAAAAGCATAGGCTAAGTAGTTCAATGGTAAAGCGCTCGTCGCGAAGACAGAGGGTCCTGGGTTTGATCTCCAACGAGGTCGTGGATGCACACTCCTGAAGAGTTCCATACTAGGACGAAACAACTGTTCAGTGCTTTTAGGTAATCAATGGTTGTCTAATTCAAATCAATTTGTGATATCAGCATTGACAAATTAATTATTTCCACAACAACCCCCTTTAATTGTAAATAAACATAGAATATTAAGATAGTTAATATAAAGTAAAATTTAATGATGAAGTAGAATGATGATAGTAGTATGGTAGTGAATGTGTACACAAGGGGTGATAAGAAGAGTAATGCATTTCTTTGTCTTGCTCCGCCTCATCACCCTCCCCTCTCCCACCCTCCACCTCAATTTCTAACTTCTCATCAACATCAGAACATACCTAGAAACAATTATCTTCATTTCAATAAACTAGATATTCTTTTTCTACAGTAATAATGTTTATCATAATAAAAATGATAAACGGTTTTTGTTTTGTTTTCAATATTTGCAAAGAAAAAATGGTTTCTATGCTGTAGGTAACTTTTTTCTTGAAGAGAAGAGATTTACAGAAAATGTTTAAGTAGAAGAAGAATTTCTATAAAATTTTATGAATAGTTGCTAATCAACCATATTTGGTTGTCTATTTCTCGCAAATCTTATTTGAATGAAATAGATATCCAATGCCAGTTTCTGGGTTTCATTGGTTGTTTAATTCAGATATCAAATTCTAATATAATAATCTCTATAACATTCAATCATAATCAATAGCAGATCATTGGTGATTAACTTTAGTAGGTGGTTTCTGTTGGAGTACTACTAAAATGACACGATTAAGGGGAGGGGGGATCCAGCCATGTGGTTGATGGAGTAGTTGCCGATAGATGGAAATGTATAGAAATGTATAGTGAATCGATGCCACTATAAGTCGTTTCGGTGATCTTAGGGATAAGTTTTCCCTATAGAGTCTGAAGGTTATGTTGTCTATCGTTGATGATGACATGCACATTAAGGTATTTTGTACTACGATGGAAACAGCTTTATAGTAATTACTGGTTTGAAATAATTACCTAACTTAGGTCAATTCATAATCTAAAATTCAAAATACCTAAATATCTGAGTGGAAGTAATAGAGTCTTAGTGAGGAATACACCATTAAGTATGTAAGTGAATGAGAGAGATATACAAGAGAATGACAGCGGTTCGTATGAATCCACAAGTGATTGAATAAAACTGATGAAATTCGCAACTTTTTCAGAAGTTAATAAAAGTTATCCTCAAATAAGATTGGGCATGTTAAAGGCGCAGCAGTAAACTCAAGGATCATAAAAGGCGACAAACACATGATCAACTAAGAAATCTAAGATTAGAAGTAAACCGTTGAAGTTAAAGTATTGAAATTTTTTGTGATGTTTTGGAAGGTGTTTGAATCTTCCTGTTGGTTCGATATTAACTGAAACTGATCAGTCTCTGCTGATATATATGCATCCTGAGCCGAATTCAGCGATACAGCTCAAGTTCACAAGTATGATTTAAACTGGACTGTAGATGGTAGGTAGATTCTAGGATAAACATTTCGTCTTATATGAGACTAGCTAGTCAAATGTGTCTATAACCGAGTGTTGATGTTCACTCCGAGTCTTGAACTGAATTCATTTAGAATCCTGGTGTGAACATCAACACTGGGATGCAGGCATCTCTTGTTAACAGTTACACATGCATAATTTTAGGAAAGAAGATAATTCGTCACTCACCTTATTCACGAAGCAAGTCGAAAGGAATTCTTAACTCTTACAGCCACTTTCTATTTATACGATAGATATACCATATCCAATGAACTTACATTTAGTAAAGGTGCTTCGTAGTCATGTCATATGCACAGAATTATCTACTTCATCTAAATCATACCTACAATTTGAAATGGTACTGGCTACCTGATTTTGTAACTATGATCTAACCTCTTATGCTACTAATAACTGTTCTTTCACATCTACTATAGATTGTGTTGTTATTCGAGGAAAATGCCATTAGATCAATATATTCTGTACTTTCAGCATATGCCCAATAATTTAATGGATAAACGACTACAATATATACTTAGAAGACATTGAAAACCTAGTGGATAACATCAGTTTACAAATGACAGTCTCTTTGATGTCTTCTTCATGTAGACGATTTCTAGTAGCTAAATCTTAACTATCCAATAAACATAACCTCAGCAATTGATCGAGTATTACACAACCCATGTATGCTTAATGTATCGTCAACCTGCCAAGATCCAGTGATGGTGAAGGAGAAATCAGGTGGCTAAGCCAAAATATTATAATAATAAAGGGTTATTTTTATATACATACATATGAAAGGCTGGATCGTATAGTAGACCAGTTGATGTAATAGCATCAATAGAAAAACAATAAAGCAAGTAATAGAAAACCTAATTAGAAGGTACATAATTCATTAGCAACAGTTAGTGTTAAACTGGAGGTTATGACAAAGGAACTATGGAGGTAATAGGAAAAATCGGTTTGATGAGTACGTAATCAAAATAATCTAAAAAATAATGCTCCGGATATTAGTTCCAAAGGTTCAGTTAATATTTTGACTATTCTTTAATGTAAAAGATACTGATAATAAGGTTTATATGTATGTATGTTTGCGCAACTTAGAACCCGGCACAAATATGCCTTGATTGAAGTTGTCACATTTCAGAAGAACAACAAGATGAACAGTAAATCAGTAGAAGAAATTGCTACTTTAATCAGAGTAAGAAAAAAGTATGGATATGTGGAATGTGGTACAGGAAGTAAGAGTCAGTTAGTGGAAAGGTATTAAACAATTTTAAGCTAGTAATTTCAAGAAAGACAAAGAGTGGATGTATCTGCTCCATTGTGACCAATTCTAAGCCACATCACCTAGAATTTCCACCCATTGATTATGGCATTTGTGTGGACTCCAATCAACCAACGTACATCTACCGACATGGCTTAGACCATAAACCAGTGATTTCATCGACTAATTTCAGTAAAGTTTTCATGAATTTCTGTTTATTCAATCTGAGCGCAGTCAACTACTACTGCAAATTTACTTACGAATGAATACAGAAACAAGTGATTAATTGCCAAATAATAATTGAAAACCACAAGCTCCTATTTCATAAAAAATTGTAGAATTCATTTAGACCAAAATAAATGATACAGCAGCCAGGGCAGCATTCCTACAGTTCAAAAATATATGGGACTCCAAACAACTGTCTACCAATCTCAAAGTTAGACTTTTCAACTCGAACGTCAAGTCAGTTCTTCTGTATGGAGCTGAAACGTGGAGAACTACTGCAAACATCATCAGGAGAGTACAGGTATTTATCAACAACTGTCTACGTAGAATATTGAATGTCTGTTGGCCGGAAACCATCAGCAACAGCCTACTTTGGAAGAGGACAAACCAACTACCAGCTGAAGAGGAAATCAGGAAACGACGTTGGAAATGGATAGGACATGCATTGCGGAAATCATCAGACTGTATCACGAGACAAGCACTAACTTGGAATCCTGTTGGAAAACGGAAAAGAGGAAGGCCAAAGAACACCCTGCGTCGAGAACTGGAAGCAGACATTAAAAGGATGAACAGTAACTGGAGACAGCTGGGAAGGATTGCTCAGGACAGAGTTGAATGGAGAATACTGTTGAGCGGCCTATGCTCCTGCGAGAGGGGTTACAGGCGTAAGTAAGTAAGTGATACAGCACTACCACACCATATTTTTGTGAAGTGTTGTCATTCTGTACTCATAAACGACAGAGGTAATACTGTGACTCTGTCTGAATTTCTTTTCAACAGTCGTAACATTTTGGTACGACGGTGCAATCCATCTTTTATTTGAAGTCAATTTTGTTGAATACATCCATTTGTTCTGGCTTTCAACAAAAGGTATATAGGCATTAAATGAGTCATTTTCTTTATAAACACTGAAGGCTTTATTACTTGCTTATTACCTAGACATAACCTCCATCCCTGTCACAACCACTTGGGGGGTTATAGTGGGCATTCTTTCTATTTGCTACTTCGTTTCTGAAATGGTGAGAGAGACAGATTTTCTTGATTCTTTATCTGGATTGCTTGCAACAATTTCATTAGGGAGCAGTTTATTATTTATCTCTATTGAACATATAATTGTATTATGAAATTAAATTCACTCATGGTATCATTGACAGATTCAATATTTTGAGAATGGTGTTCAGGATCTGCTAGTTTCAACCAGATGTCCGTGAATGATTCAAGACCCTTTAACTGGCTGTTGATAAACATATTCTGTACTTTTTTCAAGATTACTTTACATTGATCCATGGTCAGTAGCATTGCATACCAAATACTAAAAACATTCACCCTGACTCTCCCTTCTTAATACACTTTATATGAAATTATTCCGATGTATTCATTTTATACATTCTTATGCACCTGGGAAAGGCAAAAACCGCTATTCTGCTGTTTATATTCGCCAAAGACTGGTCACAGTTAGGCACCACTGAGAATTATAGAACAATAGACAGCTGCTTCATCTTAATATCAGACTCTTAAACAGTGCGCATCCTCGGTTTTGGCAGGAAAGTGGATCCATGGCTTTTGGGTCTAGCGGAGAACGCATAACCATCAGAACCACTTGACTGGCATGTAGAGATGGGATTCCCACCATAGTCAATTTATACAACAGCGACAATCATTCATTACCACTGGTGATAAATATTTCACTCTCAACAAATGGTGTTCACTGCTGAGGAATTCCATACTTGGACGAAGCATCTGCCTATTACTTACTAGTTTTCAATAATACCCATCTATATCAGTCTGTGAGGACTACAAAGAATACAACTTAACTAACCTTTGTCTTCACAATACCAACTAAAATCGCCATTAATCTACATGTAAATATTCAATTAATGTATAGGTAGACAGTTCATCTGAGTTGAATTATGGTTGGCAAATGGAATCCAGGATAAAACGCACATGTTAGATTCCATTTATCAGCTACAATACTTAAGAGCTTGAATTGTATAAAGGCAATCCACCCACGATGTACATATGGCAACAAAGATTGATCTACCTCAGTGTATATCAAATAAAAGTGAAAATTCAAACTCATTCAAATTATAGATAGTTCATTGTTCAAAACTAAGTTTCTTCTTAATGTTATCAGTTGGGAATGTAGCCAGTACATTTATATTTATTAACTATTGAACAAGTATGAGTATGTGCATGTATGTGTTAACAGAATGTCAAAAAGTGAACAGAAGACAATAAGTGTTTGTGGAGGTAAGCTACCATTAATAGGGCAATTTCAATGCACTGTATCAATTCATGATATAAGTTTCACTGGAACATACTACAGCACTCCCACTGATTTGCATGTCCTCGGTCTAGACTGGTTTGACAGCCTTCATCTAGCAGATATACCTCCTAACTTCATCTACAATCAAGTTAAATCTGCTCAATCTATGGATTACTCAAATGAATTGCTACAAAAATTTACTGATGTTTTTGGATCAGGACTGGGTTACTGCAAAACCATGGAAGCAACGTTAAAGCTGAAGACCAAAGCGTCACCAGTGTTCAAACCCACAAGACCTGTTCCTTATACATCCCTGACATAAGTTGATGAGGAGCTCACACAGTTGCAGCAATAGGGAGTCATAACCCTGGTTAGTTACTCAGCCTTGGTAGCTCTTATTGTTGTTGTCGTGAAAACGAACGGATCTATATACATTTTGCAATCAGTAAACTCTGTTAATATGAAGTCTGTCTTGCCTGTTATGTTTGCATCTAAACAAAACAACTCAAGTAGATTTTTTTCATATTCTACATAACAAAACTAAATTTCAGCCCATCTGCTTTGTTTGATTGATAAATTTCTGCAAATATAGTGATAAGGAGATTAACTCAGTGGTAACGGTTTCGAACCATGAAAATGGGTAACCTAAGATCAAATCTTATAAGGAAAATCAGTTTCCTCAAGATTGCATGTACGCCTTAATAATAAGTGCTAAATAACATGAAACTTCAGGTTCAACAGGATTCTCTATCGTCTACTATCAAATAACTTTATATCTTAACACAGTCCTAGTTATGTTGAATTCTTTAAATTAGTGATCAAAGTACAAGTTGGTTGATTGAATTCGACCAGTATTATAAGGATCTAGATAAACATGACATTAGTCACCATTCAATGGTCAAACAGTATATCGTGTATAATGGATGGTAGTCATTTTCTTATTTTATTGCGTACATATTACTGATTTTAATAAATGAGTGATATGCTATACGAATATAACTTTTGTGATGGAAAGTGGTATGTACGGTGGTCAGCAAGAAACTCTGTATGACCTATATTTTGTGTTATTTGACACCCACTATTATGGTATACTTGCTATCTTCAAGGGAGTTATGTTTAATGGACGACCAGACTTTCATTACACTCAATCAATCAATGCCTGTTACCCCATGTGAAGCCTAAGCCGCCGACCAGCATTCTCCAACCAACTCTGTCCGCAGCTTTCCTTTCCAGCCTTTCCCAAGAGCTCTTCATTCTCTTTATGTCTGTCTCCGATCCCCAACGCAATATGTTCTTGGGTCTTCCTCTTTCCCTTTGACATTGAGGATTCTAGGTTAATGATTGTCTTGTGACACAATTCGATGATTTCCTCAATCAGTGTCCTATCCATCACCAGTGTCTTTTCTTAATTTCTTCCTCAGCTGGAGGCTGGTTGATTTGTTTTCTGCCATAGAAGGTTGTTCTTCATGGTAATCGGCAAACGGATCCGAAGTATCTTACACAGACAGCTGTTTATAAACACTTGTATCTTCTGAAGGATGCTTTTCGTAGTTCTCCGTGCAAGTTTCAGCTCCATACAGCAGAATTGTCATCACATTTATATTGAGAATTCTAACTTTAATGTTGGCTGACGGTTGGTTTGAGTCCAGATGTCCTTCCGTTGTAAAAATGCTTCCTTTGCCTTTTTAATCCGCGCCTTCACATCTGAAACTGATCAAACCCTCCTTGTTTATCGATGGTGCTGCCCAAGTATGTATCATCATTACATTATTCGGTACATTATGACCATTCAATATGGTTTTTTTGGTATAACATCCATTAAATCATTTCCACTGAAACAGTCAGAAGCGACGGAGATTAGACCAGTAAGTGAAACCGAAATTAAAAAGTCAAGTTTTAGTAATGCAGTCTTCGGGAAAGATAGAATTTTTACCTACTTGCAGTCTACACTTTTTGAACGGTGGGTTAACACTTGAAAGAGTAATTAACTTGACCTCCAGCTGTTTTACAACAAACAACTATTCATAAACTGATCGAAGATGTGACCGACGAAGACTTCCTTGACTTTTGATAAAGTTGAGAAGGCTACGGCCAATCTAAAACTAGCAAGAAAAAACGGATCAGATAGATTAACCTCGCAGATTTTTAAGGACGATGGCCTGGTTTATTATTTAGGTTGACTGATATTTTAATCAAAGTCTGGGAACTGGATGTAGTCCAATTTGATTGATCTTTATCACTGATTATCCCATATACACAAAACCAATAAGCCCACTAGCAAATTATTGCAATATACTCTGCTGAAGTTCTAGTGAGAAGTTATGATACATGGAATTCATAAGTGAACTTATTACTAATCTTCACATAACCATGTCCATTGCAAAAAATCAAACAATACTGTTGAGCCTTGATGATGAAGTAACTGAGAAAGAATATTTCCTCACTGTTAATTTCTTTTATCTTTAGCGCCTTGATGCCAATATTTAATACCATCATTATATCTTTGTATCTTTGATGATATGCTATACTACACTGATTTATTCATTGTTAGTCAACACGTCAGTTACAACATAGAACTTGACATGTGCGTACATCACTTCAGGTTGCCATGCCCCAATTAACAGACAGAGATGAAATTGTCGTATCAAATCCCAAAGTAGTGGAGGTAATAGGAGAGCTAGTATTAATAGAGAGGATTAAAGATCGAAGATAAGATTTAAGAAAATACAATTTAGTACGCCGTAAATTGTGATAAATTAAGAAGCTTAGGATTCGGAGAAGGACATGGAATGGATGCACCTGCACCATTGTGAACGATTTTGAGCCTTCACCCAAATTCTAAACTATTTGTTACGATCAAAAGGAGGACTCTAACCATCTAGTCTGCACCTATTAACATGACTCAGCTCAACTGTCACTGACTTCATGGATTGATTTGATAGCCCCTAGCTTTTTTCAGCCTATTCCTACACCAGACAACATTGCTCGTCAAGGTAGGCTGTAGTCATGTTTCACATCCGTAGAGTAAAACGAATCTGACTGTTGTGCAGTAAACGCGTTTTTTGGTCGGTAGATGGATATCTCTTCTACGCCACAAGTGACACAAATTGACAATTACCAATCGAGCCTTCGGTATACGAGCTGAGTACTTTCATTGAATGCAGTTTTAAATAATTTTAGAAGCTTGAGATAATATCATGAATGAAATTTACGCTTTCATTTTATATGGTACTCATCAACTGAATGAATAAAAAAAAAATAAAAGATACTGTTGAATACAGTACTCATTCACTGAGGTCAATTGATATAAACTGTTTCAGATTGAAATATTTTAACTAAATTATAGTACACTGATAACCTTCTGTTACAGAGAACATGCCAACTTCTAAACGAGTAAGAAATTTCATAAAAAACTCTGGAAGTGGATGGAACATCCATTGAAGAAATCATCAAACTGCATCACAAGACAGGCACTAACTTGGAATCCTCATGACCAAAGAAAACAGGAAGACGTAAGGGCAAATTGTGTCGGAAATTAGGGGGCAGGTATGATGAGAATGAACAGTATTTGGAAAGAACTGGAAAAACGAGTCTAGAACAAAGTTAATTGGAGAATGTTTGTCGGCATCCTTTGTTCCACAAGAGGTAACAAACATTAATTGATTGATTGAAAGTACACTAGATCATAATTAATATGTTTATGCATGTTTTATTTTAATGAGAATTTGTAACTATGTGGTAGGAAACGGAAGGTAACAGTAAGTTTTGAGGGGGGTGGATGTCTAGATGAAAATTCTACTCAATAACCGCGTTTTTATTCATTTCACCTTGATTTCATATACTTATATTTATTATTTATAAATAAATCTCTTATTAATGCTGATATCACGGATTGATCTGAACCAGACAACCACTGGTCACCTGGAAGCACTGGACAGCTGTTTCGTCCTAGTATGGGACTCAGCAGTGCGCACCCACGACGCTGGTGGGGATCGAACCCAAGACCCTCTGGCTCCGCGACGAGCGCTTTACCATTGGACCACTGAGCCGGCTCTTTATGGTTGATATTTCTAATCCAGTCAATTCGTGTTACGTTTGCGTGACCTCATCCATTGTCATCGGTGAGTTACTGTCTCACACCCGACACAACTGAACTCCACCGGTCACATCTTCACACTAGAACTCCAGGAATTACCTCAAGGAGCTAGTCACTAGTGAGCTGATAATTAGTTACATTTAAGGGGTTGTTGTGGAGATAGTTAATTTATTAATGCTGATATCACGAATTGATCCAGGTGATCAATGGTTGTCTGGTTCAGATCAATTAATAAATTAACTATCTCCACAACAACCCCTTAAATGTAAATAAATCTTTATCAGTTATCATAAAAGATACTTATATATTTAGGTTAATATTTATATATTACTGTAAATAAATAAGTAGATTGATAGATTTATGCATATAACAAATCTACTTCCATTGCTTGGTTAGTTATTGTTTGCTTTTTTTTGTCACTGTGATAACCATAATCGGTAACCGTGTAGAATAAACGCAACATATGATGTTTTTGTTTCTACGCTCATCATTACAATTATCATCTTCCAATAACCTATCAATGTACTTCACATCAATTGTTATGATATTCGTCTTATTCATACACCATTTCATACATACACACACACACACACACAAGAGAATAACCACTGGTTTTATCATTAGTAAAACTAGAAAAAAAACTATTTTTTTTTCATTATTTATTTCAATCTAAAGTGCCCATATCTATGAATGTTTCATTTGTGTGTTTATATCATACAGGTGCATTCAATGTGGTAGGTTAATATAATTTAATTTTTTTTTGGTTTTCATTGTATTTAATATTTATCACCATGACAATGATGATGGTGGGGTGGGGGGAGAAAGAGAAAGAGACGAATAAAAACGTGGGGATGGGGGGAGTAGAAGGAGGAGAGACAGGGGGGAAGATTGGTCATTTTATCATTATTAAACAATAATAATAACCATTATTCTATTACAATATGATTACATATGTTATTAGATTGTTTGTAATATCAAGGTATATCACTTAATACACATACATTATAGCCCTGTTTAATTCTGTTTACATGAATGAATTGATTAACAGAATATTTCAATGTTTTGTCGTTTTATTCATTCTATCTACATAGAAATAATAATTGAATAAACAAAATTATTATCAAATTTTCACTTTCTTTCTTTTTCTTTTTCTCTTTTTTTTTATTAATTTTTATTTTTCTAGTGCATAAAATTAGATATTTACAGTAACCAGGTGTTACACGTTGGATACTGTATTGGATAACTAAATGTACACTCATCATTAATGTGTATGAATTGGGTGAAGGGAGACAGTGAATTCCTATTGATAATGAATATCACAGTTAAAATGATTATTTATTCATTAAATAGACAAACCACCCACCCACCAACCAACCTACCAACCCAACACCCATCTTCCCCATTCGCCACTGTATTTCATTATCTATTTAAAGGTAGAATAAGATGATAAGAAAAAAAAACAAACAAACAAATGGATTCAACTAAGGTGTTTGATGTATCCATTGAAAATGTTAAATATTTATTTTAAAAGATTATTATGATTATTATCTTATGATTATTTATTTTTCTTAATGTTGACAAAACTATGGTAGTATCTGAGGTGGGATGGAGTTGGGGAGAGGGGTTGTCGAGAGATAGAAGGGTAAGGGCAAGAGGGGGGATGGGTGAAAAGGGCTTATCTATGACAGTAAATAGAAACTTAGATTCATATATACACTGTAATAATAGTCTGTGATTACAATATTGTTTACATAAATTACATTTATACATATCTAAAATCATAAAGACCACCCAATCTGTACCAAAAACTGTAAAATTATGGCATAGCTGATAAAACATTAGTTGATCATAGTATAATGGCCAATTTGATACTTATCAAGTTGTTGATATTACTACTGAATCTGGTTCTAATATGACCATTAGTCAAAATGATTCAGTATCACTTGTATAATTGAGTCAACTGGGAAGTATGAGACCCGTCAAATATTACAAGTATGCCCAGTTGATGAGTGTTCAAACAGCACGAAACCTTGGACTAGTATTTTGACTATCAATCAATCGTTAAAATAACCTTCATTACCTGATAATAAATCGAACAAATTGACAATGTTGAGTATCATTTAACACTGAAGAGTTTCTGTTAATTAATTGATGTGGTAACCTCATTGTGAGCATAATCAGCTATATCACAAAAAAACATCTACTAGACATTGGATTAGCAGAGTGTAAGCTTATCAGATTTGAGGCAATTATCCATGAATGATGGCATTCATTGATAATAATTATATAATAAGTTATGAATAGATATCGACTATAAGCTCTCATCATGAAGTCTGAAAGTCTTAATGTGATAGATTACAAGTGGATAAAGGTAAGAGCCATTCATTAGTCCTACTTTTGGATGAACCGATGTCACTAATTAAAAGACTGGCTTAAGTATGTCTAGATTCTCCTTTCATTTTACTTGAAATATTGAGTAGTGTTTCTTTCTATTGTTAATATTTAAGAATCCAATTAACCATTTATATATACATATGTCCTCGATATAGTGCAGTATATAAGAAATCTTATTAAAGTTGATAAGAATGACTACGTAGCTTCGCAAACAAATGATGTTATTTAAGGCGAACGAGCTGAGTTCGAATCCGTAAGTACACACTAAACACAAGGAGACGAAAGCTGATGAATGACATATAGAATGAAATTATAATCACACATTATCCAACTTTTTTTCAATATTAGGCAATCAATGAGTATTCTGAACATTAATACCTTTTTTTCAAAGTGAATAAAATGCTTAAATATTCGTCTTCTAATACTGTTATTTAACCTAAAACCACATGATTGACTAACAGTTAAACATATCCTTATTGTTGTTATGTACACTCAGTTAGATACAGATTTCATTCACTCATTATACTCTGTAACAGCTACCAATACATCTTGAATAATGCACTACTTCCACAAGTAGAAGAATGTAAGGATTTAGGAGTAATTGTAAGTCATGACTTGATACCTATTGCATACTGCAACGCAGCAACAGCTAAATGGTTTCGAGTATGATGGTTACCCTGCTGAGCATTCAAATGTTTCGATGAAGATATATTCCGGATTTCATATCAAATGTACTTGAGACCTCATCTTGAGTACCGTATTCATGCAGCAAGTCCCTATTTTATCAAGGATGTCAAGACACTTGAGCAGGTTCAACGGGTAGGCACTAAGCTAGTAAGTGGCCTTTCAAACCTGCCTTACGATAAGCGTCTGAAACGCCTGGATCTATTCTCCACATCTTATCGCACAACACGAGGCGATCTTATATTAGCATTCAGTATCTTAAATAATCACTCAGGTTTTTATTTATCTTATCTTTTTGCTTCCTCGAGAACGAAACATCTCAGGAGACACTTCAAAAAGGTACAAAAACCAAGATCGAATAAACTTAATATGGGAATGTGTTTCTCATTTCGAGTAATCGATGACTGGAACAAGCCACCTGAACAGGTGATGTCAGCTTCCTCGGTGAACTCTTTCAAGGAGAAGCTGAATCTACACTAAAAAAAACTGTAAGAATTTGATACAGATCACCAGTGCTTACTATCCTTAACACTGAAGATTAATAATAACAATGTTGATTAACTAAATACTAATACAATAGTTAAGAATACACTCATATTCAAGTAAACAAGATCTATTTCAATCCCAGTGTGAACATCAACATTGGGATGCAGGTACATCCAGCCGATGAGTCCCAAATAGGACGAAACGCGAGTCCTGGATTCCACTTGCCAGTCACAATCCAACTTAAATATAACTTGTGTACTACCGCTATATAGAGGCAGTCCTCTCAGGATGCACATATGGCAACAGAGGCTGACCAGTTTCAGTCCATTACAAATCAACGGAAAGATACAAGCCTATTCTGCATTACTATTTCAAGTATGTTTTCTTATGTAGAGGTGTGCTTATGTATGTTTAATTGATTGACATAATTTTCTCTAGTTTACTCAATTTGTTTTAAGTAAATAAATATTGAATACATCGAAAAAAAAATTGAAGTTTGAAGTTTATTTGTTTGTTTATTTACACTGTTTATTTAAACACTAAAAAAAAATTAATAGTATCTAGGTGAGAAGGATTAATTACTATTCTATGCATAAAAACAAAAAAAAAATACTTTGTAGAACTTTGTTCTTATTTAGTAACCATTTTGTATCATTCACATAGAACTGAATACTAGTGAGGTGAGGGGGGTGGGTGGTGAAATGAACTATGAAAAACATGAAAGATGAATGTTATGAATAGTTATTTAACAATGAAGGGGGGGTGTGTGGAGATAGTTAATTTTTCAATACTGATATCACGAATTGATCTGAACTAGACAACCATTGCTTACCTGGAAGCTCTGGACAGCTGTTTCGTCCTAGTATGGGACTCTTCAGCAGTGCGCATCCACGACCCTGTTGGGGATCGAACCCAGTACCCTCTGGTTATCAGTTATTTAATAGTTAAATCATCTCATTACATCATATTGTACTCAATTTTGTATCTGTAGTTATGTTATTATACACTTAGATACATAATAGTATTTTGTTGCTATGCCTATGATCATATGTTTTGTTTATCTACATATTGATCATTAAGTTCATGTTTATTTATTTATTTATGTTTGCTTAGTTTTATCATATAAATGAGAGACAAAAACAAACAAACTTTCAAAAACAAATATACATTACAAGTTATTATGTTTTAGGTTACATTTATTTACTAAACAAATAGAATAAGCGAATGAATAAACAAATAAACAAAAATGAAATGAGATGGTTTATGAAGATTGGTAATAAGTTTAGTTGATTGAATTTTCGTCACAGATTAATGTTGATAGGGTACCATTGAAAACTAGGAAGTACCGATGATAATAGATAATCGTCGCACTGTATAATAAATTGATGGACGTAGGAATTCAACTATTGGATGCAGACCTAGTGGTACAGAAGGTTAGGGGTTAGTCAATCTAAAGCCTTTGAGGTAGATTTCAGGGTGTTCTATACTGAGGAGTCTCATACTAGGATAAGATAACTGTCTAGTACTCTCTGGTTTTCAATGGTACCTCTCCAACATCAATCTATGACGAATTCAATCAACTAAAATAAACAATAGTAAATTAAATTCCTTCTTGTAAACAGCGTAATGATGTTTACAAATCACATTAAACAGAACATGTGAATGCATTATCAAAGATTATCAGTTGTTATAAAGGACAGTTATCCTTAGGTAATGTTAACTGAACCAGTATTCAATTGTTTATGCTACTAGTGTTACATAATAAATGGAATTCAACTATATAGAATTCAGAATAGTTACTTGTCAATTAATCCGATTGAGTAATAGTTGTAGACTAATTTATGAGGAAATTGGTCAACTTACAATCGAATATTATCATGTTGGGGCAGGGAATCTGGTGTTGTTTTTAGCAAGGTTGTTGTTTTACGAGATAGGGTTACTAACCCCAAGCCCAACCCTCCTCCTTTATCCAGGCTTGGGACCGGTAGCTGCCCTAGAGGTGTCACAAGACAAGTATTAACATAGAATCCTGAAGGTCAAAGGAAAAGAGGAAGATCAAAGAACACATTGTGTCGGGAATCGAAGACAGACATGAAGAGAATGAAGTGCAGTTGGGAAGAGCTGAAAAGGAGAGCTAAGGACAGAGTTGATTGGAGAATGCTGGTCGGTGGCGTAGACTCCATATGGGGTAACAGGCATTGGTTGGTTGATTGTTTGATTAGGCCAAGGAATCGAAGTCACAATCTACCGAGTCTATTCGTCATCGTATCGGGACTCTTACTGTTAAAAACTGCATCTGTTGAACACTTCGTAATTATGATTTTGTATTACTTAAATTGTAAGATTTTTATAAACGAAATAACTGTTGTCATATCTGTTTTCCTTCCCGATTTATTGCAACCTTATCATGATCCTATTGCCCTCAACCCTATACATAACACCCTAATTCAGCTTTTATTGTATTTTATATTTCCTATTGCTACTTAGTTCAGCATATGATATATAACAGTTATTATTTTTACACAATAAACCAATTGGTTTTAATTCTCTTTCGCTGATGATTGTCCTGCTTATTCATACCTCTGGTGAGCATTTCGTTTCGTATGTATTGTGCTAACCAACTAGAGTTTTCGAAGTCTATCGGATCACAGAAGTAGCATAAGTCCTAAGAAGATGATATAGATGATTTGTAGTTTAGAAGTCCCATTGACTCATCATCCTAGACAATTGTGAAGGCTATTACAAATCTTGACAGAAATTGAGTACCAAGTAAACAGAAAAGTTGAGAAGTGGAAATTCTATTTAAATGAATCACAACAACTTGGTACGAGCTTCTTTAGGGAAAATTAATCAAAATCAAAAATATCAAGGTTGTACATAATAGATCAATCAACTATAATGTATTCGGATTTACCGATTGATTTGTCATGCACTGAAATTGATGAATCTCTGTTGCCATATGTGTAGAGACTGATCAATTTCAGTCCATATAAAATCAACAGGAAGACCTAGATACATTCTAATTATATATACATATCCGTTACATAAGGGCAGGTGTTCGGTGGCATTTGGCTCGAAACGAACAGATTTCGAGTCTCAGCGTGAGCATTAACACTGAAATACAGGTACATTCAGCTGACAAATCCTGAATAGGATGGATCGTGTGTCTTGCATTCCACTTACTAGCCACAATTCAACTTAGATTAATCAACTTATCAACTCGTGTAGTGTAATAAAAACAATATGTGATGGATTTTTGGTTGTGTTTAAATGTAACCTTCTTTAATAATGTACCTAACAAGGCAGTTATGGATTTAATACATGAATCTTTGGTATCTAACAGTGATTCAGATTAATAGTATCTATTAAATCTTCATGAAATCATTAAGTGTCTAGGACCAGGTTGAAGTTCTACTGTATTTATCTTTCAGGGTGATCTGTATCAACAGCAAGATGGGATAGTGGTGGATTCTTCTGTTTCAGTTATTGTAGATAATTTACTTATATATTATGAAGAGACAAATGCTCTTACAGAATGCATCCAACTACCAAAACTCTGGATAGTATATGTCAATGATATTTTCAGTATTATGAAGGCAAATAGTTTAGTTGAGCTCTTCGAATTAATCAGTCATTTGTTGGATGGTATCAGGGTAACCAAGGATAATGAATCTGTTGACTACGAACTAACTAGCATCTTTCAAAAATCAACTCGGTCTGAATGATACCTTGATTATAAGTCAGCGCATTCTCTGTCCACAAACGTTAATAATGCTAGAAATTTGATTGATAGAAGCAATCATCTTATCATAGAGACATAAGACAAGTAAATGTAATCCTGGAAATACTTAGAGCGAGTAACTACCCTAAAGAGCATATAAGATTGTTAACAATAAGAAGAGAAGAAAATCAATACGATTTTTCCATGAGGGTGAACTATTACTGTGGTGATTCCATACAATAAAGAAATATCGGGGGAAGTCAGGAGTATGCTCAATAAGCACCATTTTAAAGTCTTTTTCTGTACAAGTGAGACTTAAGATCAATTCTAATGAATGCTAAAGATACAAAACATAGGGAGGAATAATGAAACTGTGTATATAAAATTAAGTGCAGGGAGTATAATAGTGTTAATTTAAGAGAAACATATAGATAGCTGAATGTTAAGGTAAGGGAACATAAACTAAGTTTGAAACATCTTCATAGATCTTCAAAAGAGGTAAGAGAAAGCTTGAAAATAGATGGATGATTGCATCGCACACATTAGAAACACGACAAAATACTCACTTTGATGTAGTTAATATACTTCAGATAGATTTTTTAGCATATGAAGAATAATTGACGACTGAGTCAATGTATATATATGCGGACTCAAATAGTCTGCATAAAAGAGATGGAATACAATTGGTTACACTATGGCGACTGTTGATTAATTAAGAAACTCGTTAGCTAATAAACACCTCATAGACATTACCAATTAAGCCAACAACAACAACAACGATGACAACTATCATCAATTAAACAATTCTTATGATGAATATATCTCCAGTTGTTTTTGATTTAACAATGTCAGGAACTGTATGACTAGTACTCAATAACAATTAAATGTAGATAAACACAGTAACATACATATAAATGTCACTATTTGATTACGTACATTTTCATATCAGATCTGTCTCACGTTTGGTTAACATATAACTGACAAATTAACTTGATATCCTGAACTGGTCTGAATTAGAAAACCATTGATCACCTGAAAGTACTGGACAGCTGTTCGTCCTAGTATGGGACTCTTCAACAGCGTGCATCCACGACCCCATTAGGAATTAAACCCAAGACTCCCTGGCTTCGCGGTTAACACTTAATTATTATCCCTGATGGGGTCGTGGATAAGCATTGTTGAAGTGTCCCATACTAGGACAAACATCTGTCCAGTACTTTTAGGTGATTAATGTTTGTCTAATTCAGGCCAATTCAGGATATTGAATTGACAACACTCAATTGCAATGACAAATTAACGTCACTGTAATATGATATTTCAAAGTGACATCTAAGCTACTTACAAGTAGTGTAGAACATATTGCACAATAATTCATTTCGATTTTTAATTGAATCCTTGTTATGTAGAAGTTGGTTTCATGAATCATATCCTTTTTTTATTAAACATAAATGTTAGCGCTGGTAAAAGTTAGTATACATGGAATACGTGAAGAATACTACAGTTCTGAGTTGGCAGCAAGTGTTTAAACTATAGAACCATGATTTATATTTATCTGTGAATATTTACGTGAAGTACTTTATAGTACTAACCAAATTCTAATGTAATGTGGTCATTAGTCTAAGTGACCTGAAACTACTAGCACTATTTAAAGATAAGAGGCGGTTGGGGGGTAATCAGCAGGAAACGCTGAACCTAGGTTTTGTTATATTTGGCACTCGTCAGCAAGGCGTACATACAATCGACCAGCATTATTAAGGTCTTGACAAATATTCAGTCGACCACTACATAGTGATCAACCAACCTATATATCAGTCTAATAGAAGGGTCAGTTGCAGCACGAATAGCTCGGTGGTAACTGTTAAAGACTGTGAAATCGGGTGACCCGAGATCAGATTTGCAAGGGGACATATCAAAGAATGCAAGTTTACCTGACTGACGAGTGCCAAAGTACACGAAACCTGACTTCAGTGTTTTCTGTCGTCTACCCTAGAAGAACAGTTCGATTTATAAAAATAAACATAAAGTCGGTGGGACTGGAAAGCTTGTTCTTGACTTTGAACGGTATTATACAGCAAATGGTGAATATTGTGCGTATTGTGGAAGTATAAAACTTTTTATCTGCAATTCATCTTAGTTTAGTTATCAGTACTCCTGGAATCACATTTCTCTAAAATGCAAATGTCAAATGTAATTGTCTCGTATCAACTGATATTGAATGGTTATCTAATACTACTGTTGCTGTGACAGCTTTCACAATATTTTCAGAATAGTCGTTTCCATACAAGTTAAAACGTACTATAGTAGTCGCTCCTTCCGCGACGTCGTAGTTGCAAGTCTTTTGAGAATGAACTATTAAACTCTGATGGATGGAATTTCGTTTGTGCTATAGAGAAGCAAAGTAAAGTTGAGTATATTGGTCAGCCTGTGATTTTTTTATAATGAACTGCATGTCTGATACTCTCATCTGTTCTGCTAAATAAAAAAATACATCAAGAATAGAGAAGCATCTATTTCTTTCCACAAACGAATTCGTTGTCTGGATGGGTTATATTAAAAGCATCAAAAAGTTAATTGAAAGTAGAATCTTTGTCATATGGGATGGATGTACCATTCATGTATCCGCAAATAAAAGGGTAGTTTTCTAATTGTAGAATTCATTGAAACATCTTCGCCGTGAGTATATCTATCATGAAGGGATTCGTTGGAGAACCGTCTGCAACATTTAATATCTGACGGTACACTTTGTTTTTTTAAACTGAATGTTCACCTTCATTTTATATTAAGGTTATGGTTTCCCTAAGATGTTTATTAGTAGACCTTTATCTACTTTAGGCTTCTAGTTCAATGCACAGTAAATTTTATCAAAGGGACATTTTCTCAGTAAAGTTAAATGTATTTTTCAAACTATATCCTGTTATTTTCTGTTGAAATAGTTTTGATATTTCCACAAACCATCCGACTAAATCATACTATAGACAATTAAACATGCTTATGAATAACCCTACTGGTTAGCTTAATGCATTTTCATTAGTCTATGACTTCATGGTATGTATACTTTCTCATCAGTTTATAATGTTGAAACAACAATCAGATGAGAGACAGTATTACTAGTCAGTAAATGATGATATAGGAGATTTATTGATTACGAGAATGGCTTCGATTATATCATGTTCTTTGAATTGATTGATTTATCAGAAGTTTTCACCTATGTAGTCTTTCAGAATGATGATAAAAAACCTTTGCAGTTAAATCATCCATTTCATTGAATACAACATAGTCAGTAAGTATTCATTATATTCTTTGTTTGATTTTAACCGATATCTTAATATATGGAATATATGAATCGATTAAAATGTTATAAAGTATTTAAGTTGAATTACCATTGTATCATGCCATCCAAGAAAAACACTTCAATATACTATCAGTGATCATAATGAATACATCTTACCATTGAATTGTTTAAACTAACCAATACATTATTATGTAGATATGTATTTATATGCGCAAAATTTGAAATATTTGAATACATTTGGGAATGTCCTACTGGCGCCATTTTTGTTCAAATGTTTACAAATCTAATCGGTTGAAAAAACGTCAAGAGTATGAAGGATAAATAAACTTAGCAAGAAAATGAAATCATGTTAAACTTGGAATTATTCACATTTTCCCATAATATTTAACCAGTATTTGTTTATTTAAAGTCTAAATTTGACACATCACAGAAGAAAAAAATAAACAGAGAGAGGGGCGGGGGTTGGGAAGCAGAGTGTGTGTGTGTGTGTGGGCGGGGTGGGAATCGATTAAAAGAACACCTTAGAAACAAAAATTATTTTGCATAAACATTTCTAATTAATTAGTTATATGAATGTAAAAAGAAATAAAAACATAATATGAAATGGAATTCACACTGATCTTTTGAAAAACCATCATTTATTGAAATATCAATTCAAAATGAAATTATTGAACATTGAATATCACTGATTTGTTTACACTTACTGATACCATAGTATTTGATGATCAGAAATATGTGGGAGGATGATAAAATAGAAAGTAGCGAATTTCTTATGTAAACAGTAATTATATATATATATATATATATATATATATATATATATATATCATTACCATGGTTAACTTTGATAATTTCAAATAAATTGAACATTGAATAGGTTGTTTCATAAAATGGATGATATACGTATTTGTAGAATTCCAATAAGTTGAAATTAAAATTTCTAATGTTTTGTAGCTTGGGACAAGTTGCTTCTTCAGAGAAAAAAAAGGAATAACTGAATTGAATTAATACAAGAATAAATAATACACAATGAAACAAATAAGAATGAGTTCGTACAATCGAAATGAGAGTTTTTGATCGTGTCATGTCAAGTCATTTGGGTCAAGGTGGTTTGAAGTGAGACAGGCATGTATGCATAAGTTACTGTGATGTGAATATGTGAGAATAAAACTGTGTGTATATTCACGTGAATGAAATTCGATGTACTGTAACTGTGGTCGGTTAAATAGAAAGTCCTTCCATTTTGTTAAGTGCAGTTGGATTTAATGAAATGTGAAGTGCTTCAGCCATTCATCTTTCCTTATATTTGAAAAAATTTGGATATTTTTAATATCTATTTTATGATTGTGGTAGATGGTATGTACTGCTAATGTTGATTTAATTTGTAATTTTTCAAGTGCAACAGGATTATTAGGTGGCTGTTTAGTGTAGCTTTCATGTTCTTTGGCACGAGTTCTGATTTCTCGAGAAGACTCTCCAACATAGAAAGTAGCACAATTAACACAACCTAACCTGTAGACACAAATCTGTGTAGAGGTCAAGGGGATTTTGTCCTTTATGCTAACTAATGCACCTCGAATAGTGTTTGTAGTCTAGTAAAATGTTCGGATTCCATGTTGTTTCAGAATTCTTTGTAATTCATCTGTTGTGTCATGGCGGTAAGTTAGAACGGCTGTACCGATCCATGATGTTTTAATTGATTTACTATTATTTAGTAATAAATCGTTTCGTATTTTACAAATTTGTGGGAAATTATTAAGTTGTAAGATGCCGATCATATTTTCGTATTCAGATTTCTTGTCATCTTCTGACTTAATGAGTTTATTGGCTCTTCTGAATAAGTTTAGAGCCAGAGATATTTTTGCACTAAATGGATGTGTTGAGTTGACGTCGATGTATCGATATGATGGTGTATAGTTAATTCTACATTAGTGTAATGCCAATGAGGTGTTTATCACATAAAACTAATATTTTCAATGATGTCGTCCCTTCATAATGGAATGAAGGAATAAGGTGGTGATAAGGTCTAAAGACAACTGTTTATATACACATACATACTAGTGCTGTTTATAAGTATCCTGCCTACTATGAGCATTGGTTGATTGCATATAGCTACTTGTTCAATAGAATATTCAGTTGTATTTCCTCTGTTCAGCAATTTCTTTAATTAAACAATCACTTCCATGTAATCTGTTAATTAAAGAATGAATTCAGATTGTTGAATAATCTTTCTTGGTGCCTAATAACAAATCATAATTTCAGGATTTATTGTATTGAAGCCGTTAAGTCTTAGAATGAAAAGAATATTTGAAATCTTAATAGGGAAGCATAGTTATAAGTTGCTCTAAGGTATCTTAAAAGTATCTAAAGGTATCTTAAGGCATATTAAATGTCATAAAAGATCAATATGTTTTTGGTTTAAGTAAGTTGTAATTGGTTAATTAGTGTAGATATTGTTGATTCTCTTTGTGAGGTTACTCCATGTTTATGTATAGTTGTTAAATGGTGGTTTGTAGATGCAAATAACAAGGAATTCTACTTTACCTAAGTTTAGTCAAACAAGACGAACATATAGTGTTGATGGATTCATAGTTTAGAACTATCCCAATCAAGATATTCAAACTGCGATCAACCTGCTATCGAAGTGAGTGATCGAAAATACTGGTTGCAGTATCGATGTCCATAAAGAAACCTGAAATCAGTACGTTTCATCTCAAGCCCTAACAAATCATTACTCATTATGCTGCTGAAACCATGAATCCACTAGTTTGTTTAAAAGGGTATGAAATGACTAGTAAAGGTTTGTATGTTTGTTGTTGCTATGTTTAAATCATGTGAGGATTGCTCTGATTTAACCTTATATCACAATACTTACCACTCACCTTTTGAAATTTTTTCTTGTGATACAAGTAGATTAACTATTGAACAACAACAACCATTCCTTTGACTATCTAAACTTTCATTATTTCACAGACTAATTTGACTCATTTTATATAATATTACTGTCTACGTTTTTAGAATGTAATTGGATCTTCCTGTTGATTTGTCATGGACTGAAATTGATCAGTCTCTGTTGCCATATATGCATCCTGAGCGGATTACCTCGATTTAGCGATGGTTCACTAGTTTTGTTTGAGTTAGATTGTGACTGACAAGCGGAATGCGGGACTAGCGTTTCGTCCTATTCGGGGGTCTTCGTCTGGATGTACCTTCATCCTAGTGTTGATGTGTACATCGGGAGTCAAATCCAGTTCATTTCATTCAAAACGTCATCGCGTTCACTACTAGGCTACTTAGTACGAACGCCTGCACTTATGTAACGGGTATGTCTATGTAATCAGTTTGAATCACCCCATTGATTTGTCGTAAACTAAAATTGGTCAGTCTTTGATGAGCTTGGAGTTGGTAATTAGCACAAATCGAACTGATTTCGAGTCCCAGTGTGAATATCAACATTAGGATACAGGCACATCCAGACAACCAGTTCTGAAAAAGAACGAAATGCTAGTCCTAGAATCCGCTTGCAAGGCACAATCCAACTTTTTAAAAATGTCGATGTTTTATTTCGTTTATTTCAGTTGGGAATTTCGATTTCGCGCCAACTGTATGAAACACATGCACAAACAAACAATGAAATTTCCTTATCATGCATTAAACAAGTAGATAATTTTCTTCACTTATTTATGTCTACTTCTATGCTTTCATCTATGGCTCATACGTCATCAAAGTACCAATTTACACTTGACAACATTCTTTATCATGATGTCTAGTTGTAATGTTTACTCTTCTCTATGAATTTTTCGTTAACACTTTTTTCTTATTACGAGAATATCCCTTCGCCGGACACACTTGTCACTAGGATACAATGAAATTTCACCTTCTTTATAAAAGTAAATATACTGCTCTTTATAGTTTATAATTTTCTATTGTTTCTATGTAATACTGTTAAATATGTAGACTTTACTGGGATATGTACATCATGAGTAGAATGCTTTGGTACCGTCATCCTGTCACAAGTTTTAATTAAAGTTGAATCATAACTACTTATGGAATACATAAGGAAAGCTACATTCTATTTAATACTCGTTAGGTAGATGCGCATTGTAACATCTGATATCATCGAAATCATCTGATGAAATTAGTGACTATCTGGACTCGGTAGTCGATTAATAAATAAGTGAGTTGGTTCAATGTATAACAGAGTGATGTTAGTAGGGTACCGCTGAAAACCAAGAAGCCCCGAACAACTGTTTCATCCTGGCATGGAACTCTTTATCAGTGAGCACCCCAGATTCCACTCCAGAGCCTCTCTGGTCTTCAGTAGTACTCTGCCAACATCAATCTGTGACATTTTCATTAAACTAAAATAGTAATCTCCATAAACCATCTCAATTCAATGTAAGTGAGTGTTTGAAATGAAACTACATCACAACATTATTGAGAATTGACAGATGCATTCAATTAGATAGCAAAAACGTAATCAAAGTGAGATATTCGTTGTATACATGCATCACTATTAGTTGGTTACATATACATATTCTAACAGTTGTCTACTGATAATTTAAAAGTTTCCGTATATCTTCACATTGATATTGTTATGAAAACCAATTAATTATTATCTGTTGCTATATACACATCCTTAGTGAATTGCTTAGAAACAGAGAAAAAAAATACTGCATTTCCTCAGTTCCACTTGCTAACCACAATATCATGATTGATTATTTAGTTACATTATTGTTTCATTCACTGCTTAACATGCTTACAGTAGTGTTATAATTAAGTAGAAAATTAATGTGAGAAATTAGGGAAAAAAAACTGTAGGCATGAGATACTTGGTATCATAAACTAACTGTCATTTTCTTCTCTTCTTACTATCCTATCACTACTGCCACCGCCACCACCGCCGCCACTACCGTCACCACCACCATTATCTTTTCTTGTAAAATTCTCTTCCATTATCGTATTATTATTATTATTATTCATTAGGTTGTAATTCCATCATTCTATTTCATACACAACAAACATGAACAAATCTCATGGTTATAATGATTGGAAAAAATGCATTCATTCATCTAACTAACATTGATAATCAAATGAATTTGTTTTACAAAAGTAGTCAACTTAAACCTTTTTTTCTTTCTTTTTTTTTATGTTAATTTCTCGCTTATTTATTTATTGACAGGAACATTTTATTTTGTATTATTTATTTACTTTATAATATAGAAATTACCGTTTACAAGATTTCAACCAGTCATTATCCCCATTCCCCTCTTCTTTATCTTGAAAAGGAGGAGGGGGGAGACGTGGGAGGATGCTCATGAGTATGTACTTTTGTTTTTCGGAAGAGAGGGGGGAAACGAAGAAATTTTTCTTGCACCTAATTGTATATGTATAGGTATGTAGACCATTTTGGGAGGGGGAGAGTGTGTATGTGTGTGTAGAGGGGGGGCTAATATTGTGACTGATTGAAATTATGTAAACAAAAAATTGTTTTAATGTAAATAAATAAATAAATAAATTTATTAACAGGCGCCAAAATATGTCTAAATGACAAAAATTATTATACACAAAGTGTCATTGTGTTTTGTATGGCGTATTAAACAAAAATTATTATTAATTTATCAATAAACAGAAAGGTATGATAGTAGGCTAAGCTTTGATAAAAATGAAACCATTGAAGAAAATTGAAAATGACATAAAAGGAAAACACTAAGAATGTGGTTCACTACTGATTACTTTCGGTTACAATGATTGATGGTGGTGGTGGTGGTTGGGGGTGACTTGGATGGGATGGGGGTGGGGAACTTAACATGTTTGTTTATTTGTTTTTTTTCATTTATATTTACATTTTTGTAAATAATAATGAATCAAAATAAGAATGATTAGTTACAATTTATTAATTGATTTGTTTGTTTTCAATTTATGTTGGGAAGTAATGGAGTGTGTGGAGAGAGGAGGGAGGGGGGAATGAAAATGCATGTACCTATTTAAGTGACAGGCTAAATTACTATTGTTTATTACAAGATAACTCTAACCGTTACATGTTTTTTTTTTAAAATATGTACCTGTTGTTGAGATTAGAAACAGTAAAGGAGAGGCGGGGGGCGGTGGTGAGGAGAACATACATAACATGTGTAGTTTTCTTCTTCTTCTTTTTCACAATCAGATATTTTTGTATGGTTTTAATTGTAAACTACCTTACTTTGATTCATTAATCACTATTATGCTATTGTATCATTTGAAGAAGAGAAAAACAATTAGTATTTGTTTCGCCTTATCAAACAAATGTTTATACCGTTGTCATGTATGAAAGATGGTAAATCATAATCAGTGTTTTTCACCCGAATAACTATATCTATTTATAGTATGTAAGACTGTAATAGGGTTTGGCAACCTATTGACACATTTTGCATTCTAAATGTGTATTTAATGCTTTATATTTTTTCTTGTTTTAGATTAGTTTTAATTAGTTTGTTAGTATTTTGTAGTAGAGTGAATGTGATTGAGTTACGCAGTAAACCAGAGAACATTTGACAGTTACTTCATTCTGATGTAAGATTTCTAAGTGGAATAGCATGAACGTTAGTCAATGCCACTGTTGATAATTACTTTAATTACGGCTTATTTGAATTCTACTAGTCACAGACATCACAATTTGATTGAAGTGTGAATTCTACAATTCCTTCCGGCTTAGTAGTGATGATTTCAAAGTGACATTTAATATCATGAATACTCATTTCCAGTGTAGAGTTTCATGTTAGGATGAAAGGATTGTTCAATGTTTCTTATTTCCCACTGGTGCCAAGCCGATATCAGTTGCTGACGAATCCAAACAATATATTCGATACCGATCCCCATAAATCATCTAAACACCGTTACTCTTATTAAGTTTGAAAGTATTTGGTTTGATAGTGAGATGAATAGTTACCGCGAAGTAACACACGAAAACGTAATAGTTGTCTCTCATTTCTGACTGGTTTTCAGTGTTTGTATAACTTAAGTCAGTCCGTGAAATGGAACTTCAGAATCATCATCCTTCACAGCATTCAGTATTAACTAGTTAATTATGTCTTCTAACCACCTCTTTGCCCTTAAGCGCTTCTATAAAATGTTTATAAACTATCGTGAATGTAATTACTGAGCGTCTCATGAGGTACGACTATCGTGGTTTATATCTTTCCTTCCTTATTTTCTCGTCTATGGACAAATGAAAAGTAATTCCTGTACAATTCATACATCAGCTGAAAACTCATGCATAAATGTAGTGTAAGTGTAAGATTGTTGACAAATATTAGTAGATAATTATATGAATGGTTGATGATTTCAAATCAAATACACATTGTGTTGAATAATGCAAGTATCACTATTATCACTACTAACTCTGAGTACTTGTAGACCTGTTCCTATTAACGGTTTTCGAGTGGATGATGCATCAAGAATGGGAAGGCTGGGAAACAAGGGTGAAGAATCCTTTATTAGTGGTATATAATATCTAGGATATTTTTTTCTAGGTCATCCAGTAACATCTGTAAGACTTTTCAGCTATTCAGATAAGGTATTCAACTGTACCCATTTGATAAAGTTCTTTATTTTGCAAAAACCTTTATTAATTTGGAAACTACTTAATAGTTAACAGTTGATTTATTTATATTTTGTCACAGTTTGGTCTCGATTGGATGCTACTGAAAACCAGGTAGCATCAGATAGTTGTTTCATCCTAATATGGAACTCTTAAATAGTGTGGATCTACGACTACTCCAGTGAATCAAATTTAAGGCATTTAGGTCTCACAACGAACACTTAACTATTTGCATCACTGAATCGGTGTCTAATGGTAAGATTTCTACTTCCATTAGTTTGTGACATACCACGACTTCCATTCATTGTCATTGATGATAACTGTTTCATGTCCGACATTTCTGAACTCAACCAGTCACGACTAATAGTTGTCATTTCTTGTTTTACAGCTCATTATTAGTGTTCAAGACAATATAACTTAATTTGATATTACGAACCGAAACAGCATAGACTACTGTCAAAAACGTATAGGTATAAACAGATGATTCTTTGACAATGTACATCCTTGATCTCACTAAAGAAGTTGCTTTAAGAACCTTCATGTTTCTCGACCAATAAGCCAGCATGTAATCAACGTATGCTTTTATTCTAATTACAACTCAATTCACGTAGGTCAAAGATGATCACAAGTTGGGAGTCGCATACTTAAACGAAATAACGGCTTACCAATACTTCCTGGTTTTCAATAATTGTTCAACCTAGGTCACCTTTCCATATTAAATTCCAATTCAACGATTTCTACAACATTCTATTACAATCTAACTGAAACTGCATTCACTACTTTTAGGTTTATTGTTGAATACAGTAACTTGAAGTTGTTGAATCGGAAATAGAAAGGTTTAAGATTCTAAGTGTTTTAGAGTCATGTTCGTATGTTGTACAAAGTATCTTTTTCTCAAATTAAGTTCATGGGTATTTCAAATAGTAAACTTTCTTGACCTGCCTCAGGTTATGGTGCATACTTTACTCATGTGTATGTTGTATTACTAAAATAATTTACCTGGAAATTATAACTGATGCATTAAATTCACCACAAGAGTGGTTCACTTAGCTGTTAGTAACCAAATCTATCGATAATTAAAATAAAAATTGTTTTATGACATAACATACTACTTATATTTCAAGTACAGAGTTCTCTCCAACAATTTGAAAAGATTTAGAAAATACATTTGAGTAGAATCAGTTGAGTATTCGTTTCGCTTTGACTGACCTTCATCAGTCGCTATTTGAAACCTCTGTAATAATTTAAAATCAAATTGAAATTAGAAGGCACCACGTCGAGATTCTGGAAGGTTCTGTCGATCAGTGATTGGATGGAATGTCTCTTGCTCTTTCAAGGGTTCTTGAGGCTTCGTTGAGGTTTTTGGGAGCCGTCCCAACAATAACAAATAAGTGATCGAACAAAACATCACAGTCACATATCAAAGCACATTCAGGTAATAAAGGACTAAAGGTTTAGATGTAGGTGATTTCATTATGGAAAAACGTTGATGGATAGTAAATATAAGAATTAAGTTTATGTTATCAAGGTAACGAAAGGCTTGCAACTGTTTCCTTTTATGTTCATAGGTCAGGTTTTTAACTCTTCAGAAAGTTTTAGGAGACTGATTCTCGGCTGTTTACTAATCATCTTGAGTGATTTTAAAGTGTCAACCTGGTGTTCTGTGTCTAAGCGATGTATGGATATTATACTATCCAGTGGTAATCTTTCCATTTAATCAAAGGATTCTTGACAAGTGTTCAAAACATTTAAAAGTAGTTCTCTTTTCCGTTCAACCAGTGTAGATGTTTTGGCGGGTACGAGTAAATACGCAGACATACTCGGCGGCAATATGAAATAAACATGTTGTTTTGTTTAAAATTATTAGTTCGGTCACTGGGTAGATTGTTTAGTGTAGTGATAAACTATCGACTAGCTATCCATGCATCAATATCACTTTTAAAATGTAGCTGGATAAAAACGTACTTTATGTTAACTGCTACTACTTTCGTGTTTTTATCTTTAGTTTTATTACGGTTATCAATGACATTTCTGGGAATGACAAATATCTCGCAGAGATTTTTCTATGTTCATAAATTCTTAATTGATAGTACATGTAGTTTCTCCTCCAGAAAATAATGTTCTGATCAGTGCTTTCTTATAACAGATTGGACAAGAAACCGTTAATATCCCAATTTAGACCGTTCTATGTACGTTTATAACAAAACATAATGATGAACGGTGCCTTCTAATCTACTGTATATTTCAATATCATGAAAGTGGAAATCATCATACATTACGTGCTCCATGATAAACTAGATAGCATAATGTGCCCTGTTGAAAAGTTATTTACAGTGGTCTGTTAAATCATACAGCTCTTTCACAATCCATCTGCATATATACATTAAAATATGGTTTACATAATCTAACTAATGATGGAGGAAATCAATGTGTATTTGAATTCATTTACAGCTCCTATATCTCAATCATCCTCATATAGGTGCATACAGATTGTAGTAGTATGCAGTGGAAATCAGCATGGGTATTATTAGCAATAGTAGTGTCAGTAGTATTAGCACAAATGGTGGTGGAGATAGCACTACTAGTATAAGTGGTAGTAGTCGTATATCCCCATTGGTAGTAGTACTAGTCATAGTTGCCGTCATCGTCGTTGTAGTCATGCAGTAGTATTAGTAGTAGTATGGGATACTAGCAGCCATTAAGTTAGCTATTTACAACCACTGTCTAGCTACAATCGGTTCCCATTGAAAATTATAAAATTCGATAGTCTGTGCAAAATTTTTACTACCAACTAATTTTGAAATGTATTTACTAGAGTTCGAGTAAGAGGCTACAATCAATTCAATATATTCATCTGAGCAATTATGTAAATATTACCAATCGAAATGGACTACTGTTGAGCAAGATCATTAGTTGACTGAAGTTAAACGTATAAATCTCTGAGTGCCAACTCAAGGATAGGAAGGTAAACTCTTGCCGCCTGAAGTAGAGGTCCTAGGTTTAATTTGCAGCTGAGTTATAGATAAACATTGGGGAAAATGTTCTAAACAAAAAACAAAATATCTATTGAATGCTTCCTTGTTTTCAATAGTTGTCTAGTCACAGTCTATCTCTGACGTAAAATATTAATTATCTATCTATCTATCTATCTATTATATATATATATAGTTTTTACAGAAATTGACAGATTAGTGAAGTGGTGATTTCGTCGAGCAGATTAGTGTCTACTAATGGAAAGTTAAACGCTTTTAGTATTCGATTTTAATATCAGCGATCGTTTGGAGTTAGAAAACCACTGAAAACCAGGAATTGGAAGTAGATAGCTGTTTCACTCCAGTATGAAACTTTTCATTGGTGTACATCCACAATCTCTTCTAGGAATCGAGTCCAGAATCTTCAAGTTTTCATGGATCGAATGTATCGGGGTGGGGGGAAATGTTAGTTGTATCAATTTAAAAAACTACATAACACTATATTCTACTAAGAATTGCTATTACAAACGAACATAAATATTCTTTTAATAAGTAGTACATTACTACACTTTTAAAAATTTTTTCACATAATATACCACATTTTTCCACATACGTCAACTTCCCTAAATTCACGGGAATAAATTATCTATGTCTTCGATGTATCTATTTTAATTCAGTTGAATACAAATTAGGAGACGTGTACACTTCCTAAGCACCACTACCAAGCATATTATATCTGAAAATACGAACTTGACGCCATATTATTTATAATGAGAAGAAGGAAATGAATATATTTAGCCATAATGTTCAGTAATAATATCACTAATAATAGTAATAATAATAATAATAGTAACAATAATAATAATAATGTGAAATCTCCTATGTTTTCTATTACTAATGGTATAATAAAGTAGTATATTGGACAACAACTAATTTATCAAATCACTTAATTTCAATACTAGTTCGAACCCCGCACCCCACCCGTACGCCATTCAATCTATTTCAGTTTAAAATACATACTAGCATCAATAGCCTTTATTCAGATTGTACAGCTAAACACTCAGTACATAGATATCATGCTAGTATTGAATTATGCACTACATGTAAAAGGGCACTCATGATGTTGTATGGAATAATAATGAAATTTTCATAGTTAAATCAGCTGGTTTACTGAACACAAAACCTCTGAAATCTGCTACCTGGGCTCCTCATCCTCTAATCTGTTAATATACATGAATGTATTAGTATGTGTAGTCTTCTTTATGTACATGGTCAATAGAAAACAAATGAATTACTGTTTGTGAGTTGTCAAAATTTTACCCTACTCCATCTTCCTTTTTCCGTCGAAAAAATTGTCATTAACAAAGAATTCAAATTTATCACATTTCGCTGGACTTAGAAGTTTAGCCCAATAGATTTCGGTTTACTGATTTAAATATAAGTTGCTTACTGTTTATGCAGGTTTAGAAGTTCTTAGACTTGAATCTTGGTGAAGTTTAAGCTACATAATGTAGGAGTACAACACATGGTTAACCCCTTATTCAATGAATCAACCAATAAGTTATAATCATCGTTGACCCCGGTACATGTATGCTTCAGCAAGTTGTCGCATAATGTCAACATAACAAAATGAAATTAACATAAGGAGTCAATATAAATGAAACAGAATTACTAATTCATAAAACGGAACAAATATAAGGGATATGGTTTGAGAAGGTCTAATGAAAAAGTGTTTGTGAAGAAAAACTGGAACTGCTTCTCGATCGTAATCGATTTTGTGTAGCTGGATACAACAATCCCTATTATGTAGTCTCTACCTACCAGTATGTATCAGATCTTAGTCAATTATTTCATTAACTTTATAACATGTTGTATTTTGATAGTCTCCAGCTTCCTATAAACACACCTCTACTCTAGACATCGAGATAGACGTTGTTTAGAGATGTGTATTATATATACCGATCACTTGATTTAGTAAAGCATTCAAAGTTTTAACTAATTTCTGATCTCTACTTATTACCCAACGACTAACGTGATCATTCCTAACTTGATCGTTTTATGATATACATTACACAGAATTGCTTAGTACTTCATATTTTGTTAATGAATTTCCAGTTGAAATCAGTCCATAGTGCAAACTATTTTTATTAGATTCTTAACAGAAAGTAATCTTAAACTGTGGAACTAAGTGGGGTGGGTTAAAACCCTACATGTTGGGACATTAGTTCATCCATGCTTCGTTAACAAGTAACAGTTGGTGGGAAGAACAACCAACTTGAAATTACAGAAGACCGTAATTAATGCGTAGATAACATTCGATTATCTACTTGTACGCTATTGGTTGTCTTCAATCCTGGTTAGTTCGATCAGTTTCTTCTGGCTCCCTTCTTGTCTTCTGTATCCTCTTCATAAGCTTCACTTATCATTTTCCTGCAATCTTCCTTATCAACTGTCGACCGCCGATATTTTTGCATAACATTTGATATTATACCACTTTGTGTGAAACCCCTACGTTTAAAATTTATCACACCGGAACGAAATGTAAGTCAATTAGGTTATCCTAGAGATTACATTCTAGTCACCTAACATATAAATACATCTGCGCCTCAACATCACCCAAAAGGAGACTTAGTGTAATTTTCACTAATCGTTTATTATTTGCTTATTTTCACTTATCTACATATTTATTATTGTGCACAGATTATTAATATGTATTGTTATTGTCGGAAACGGACTACTTTCACATCTAAAAGTAGTATATGTATACTGCTTTTTTGGATTGGATCAAAAATACATTGTAATTATACTACTTCTATTTGCATGGAAGTTATTTCAGTAGACGTCTCCAGATGTTATGACAATTCTAATATGATATATATGTTTACAAATGATGTTTATATATATATATATATTACTGATTTACCTACTTATTTAGGTATGCACTGCACATATATACACACCAGAACAACTGAAAACCACTACACTTATTTACACTATATCTAACTGAATGCAAAAAGCTAACTATTACTACTACTACAACAACAACAACTACTACTACTTATTGTTTTACATAAAGGAACACCCTCCACCCTCCACTTTAGGAAGGGAAATTAATTACTTATTCTTTACATAAGTACCAAGACATTTAGATTCTAATAAAAAAAAATAATGTAATGATGCATAGATCATTTGATACTAATATATTCTAACAATATTGGATATAACATTGGTAACAGTAAGAGGTAGTGTAAAACAAATAGGAAAACAGAGAAAAAAACAAGTACAATAGATCAATTTGATGGGTACCCAAATGAAGTGTGATCTATTGCTTAAACGTATGCATACCTATACACAGATTACATTTGCCTACTGTTTATGATTGGTAAGAACTGTCTCCTAAATTAATTCAAGTTTCTTGTTATGTGAATTATAGTTTCAATCAATGGTATATTTTAATGTATCTTGAAACACTGGATGAGATCATTAGAAACTGGATTACTTATTAGATGGAATATATCATTGTTGTTGGTATGTTGTGCGAATTAAAATCTCTTATTAGTTTCCATCATGATATATAGGTGGAGGGGGGGGGAGTAAAACGAAATTATATTTGTCTATATTAATAAGCAATTAATCAATGTAAATGTATTCGTCGTACAAGACGTCGATTATGACCTGAATAGATTATTAGTAATATTTCCAAATTCTAAGACAGGATTATTCAAGTTTGAATTCTACGACAAGTATGAGTTATTTCTAAATTTCAGGTATGAAGTAGTAATGCACACTAAGCATCATGAAATCTATATTCATGATTTCCTACAAAAGTTCTTTCACCATTCAACATCAACAGTATGGTACACAGGATTTAGTGCTACTAACACTAATGGTCACATTACAATCTGACTGATTGAAACTGATCAACAGTAAAAAGAACGAAATAAACATGATAAACACGATAGTCTCGACTACTTTATGATCAAATAATTCACCTAAAGAAGTCGGTATATCCTGTTCATAGGTATGGAAGAAGAAAAAGAAGAACCAGATACAGGTACTAGTTATTTATTTCGTTTATCGCCAAAATATTGAGCTCAGAATCTAAGGGTTTTGCAGAAAGCCCTTAACAAAGAATCTGATGAAATCTAATGGATGATATTTCTAACTTCAGTGAATCTATAACATATTTTTCTCTACCTTATACATTGCCATCAATCGGTTATTGCCTCACACTTGGTATGATTGAATCCCATTAGTTTGGTTTTATCATTCAATTAGAAATTTACTCCTAAAATTGTTGACTAATGAGCTACTGTAGATCGTAACTGAGTGTTGTGTAGATTGTAAAATTCACTGAAATTATAACAATCAATCATCAGAGAATGGCAGGTTGATCACCTTAGTTGTTAGAAAATCTAAAACTAATGAGCCCGATTACATAATGGGGTTGTAGATGTAAACTACAAAGATGTCCTATACAACGACAAGTCAACTCCATTCTTTATGAATTCTTGTTTATCACTAACACTTATTTCAAAAAAACTGTAATATACTTAATATCTCTATACACTAATTCTTATCTATGTTTAACTACAATGTGATGATGATTATTAATATCTTCTATCCAATCCATTATAAAATAGTATTGGTGAGAACATTGTTTCTCAAAGCCAAAATGGTATGTACTTTAGATACAATAAATTCAATCAAAACTTATTAACATCAAACAATATCTACAAAAGAATGGTTATTCAGTAAAATTCATTGACAAATACAATGAACATAAAATTGATAAATCAAACGAAACGACAGTCTAGAAAACAAAACTGCTTTCATTCAATTCGATTTTAAAGATGATGATATTGTAGAAATAATCAGAAGAAGACTCAACTCAACATCAATGAGAACTTATTATATCGTAGATAACAAGATGTTCATTGAAACAATCGAAAATCAACAGGTATTCTTTTTATGTTACTGCTAAATGTTTGTATAAATTTACATGTACCTGCAAAAGCAAATATATTGGCAGAAGAGAAAGAAGGGCCTGCCTGCATTCTAATGATCCTGTTTAAAAGAGTCTGAGATTCTGAGGATTGAAAACATCCAACAGCGCAATCGACACATATCTGATGAACACAGGATACCAGATTGATATCCCTGACTCCTTCAAAGTGTTCAACAGACAAAATCTTCAAATCTTCTAAATTATGCTGAAGCAATTGCTGTTAAACGCCTGAAACCAAAGTTGTGTATCCAAAAAGAAACTCTTACAAGTTGTTGTTCACCGTGGTAACTTAAGTTTTAGGTTACTACAGTCTTGTCATAATTCCTTCTCCAAATTTGATTTGTTACTTTAACGTCTTTTTTTTCTTCAGTTCAGATTTAAATGTCTAGTTACATCATTGTTTTTAGACTGTTGAGTCTAACTTATTTAATTATATTATCATATCACATTTTAAGTTTCAGAACTGAGCTTAATTCGTATCATTCTCAAGTGTTACCAATCGTCTCTTAATTTTCATATTGTGTAATCATCTAAACTCTGATCATTATTCTGTTTTATAGTACTTTCTTTTGTATCGGATACATTTAGTTACAGCATTTTATCCAGCATACTAGTTATGTTCATATATCCAACAAGTTTATATAATTTTGATTTCAACTAAGTTCAAACATTTTCATGTCAAAGTTTACTTCCAAATACTAATATTATTCTAGATTGTAGGCAGCTGATGAGAAACTAACGAAATGAAATAACTTCATCGTATTCTACACATATATTTGTTCATGCTCTTTTGAAGATTGTTAACCAAATAGATTGTTGATTGTTTATTACTGATTGGTTAAACTAAAATAAATTACAGAGAGTATTGTGTATTGACGAGATAATTAAAAGTGAGGAAATAGCTTACATGTTCCTCATAAGATCTAAAAATTAGAGAGTTTAGTATAGGGATGATTTTGAACTATTCTCAAAGTGTCCGCGATAAATAATCACTTTGACCAATCAGCGTTAAGTATGAAATTTTGAGTTAATAAATGAACCAATCAGACTCAAGAATTTATAGTCAGTTTTATCCAATCAGAAAGCAATAGTTGGAAATAAATATTTTGTCCCTAAGTACGGGAATATTAGCAGCGGTTTTCAGATCTCCATAAATTAAGTGGTTGATATAGTTAATTTAGTGGAGATCGGTATTTTAATCGACTGAATATGTCACAGATTGATGTTGACAGGGTACCAATGAAAACCAGGGAGCACTGGACAGCTGTTTCGTTTCTAATGTGGAACTCCTCAGCAATGCACACCCCAGATTCTGCACCAGGGGCCTTAGGTTGGATGGATGATCGTCGCGCTATATATCACAAATCGATGGAAGTGGGAATTCTACCGTTGGTTGCTGATCCAGTGGTGGAGATTGTTAGGTGATCACCAACCTGAAGCTTAACGTGCGAAATCTGGGGTGCTCACTGCCGAAAAGTTCCACGCTAGAAGGAAAAAGTTGTCTACTATTCCCTGGTCTTCACTGGTACCCTTCCAACATCAATCTATGACATATTCAATTAAGTATATATTCAAAGTTTCTTTAGGTTTTTTTTACCTGTAACTATAATTTAGAGGCATTTATATTATTCCGTTTATTTGTTATAGACTGAAGTTGATCAGTCTCTGTTAATGTATGTACATCCTAAGAGGATTACCTTCATTTAAGAGTAGTTCACAAGTATGCATTCAATCTAATTTTTTACCTGTAAAGTTGAAACAACTGCCTATATTTTTAAACTAATTATATGAATGTAAATAATCTTTTATGCATTCTTAAATTGATTCTAATTAAACTATTGGGTTACGGTTATGTTAGTGTTGAGGTTAAGGAGAGAATTAAGTGGCATTTAAGGTTAGTTTAGGTTTAACATTAGTTATGAATATGGTTAATGTATAGTGTTAATTAATGTTTTATATATAAGTAAGAACTTAATATTTGATTCATGTAGCGCATAATAATTTTCAGTATTTTCTCAGTGGGTAAGTTCCTTTTTAAGAATTTTATGCAATAAGAACATCATCCATAGGTAATTCAGTAAGTAACTTTTAATTATTGAATTTTACAGATCATAACCAATTACTGAGTATGTTATAAAACTATTTATTGGCTATAGTGAAGTTTCTTAAAAGAATTTTTATTGACATTACAATGAAGTTATGTTGTTTAATATGATGGCAAACTCTAAGAGACTAATATACATTCTGATAAAGCTAAAGTTTATTAATTTCATTATTTCTATTGCTAAATACATTTGTAGTATATAGACTTTCAATTCATGAGAATTATAAGAATTCAATCAAACTATGAATAGTACTATACCTTTATGGATTAAACTTATCATGTGACAACTATAACTTAACCTACTGTTATGGTGTACATTTTATTCACGGTATTCAATGAATTCTTTATTGGAAATTACAGTCGAATATATAAAAGTTGACAGAAAGATAACCAATAGTTGAGTGCAATACATTCAAAAAGAATATTGAATACGTTAAAGAATAACATGTAGCCATTTTGTCAGTACAATCAATTACATTGAAGTGTAATTGGATGTTGTGAAGATTGTGGATACGAGAGCGAATATTATAAAGTAGTGTGATTTCGATAACTATTGAAAATCTGGATATATTAATGGAGAGTGGAGTTGCTTTGTCGTTGCATGGATCACCTTTGTAGTTTACATCCATAACCGCATCATGTAATCAACGTTGAAATCATTAGGTTTTCGAAGCAATGATACTATCAGCTTGCCGTTCTCTGGTAGATGATACTAATAACTTCAGTGAATTCAACAATCTCTACAAAATCCAATTACAGTTATTGTCAGGAGGTAAAGTCCTATTTAAGAGATCTGTACCTTGAAAATTTCTCTTCTTAAATATCATTGATAATGAACCTATAACTCTCTTTATACGATGTTTTTTACAGTCATGTTGTATACCTTATTCATCGTTCGATCACTGTGCAGTGACCCAGTTTGATCGTCGGTAAGTCCTTTATAATGCTAATAGAATTCTATCGATCAAGTTTAAAAGTGGCCACCATTCTAAATGATTCGACATTACTGGCATTATGTTGGAGTGAGAGATGGTTTGGAGGTAGTCAGTAGGGAACTCTGGACCTCGATTTCCAGTTTAAAAGTCTGACCTTGAGATCGGTTGACAGTTGTTTGGAGTCTCATATGTTTTTCACCTGTAGGAATGCTGCCCTTGCCTTGCCAATCCTTACCTTTACGTCTGCATCGGATCCTCCTTGTTCATCAGTGATGCTTCCCAGGTACGTGGAAGTATCCACTTCTTCTAGAGTTTTTCCATCAAGTTCAACTGGGTTGATGCTCCCTGTGTTGTATTTAAGGATCTAGCTCTTTTCCTTATGTGTGTTCAGGCCTACTGATGCTGAAGTTGTTGCTACTGTGGTTGTCTTCACTTGCATTTGTTGGTGTTGGGGTTAGAAGAGCCGGATCATCCGCGAAGTTCAAATCATCGAGTTGCATCCGACTTGTCTAATGAACTCCATGCTTCTCCTCAGATGTGAAAGTCTTCACGATCCAATCAGCCACTAGAAAAAAGAGAAAGGGCGAGACTAAACGGCCTTGTCTAACTCCGGTCTTCACTGGAAATGAATCTGTCAGGTGTCTTCTATGCACAACTTTGCACTGTAGTCCGTCTTAAGAATTCCGAATAATATTGACGAGCTTCTCTGGTACACCGTATTGTCAAAGAATTTTCCATAGTAATATCCTGTCTACACTATCAAACGCTTTCTCATAATCAATGAAGTTTATGTACAGTGACGAGTTCTATTCAATTGATTGTTCAACGATTATCCGTAATGTTGCGATTTGGTCTGTTCACGACCGATCCTAATGAAAACCATCCTGTTGATTTCGAAGTTAAGCATCCACTGAATCGTTTATTCTGTTCAGCAACATTCTGTTGAAGACTTTTCTTGGTACTGATAATAGTGTCATCCCTCTGTAGTTTTTACATTCATTCCACCTGTAGCTCTTCTAGATATACCGCTTATCCCAAGCCCGAGTAAATAAGGAGGGTTGACCATCGGGCTAGCATTCCCATTTCGGAAAACACAAGCTTGCAAAGAAAAAGCACTAACCAGATTAAATTAACTAAACCATATAGATATTTATCATAAAAAGCATTCTGTTAACTGTAAAATTTATCATAGGCTACTTATATATTATGTGTATAAATTATAACTTTTCAATTTTCTTAACCTACATTAAACTAATTATACCTTCTAGGAACTACTAAAATAAAATCAAGAATGAGTTAATGCACGGCCTAAATAGCCAATTGGTGAGGGCCGTGAGTTTGAATTCCCGACCGTAGCTGCTACCTTGACGTGGTGGTCGAGCTTACCTATCATGATGATCCAAGTGAGCTACATTAGCTGGGACGCATGTTCCTCTGCATCCTACCATGCCAAGCAGGTCAATTGGAGAGCGACAAGACCAAAGGAAGCAATTTAAGATCTGAGGGTGAAGTCAAACTGCTGACTGCAGCGAGGTGTGACAGCAGTAGGGTGTTTCCCTGGGATCACCAGAATCTACAGCGATGCTGCCTTCTTAACGGGAGGAAAGAGTTAGAAAAGGTCGACCCCGAAAACGTCACACCTTACCCTACTCCACAGATTTCCGTCTCCGGCAGTAAGGCCTTCTAAAGAACGGAGCTAGCACTTCAAAAACTCCCCATAATAAGGCCGTGCGTGATCGGCCTCAAGTAGTTGTCCCTTGGACTTTGCGATCGCACTTCAAGGTCACTATAACCAATACTAACCCAGTTTCTTTTTCAGGTACTTCAAGAATTAATATCCTTCCATGGTGTGGGCAGCCAGGAAGTGAAAATTCCCCTCACACATCTAACAGCACACGAGATCATCTTGTTAGAGGCCAAATCCCACCATCAACTCTTAATAACTCTCTTATTACCATGCCTAATCCTTCTAACATAATTTTATCACCTCGCATCTCTAATGCTAATGATTTGAGTTCACAAAATGAATGTTTTCTATACTGAATTGATCAAATTTCAAAGTATTTTAACATTTATAAAATTTACAATGTTTCTTTTTCAAAAAAAAACAACAAAAGAAAAGATTTTTCTTGAAAAGAAACAACAGAACAAGGTTCTTGTACAAGAACAAATAAAGAAATAAAATTAAGTTTTGAATAGGTTGTAAAATATTAAAAGAGTTGAATAGGTGATGGGATAGTACAGCAAACATAAAAGATATACATTTCAAGTTAGTTTTATTTTTATATACTACTATATTTACCACTATTGTCAGTAGTATTATATTCATAGTAAATTAAACCTCTGTCGAATCACAGGTTGAATATATATATATATATATATATATATATATATATATATATATATATCATAAATCCTAGAAAATATATTCCAAACTAAAATCAATAATTTTGAAGATATTATACTATTAAAGATAGTTAGTCGTCAATTGTACAATGGATCTATTATCATTCAACCTTCATTGTTTATTGCATATACACTCTCCTACCTATACTACTTTTATAATTTCAAATGAAATATATGATAACAAGTAATCAAATTGATAATATTATAATTATGAACAAATAGTAGGTTGTTCAATGTTTAATAATTTTTTCTGTTGAACATTTAACTGTACATTATGATCTATATCAACATTATGATTACCAATAATGGATTGAATAGAAAAATTCGGTAGACAATTAATAAGAATGTTATTTGATTCTGATGAATGATGTAGACAGTTTGATGTAGATGATGATGATGATGATGTAACTGTTGTTGTTGTAGATGAACAACATTCAGTGATAAGTGAATTTTCATTAGTAGAATTCAATGGGATATGATACATTGTTGATGAGGATTGTTGTAAATTAGACTTTTGAATATTGTCTATATAATTAGTAGGCCATAATGATTGTTGATAATTTCTACTTAATTTCTGTGATAAAAAATGATCTAAACATTGATGATCCTGATAGTATTGATGATATTTAAGACCTAAATAATCATCAGTTAAATTGACTGATGGTAATTTATGAATTTTTGATGTATAAAGACAATTAGACAATAATGCTTGTTGATTTTGTACAATCGAATCAATTGTGATTTTAGAAGAAGTAGGTGTTGTTGAAGATGATGATGATGATGATAAAGAAGAAGAGGCTGGGGAAGAATAGGATGACGAAGAAGCGGATGAATGAACATCAGATTCTGTTGATACTAGAAATTCTTTAGACAATTTTATAAATTCTGTTATTTTTGAGATTTCTGATATTGATGATTTGTCAGAATTGATAACTGATGTTGACAATGGTAAGGATGATGAGGTGATAAGTACAGAGGATTTAGTACGTCGTTTTCGGCGTCTGAAAAAAAGGATGCTTTTCACAATTAATAACTGTATACTAGTATGTTGTTATTTTCTGTAGTGACTTAGAATATACAGATGATAGAATCTTCTTTATTGAAAATGCCAAGATAAGTGAAGTTATTTGATCAAAATGCGTTTCTAGCCCTGTAAATCAACTAGTAAGAGAAATATGGTTGAGTACGTAGATCATTTCAATAACCTTAAGAGTTTGATCATACTTCATGGCTTGGTGTTTGAGGATATCTCAGTATAGATTTAGAAAGCTTGTTTCTTGGCTTTAGCCAACTTTGTAGACTACGAAGTTATCTGTCAACAAGAGGACAAGTATATTGCTCATGTTTATTGGGAAAAGTGAGTAAACAATACTCAACTTAGGAACGGGGTTTTAGAGAAAGGTGCGAATTAGTTGATATGTCTGTGATCTTCCACAGTTTCTGGTCGTCTGAACATATATTATGAATATCCAACCACCGCCTAGCCTACATCGATGGAGTCTGCGCGACTGTCATAATAAGTGGCTGAAGATTGGATGACATGTCTTAAAATCAGTCAAGATGTTGCGGGTTTATTTATTAATTGTTTTTCTTTATATATTGTGTTTTAAAGTTATTTTGTCAGATAGGTACTAACTTGGAATCCTCAAGGAGAAAGGAAAAGTGTAAGATCGATGAACATACTGCATCTATAGTTGGAGCCAAATATGAAAAGAACGAACAGCACTTGATAAGAACTGGAAAGGATAGCCCATAACAGAGTCAATTGGAGAATGCTGGTCGGTAACCTGTGCTTTACTCGGAAGGAGAGGAAGTAACAGGCGAATAAATGAATGGATGAATCTCCTCATAAACTAATTTTTACTTTTCAGTTGATATTCCTTTTGTCTGAACTTTGTAATGACCACTGATGTTACTATTGCTTTAGTAACCATCGTGTAGTGTTGATTGAACCTGGCAACTTGGATTGATGTGCATATATGCCAGGTTCTAAGTTATCCTTAGCTAACTGATCTAATTATTTTATCTTGAATGTAGTGTGTAGGAAACTCTACTTCACGCTAATTTACATTAGTTAATAGTACATGCTTTCAATCTTAAAGAAACTAGCTTTTTCTGTAGGATTCAGATCTGGATCATTCATTTCACTATTTCACATACTGTCAGTAATGCTGTTCGGGGAGCCATTTGAATCTTTCAGGATAAAGGTATTTACCTTAATTGATCACTGAGACGTAATGATCAATGTCTCTTTTATTTAGTCATTTCTAATACAAATCAAATTCTATCTATTATGTTACAGTGTCTCCATTAGTCTAAGTCACTGGAAGTTATGCACACTACAGTTTGGTGCTAGAATTAGGTAAACTGACATTGGTTACTAATTAGTAATTAATTTCATATCCTGCTTCACACTTTTTATATACATACGTGTTATATTAGTCGAACTACAAGTCGTTTAGACTGTAAACTTTCTATGCTAAATCTAGCTGTTTACTTTTGTTACAAATTAATGTTGGTTAGGTACCAGTGAAGATCACTGGATAGCGGTTTCATCCTGGTATGGGACTTCTCATCAGCATACACCATGGATTCTTCCTGAGAATCAAACCCAGGGCCTACAGGTACCGCTGGACCACATGACATCAATGGTAGATTTCCACCTTCCATCAGTCTATGATTTAACACACCGATCATTTATTGTTATTTGTGGTAATTAACTCACTTTTGGCATGTCTAAACCCCACCAGTCACACCCTCTCACTAGAACGTCGGGAATATGATGAAATTATTTATTAGTGAGTTGATTAATGTAACTGTACTGCTGCGGAATCGAGAGTACGCACTGCTGAGGAGTCGAGTGTCAGGACAAAACAGCTGTCCAGTATTCCTGGCTTTCAGTGGTACCCAAAAAACATCATTGTATGACAAATACGAGCAACTAAACTTAATACCTGTCTCCAAAAACCATCTTATTTCATTAGTAAACGTTACGAAAAAATATCTTGTGTTCATAAATAGCTCATAAGTACCATATCACATCATCTTATATAATAATCACTTAGAAGCAAATCTAAAATGTAAAAGTTTGTTTAATTTAAAACTGACTATATATTTTTCATGATACTGTTTATGACTGCATTTGACTAGTCACTGTTGTCACATGTGTCAATTAACTCAACAGAACATTAATTTAAAAGTATATTTAAAGTCGTATTGTAACTGACAAGTGGAATTCAGGCAGTTAATTTTATCCTTTGTATGACTATGCAACTGGATATAACCTATCATATTCTAACATCGTTATTTACATGAAGATTCGAGTCTGAAATCCTTTGAAATGTCTACGACATTTACAGTATACTGCCTTACCATGTGATACAGATCAAACTGTTCTTAATTTCCGTGATTTCAATATTGTAATAGTTAATTGTGGACTTCATTTTTTCTACAGAATAATGAGATACATAACAGTTTAGGTTTTCTCATCTCTTAAATTACGACTGTTAAACAGCTTTCATAGAATATCCATACGATCTGTCCAGTACAATTAAATCAGTATGTTTTATTAGAATCAATATTTATTATCAAATCACAATGTTCGAGACAAGTAATAATTATGAAAATTCTAACTTTGAATGACTAGTAGATGAGCGGCTAGTACTGATAGAAATTAAGTCTAATCGAATCCCACTGTGAACATCAACATTGGGATGTAGGTGCATCCAGCCGATGAGTCCCAAATAGGACGAAACGCGCGTCCTGGATTCCACTTGCCAGTCACAATACAAATTAAATGATAAGTCTGATACTGTTTTATCAGTTAATTACCAGTTATGATTTACAGTATTGCATCGATCATGATCCCAGGTTAGCTCCTAATAATGCAATTGTTAAAGATGAATTGTAAATATATTTCAAATATGACACCACTTTCGATCTAATTTAGATGAGAGAGGGAAAATTTAATCTCTTAGTTCATTAACTGTAAACTCGATTATCATCTAAAGCCTTCATACTGACTACAGGATAGCCAGAGGAATGAAAACTTCTGTATCCGCTTTGATCATTTCATTTCATTGGATTATCTAAAGATAAACCAGAAACTTCCTTCATTTTTATTTTAATCTTATGGTTTCTTAGATTACTGATTGGCAATTCATAATCTTGAGTTTTCTCTAACGGTCCAGATAGAGAGAGGACAAGAATCTCGAAAAAATATAGTTTGTATTGCAATAAGTCTGTTTATACGGCAGTTGAATACCGATTCTGTTTGTGTCAGTAGTATAAGAAGGTGGATAAAGAACTTTCTATGTAAATATTATTTATCAGATTTGTATGAGATGGATAGGATTACTACCTGAGACTCCGGTCCAAAACTAATGGTTTTTTTTAATCTTTTCTCACGCTTTTGACTGAAGGAGTAGAGCAACATGAGATGCGAGCATATAATAGTCAATGACCAGAGTAAAACCGTAAGCTACCCGTTCAGTCATGATCCTAGAATCTGTCGGTTCTACATTAGTCGATTTAAACTCATGTAGGCTGACATTGTATAACCACTAATCTTGTCTAAGAATCAGGAATTCGCCTCTGTACCCTTCTTATCAATATCAATCAATCAATGCCTGTTACCCCATGTGGAGCATAGGTCTCTGACCAGTATTATCCAATCAACTCTGTCCTGTGATTTCCTTTCCAGCTCTTCCCAAGTGTTCTTCATTCGCTTAATGTCTGTCTCCGATTCCCAAGGCAATATGTCCTTGGGTCTTCCTCTTTTCCTTTCACCTTCAGGATTCTAAGTTAGTGCTTGTCTTGTGATACAATTTGATGATTTACTCAATGCGTGTCCTATCCACCTTCAGTGTATTTTCTTAATTTATCCCTTGACTGGAATCCGGTTGATTTGTTTACGGCCACAAAAGGTTGTTCTTCATGGTATTTGGCCAACGGATCCGAAGTATCTTACACACAGTTGTTTATGAGTACTTGTATCTACACCTGGCAAGTTTCAACTCCATACAACAGAACGGTCTTTACATTTGTAATGAAAATTCTAACTTTAATGTTGACTGACAGTTAGTTTGAGTTCCAGCCGTTTTCCAATCCGCGCCTTCACATCTGACACAGATCAGACTCTTCTTATTTATCGATGATGCTGCCCAAGTATGTAAAAGTTTCTACATCTTCCAGAATTTCTCCGTCAAGTGATCTTATCAACATATATATCTCTATTTCATTTTCTGACTTCTTCACGATATCATCTCTTCATTACAGCTAATGAATATTTATTTTTGTGTATTGATATGCCAAATGAATGAATAAACTTATTTAGTAACAACTGTGTATAACTCTATGGAATATAATAAAAGGTAATAAACCAAAATGAGTAAGCAACCAAGGTTAATGCATTAATATTGTGAAAAGGCCAAGTTCTCCATATGGTATATATTCTAATCATGCTTTGATTCTTGCCATCCGGCGACTAACCTAATACGCTGTTTTCTGATTTTTCCAAACTTCACGTGACGTTCTGCTACCTACTACTTATGAACGATCTTATGAGTAGTATCCCCCCACAATATCACTTAATTGTCACATGGAACTTGACTACTTGTCAACACTTTAATTGAATAATAAAAAAGTAAAGAAATACATATAATTCGAAATACTCGGTTGTAAATATTAACATCATTAAACAAAAAAAACCCAACGAATCTTTATTTTATTAATTATTCTTACCGATAATTTCCATGTTCAAACATTTCATCAGCATTAGTTGATAATGTCCAATAATTTCCTTTACCTGGTCGACTTTTATCTCTTGGTAATTTAATGAAACAATCATTTAAACTTAAATTATGTCGAATAGAATTTTGCCAACCTTGACGATTATCACGATAATATGGAAAATGTTCCATGATAAATCGATAAATTCCTAGAGAAAAACAAATAAACAAACAAAGTAATCAGTAAAAATTTCATTTTATCTATGAAAATGTTATAGATTTTTCTTTTTTTGAAGTAGCATATGTTCTATTAGGATGAATTTGTACATATTCCAATTGATTTGTTATAGACTGAAGTGGGTCAGTCACTGTTGCTGTATGTGCATCCTGAGTGGATTACCTGAACATAGTGATTATTCACAAGTATTATTCAATTTGGAATGTGACTGGCAAGTGAAATTCAGGACGCGTGTTTTGTTCAATTTTGGACTCATCAGCTGGATGTACCTGCCACTGTGAACATCAACATTGGGATGAAGGTACTTCCAGCCGATGAGTCACAAATAGAACAAAACGAGCGTCCTGGATTTCACTTGCCAGTCACAATCTAACTTAAATAATAGTATATGTTATATTTGATGAATGATCAGAATACTAACGATCAGTTGATCAATGTTAATTAAACAAACTGATTTGTAGACGGTAAAGGTCCATTGTTTTAATGTCTTGTCTATTTTGTTATGTGATAATATAAATTATTATGTCACTTTATTGAATCAGTAAAATTTTATAACCTTATGTTTTGCATAATTGCTCAGGACAGAGTTGAATGAAGAATACTGGTGAGCGGCCTATGCTTCTCCGAGAGGGGTAACAGGCGTAAGTAAGCAGTGTTTTGCATAATGTGGTCATTGTAACTATGTTTTCAACGAAGAAAATATTCTGATTACATGTCGTGGAGAAGATTGAATTCTTCATCATGGACTAACTTGAAATAGATAATGATTGTAAACCAGAGAGAATTGAATAATTGTTTCTTTTATTTTCTAGTATTAACTTATTGTTATTGGTTTACATTCATGACTTTCAGAGATTAAACTTAAAACCTTTAGAATTTTTAGTGAGTACTTACTTTTAGATAGTTAAGTTTGCATCTAATAGTTTACATTTCTAACTTTAATAAACTTTTAATATTGCCTGACCTCACGCATTATCACTTAATCAATAATTACGTTACACCAGATAGTAAATGCTATGAAGCTCTGAAGTCGATAATTTCCATAGAACTCAGAGAAAATCTGAGAGCACTCATTAGTAATTGACTTTAAAAGATACGTCCGAAGCTTCAGAAAGGAAACTTTACTGGTAGAACAAAACCATGTCAGATATGATGTAGTCATTCACGAACATCAATGGATGAGGTCTCTCAATGTTAAGAACTGACTGGTGTTATAAATATAAAGTATTGGGTGTATGATGAGTATTTTGTATGTTATGCACTTGTCGAGGAATCGAAAGACCGTGGGTTTAATTCTTAAAGATTGTAGATGAAGTAAGCGGAATAACTGTTACGTAAACGATTTGTACTTAGATTCTATAACTACCATATACTAACAGTACCAATTGTTATTGTTTAAATGATTTCTACTTATGCATGCATTTTTATTAGCTCTGTAAATATAACTTGACAGAAGTGATATTGAGCTATAAAAAAGATAGAAACCTCCTAATGCTTCTAAGGGAAACATTACTAGACCACTTAAAAATAATTCAATTGTGATAAGTCTGGTTGCATACAACAGGAGTATTTGTAAATATTCTAGTATCAAAACTAATGACCTCTGAGTTGTTTGTCATAACTGTAGACTCATCAGAAATATGATCCTACTTAAGTAACTGAGCCACGTATTCTGTGAATATGCATTTATTTTCGCGGATAATTTTGTTTCTACATTTGTTGTAATTGATTTACTGTGTTCATCAACTACAAGTTTATAGATAAGTGCATTCATTAATAAATCTTGCTACTGACAAGTTTAAGAAATATCATCTTGCTGAAATACACATTTTCTTTCTTCTTCTTCTTCTTCTTCTTCTTCTTCTTCTCCTTTACCCCTTAGGATAAAAGTATTCTAATACTTACCATACAGATTATATATCAACTAACTATTTAGAAATGAAATAAGATATACCATCTTTTGTATATCTGATTTTGTATGTATCCGTTTCTTCAGGAATAGATGTAAGAGGACTGATCACATGTAATTGATGATAGAATTTAAAAAAAATGTACCAGTTGATTATCTACCTATAACTATTTTCCTAATCTTTCATCAAATACCTTAATGATAAACTCTAATACTCTACACAACATTATTTAATCCTTTTTTTTTTGTTTATCACCAAAATGTAATAAACAATAAATTAGAATGATTTAAGTAGTACATAATAACTTTCCTTTTTTTATTATTAAAATTACATAGTCAGTCAGTCAGTCAGTTACAACGTAGAACTTGGTACATGCGTACATTAGTTCAAGTTGCCATACCTCAATTAGCAGATAAAGATTAAATTGTCGGACCAAATCCCAGAGTAGGGGAAGGTAGTAACAGAGTAAGTACTAATCGAAAGGCATAAAGATCAGAGATGAGATTTGAGATAAAAAGTGATTCAGTAAAGAGAAAATTATAATAAGCTCAGAAATTAGAATTTGGAGGAAGACAAGGAGTCGATGCACCTGCGCCATCGGAATCGATTTTGAGCCATATCACCTAAAGTCTCTAACCATTTGTTACGATCATCGTGTGGGCCCAAACCAAGTAGTCTACATCTATTTACATGGCTCAGCCCAATTGTCAACGACTTCATGGATTGGTGCCATGTTTTCGTTTGGCAACCCCTAGCTCACATAGAAAAACAAGAAATTATGAATTTTTTTTTCAAACTACTTAATATTGTATTAGTGAACATGAAAGAAGAACATCCATTGAACACTTTGAACAACAACATGTTAAACATTAACATTTCAATGAATAGAAAATTAACCGAAAAAAAAGGAAAAGAAAAGAAACAAACTAGTACAAACAAAGTAAAAAAAGTTTCTATTGTATATTCACTTCATTTGTTATATACATGCCAAATTTTATATGATATAATGTAAAAAAAAAAACTAATACAAATAAATAGTAAGTAATATATATAGATATGAATTGTCATGAATAAATATATACTACTTAATTTACTGAAATGAATTACTCATTGATATATATATATATATACACTTCAAATATAGTAAGTAAATCTACATTACTTAATACATTCCAAATATAATGATAATAATAATGTCATATTTGTTATTGTTTATTATTATTATATCGAATTGTCTATAATAACTAACTTTAAGTATTACATTTTCAATGGTTACCTTTTACTATTATTACTTAACTAATGTACTTAAAAGATTCTTTTTCTTTTTTTTAGATATTTATCACTTCTTGTGCCATCATTATTATTAGTATTATTAATAATGGCATTAAATAATAATAAGTAGTATCTTGTTAGAATTAGTCATTATCTATACAATTATACATTGGACAAGTTGAATAGTCAACAACAACAACAACATCAACAACACCACCAACAACGACGATACCGAGAATAACAACAGTTTTTGACAAAATGCATAACTTTGATTTTTACATTTTCTAATCACTAATCATGATGTTATAATTTCTATTCATCTATGTTATGTAGTTAAATGATATTGTAATAAAGTGAGTATAGAAGAATTATGCATGTATAAGATGAATGTATAAGAGGCGTCAATTTTAACTTAGAATTTTTTTTTGATATTTCATCTTTTATATTGGAAAATAATGGTTACTCTTTTATTTTTTTGATTGTGAATGTTAAATAAAACACGTCCAAGCAAATAAGATTAAATGAATATTGGCATCTAAATGAAATGATGATAAATAAGTAGTAGGTTTTGTTTATTTATTCAAGTTCGGACATGTTGATTTTTAGTGTAGACATATGTGATGGAAAAAAAAAATTTTCTAGTAAATTACTAAATGGCATGTATGTTATTGTAATCGTCTTAAATTGATGTTAGTTGTGTATCATTAAGAACAAGAGAGGACCAGATAGTTGTTTCAGCGTAATGTAAGAATGTTTAAACAGTGTACCTTATCGAGTCTGCCATTGAATCAAACTTAGAACTTTCAACTCTAACAGTGAATCCTTAACCATCGACAGTACTAAGCCGGTATCCGATAGTATAATTTTTACTTTCATCAGTCTGTGATATACCGCGACTTTCGTCCAATGTTGTTATGATAACTGTTCAATGCTCAAAAAGTTTGAACTCTAATAATCACGACTTCTTACTGGAATCTAACGAACATTCTAAAGTATATATGTTGAATTAGGATTTCCGTTAAACAACCCTTGATAAACTATAAAACAAACTAGGCAACCATTCCGTTTAAGTATAAAACTCTCCAATAAAGCTATATGTCCACGACTCTGTCAGTAATCATGCTTAAGCCTTATGGTGTTTGTATTATATTTAGATCAATGAATTGGTAACCATTAGTTTTCATTTCTTAATTCACCCAATTTGTGGATTTCATAATGAAAATAATATTGATAAACTTATACTTCAGCTTAGAGTACCGTTTGTCAATCTGTACCATTAGTTTTTGCAAACTGAATCCTCCCCCTCAGCCCCTCCCCACACACACACTTCAAACTTTAGGAGTAAACAGCTTTTATTCTCTAGCAAGTGTTAAATATTTACAAAGAAAACATACATACTCATAGTTTAGAGCCCACAAATTTTACAGAATGATGTTTAGGCAGGAGTTCCTTCGAAGCTACGGTAAATCATCCCAAAAAATTCATTTCAATTATTTCATATCAACTGACAGAGTCTTTAAAATAAACTTGATGTTTTTAAGCTACTTATCAGAAAATAATTAAGTAGTTTAGCTAAATCAAAAGTATTTATTAACAGAGATAATGTAATCTGTTAAAATCTATTGGTTTTACGAAGTTTACTATTCTTTCATTCATATAATTATTGAAATGTGGCTATGTAGCATCATTTCTCTAATTATAGAATTGTCCACATTAGAGTTTGTTTACTGAATCCTTTCTCTTGACTATAAATAGAATTACAAGAAATCAATCATCATATAAAACATTTTTACTAACGAATATACTGTAGATTGCTTAACTGATATCAGTTGGGCAACAATGAAAACGAGAGAGCCTAGAATACAGCTATTTTGTTTAAGTGTAGTATTCTTTAAGTGATAGTAAACACTTACAACCCTTGAAAATAATCGAATCCATTACCTTCAGATCAAGTAAAGTTTACACTTGACAATCATTACCACTGACCCAGTGTCTAATTGTAGGATTCCCAGATTAATTACAAACACATTTAATTAATAATAAGGAGAAGGTATAAGATAATGATATACGGAAGATATGTTAAAACAAATCACAATCATTTCAACATTCTTTCCTACTTTATTCATTTGTCTATTGTTGATTGGGTCATTAATGAATTGATTCTTTTGAGAGTTTACCATGAATAAAACAGCGTTGAAATATATACTCATTGTGATACGTATGATGAAAGATAAAGTATGTTAATATTTGCAATGTTTTCAATGTTCCAAGAATATAGTTTATCAGAACATTTCCTTTTTTTTTTCATTTTATTTAATGCTTAATCACTACACACTATTACTAAGTAGTCTTCATTAAACATTTCAAGTGTGTAAAGTTATTTCTAACTAGCCTTTCATGAATACGGTATATCAAATAGATGTTAATATAATGCCTTCATCTAATAAATAAATAGGAAAATGATTGATAATGACTAGCGTTGAATTAGATTTAGTAAACATTTGAGAAAGTTGTTCTGGTTAGCGTTTTTTTAGCAAATGGATAAGACATACACTGCGGAAATCATCAGACTGTATCACGAGACAAGCAGTAACTTGGAATCCTGTTAGAAAACGGAAAAGAGGAAGGCCAAAGAACACCCTGCGTCGAGAACTGGAAGCAGATATAAAAAGGATGAACAGTAACTGGAGACAGCTGGAAAGGATTGCTCAGGACAGAGTTGAATGGAGAATACTGGTGAGCGGCCTATGCTCCTCTGAGAGGGGTAACAGGCTTAAGTAAAGTAAGTAAGTAAGTAGTTGAGAAAGTTGAGTAATACACCATTTTAATAGACTTTGTTGTATAGTTTTATTTAACTATCATTATGATACTACTAACAAACTAATTTGTCGACTTAAAAGTTACACTGTTATATAACTCACTTTAACTTGAAATAATAATAATAATAATAATAATAATAATAATAACATTAACAGGTCATATCTTTATGTAATAAAATAATAAAAACTTGTTATCATATGACTATTAACAATATATAGAAAATGTTATTATTAAATAAGTAGTATATAAAAATTTTAATAAAAAATTAAACCATTTCTTTTCATATGACATATATCTTAATGAAAATAACATTGAAAGACTATTCATTTAATTGTCAACATGTACGTTTATTGATTGTCATCTTGATTTTAAAGAAATACATTAGAACTATTGAATGACATCATAATGTAATATGGTTTCGAAGTGTATTTGCATGTATGTAGGTGTGTGTGTGTGTATGTGTGAATGTATTATCTTCATGTGTTGTGGTGAATAATTGTATGAAGACAAGTAAGTTATAATTAGCCTGATGGATTACTGATATTTGAAAAAAAAAACAACATTCAATTCATGATTGACACCTAAATTAACTTTGTTTCTTTACTTTCAAATAGTTATGTATATTTCATCATGTATAAACTATGAATGATAATTTCTATATGGAACGATTAAAGTATTTGATTGAGAAGAAACTAATATTAACAAAACAATCAAATATGTAATGAGTTCTGATAAGTTCTTATTAACAGTGGGAATGTAAATAAGATCTTCTTAATATTTAAGTCGGATTATGACTGATAAGTGGAATCCAGGAAGAGCGTTTCGTCCTATTTACGACTCGTCTGCTGGATGTACCTGCATCCGGATGTTAATTTTCATACTAGGATTCGAACTCAGTCCTCTTTGCGCCAAACGCCACAGAGTTCATCATTGGGCTACTGTGTCCAGACTATGCCCAAATAGGACGAAACGTGCGTCCTGGATTCCACTTACTAGTCACAATCCAAGTTAAATATTACTTGTGTACTATCGCTACATCGAGGCAATCCACTCAAGATGCACACATGGCAACAGAGGCTGATCAATTTTAGTTCATTACAAATCAACGGGAAGATACAAGCTTATTCTAATAACATCTTGATATCAAATAGTAATTACAATTACTATATCTTACCAGTGATTATCATCTCGAGGTAATTCCTAGAGTTATGGTAACAGATGTGATAAATAGAGTTCAACTATGTCAGATGTGAAGCAGTTACCCACCTGTGTCAATGAATTAGGTTGTACGAATATATCACAAACTAACTGGATTAAAAATATCAACCTTTTAGTTGTTAGTTCAGTGATTTAATGATTAAGCTTTCACCTCGAAACCTGAAGGTTGTGGACTCGATGCCCTAGTGGGGTCGTAAATGAGTACTTCTGAAGAGTTCAGTAGTGGGACAAAATAAGTGTCCATTATGAATTTCTGATTCTCAATACGTGTCTAACTTAGACCTATTCGTGATATCAAATAAAAATTCAATTATCTCCATAACACCAACTTTCAAATGTTAAGATTAGATTGTATCTGGTAAGTGTGTTTTTATAATAGACTTATGTATTATCCTACAGTGGGCTTGTTGGTCAGTTGAATATACAAGTCAAACTCTCAGTAATGATGATTATATGAGGACTTGAAATTAAATACCTATCCAGTGTTAATAAAACTTATAAATAAATGGATCATCAAAGTAATATACTTAGAATGGATTTATGACAACAGTGACTCGTTATTTATAGTCCTTACTAGCAACAGTTAGAATATATAAACCTTATAATCCACTCCTACGCTCCTCCCTATACAATCCACTTTGTTACTTTTACTCAACTGAATATCATTCATCCAGAGCTTGTTTGATTCTATAGAGAGAGATAATTTGAGTTATAAATGTAAATGACTATAGGTAGTGGCATTGGCTGAGTTTTTAGATCATGTTGTTTTTTCTTTTCATAATCTTGTAGATTGTTCGTTTATGGCTACTGTTAAGAATACAGATACGTCAATTACAGATTAGTAATTGACTGGACAGAAGATCGTTAACTGCAGTTTCTGATTAAGGAATATTTACTAACAGCTTACCGAAAATGACTGACATTTTATATGAGTTATTAAATGATGATTTATTAAATACTAGTGTGATTAACCATAGTAGAAATGATACGTAGCTTAAGATGATCTGAGTTTTCTGAGCTAAATAATTTAATTATGGAGTTTTCATCTTAATTCTGAACGATTTCATTTACGCGAACTTCTAATAGAAGAGAGCTGTGAGCTGTTTCATTATGAGTGACTTTGGATTTGATTGGTTGATACTGACACTTGTTCTATCATTTTCGTATATTTATTTGGATTTTCTTTCCTCCTAACCTGTAATTGATCGTTATTTTCCCAACTGATTGATAATTTGGTTCGATTTCAATATATTCATTGATTGCTGACTGAACTGAGTGACAAGCTTCTAAAAATGCTGCAGTTTCGTCGGTTGTAGCTATCTCACTCTGTTTTGAATAGATTTACTTGTTGTGACTTTAAATTTTATTAAGTCAGAAATGAGGTGATTATCAAGAATCAAATTGCAATGGTCACCATAAGTTAATTTTTAAGATGGATAATTTCGCGCTGGCGATATCAAGTTTTAAAACTGATCTATCTCTATCAACTTATATGTATCCTAAGTGAAATTTACATTATTAAAGTTAAATTGTGGTTAGAATAGAAAACTAAGATGAATGTTTCAATCATTTCGGTATTCATCAGGAAATAACTTACATCAACGTTTACATCATCCAGTATTATCGCTTACACTAAGATTTGAATAGAGTATTCATCATGCAGTGCCTTATTCAATGAATTGATACTAAATTCAGATAATCATTAATTTGTTCAATAGATATGAACTTAATAATACAACCTTATATTAACTTGAAATCCTTGAAGTCAAAAAGAAAAGAGGAAGACAAAAAGATACATTGTGCCAGGAATTAGTAACAGATATAGAAAGAATAAATAACACTTAGAAACAATTAGAAAGAATCTTAGTTACCAACCGAATACTTCACTAGAGGTAACAAGCATTAATTGATTGATTAGTATTAACTTATTGTTTATATTCAAGATTAAATTTTCACCAATAACATAACTATTCTACCTACACAATACAAATTCATTACATGATAAACAATTTAATCACTAGAAAGTTTTTATATTAATTCGGATCTGAAGTTTCTATGTTTATTCTTCTTTTTAGGTGGATAGAAACACAAATCATAAAAGTATACACTATATACACATTCTATGATAGACATTATAGTTAATTTATATTCGAATAGTACAATTATTGTCTAGTTTCTATGGATTTACATTATATTTTTATTTACACATAATTACTTTAGTTAATTCAGACATATTATTTATTGTTGTAAGATAATATACACATATATATTTACTAAGTACAATAATATTTTATATTTCTATGTACTTTATTCTATTGATAACTACTTGAAACTCATAAACATTCGAGAAGAATCAAAAAATAGACCATATGGTGATCCCTGGGATGGGGTGGGGTGTACAGAGAGAAAGGGTGGTAACAATGAAAAAAATTTAATAATACACGTAAATACTACTTATATAAATATCGATATGAAAAGTTGTCATACATTATTCTTCTCCCCCCACCCCTATCACCTCTTCCACAATTGTATTGTTAAACATTTCATCGGGATATAATTCACTTTTAGAAGAAAAATGTTTTGTTTTGGTTTCAGTTTTAGTATCAGAGTAGGATCACAGATGATGATGATGAATGAATGAATGAATGAATGGATGATTAACATGGTGCAAGTCAACAACAAAAAATGAAACTATTCTGTTATTAATTTATGATGTTATTTTTATTGTAAACAGAATTATTGTTTATTTATTTAAGGAAGTGGAAGAAAAATAAATTAAACAAACAGAAATTAGACATTAGATTAGATTAGATTAGATTAGATAGACTAGCCAAGTTAAGATATATTCGTAGTGAGATAAGATTCAATGATCGTCAGACTATATCATAAATAAATCTAAGTAGAAATTCTATTATCAGATAAGTATTACTTCAGTAGTATTGACTGTTAAGAGTTTTTGGACAGTTCTGAATAATGTGATTTCGTTCCGTTTTGAAGTTATGAATAAATATCTTCAACAAAGAGTTGTATACTTGAATGAAAGAGCTGTTTAATATTCTGCTGTTTTAATGATATCAAACGGTGACAAATATGTGACGAATAGACAGTAGTATCATCTGTAAAAGTGTACTCTACTGATGGATAACTCCTTTCATTTCTTCAATTAAGATACACATTATTAACCTTGAAATGGAGTAGATCATGATGATAATCACTGAATTATTGTTCACTAACCGAAGTAGTCTGTAAAATGATGAGGTCTTACCTGTGAATTCTTAGGGTTTTGGGTTTCATCTTAGGTGCAAACAAAGGTGCTTTCAGCTATTGAAAAGTGGTGGACTATGAAAAGTAAAGCTTCCTGATTTTCAATGGTTACAAAAGTAGGCTAATTTGTGGTGGTAAATTCAAACTGAGCAATCTACAAAATACTTGATTATAATAAATATGAGTGTCAACATATCTCTTAATGATATAACTGTAGATAGGACTGCAGATTGAATGTATAGGTCCTACAGGATTACAAAGCGATTAAACGTTTCAAAACAATTTGTTAACTAAAGTTGTTTACAATGTTTCCGACCTGATTTATCCAACATTTTTGGTCGTTTTCAGACTCATTTTATGTGTTAACACTGCATAACAGAATAACCTTTGTATTCATGTTATCATTTTAAGCTCTACCTTTCAGCAATCGTTTATTTCGCCCAATATAACAGACTACTATATACTACATATAGTTTATCGTAGACATATTATTGAATAACTTTACCTATGAACTCCTCCTGACTACCTTTTACTACTGTATATAAGAAGAAGTAAACTATTATGTCGGACCATTAAAGAAGAGTGAAAAACTCCCACAACTGTGTTTTAGATAACTAATTCATTTACTCTGCCCTTTAGTAGTGTAAACATTACATTTCTCTTATTGTAACGTTCCTCTTAACCGTCCTCCCGTTTAGTATATTTGCTGTTATTATATTGCCTCCTATTATGGACTACAGTTAATTGGTTGAATACAAGTTGTCCCTATTCACTGCCACTATTTCCTTAGTTCTGTATTAATGTTAGTTTCCTAATTGGTTCACTGTGTGGTCTGATTTTGTGTATATATAAGAAGGCATGATTGAAATACAATTCGATTCTGTCTGTTTGGCTCATCAATCGTTGTTTTTCCTCCCTTCCGGCTTGGAGATTGGTAGTCGCGAGACAGACGTGTCCATACATCGATTGGTAATTATCAAGAGCATAATACCTAAGCATTGACGACGAAGCTTTAAGTGAATCCAACTTACGCAGTCATTGATCATAAGTCATTAAGTATAACATGAACTTACTGAACATTACTGTGTAATAAGTAGTATGTATCCATTAAAATAAATGACTAAATTAATGCATTTAACACACTTATTGAATACTGAAAAGATCATCAATAATCTTAACTGTCAAATGGTTATACTTATTATTTTTTTTCTCACAAAACAATTAACTACAATTTATTTGGTATATCTCGACTTTTTCATGATAATTATCCGTCTATGTAAATAAATAAACTTTTATTCTTCTCCCATTTATCCCCTCCCTCACATACACACACACTCCCCCCACCAACACATAAATCTGCTGACAAATTAGTATAGTAACTTACCCACAGATAAACATATTTTTCATCTGATTATATTTTAGTCTACCCTACCTAAGTTTTTTTTCTTTTCTTACATTTTTTTTGTTTCATTAAAAACCATAAAGTAAAACAGTTTTACTCTTCTCTCCCCCCACCCCTATTTACACTATCCCATCTAAATCTCTTTCTCTCATATATGCATTGATAAAGGCATATGTGCGCATGTGCTCAATGTAATAAATAAACAAATAGGAACAGTAATAATAATAATAATAATGGTAATTATTAGTCCATATTATATGGTGTCCTCCTCCCCTCTCTTCCCACTCTCCTCCTCTCCCCCCACTCACTCACTCACTCACTCACTCGCTTACCTAAGTAACAATAACAACAGCAAATAATAGTAGAGAAAAAAAACAAAGAATCAACATTTAACCCATCTGTGTGTACTTTAGACTTCAGAATAAATAATTAGTAATGCGCCTACATATACAAATAAATAAGTTTATTTATTTATTTACTTATTTGTTTAAACAAATAAAGAACGTGTTTATTTATATTTGTCTGCATATATATATATGTATATATGAATATATATATATGTACATATGAATATATATATATGTATATATGAATATATATCTATGTATATATATGTATACAATACATATATAGTATACACATATATATATATATATATATTTGTCATTCCAGTATATTTAATTTTCAACTGTCATATAGATAGTTATTCCTTTTTTTTTCTTTCTTTCCTTCTTTTTTTTTAAAAAAAATAAACTTATAAATGAGCATAAATGTATGTTACTAGGATGTTGTTCAATACTTGTGGTTATTTATAACAATTTCTAATGTTCAATATTCAATTATTTTATTATTTATTTAGTTTGTATACATACAATAGCTTCATTAAATTGAATTATTAATAAGTATTGATTATTGTTATTGTTTATTTTGATTTTATTTATATAGCTTCTTGAGGTAATTCCTAGAGTTCTAGTGTGAAGATGTGACAGGTGGAGTTCATTTGTGTAGGATGTGAGGCAATTACCCACCGATGACAATAGATGAGGTCACGCAAACGTATTACAAGTTGACTGAATTAGAAATATCATCCGTTAGGATCCAACTCAGTGGTCCTAAGGTAAAGCAATCGTCACAAAACCAGAGGGTACTGGGTTCTATCCCCAACGGGGTCGTAAATGAGCACTGCTAAAAAGTCCCATACTGGGACGAAACAGCTGTCTGCCGCTTCCACGTGATCAATGGTTGTCTGATTCAGATCATTTCGTGGTATCAGCATTGACAAATTAACTATCATCACAACAACCCCCTAATTATTTATATACGTTGATCAATGATTCAGTTGATCACCAAGTGATTAACTATTGAATGTATTAGATTTTAATGTAAAGTGATAATTCAAGGTAATTCGGGGCATAATGAAATCAGCTACATGGGCAGATTCATAAGGAAATAATTATGAACGCATGAGATCATTCAAGATGTAGATAGTTAATGTTTAACTGTGCCACCTGAAAGCTCTAGGTAAGATTCCCTAGCATAATTCAGAGATGTAGACTGCTGAAAAGTCTCACACTAGGGTTACTTAGTGATACCTAACCAATATTAATCTATGACTAACACAGATGACATTCAATATGAATTATACTTTAATATTAAACATCAATAATTGATAGTCTTAGATACAACACATACTTTGCGAACATTAAAAATGTTGTAGATACCCTCAGAAGTTACCAGTACATGTATACTTTCAATAACTAGCACATATGAATTATTTTAATATGATAATAAAGAAAGTATCGATACTAGAAGAGAATTAATGTATACGATTTATACTACCTTTTTACTCATTATCATGACATTGTTAGTAGTATCATAAATAATACTTTAAAAATTCAGCATATAATGATTTATGTTAAATTACATTTCAAGCGTTTCTTTATGGAGGATGAAGTTGAATATCAAAAATAACTTTATTTATGAAATAATTTTTTTGGATGATCTGCTTGAATTTTTTCACATGGTTATTTTCTTCTATTTTGAATTTTGAAGACTGTTCATTTGTTGAACTGAAGTACTTTCATTCAGTTACTAATTGAATACTTACCAACACTATTGAATGTAATGTTCAATACATTTTTTTAAAAACCTACTCTATATACAAAGTTCCATTGTATATCATCTTATATGACGTAATATTCTCTCAGATCTTTATCTCATGCAATGTATATAATATTCTGTTATGAGATTTATATAACGCCGATATCCAGAACGAAGTGATTTTTCTATACTGCCACAATTGAGGATAGTGTTCACTCGGTGAAGAATATAGTATAAGGTATATATGATATAGCTAAGCTTCAATTATGGTTTCGTACATAAGAGCTTCTAATTAATCTCACTATATTTGTACCCGTGGTTGTTTTTCTTCATTCTCTTCATCTTATAGACTATTCAGGTTTTACATCTTTCAGTTACTAACCATCTTATATACATCATTCATTATTTATTATTTAGTATCCATCACTTAAATGTTGAAAAATAACAAACTATCAACCATTGAATACCAGTTATTTCAATAGTCTAATGATTAAGTATTCACAATCGAACCTCATGTTATTGAACTCGATTCTTCTATAGACTTATAGATGAATAATATTAAGTTATCTCATACTAAGAGGATTTAGTAATATAGTGCCAGTTTCTGTTTTTTTAATGATTATCTAATCCAGGTTAATACGTGATACAAAATATAAAATTCAGTAATCTTAACAACACCTAATTACAACGATTTTAGAAATACAACTACTACTAATACTATTTCTAATACTATTACTACTATTACTACTACTACTATTACTACTACTACTATTACTACTACTACTACTACTACTACTACTACTACTACTACTACTAATAATAATAATAATAATAATAATAATAATAATAATAATAATAATAATAATAATAATAGTTCCAAGAAATATCAAATTATTTGATAGATTTCAATTATTGAAAAGTTGCTGTTATTGTTATTTGTTGTTTTTTTTTATACTTCAATTAGTATGCTATGCATATTATTATAATTGACAGGCATAGAACAATCATCAACTGTTAACATATTCAAAATATTATAGAAAGAATTCAGTCATTAAGGAATTTCTCATCTTCATTATCATGTCATTGTGGGCGACAATAGAAGCAAATTACTGTAGTTTTGTTGTTGTTATTATTGTTGTAAGTAGTATTTAAGTAGAATATTGAAGAAGAAGAAAAAAACATTTCAATTGTTGTCAGTTAACAAATAATTAATTAATAATTTTTATAGTTTGTGGTTAATTCGAGTATCATTTAGTTTCAACTATGGTTTAATATAACTGTTGAAAAGAATAAATGAGGTTTACTTAGCCTCAAACACATGCTGGCGCTAATGTTTTATTTCAGTTCTAAATATGGTTAATTTAAGAGAGATAGATGAATCTAGTTAGTCTTTAATCTTTCTAATTGTCTGATTATCAATTCACGCTAACGTCATAGATTACGTAAATTTCATTAACTGCTAGTGAATATGTACATATATTCATTTTTAGCCAACAAATCTCTACTAATAGCAAGTTTCTAATTAAGGTTCTTCTAGAAATGTATCAATGTCATCTGAGACAACTAGTTTAGTGTGATATTTTATCATACAGTGTGAAGAATCTTTTAAGTTTATTAATGTAAATCAAAATAACAGTTTATTGTTGCTCTGAACAATTCAGTAATCTTTGAAAAGAAAGTGTATTAGAGATTGTTAACACAACTAAGGAGATTAATGAAAGAGCTAGAGATGGCCGTTTTAGGCAAATCAAAAACTGTCTTTTATGAATGAATTTTATGTGTTAACTACACATTTTTCAGGCTTTATCACCTGTGATAGGAATTAGAAGGGAGTAAATTGAAACATCCCACTTTCAAGGCCAGCTCTTCTTAACTGTTGGATATCCTGGCTGTCTGAGTAAAATAGTTTATTACTTCAATACATAAGTCAAGTTGGCATCACAAAGTTGCTCCTGAACTTAAGTTTGTTGCTTTTGTCGTATTACTGACTAGATGACTAGTCTTGCATAGTGAGACCTAAAAACAAGTATTCTTGCAAATATTACTAGAGTGGTTCATGATTACAAGTCCGGACTACAAGTCAAAGTGGTAACGATGATCTCGAAATCACTATGTAATTAATTCAGAAGTTTTCCTGACATAAACAATACCTGAATAATTCATAAATTTAGTAACTGAAGAGTGCTACCTTAAAAACTCAGTATATCTTCCACTTGATTATTATTATTTTATTTGTAAGTTACATTAGATCATAAAAATTTATTTACTTATAGCCAATTGTTCCGTCCCCTGAATATCTTACATGAGTATTTTTTTCAGTGGAAAATCTTAACATTTTGCCACATGTCAATACACGTATTTACCTTTTACACTAGATGCATAGAATAGAACTTAAGTCTAATTCGTTAAGTGATTCTGAAAACACCTATAGCTAGTTATACTGTCTCACTCATTTATCAGATACACATTCATGAAATCAACTTCAAACCACTCTCTACGTGTGATATCGGAACTAAAATGTCTTTCGAGTCTAAATTTATGTAGTAGAATGGAATTCTAAAACTTCGATCGGTGAGTTTATTCACTTCACATGCGCATGTGAAGAGGTTGGAACTTCATTAGATTTAAGAATCAATCAGATCAGAGGTAGCGACTCTTCGGTTTTTGGGTGAAATTCAATAGTGATATAAGTTAGCAGGAACAGAAGTTTCCAATTTAATGCTAGGTAGCTAAAGCCAATTCAAGGAGGAAACCTATAGTCCTGTGATTCAGGTTATTTGTTACTCGTCAAGTTAGTAAATCACATTTGTGATTCGAACATATAGCATAAGGTATTAGTCAGAAACGTTAACACTCAGTCACTTTACTAAAGAATAACCTTCCGTAACATTAAGTTATTCACAGGATATAGCAGTAAATGTTTATTTGTCTGCATTAATAACTCAGTGTTAGCGTTTATGAATATAACATCGGTTTGCATAGCATTATTAAAATTACACACCAACACACACAACATTCAAATCCTGGACGTCTCCAGTTAACATCTGAAACTAACTATACACTGCGCCATGTTACTCATCCAAATGGTCATATTGCATGGTGAATGATATAAGTTACGATTGTCACGCCGACTTCAGCCAGATAGTTTTTATCAAGAAGCATAGGATAGATCATCAGTCAGTGGTTTCATAGGCTAATGTTACTTGTTATTTTGGAAGCTATTATCTTGCTATTTGTTTAATCCTATTTCAGACAGTAGCTACTAAGAGTCATTAAAAGCAAAAAGTCAAACAGAAAAACTAGTTTGTTTAAATCTTTAACTTATTACTAATAAAACTGTCGTTTTCAACGTTGCAGTATTAACTTGGTAATCTGCGTCCAGCCTTTTCATGTTCATTTAAAATATGAGTTCTGCATACTGGGGTGCTATTCACACTAAGAATTCCATCTCAAATAGATGAGGTTACTTACAACTGTCATTGTAACTAAGCTTTATTTGCTGAATGAAAAAGACATGTGTAACGAAAGTTAGAACTTTGATAGAAATCATACTTTCGTATGCGCTGTTCACTAACTAAGTGAACAGAATAGTGAAAGCAAATGTTGAAAATATCACGTTGAGGATAAACTCAACATACTATTACATCATCATAATCCAAAAATTATTGTAGCAACTATGAAATAGAAATATCTCCACCTTCAATTTATCCATGTAATTTTACGAAGTATCAGTGGGTTACTACATTTTTTTCCTTTGAAATGATTAACTCTTGTTTTAATAAAATATACTGTAGTGTTTTAATGACCCGAGAATCGGATATGTAAGTCGTGGGCATTGATCCAAGGCCTATAGATTAGGGGACAAACACCCAACATTTAGCACCATTGGGCCGGTGTTCATTGGTAAATTTCCCACTCCAATCAATTCTTGATATAGTGTGACGATCATTCAATATCAACGGTGATAACTACCTTACTCCCTGATTGTATGAACTACGAAAGCATTCAGAGATGAAAGGGATTCGGAAAACGAAGTCGTTTTTAAGTCAAGCCATTTTGATCTGTTGATAGCCAAAGTGTAGCTATAATTTGTACATAAACATTAGGCTTTTAAGGGTAAATTTCAGTTTGTAAAAAATGAACCTTTGAAGTATACAGGATAGCCTACGAAATATGTAGCTTGAATAACTTTTTCCATGTCAACTCGATTAACTGTGTCAATCAAGTGAGTCTGAATGGAACTCTTTACCATTCCAAGTAAACCGTTACTAGTTTAGGTCGGACAATTTTCGGCAACCTGATGATAGGTCTGCCGAATTATACATTCACAGGAGCAAGGAAGCAGCTGAACTGCTAGATGCACATATATATATATGTCAAATTCTGATGATTTGTCTTTAGTTGGAATGAAAATCATAGGCCGCTTGTAAAATCTAACATTTAGTCTAGTTACATTGAACATCCTTCTTCACTTTTATGGTTATATCTCACTTACAAAGTTTATAAAATCGCAGGTTCAAGGCGGGGGGGGGAATTGACAACTTCTGGATGGTCCATGACTTCATTTATATTTCTATCTAATTTTTTATGTTCACTAATATATTGAAGTTAGTTATAACAAAGTTTTTACTTTCTTCAAAGTACACATAACTTAAGTATAATTAAAGTGGAATTGTAGTTGGTGAGTAAAATATAAGACATGCGTTTCGACTTATGCTGAACTTATCTTTAGTTGAATGTATCTCCATTCTAGTAGTGATGTTTATATCGTACTTGAACCCAATTCATTCATGATAAACACTACAACATTCAACCATATTCCAACTGTAATCCTATTAATGAATTACACTTGTATTGAGGATTTCTATTCAAGATGTAAATATAACACGAGTAACAACACCGAGAACACCGACCCAATTGAACTTGATGGTGAAACTCTGGAAGAAGTGGATACCTTTACATACCTGGGGAGCATCATCGATGAACAAGGAGGATCCGATGCAGATGTAAGGGAAAGGATTGGCAAAGCAAGGGCAGCATTCCTACAGCTGAAAAATATATGGGACTCCAAACAACTGTCTACCAACCTCAAAGTTAGACTCTTCAACTCGAACGTCAAGTCAGTCCTTCTGTATGGAGCTGAAACGTGGAGAACTACTGCAAACATCCTCATGAGAGTACAGGTATTTATCAACAACTGTCTACACAGAATATTGAATGTCTGTTGGCCGGAAACCATCAGCAACAGCCTACTTTGGAAGAGAACAAACCAACTTCCAGCTGAAGAGGAAATCAGGAAACGACGTTGGAAATGGATAGGACATACATTGCGCAAATCATCAGACTGTATCACGAGACAAGCACTAACTTGGAATCCAGTTGGACAACGGAAAAGAGGAAGTCCAAAGAACACCCTGCGTCGAGAACTGGAAGCAAACATAAAAAGGATGAACAGTAACTGGAGACAGCTGGAAAGGATTGCTCAGGACAGAGTTGAATGGAGAATACTGGTGAGCGGCCTATGGTACTCCGAGAGGGGTAACAGGCGTAAGTAAGTAAGTAACTAATTAACTTCAGATATAAACAGTATCAACAGAAGGATACAAATACTTTTAATGTATATTCATTACTCATGTTACAAAAGTATTTCCAAAACAGATTAACTATATCATCAAACAATTTCCACTGATTACTTTATTATTTTACCGATTGATGATAAATGAATCATGTTAAAACTATATTGAAAGATAGAGATTGACATTACTTAAATACAGTTAAATAGACATATAGATTAATATACAAACAATAAGATAAATGAGATTATTATAGTTTAGTTTCATTTCAGTCATGACTTCTACATGTGTTTTTTACTAATTAAAGTAGGTTTTCTTTTCTTTTCTTTTTTTTGTTTCAAATTTGATGAAAGTTAATTTAGTTACTATAAATCAATGAATAAGATAAATAAGTAAATAGAGAGAGACAAGTTATTGAATAGTTCAAGATTGCCAGATAGACAAACATGAGTAAATATGCTGACATAGATAGATAGAAACGATTAAAATAGATACGTCTATAAAATATTTTAAGATAATTAATAATAATAATAATAATAATAATAATAATAATAATAATAATGGTATTTTTATTGTCACCGAAGTTCTGTTGTCGAATATCATGATTAAGTGAGATAAGTAATGTAAATACACCGAAAACTTAAAACTTCTTACCTTTATCTAACATAAGACTCTATAATAATAATAATAGTAATAATAATAATAATAATAATAATAATAATAATAGTAGTAGTAGTAGTAGTAGTAGTAGTAGTAATAGTAACTTATGATGTCCTTTCTACTGTGTTTATTATAATGTTCATGCAAGCCGATTTGAATTGAACATAATAAATCCATGTATACCTCTATGTATCTCTATATACACATATACTACTTAATTTAAGGTGAAATAGGTTAGTAAAAAGAAAGAAATCCAGTCTAAGTATGTTATGCCAGACCACAAAGAAGTGTAACAAACTTTCAGAACTGTGGTTGCGAACACTATTTCATTTATTCGAGCTTTCTGTAATGTAAACATTTTGTTTCTATTATTGTTACGCTCCACTTGCCCTATCCTCCCGTTAGCATAATTACTGTTATTATATTGTCTGTTATTATGGACTACAGTCAATTAGTTGTGTACAAGTTGTTCCTATTCACTACCACTATTTCCCTCGTTCTGTAATCATGTTAATTTTCTAATTGGTTTGTTGTGTGGTCTGATTTTATGTATACATAAAAGAAAGTTTGAAATATAGATTCGATTCTGTGTGGCTGACCTATTGGCTCACGTTCTTCTTATTCCGGCTTGGGACTAAGTGGGCACAGGGCAGACGAGCAATAACCAACGAGGCACAAGTCATTTGCACTCGGTTATCCAACCCCACTCACCCCCCAAATTTCTCTCGTCATAACAAACTAGTATTAAATCATTTAAATTTATTATGGTAACCATTGTTAATTGAAATGAAATGATATTTGATTATTGTTATATGTAATGTTGATTAAAAAGAAAGATGAACAGTTTATTAGACAATAGTGAAAGCAAATGTTGAAAATACCACGTTGAGGATAAACTCAACATACTATTACATCATCATAATCCAAAAGTTATTGTAGCAACTATGAAATAGAAATATCTCCACCTTCAATTTTTCCATGTAATTTTATGAAGTATCAATGGGTTACTACCTTTTTTTCCTTTGAAATGATTCACTCTTGTTTTAATAAAATATACTGTAGTGTTTTAATGACCCCAGAATCGAATATATAAGTCGTGAGCATTGATCCAAGGCCTATAGATGATAATCATATAACATTCTATTGTCAACATGATAACTTGTTATCTGTTTTGATAGAACTAATTTATCAAGTTTATAATTATGTAACCTAATTTTGAAGTAAACTTTTAGTATTCATATGGTAATCACAGTTATACAGCTATTCAGTTTGAAATAGACATGAGTTTAGATTAGAATCTACAATATAGTGAATGATTGTAAAGTGTTTTAAGAATAGTACTATGAATAAGGAAGTATAAAGTTATCCAGATACTGTAAAAATATCCATGTTTATCATTTCAATTCTAGGCATAGTTAATCTGAATTTCCATAGGTTTTTATGGTTTGTAGACAAAAGCGAGATGTATTTATCAAAATAAGTAATATATTGACTGAATGTGATACCTTAATATCTAATCTATAAGCTACAGTATATGTTTTGTTACAAAATGGTCTTGTTTTGTGTTGTATTGTTCATAATTAATGCTGCTATTTAAATTCAAGGGGAAATGAATGACTGTTTCAGATTGGTATCAAGCTCATTATCACAGTAAACTTAGGATCGTGGCAGGGGTCGAACCAATGACCACTACTTCTTACTTTCAGTGTTAAACCGTTAAAATACTAAATTGGCATCCAATAGAATATATTCCTAAGTTAAATTTAGAAATAAGTGATGGGATGAAACTAGAAACTATTAGGTAGTTAGTGTTAGTTATCCGGAAACCTTGATCCAAATCGGTCTCATTCTATTTGATATGTATCATGAAGATATGCCTGATTTTAGCTCACACTAGCGAAATCTAGAATTGAAGATGCTACCATTGAACCACAGCTGTCTTTCTATAGAAGTCGGATATCTATACTGATTTGTTACCTGATACGAGATTATATAATTTTCGATTATGAATCCGGAGTCTGTATTAGCTCACTCAAGATTTTAGGTGTAACAACCACTGAAAGTTACAATATCATCCGGATAATTTATAGATAGAATTCGAGCGGTATATGACATTATTTACTGGTTAACAGTCAATCGATGTTTCATAACATTTCATTACAATCTATAGAGATAGATAGTACTATCACTTGGCATTTTATTCTGAATAAATACCTATTTATTCAATACCTCTTTTAATCTAAATTCGTCAGAACTATACTTTGCTGTTACATTAATAAACTCAGTTTTTGGATTATGAAATGAGATGTGAAATACCAGTCTATATCTTATTAGGAGTTAAGTAAGAGGCTATCAATATTTCATTGCAATGAAGTATAAAATTAATAAATATAAGATGACTTAATAGTACAGATATGCCGCATTGATTACACAAATGACTGTTGAAGAATGTTCAGCTTATCATGAAAATATAACAGAAACTAAATAGATTGAATAAACTGAAGATATAAAAGAAATAATTCATAGACATGATGATAAAACTTATTTCAATATACCATATTATGAGAATATACATTAAAGGGCGAAGTTATCTAAACATGAAAAGGATCTAGAACTATAGATATGCAGTTAGTTTTAGAATGTAGGAACTAATCGTCATCTCGACTGTTATCTTTACACTAATCGCTAATTCTAACTTTAAATTTCATTTCTCATCTATGCATAGTTTATAGGATTTTACTAATGATTTCAATTAGAAGGCATGACACAATAAGTCTTATCTTATTTCATAAGTGTAATAATCACACAAAATTTAGTTGTTTGTATTTGTCACAAATTAATGCTGGTTATGTGTCACTAAAAACCAAGAACACTGGACTGCTGTCTCGTCTAAGTATAGGACCCGTCAGCTTCTGACACCTTTGATTTCTTCAGGAAATTGAATCCTAAGGCCTTCATGTTACATGGTTAGCGTTTAACTATCATCACTGCGTCAGTTTCCATCTAGTGGAAAAATTCCAATTTTCATCTATCAATGATATAACGCTATAGTCATCATTATTACTGTTTATAACTGTTTCACTCCAGGCAAATCTGAGAAGTCTCATGCTAAGATGGAACATTTATCTGTTATCCAACGAATATCAATCTGTGTCGATTAGAAACAATTAAACTTAATACTTCAACTTAATCATATAAAATGTTTATTTGTATTCAAATGGGACTTATTTTCGGTAAAATATATTCTTTACTCTTAACATCTACAATTTAGAAGCCACTTTTGAAGTCTCTCAACTAAGACAGTGAAGTTTATTTCTTTCATTTACATCGCATAATCATTTGGTTTGTGTACAATTCATGCATATTTATAACTCATTTATAAAGTAGAGGTTAATTCAATCGACTTTGAAATACACTGTTTACAGTTTACTGGAACTGTTTGACTGTCTAAATAGAAGTAACTAAAACAGGATTCAAATGTACAACTTACTAATTGATAATTGAATAGTTTACTCAACCACTAAGCCAGCTATACCAAGTGACTATATGACGTTTAATCCTTCTTTGAATTTCTCTAATATTTCTCAAACTTTCAGTTTTCTTGAAGTTAAATCTGTACTTTGTATGCGATGTATGATAGTTGAATCTCGTCCATTATGACTAAACTATACAAGTCAAAAAAATCATTTAACAATAGTTATCTGATTCATCCTAAAGATGATTATATTGGTCAGATCTCATCGTGTTTAACTTATGAATGCAATGAAGAGCTGAAGCTGAAAGAGGAAGTATAATACATATACAACAACACATTAAACAATATCATTTAAGTTGGATTGTGACTGGCAATTGGAATGCAGGACGCGCGTTTCGTCCTATTTGGAACTCGTTGGTTAGATGTACCTTCATCCCAATGTTGATGTTCACAGTGGGATTCGAACTCAGTCCATTTCATGTCAAACGCCACAGCATTCACTTCTAGACTACTGAGTCCAGATAGTCACGCTTGTGCAATGGGAACATTGGTATTAAGATGAATTTGTATATTCCCATTGATTTGCTATAGATCGCACTGTGAACATCAACATTAGGATTCAGGTACATCCAGCCGACGAGTCCTAAATACAACGAAACGCGCGTCCTACATTCAACTTGCCAATCACAATCCAACTTAAATAATACTTGTGAATAATTACTATATCGAAGCAATTCGCTCAAGATGCATATATATAGCAACAGAGACTGATGAACTTCAATCTATAACAAATCAATGAGAATATACAAATTCATCCTAACATTAAATAATAATTTCCCTAGGAAACTAGTTACTCTTTCTAGTTTATATAAAGATGAAACAATCACAAAATAACAACAATAACACCATCAATATAAACAAATTACAATGTATTGATGAATAAATAAACGAATTTAGTTTTCTAATCCATTCTATTATTTAATTTAGATTGTGACTGGCAAGTGAAATGTAGGACACGCGTTTCGTCCTATTTAAGACTCATCGGCTAGATGTACCTTCATCCCAATATTGATGTTCACAGTGAGATTCGAACTCAGTCAATGACTGACCAGCTTCAGTCTATAACAAAATCAATAAGAATATACAAATTCATTCTACCATTCTATTAGTTTTTGTTTATTTGTTTATTTTGTTTAAAACAATATTCACATAGACATTTACCTTGAAAAATTTGTTTATTTATTTTTGATTATCAGATTGTTTATTTATTTATTTTACTATTTCATATACATTTTATGTTTACATTGTTATTTCAATCACCTTTTCATTTAGACTTAGTTACATAGATACTAATAGGCATATATATATATATATATATATATATATATATATATATATATATATATATATACAATTCAACTGATTCATTTCAATACAACCATTTTATATGTATTGAATGAACTGATTTCAATTGTTTACCTATCTATTTCATTAATTTGTTTACACATAGTTCTATTGCTTACGTATGTATGTATCTTTGTTATTGATGTGTAAACAAAAGGATATTTCCGGTTCATAATTTAAAACTATTTACATTTAGTTACATGTAAGTCATATGTGTATATTATGTAGTATAAATGAAAAGTAATCAGTAAGTAAATCAAAAAAAAAAATTCAATTAGAGAATCATCTGTAAAGTATATGTAGACATGGTTACAGAAATATAAGTGTTCAGATCGGAGATAACATTTGAGAAAATATGATTCAGTAGAGCGAAAATCATAATAAGCTTCAGAAACCTAGAATTTGGAGAAGACAAGGACTAGATGGGCCTTGCACGGTTGCTACACGATTTTGAACCATTATCACGTACACTTAAATCTCTAACCATTTGTTTACCGATCATATACCTTAAGCTTAATACCAATTTACTTATACATTTTAATTTATTTATTATTCAATAAAGTATCAGTCAGTCAGTCAGTTACAACGTAGAACTTGGTACATGCGTACATTAGTTCAAGTTGCCATACCTCAATTAGCAGATAAAGATTAAATTGTCGGACCAAATCCCAGAGTAGGGGAAGGTAGTAACAGAGTAAGTACTAATCGAAAGGCATAGAGATCAGAGATGAGATTTGAGATAAAAAGTGATTCAGTAAAGAGAAAATTATAATAAGCTCAGAAATTAGAATTTGGTGGAAGACAAGAAGTGGGTGCACCTGGGCCATTGCAATCGATTTTGAGCCATATCACCTAAAGTCTCTAACCATTTGTTACGATCATCGTGTGGGCCCAAACCATGTAGTCTACATCTATTAACATGGCTCAGCCCAATTGTCAATGACTTCATGGATTGGTGCCATGTTTTCATTTGGCCACCCCTAGCTGTCTTCCAGCCTACTCCCATACCAGACAACATTGCTCGTTTTGGTAGACGGTGGTCAGGCATACGCAACGCATGTCCTAACCACCTCAGCCGGTGAAGATTCACTACTTCATCAATAGCCTTACCGTATTTACCTAGTACTCTATTCCTGTCCCATGCATTGCTTACTCGCTTGTCCCAGCAAACACGAGCAATATTTCGGAGACATCTATGATCGAATACTAGGAGCCTACGAATATCCTCTATCCTTAAAGGCCATGTTTCACATCCATAAAGTAAAACGGATCTGACTGCTGCACAGTAAACGCGTTCTTTCGTCATTAAACGAATGTCTCGCCTACGCCACAAGTGACGCAGGTTGGCAAAAGCCGATCGGGCCTTATGTATACGGGCCGAGATTTCATCGGACACCAGACAGTTAGGACTGATGAGGCTTTCGAGATAAGTAAAACGGTTAACGCATTCAATAGTTTCACTCCCTATCATTAACTTTGGTGCCGAATTAAGCCAATAAAGTATTCATTTCAACTAATCACTAACTTCTTTAGCATAGTACGAATACTAAATTCTAATTATGTAACAGGTCATAAGTAAGATACCATTATGAATCTTGAATATCATTGTTCTATGACATACCAACTTTCACGAATTTTTTTATCTTATTTTCAAATTGAGTTCATTTTTTTCACTGTATCTCATTAAGTAACTATTTCTAATAATAATAATAATAATAATAATAATAATATAATAATAATAACAAAACAAGACATAATAAATATTACAGGTCATATTACATTCTATTGAATTATTACGTCATTGACTATGTATATTCATGATAACCTTATTGTATAAATGAAATGAGTGAGATGTTTTCAATTAGATTTCATGATAATGATTACTATAAATACTACTAATTATAATTTTATAAGTATCAATTAATTATTGATTATAAAATAAATGAAAAAAAAAGAAGATTATAATGAAGTTACCAAGATTAAATTAATTCAGTAGTACATTTAAAAGTATGTTGAAAAAAAAAAAGAATAATATTATATTATATTGATTTAATGTATATTTATATAAAGAAAATTCTAGTAGAAATCAATTTCATGAACTTTACTGAGACATTCTTTTCCAATGTATGTAAGCTTCGTATAGAGTGATTATATGATCAAAAAACGGATTCGTCGGTATTATTAATATGATTGGAAGTAGTC